>JAZKJV010002157.1:0-600000 GCA_037367405.1 Ottelia alismoides
TGGGTGTAAGTGTAACAAGATTCTTAGCATATAAAAATCAAATTTACATGGATCTAAGAAAGGAAGGGTTCACTAGAACTATTATAGTATTAATTGATCTTGGCTTATGATATTTTACACGTTAACCCAGTTGTGCCAAATGCTTGGGTGAACTCGACACATTCATAAATTTCTGGTCTAAAAAGATCAACCACATGGAATTCAAAACATAGTTGATAGAGGACCACAAATTGATGAAATCTTTAGTTAATCTGGTGTTTATGCTCCATGTGCATCTAACAATACATGTGAACAAAGTTAGATGCACATGGAGCATAAACACCAGATTAAGTTTTATATTCGCCACTTATATTCGCAATGTCCTCGTTGCGACATGGCCCATCACTCATTCCCAGTGATAGTGGCGGCTGCACGCTCCGGGTAGCCATTTCCTCCAACCTCTTGCAGGGGCGGCTCCACCTCTCAGGTAGCCCTTTCCACTATCAGAGAGAATTTGGCTCTGATACCATTTGTAACGTCCCGGGCTTAGGTCCCGGTCCGTTATCGAGGAAAACTAGTCCTGACAACTTGTTGGGTTCGGGCCCAATTGGACCCGATGACAACCACCCAAAATGCTTAAGCCCAAGTTGTCAAGTAGTAATCCCCACCACTTATAAACCATACCCACACTTCGTGAGTTTTAGGTATGGCACTATGTTTGGGGTTGGGGTGTTACAGGGCATCATCCACCTTTCGTCAAAACGATAGAGCAGACCAAATCATATCTCGATATCTCTTAATAAAGAAACAGCATATACACACCTTAACTTTGGTACTGGATTCTCAAAGAATATCTCATACTAAAAAAAATGAGTTCCTTTTATCATACAAAGGGGACCAAAAAAATGAGTTCTACTATATGCAGCAAGGTCACTCGCCATCAGTCCTTCCCAAACCGAAGCATGCCCAAAATAACATGATAACGAGAATATTCACAAGCATTAAGAATGTAAATCTAAAACTGATCATACGATTTAATGGCTAAACATAACTAATTTGTCTTGATTGGAAACAGAACAGAGCAGATAAACCAAATAAGATGCTTTATAGTATTAAGTTTCAGATACAAAGATTCGGTGAGCAAAGAGAACCTAAATGTATCTATGTAAATGGGATATGTAATACGGGAATGAATGTGCAAAACAAAAATATTACAAACGGCAAAACTATTCATTTGCAATATAAAATGATACTTAATGGCCTAAACAACCATGATATGAAGCAATATCTTTTACTTGATAGATCCCATTTACACAGACATCATCCAAATCTAAGAATCAATTTTTACTCATACCCCTTAACATACTACCTCATTCCTATCATCCTGAAATAGAATGTGACATACTCTGACCATTTTAATGATTTAATGACACCGAGGTTGTATAAACCAACTGTATGTATCAACGAAGCTCCATACATTGCAAAAGATGAAACCTTAAAGTACTCAAATCTCCATAATCAATCTTCTCCAATATCAAGCAAACTTGTGAAACAAAAACCATGGAGGGCATCAAGGGTTTCTATATTGTACATGCATAATACATTGAGGGAAATAGGATTGTACCTTAAAATCTTCAAAATTTGAAGATTAATCTTGCATGCAGGGCTTGTAGATAGTGATGAGCAGCTATAGCTTCAAGAACAGCTGCATTAGCAGCTGTTCAACCTCCAATAGTAGCAGCAAGGGCTGCTACAGCATGCAGCAGCAGTAATTGCTGCAATCTGCAGTGGGGCAGGAGGCTCCAGCAGTTGCGGGGCAGCAACTGCAGCAGAAAATTTAAAGGAGTAACTGCTCCTTGGATGGGGATTGAGAGAAAACAGAGAATGGGTTTGGGGGATAAAGTGGAGGAAAGAAAAGGGGAGGGGTTTTCTAAGGAAGTGGGAAGGAAAAGCGACAGGAGAAAAGGGGTCTTTACGTTGGAAGAAAAGGCCATTTGTCAACTTGGAATGACATCAGCAAGCTGATGTCAGCTTGCTGATTGTCACTTTTTTTTGCAAAACCCCAAAGTCATCTGTACTCGCACCTCGAATCTCGTTTCGACCGTCTCTGAACGACGATCAATATAAGTATAATATACATATACTTTGGATTGGGTATGAATTCCCGAAATTCTCGAGATACGGTCTTGGTTGGTGGCTAAATTTTGTGATTTTAAAATATCAAACGACTTCCGATCGACGAGCGGTTGATTCCGTTGGTCTTATTTCGTCGAATTGTATTTCTGAGTGGTCTCGGTTTGTTTTGTGGTTTCCAATTGCGTTATGGTTTTTTCGATGGCACGCATTACAATGCGATCTACTTTTGGTCGATTGCGACCGAACGAATTTCGATCTGTGATTAATGGATTAATCCGGGTTTATTCCATGTCGATTGAATATTAATTGATCATCCAAACCCTTAATTGGGTTGTATTCGTGTCATTCGGATCTGGATGTCACAGCCAAGAAGTGTTAAAACGAGATTATCCAAATGGGATCTTAGTTATCTTGATCCAAGTCCAAGAATGACCCAAGATAGATCTGAATAGAGGCAAAAAATCCATGCACCGGACCCTACTTGATGTGGGAAATTCCGCATTTATTCCCTTCCACATGATACTTTAGGAGGTTGTTTCTTGTTGTAAAGCTATCATAGAACCTTGAGGACAAGTTTGTCGCTTATCTACTTAGGCATGATGATGTTGTGTGTTGGTCCTATCATGCATATTAGTTGTCACTGGTGAAGAAACTCGTTAGGTAAAAGGCAACCTATCTTTCCAGGGGTAAGTATCATTCTGCTTCTAAAGACATCACATATCCTTCCACTATTTCAATTTTCTTCATCTTGTCTCGTATGTTGCAAGTAGGGGTACAAACTAAGCAGGAAATCCAATGATGGGAGCAAACTCCTAGGGTCTAAGTCTCTCACGCATATTTCCAGTAGTGCGAGTAGGTTGATGTTATACTTTGTTGTTAGGTTTCTCAATTTTGTCGTTTACCAGGGGCCTCTAATTCCCTCGATGTCCCATGATAAGATATTAGTATCCATAAGGGTTCGAGGGTCGACTCCACTTCATACAACAATCAACAACGTGGGGAGTCTATTGCCTAGACATGAAAGACGAAGTCTCTCCGTTGCATCAAGTTTTCAAAGGATAGACACATGCTCGGGAGTGTCGCAGAAGTAGTTAAAGGTTCTTGGTGTGATGAGGGGTTTCGAGGAAGGGGGAAAGACATTAACAGGATTAACTCAATTGCATTGAAATGGGTTTGGCATACATGTGGGGGCAGGGGTATTGGCTTTGGAGTTGAGACTGTAGCCGGTAGGGCCAGTGTCGGTTGTGCGGAAGACCTGGTCGATTGCGTCGCTTCCTGTTTGATGCTCAGGGTTTTAGTGGCTTGTTGCGCAAGAATGGTGGTGGAGGTCGATGTGATCTTCTCCTTCGCTTGGGGATCCATCACTTGTTTCATTTTTCCATTGCACTTCTTGATGGTAGCCATGTAGAACATTTTTGGACATATTCATCAATGGTTGCACCCAAGCTTTGCACCCAGAGGATGGTATTTTTAGCTAATTCGCATCATCTTTTAATCTTTATGAGGCATCTCTTTTGGTATTCTTCGATAGAGTAAAAGATGGTGCCATATCACATAGAAGAAGGTGGTCAGGTTGTATTGAGCTTTAAAGAGAAGAACATGCGCGTAGTTGAGGAGATAGTTCGGACTTGCTTTGAGGGTTGACGTGAAAGATTTATATTGTCACTTCTAACCAAATTGTATGACTTCATACAATCAACGCGGCATCTATATTTTAGATGGGGATATGCTTTATTTTTCCTGAAAGCTCGCTATCTGGTGAGGTATGCGATTGGAGATTGTGGATATTTCAGCTTCTGGCAAGATGACTAAACCCACGAGAGAACTCTTTACAATTGCTTCACACTCATGTTCCCTCTAGCTCAGATTAACGAATGTGGGTTGTGGATGTTGGTTGAATGGTATTTGGACCCTTTTGATCTGCCCTGGCTATAAGATCAAAGCGTGGTGGAGTTTTTGAGGAATTTTGAGTTTTCGATAATGTTAAGGAGTCGTCGAAAGTATTGATTATTGGAATTATATGATAGAAGATTCTCAGCCAAGAAGACATAAGTTTACACATTGACGGCTTTTGACCTAGGAATATTTGCACGTGATTACAAAAGGATATGAACCGGAAGGTCCCTCTACGAGTCAAGATCTTTATTTTACATTTCAGACGAAGGCTAGTGTTGAATGGTGCTCGAAGGATCTAGATCTTTCAAGGAATGCTTGTCCATGTAGTTCAAATAGTTTGGAGGAAGTAGATCACATGTTCTTTATGTGTACAAGCTCAAGAGATACATGGAATGTGGCTCAGATCAACTAGGTGGATTCCGATCATGCGTCGCTAATTTGGGACTCTATAAGCATCAAGTGGAGAGGCCATATAGCACTGGGAGCTGGGTATTTGCTCTTTGCTCTGAATTTGGTAATCTTGCTAGCAAGAAACAACCTATTTTGTACCAAAGCAAATTTTATGTGGAAAATGTAATCGAACCTTTCAAGGCTCTCTCCAAGTATTGCCTTAGTCATTATTATTTTGTTTTATGAATATTTAAGTTTAAAAATGCACCTTTGTGGGTGCTTACCATTTTTCAGTCAAAAAAAACTTACGCTTATACATACATGATGCCCCCTTTCTTTCGAGAGATGGATCATAGATTCAGGAAAAAAATGGTCCTCCAAGTACACCCTATCACTGACCTTCAATAAGACACAAGGTCCACATCAGCTTTACAGGAGCTAATATCCCATTTTACCCCTTACAGATGCATCAATGTTAAAGTCATTATTGGTTTATGCCTTTACTCCCATACAATTGTATAGACCATACAATTTTTTGTTATAATATTTTTAACCACATTCAAATACAAAGATTAACATAAAAATATATTATAATCATTAAAAAAGTTAATATAACACATAATTAATATCACATCACATTTATCATTCTAACCCTCTCCAACCATCCAAACAACTACTATTCACAAGAGGATACCCCAATCCAACCCAACCCAGTTACCAAACAGGCCCTAAGAACTTCCAACACCACCACAAACAGTGTCGTCCTCTTGCACTTAGACATGAAACTCTTTTTACCAAAATGATCGAGACCTGGGCAGAAGGCACCACATCTACGAGCTATATATTCACTAACTTAGATCCTCCTGCAAAAGTTTCCAATGAAATCTTACAGTGAGAATTCAACTCTCAGATCATTATGCACTCGAAACGATACGCACTCCTTTCCCCTCCCCACCCCAGATCGCATGGGTTCAGATTCTCACGGCCAGTGCAAGAATTGGAATTTCATAGTTCAATGAAAAACTCCATGATACAATCCATTCAGGATACTGACAGATGTTGCGATCCCCCATATCCACCAAACGATGATGCTTGGGCTCCTCCCTATCATTCAGAAATGGTTTAAGATGTCGCTATGCGCAATCGGATCCCATAACTATGACCAAGCCTTGAGGATGCTCCAAATTCCTCTCTGAATACCCTTCCTGCAAAGTATGCAGGACAAGGAGAAATGAGTAAATTGCCACCTAAAGCAAACCTCGATTGCCACCATGACCTCAAATTTCATCAAAATTCCACCGAATTTCTCCGAAATTGCCATTTCTCTAGGGCACCGAAATCGAAACGCTACCTTATTTCTTTTTCAAGAATTTCAATGGAATATCGGCGAAATGTAAACAAAATGTCATCGAAAATGCATGTCAGTTCGGTGAAACAACAAAAATAAGGGAATCTACCCTTTGCTATCATCGAAATTTGCATATAATAATCAATTGTCACAGGTGTTTATTCGTTGATGTTTCGAATTGAAAGAGTGCTTTATTTATTTGAAGTAGTTTCTTTAGTTAGTTTTTAAATTTTAGATCTGAATTAAAATCAAAGCAGTTAAACACAATATTTAACAGTTAAAGTCAAGTTTTAACGGAAGAGCTTTATTTTTATTATTTCTGTTTTTTGATATATATATATATATATGTTTTGATTAGTATTTATTATATGTATCGCATCATTCTTATTTGCGAGGTTATTATCATGGCTTTTGCTTCTAGCTTCGCATACAATTTTGACACTACATAACACGTTGCTCTACATATCAACATGTGTGATAATTATGATGATAATACTACTTCACAACTTACATTTACAATTTTTACTTTACAAATAAGTGTCCATTTCTATTTTATTTATTGACTTAGGAATATAAAAAAACCTTCATTTTTAGGAACGGTCACGTTTAGAGTCATTTCCAAGATTTACGATGATTTCACCAAAATTCTCCAAAATTTCTCTTTCAAACTTAGGCGAAACAAAACTAAAATTCAAAATTTAAGGCTCTGCTTTCTTGTCGCTTCTATCTTTTATAAGGAGTACATGGGGTTGTGCGAGTGTTAGGTTGTTAGCTACCTTCGAAATCTTGTGATTGTCAAGCTTGTAAAAATCAGCCGACTAGGACGACTAGTCGGCCCGACTGGTCGAGTCGAGGAGTAGCCGACTCGACTACGCCTAGTAGGTCACTAGTCGGTCAACTCGACTAAGCATGCCGACTTTTACATCGAGTTTTTTTATTTTTTAGTTTTTTATTTTTTAAAAGCAAACATATACTAATATGCTTAATGTTATATTTAAAGTTAATTACTTCTTCATTATGATAGTATAGAAAATGTACAACTCTATGTTAATATATAAGAATGTATGTATAAAAAATGATTTATATATTTAAAATAATTAAAAAATTCAAAACTGGCTAATGGTCGACTAAATCCGATTAGTCATCCGACTGCTGAGTGTTGATTAATCCTTAGTCGGTGACCCCGCCGATCGAGTACCGACTACCGCTTTCTACAACCTTGGTGACTGTAAGTATTTGCCTACTATCAGGTTGGATATAGAATGTACTTGTGAATGCTACGCAGTTTCTTGACGTTAATTGACTTCTTTGTGTCAAATCATATAATTTACGATCACAAGCTATACAATAAATCTATTAGACATATATGTTAGAAAGATTTGTGTTTGTGTGTATGTGCATGTGGCTTATTTTATATATAAAAATTAAACATTTTAAAGTTGAAAGTATTTTGGTTAGATACAACTTCTGAGCTATCATTTTGATCTTTAATTTATTACATAAGATACCATTTTGCTAGTACTCTTTGTTGGAATATGTTTTTCTCCATTATTATTGCATGTGTTACCACTTTCTTAATGTTCAAGAGGTGAAACTAATGGGTTCTGTTAGAAAATAAACATGGCTCTCATACCATGATAGAAAATATAATGCTGAAGCATATCAGAGAAATAAAGATAAAGAACATTGAGAACTAGAGATTTTAACGTGGAACCCTACTCCTAAGGAGCGGGATGAAACCACGGGGGAATGCCTCAGAGGATTGATGTGTCTATTGACTTTCTCATATGATACAGGAGGTCTGGGGTTTCTTATATAGCCTCCTCAGACCCTCTAGGTCCCACCACTTGTAGATGTGGGACTAAACTCACGATGTGATAAATGGATCTTGGAAGGATCCATTTACCCATCTTACATGATAATGATGCATACTCTAACAAGTTCTAATTTCAGTGCCAAATCTGGTTGTGGTTCAGAGCAACATAATACTATTTTGATTGTTGAGGCGATTGGATGGAAATTTAGTGTAATATATCGTGTTAATAAATCATTATTAGCCAAAAAACTATGCATTTCTATCTCATCTATTGAGTTAAAAAGTATTAGAAATTTTAATTTTAGAAAAATGAGTTTTCAAGTAATTTCCTCAATTTCCGACCATTTCGCCAAAATTCCATCAAAATTCAACCGATTTTATCTTTACATTCTTATCGAAACGAAATTGAAATCCGAAATTTAAGGTCTTGATTGCCATTGTAGACCATATGACCCCAATCCATACATATCATCAATTAAAACACTCTCCAACCATGTCAAGAGCATCGATGCCCATGGTCCCTACTCCAAAGGAGTATCCACATTAGGATTATCACCACCACCCCAGGGCATCGCCCTCCCTCGTGCAATGCCATCATCACAACCACACCAACAACTTGCCGCTTCCATCAACAACCAAAATTTACATAAACTATAAGCTATAACACTGCAAACCACGCAAACCATTGCGTTCATGCATGCACGTGCAAGGTGGTCTCGACCTCTATAATAGAAGCACATGCACAAATCTTCACAAGCAGTCCCCTTCTGGCTTCCCACCACCACCTCGTTGCTCTGTCACATTAATGCCCTCCTTGAAAAAGTTTCTGGAGGTCCATTTTATGTATAAAAGGGAGAACGCTTTAAGTCTTTAGTTCTGAAGTGGAGAAATACAAATGAAATGAGATGTTCTTTCTTCCTCACAGTTCATGATCATCTAAGAGGTTACCATACATTTGATCATAGTTATACAGTTTTAGGCAAAATTGCATCACATATAACATTCTGAGGATGTAGTAAAAAGTTGGAACCTCCAAAAATAAGTGTTCTTTGCATGGTATCGAAGGCTATTACCATTTTTGGTCTACCATGGGCCGCCTTACCTTTTTTATCATCTACAGAGATATACACAATTCAATCCCACATGTCACACAACCCCCTTTGCAATAAAATTTATGTTATTCAATCTAATGCTTTACTGCTCTAATAATATCCGAAATGCAAAAGGAACAATCTTATGCATTCAGCTATTCATCCTACATCCGATTCCAGTGACTACTATATATCTATTGCCAACCGAGAATTTGGAGTAATAACATGCCATAAAAGGAAGCTCTGTAACAGATAAATCATAACCCAACCTGACATTCTCGACAGTGTAAGTTATCTGTCTGACCCTCTTGTTAATCTGGCGTTCACAGTTGTCAACTTCCTGCAAACATAGATATGAAGCACAGTCAGGGCTGAAAATCCTGCTTGCTGTATGATAGTTAATGAAACTTTAAAATGATGCTTTTTTAAGCCTTCAAAATGGATTTTGTGTGACAATTAACCATGGAAATGGATCTAATCCCGGGCATAATAAATAAGATGTGTTTAAAAGCAAAAAAAATCATGTGGTCAAACCCAATTATAGTGAGAAAAGGCTTAATTTATGTTGTAATGAACCCTGAAAAGGGTCCAATAATTTCCGCACATAAGTAGAATCTACTGCTGAAGCACGTCCCCCCCCCCCACCCCACGAAACAAATATCCAATTAATTAGGATTGCCGATCCATTTGTCTAACTCTTTTGAGACGTGATATCTGCACGCCATCCTCCGAGCAACCCCACCCCCAAACTGCCTCCCTGCCCTTGTTGATAAGACCATTGGCATACATTTTTCCTGTAAAATGGTCCTGTTTATTTATTATCTGGGCAACTCCTTTCAGAATATCAGTGCCCCACCCTTTGAGCATTTGCAACCCCCCACCCCAATCCATCTTAGCAACAATGCCTCCACCGTCCACGACTCTCTAGAAGCAACAGCACCTCCAGACTGTCTCGACAACTCCATCATCAGCTCCCCGCTTGATATGAAACCCCCGAAACCCGAACAGGGACTAAAATGCAAAATCCAGCCGAATCTGGGCTAAATTGCAAATCTGCTTTTAATCCAGTGTTCAAAAAATTTATTTGAGTAGTCCATTGCGTAGGGCTCGTCGATAGCTTTCCAACAAGTCCAAGAACGTTAAAATCCGATTCCGGGAGCCCGAGTTACGGCTATTTTAGCGATGAGGGGTCCAGGTCATATTCGGATCCGAACCCGGATCCGAATCCGAGTTTTGCCCTTAAACCCCAACCCCCCTCTCGTCCAAAACGCCCAAACCCTCCTCCTCTTCGATCAGCCCTCTTCCTCCCCCTTTTTCCCCTCACCGGAGCTCGCCGGAGGTCACGGATCGACGATCCGAAGTCCAGATCGTGTCAAGAAGGTCCGGCTCACCCCCGTGTGCGGTTTCCGTCGCGAACGAAGCGGCGTTCTTCACCGACGGAGAAATCGAGGTTCGAGTCTTCTTTAGGTACGATCCTCCTTCCTCTTGCTGCGAGCTCTACACGATTTTCCCCTCTTGTACGATGACGCACTTCCTCTTGCTGCGGTTCCCATGAGATTCTTAGTCCTATGCGTTTGAATACTGTAGAGCAACAAGCATACTTACGGCACGCTACTAGGTCATTGAGATACATGGAAACTTCACTTCGATTTGCAAATCTGCATAGTGATATACATTTAGGCAATTAAATCTGACGATCTTGGAGTAATGGAGCAACATGGACTGCGTCTACAATGTCGCCTAAAATTTTGGTTCCAAACAAGTGTGACTTGCACCAGTTTGGCAAAACTACTAATGTTTACATTCATGATTCAGAAGCTCCAAAAGGTTAACCTCAATGGTTCACCAATTAAAATTTCTCTCATTTAGTTACCTAAGAAGCAAGTGATATGCCTCAGGCTGGTGATGGTTCTCTGGATAATAGTGAGCAAACCCTTGCACTCTATCTGTGTTAATTGCTATGTTGTTGAAATGTGTACAAGTAAAATTCCGCATTCTGTTTGACTATATTGTTCTATATCTATTAAAATTATCCTAATTAGGTACAATTAGACGGTTCGTAGAACTTGGTTTGAGCGATGGCCATAGTGGCATGTATGTTTACAGTAGTGAGTTGTGGGATTCTAAATTTCAGAAGGATATTGGATGTCCAGGAAAGCTTTTGTGGATATTTTCCTTTACACATGTAATGTGAACGGGCACATGTATGTAGCCAAGGTCATGAGGTTTTTGCCAAATATTGGGTACACACCTAAACATGTGAATTAAGAGCAATTAAAAAAAATACCATTGAGCTTCTGCGAAGGAATCATATCTTCTAATCACAGTTGTGCAGTTTGAGATATGGGAGGTGGCTACTGATCTTTCAGGTCAAGGAACTGTTGAGAATTAAGACTTTATGGGTTTACTTTAATACGATGAGGGAACAATGTTGATTCTCATGTGCACCTATAAAAATTTATCTCTGCACTTATCTTATGGACGAGTTGACAAGTCACATTCAGGATGAGTTACCTTGGTGTATGTTATTTGCTGATGATATTGTGTTGATTGACGAGACTAGAGATGGAGTAAATGAGAAGCTTGAGGTTTGGAGACATGCATTGGAGACTAAAGGTTTTCGTATAAGTAGGGCTAAGACGGAATATATGGAATGCACCTTTGATGGAAGCAATGGTGAAGGAATCGAGGTGAAGATTGGTGACGATAACATTCAAAAGAGAGATTCTTTTAGATATCTGGGATCTATTTTGCAACATGATGGGGAAATTGATGGAGATGTTACTAATAGAATAAATGCAGGCTGGCTAAAGTGGAGAGGAGCCTCCGTTGTTCTCTGTGATAAGAAAATTCCTTTAAAAATTAAAGGAAAGTTTTACAAAGCAGCCGTGAGACCTGCTATGCTTTATGGTTCTGAATGTTGGCCTGTGAACCATAGACATGTGCAGAGAATGGCTGTAGCAGAAATGAAAATGCTAAGATGGATGTGTGGACATACACGTAAAGATCGGATTCGGAATGATGCAATCCGAAAGAAAGTTGGTGTAGCTCCGATCGAGGATAAGATGCGAGAAAACCGTTTAAGATGGTTTAGTCATTTGCAAAGAAGGTCAACTAATGCACCGGTTAGGAGATGCGAGTGTTGGGATGTTGAGCCGGCCAAGAGAGGGCGAGGACGGCCCAAGAAGTGTTGGAAAGAGACTGTACGAAGGGATCTTAGTTTTTTGGATATAAGTCCGGGATTGACCCAAGACAGATCTGAATGGAGGCGAAGAATCCATGTAGCCGACCCTACTTAATTGTGGGAAAAGGCTTTGTTGTTGTTGTTGTTGTTATCTTACATTTAGCACATAAATTCAGACCTGTTAGAGAATGGATATTTCCATGTGGTCTGACAAACTTATTATATGCCTAAGCATCATCTCCCTCCCGACCATTTTACAATTTGTAAATCACACTGGGGATGTTGACGAACCATGTGACAAGATGATTATGGACACATTGCAAATGCATACAATGGGAGATAATATGAACATAGCACACAGATGGCCCCCTTGTAAGAGCTATCACCCATAAGATGAGTATGGACCATGTTCAATGTAAAACCGAAACTGCATAAACATAGATGAACACCTGCTAATTTGGGTTTCCAAGAACTAGGTGACTAGAAAAATAAAAGCAGACGGAACACTTGGGTAATAAAAAGGGAGGGAAACATATGTGAACACCATAGAAAAATTAAAGCAGGACTCCAGAAACAATTCTGCTCAGCAAGAAAATGGTGAGATATTAGGATTTAATAAAAGACAAAGAAATGCAGGGGACTGTCCTTGGGGTGTCTTGTTAGCCTCAATGAGTCTTGACATACGAAATGGATGAGACTGCTCGATTTGTGGGTAGATGAAGGCGCTTCAAGGGAGGGGCATGCACCCTTGGGGCTCCGGGTAGAAGCCTAGTTGACCGCGAGCCCAACTGCTATTGTAGCTGCGATGGTTGGGGGACATGTTGCTTGGCACACCGAGGTGCTGATCTGACGTTGTTGGCCTCGGCACTTGCGTGCTTTAGCCCGGTGCTCGAGCGCGGGCCAAGTAGTCGTGGTTGGTCGGCTAGTGTTTCGCTTGTCACTTAGAGTTAACACTCGTGTACGGACCAATGTAGGCCACATTGGTCGGTATTCCGAGTGGCAGCGCTAAGAGGGGAGTTCCGGAAAAATATGGTTAATGAAGTTGGGAATGGGACGTGAATCTCCTGTGCATAAGGAGGATTGGGTTGTCGCAAGAATTCGCGGGTTGGAATCTAATTTGTGAATCAGAAGTATCATTGGGAAGTGGAGCTAAGTGGACGTGTTGGGAACTTAGTTAGGATGCATTATACCCCACCGCATGCCTACGGAGGCACCCCAACCCTAAGGTGTTTTCTTTTACCTTGGAGTCATAGTGTGAGGTCTCATCCAGACCAAGACCACAGACTATCCACGAAGCTTGGTTATTCATATCCATATCCAGATCAACAATAGAAAAGTAAAAATAAAAATTATAATTCTTTGTGAGACCAGTTACACAGTTGTTCTTTTGCACACATTTAAATTATATCCTGCTTGTTTTTGTATAGTTTTGTTTAAATCGTATTGGGCAACTTTGCTCATAACGTACCTACGTGTGGATTCGCAGGTTCGCAGCAGTGATTGTTGGAGGCACCATCACTTTTTGTGCAACGTTACGACACTTTTTGTGGTATAGTTGTCAGTAGTTTTACTATCCCTCCTTACTTGTATCATTTTTGTTGAGAGACATGGCATGTAATATGTATAATTGTGGACATCTTTATTTATGCTTACATGCATATTTTGTGGACATGAAAATGATCAATGGAATGTGATTGTGAACAGGTCATGAATGGAAAAGAAAATTTTAAATTTCAGTAAATTGTGTTATTTCTCCTGCTTATGTGTATGTCAAGTATTCGAATGTGGGAATGTGTATGCGTGGAATTGGTTTGCCGAGTACCCGGATCCTAGGGACGTCACACTTGACTTCCCCCTCGCAACTGTAGAACTGCCTCCTCTCCATTTTACCAACTCACCATTGACCACACTTCCAATCCGCCCACCGTGCGCCTCTCCATTGACAAGTGAACTACCAATATGGTAGCCAAATTGTGAAATTGTGTATCTTTTATTATGAGAAACATTGTAAATGGCCTCTACCAGTGTGGCACTGGCATGTATATGAATAATTTAAACAATGTCACTCCTTAATCTTATATGTGTGTCATGTTGACTCAAAAAAAGTGGCATGAAATGCATTTAATTATATGCAAATTATGGGAAAAATAGTAATAAAATGGGTATTTTAATATACTTATTGTTGAATGGCTAAATGGATCATGGGTTAGAACTTGATGACACTATCCCAGACCCTCGGGCAACCGCAACGGATCTAGACAGGACACCACAAGAGAAAACATATTGAAATTTCACCAATCTTCAAGAAAAAAATATCATGGATGGTAACAATTTCGTCATCTCATCTATACCAACATATCAGCAATATATCGTCGACATCTTACGGCATTTAAGATAATGGTTGAGAAGTGAAGGAACATGAGGTAGTATAAACAATATCATTCTCAATGAAGAAGGAACCTACTATATGGTTAGAAAAATCAATATCCTAAACAACGCGAACAACCTCTACATAGAAGTAAGAAACATTTCTCAATTCAACCAGAAAAATCTTGGCAGCACAAATAAATAAGAAATATTTCTCACTACAACCAGAAAACTCTTGGCAGCAGTGCCCAATTCAACCTTTCATTTCAATAAGAAAAGCATAACACGCTAGAAAAAATCATAAGCAACAAGATAAAACATGTGCCTGAAATAATATGTAGCATGACTATATCCATATGCATCAAAATGAACTAATTCAACAATAGACTTGGAAACTCGATGAGGCAGACTTGGAAACGTGCTCCTATTATGTTTTTTCAGTTAACATGCCTCGTAATTAAAGGATGATGAGGACAGAACTGACGGTAGAATTCTCCATTTTTTTGGTAGCGAAAGGTGGTCGAGGTGAAGATGCCACAAGTAAGCAAAGAATCCATAAATAATAGACGCATACAACAACAAAACCTTTTCCCATATTAAGTAGGGTCGGTTACATGGATAAATAATAGACACATAACTAGCAAAAAAGATTGGATCAGATGGTAAACACCCCCTTTTTCACGACCACATCTAATCACCTTGATCGTCAAGATATCATGTAAAATAAAATGAGACAAAGGATCAAAAATTGCTTGGTTATTTAACTCCTTGGTAACTAAATGGAGGAAGAAGAAAACTCATAGGAAACTCTAGAGTTAGAACATTCTCTAGGGAATGTTAGGAGCAACATGAACATGACCCTGACCAGTACTAGGTGGTTGTCTTCCATTTGCAACAAGAACAATTCGACCTAATGGGTTAGGTTGAAAAGAAGAGAATTTTTTCTTGTTATCACAAATACGCATGGAAGAACCCAAGCCTACAACCTAATATGAAGAGACGGAAATATCATAGTATGCAAAACCATTGTGAGATATACAAGAGAGATCAGGTAATGGCAGTGAAATCATGTTCTGCATAAGGGTCGCTCAAACTGGAGTTTAATGTGTGGCTATACAATACTAATGATGCCTCTAAAGAAGGTCATCGTATTTTGCTCTCAAGATGTTATACATAGTATTATCAACATCAACAAAGGTTGTTTGATGAGCTATCGGATGTTCGTCATGCTTTAACCAGCAACAATCTTCTGTATGACCACTACGACTACGAAAAGTATAATAATATGTGGCTCATCTCGATGTAAAACAACCACGGTCATGGGCACGAATGGATCCCATCTGCCCGTCGTAGAAGAAGCAACCATAGCAAAGGTGGGTTCACCTTTCTAAGATGTATGAAATGATATAGATAATCTGCTCAACCTATTATATACCTCCTAAATGGAGAAAAATCTCAGATGTTGTGATCTTTTATGGATGCATGGGTATGGAGGTTCCAGACCCTGAAGGAATAGATCGAAAATTAACTGAGATTTGAACGGTCCTTTTGTTGCACATATACAGACGTGTGTGTAAGAATTCAACCTTTAAAAACTAGATTTCCTAGTAGAGTAGTATTCAGTTAAAGGCTGGGCTTTCTTCCTTATTCGAAACATTTCAAGACAGGCTTGCAAAATGTGAACATAATTCTTCTCCTCAGAGTACATTCTACTTAAAAGTCTGCCGCATTTTTTCACAGTTTTGTGATGCACAATATCTGCAGTAATCCTCAAAACACAACTATTCATAATACATGTTTTCACCCTGACATCGTCTTACTTTCACTTCACAATTTTCCAACCTTCGTAGTGGATTCCTCATCGATCACAACATGCTCTTTGTCATGTCCCTCATAGTTACTCCCATATAACTTTCTGACGGGATCAAAGGAGTTATTCACCTCCCCCTCGCTGTGGATGATGAATTGACAACCTTTGACATATTTCACAATTTTTGAAACCAAACGAATAAACATACATTAACAATAGATAGCATATCATGATAGTGGTTGATCCAAGAGATACCCAGAACGATGGACACATAATCATGACATGCTCGAGCACAACCCACCCAGGGTGATAACATACCCTACAAGGAGTCCTCGAGCAGCAGATGATACATCTAGCATACGATAAAATAGGGTGATGCATGATTCAAGAAGGTCAGTGTTTGGAGGTAGAGTATAGCATGATTCCAGAACCTAGCAGACCATGTATGCGATCAAGGCGAAGCAACATTTGGTGGTGGAGGTAATGAAGGTCCAAGCCGAGTTCATCAGGTTGACGATTAGATTCTAGGGTAACAAAAGGGTTTAGCAGAAGTAGAACATGGGCGATGATGGGTTAGGTGCAGCGGCAATAGATTAACAAGACTTGGAGCGATGACGGCAAACCTTACGGTGGCGAATCAGATGACTTACGATGAGGTAGTGGACTTCACGAATATTAACTAAGGGAAATGCCCCTCGGAGCTTTCCTGACAAAAGTTGCCTAAGCGGATTAGGCAACATTAATTTCAAGGTGGCTCCTAGGGCATTGATACCATACTAAAGGAATTGGCTTTTAATTTTCGTAATCACATCGATAAGGCACCCCTTCCATGTATAAAAGGAATGGGTATGCTAAAATACAAGAGTATGCTTTAGACGAGAAAAAAGAAACAAAAAAGGGGCAATATGGGCTCACAAAACCAAACACAATGCCTGACTTGTAACCAAGGTTTGAAAAAACGAAAGGCGGAACGAGGCGTTTTCCCTGGAAGCGAGGCGAGGCGTGGCCTCGAGGCGGTCGAGGAGTAAGCCTCAGTTTTGTATAGAAAAATAATTATAAAATATATAATAAATATATTTATTGGTGAAATAATATAATCTGACAAAACATATAGTACATAACAATGTAATATATGATGATATTATAAAGATAAGAACATGAAAAAAGGATATGTCAATGACTCAATGCCATAAACCTTTCTAAATTTCTACCTAATCAAAAGGAAATCATTGGTTATAACTTATAACTATCACGAAAAAAATATCCAAGTTATCATAAATATCCAAGTTGTTGATATGAATCATATGATTTGAATCCTATCTATATATTTTGCTATACCCAGGTGAAGAACGGTTGTATGCATCCCCCCTGTTGCACCATACCCTACCAGAACGGGGGTCTCGCTGTTATATGTTTTGCGGGGGTGCAGGGAGCAGCGCCCCCGTCCCAAAATTTTTTTCTTATATGAGTATTCGAATTCGTATACACTTTTTTATATGTTTAAGAATGTAATAGTAAGCGTTCACTAAAATAATTTGGCATGTTAATGGTAAATATGAATATGAAAGAGGTCAAATTCAAGCATATTAATATGAAAGAGGTCAAATTTAGACATTCATTTTGCATAAATTAATAGTTAGACATAATTAATAGTAAATATGAAGCAGTTTGCTGAAATAGTTACACATAATTAATAGTAAATATGGAGTTATGGGTACGAAAGAAACATCAGATTTAGGCATTTAATTTGTATAATCATTATCCTAAACAAGTATATATTTATAAGCTTCTCAAACCACCATGTGAACTATTAAAATCATAAAAAAAATCTTAAAAAACATAAAAACGCCTCGGAAAACGCCTCGACCGCCTCGAGGCGGAACGCCTCGAGGCTACGCCTCAGCCACTCGAGGCGTGCGCCTCACTGGACAAGGCCGAGGCGTACGCCTCGAGGCTAAAAAGGCCCGCCTCGCCTCGAGGCGTACGCCTCGACCACCTCGAGGCGCGCCTTTTAATACCATGCTTGTAACAGTTACAACACATCAAAGTATATCCTATTTTGGAAAGTGCATTCCAAGTTCCTGATCTCCAGTCATGTACCAATGACCTCCTTTATCAAGGGTGGCCATCTAAAAGAGCACATACAAGACGTCTATAAATCATGTTCTAATGCACTAGAATCATCATTTATCGTAATAAAAAAACTATGATTACACCACAAAATGAGTAAGCAGTTTTTACTGAAAAATAATACTAAATTGATTCTTTCCCAGAGAGCTTGCAAGAGGGGACGAAGAAGATCAAGTTCCAGCCAGAAACAATCAAGAATGATACGTCTTACTAATATCATACACTGATTATAATCTTGGTCGATCTCTAAGCATGTAATAAACCCTGTAAATAACCCCGCTTAACCTGAGAAACAGTGCAGCTGAAGTGATGAAAAACGCAAATAATCACGCAAATTTTATCGTATGCAATATAATACCTTCCTATAACTTAGCATCCATTGTGCATTGTTTTCAATCAGCTCTCTGTGCTTTATGAATCTACTTTCCTCTGCCTTGATAGCACGGCTTGAAGCTTTAACTCTTATTCCTACAATCATAATTCAAACTTAGTATCGCAATAATTTCAGAAGCCTACAAAACTTCTGTCTTCGTTATATCAACGGTAATAAATTTAAACGGAAAAATACAAAAAGTACTTGCAGACAATTTACATACTCCGAAGCATAAGCAACAGATAGCACAGTCAATTGGCAATTTGGCAAGACCACAGCACAAGCTACGCTCTTCTCAAAGTTCAGTTGATGATGCAGCAGAATGTCTACAATCTCCGAACCGGGTTTAGAGCCGATTCTTTGATGTCCAATACAAGTTTTAACTGGGGACTTTTTCGGTAGCGAGAAAGGGCTTGTTGGAAGGCCCGAGAAGGGGAGAGGGCCACCAAACTCGAGAGTGGTAAGGTCTCGTGGACTGCTAGCAAGGATGAGGTGTAGAGTGGTGAGGGGAAGAGAGTAACATCTCATCACAAGAAAGGGTCGTGGTGCTTCTGGTGTAATGCGCTTGACCACCGTCTTCTTCCTGTTTTTCCCGCCGCATGTTATAGGTGTGTCGGTTGGGGACATCGTCGAGTTTCTTGCACGAAGAAGCAAGAGGTTTCACTTTCTTCAATGGTGTGCTGCTATCAATCGATATGGTGGGCCGCTATCAATCGATCTCTCATACACAGGTGCCACCATCGCCTTTGCATAATTCATCGCCTTAGCCTGCAACATAAGTCCTCCCTACCCCTCCAGATCCTTGCAACCCATTTCAATAGCAAAGCTCTGTTCATAGTCCCCAGACGAGGGATTCTCAGGGCCTCCTCATCCTTAGGGAACGTAACCATATCCCAATCAACAAAATGTATGCCCTACACATTTTGATTGGACGTGCCCCAGAAGAATCTCCTTGAAATCCTTTTCAAACGACGGCATACCTACAGGCAGCAGTCTGGACGACATAAAGAAAACCAGATATATGTGAGGTTGATCTTCACTAGGATCAAACGACCCCCTTATGACAGCACCGAAGCCTTCCGCCCAGCAAGTTTCTGCTCCGTTTTCTCTATAATCGTGACCAATCTAATATTCAGAGACGACCACTACACAGAGGTAAACCCAAGTAGCAAATAGGTAGCAATCTAGAAGCAGTGCCTAGTTCAATGTCACATTTAATTGTATCTGCATTTGAGGGACAGAATGGTACCACGGTCAATTTATCCATGTTGATCTTCAGGCCTGAAATTTTGCCAAAATGTCAAGAACTGCAGCGACCCCCTTTTTGATGCAAAAGGGAAATTTCAACAATGAAAATTTTTCAGTGGAAGAAAATTGAAGGGGGAGAAGAGAAGACTCGTCGGATGCGAAGGATTTGAGGAAGACGAATCGCGAGGGAGAGGGGAGAGATAAATCTCAATTTTTAATTAACTATGAACTGTTAAAAATAATGGTCTACCACCCGCTTTATATAGGAAGGGGGAAATTACAATAAAGAAAGAGAATAAAATTCAGATCCTAACTTATCCAAATTAAACTATAAATATCCCTAACTAATTTAATAGATATTGTTGGTGAAAATGAGTGAACTGTTTATTCCATAGAACCCTAGACTCCCTTATACAGAGAGAACCCATGGGTAAATTACATATGAGTCCAGAAGAAAAAAAAAAGAAAATATAAACGGTACATAATAGCATAACAAAACAAAACATAAATCTCTACACTCCCCCTCAAGATGGAGCATAGATGTCAATCATGCTCAGCTTGGAAGAACATCTTTGAAAGGGTCCTCTGAGCAATGGCTTGGTAAATATATTGGCAGTCTGATCCTCTGAACTAACGTGTGAAGTAGAAATCAAGCCCTTCTGGATCATATCTCTAGTGTAGTGCCAGTCTACTTTGATATGCTTTGTTCTTTCGTGAAATGCTGGATTGTTGGCAATAAATAGAGTTGCTTGATTGCCACACTGAAGCTGCATGGGTAAAGGTACATCTATATGTAAGTCTTCTAATATGGCTCGAACCCACATCATCTCCGTGCTCGCTAGCGCTATGGCCCTATATTCAGATTCAGCGCTAGACCTCGCCACAACAGTTTGTTTCCTGCTTTTCCAAGAAACCAGAGAGCTCCCCACAAAAACGGCAAAGCCTGAAGCAGACTTACGATCCTTAGGACACACTGCATAATCTGCGTCTGCACAAGCTGAAATAGATAAATCTGTGTTCCTTCTAAACAACAACCCTGAGCCTGGAGAAGACTTTAGATACCTCAGTATCATGTATATGGCATCCACATGAACTTGTCTTGGCTGCTCCATAAATTGACTCACCCGACTTACTGCAAAAGCAATATCGAGTCGAGTTATAGTGATATAAAGAAGCTTACCCACCATCTCTCTATACCTTCTCATGTCCACTTCTTCAGTATCATTGTCATACAGTTTCATACTTGGATCCATAGGAGTGCTCGATGGTCTACATCCAACCATGCTTGTTTCAACCAGAAAATCTGTAATATATTTCCTTTGGGTCATCACCAGACCATGTGCATTCCTGGCAAATTCCAACCTCAGAAAATATCCTACGATACCAAGATCCTTCGTGACAAACTGACAACCTCAGAAAATATCCTACGGTGGCTGTTGCATGTAGACTTCCTCCTGCAGATCTCCATACAAGAATGCGTTCTTGACACCATAAGTTGAAATATGGACCAGTCACGTAACACAGCAACCGATAGAAGAATGCGAAGAGTAGAGTGCCGAGCCACTTGAGAGAATGTATCCAAATAGTCTACACCATAGGTTTGTGTGAAACCTCTCGCAACAAGTCTTGCCTTGTACTGATCTAGACTGCCATCTGCATGGTATTTAACTGTGAACACCCATTTGCAGCTAACAATAGATGCGCCAGATGGAGCGGTAACCAGGCTCCATGTACCACGGGACTGTAAAGCACGCATTTCTTCCTCCATAGCCAATCTCCAGCAGTCAATTTTCATAGCCTCTTGATAAGTCTGTGGTATCTCCATGGAAGACAAAGCCGCAGCAACCCTCTGAAAGTCATCTGTGAGACGGTGAAAGGAAACCTGGGAAGCAAATGGATAAGACGCGCAAGTCCGTTTCTGCTTCCGAATAGCAATAGGGACATCAAGGTCACCATCAACTGTACTCGATGGTGCATCCTCCTCCTGCAACGAAGAATCATGCACATGCACATTATCTGACTCATCATTAGTAATAGCATCTGAATATACCTGAGGCGTGATGGATGCTTGATGTGTAGTCTGAGCAGGACCTGACCGACGTGTATAAAATTCAGGTAATGGTGGGATAGGTGGTTGTGGAGGTGGTGGTGGTGGTGGTGATGATGGTGGTGGTGGCGTGACAACTGGAACTGGATTGGACGCAGGTGGACTCAGACTAGGAAGAGGAAGAACATAGACATCATCATTAGATGTGGAAGAGACCAACCTGTCACCTGCAGGGGAAAAGTACATAACGGGCTCAAAAAATGTAACGTCGGCACTGACAAAATATTTCTTGTTTAAGGGGTCTTAACAACGATAACCCTTCAGGGTCCGAGAGTAACCTACAAAGACACACTTGACGGCTCTAGGAGAGAGTTTGTCAAGTTCAGGAGACAAGTGGTGAACAAAGGCAACAGTACCAAAGACACGAGGAGTAAGTGAAAATTATTCCTTATCAGGGAAAATAACGGAAAGAGAAATTTCCTCACCAAGAACAGAGGACGGCATGCGATTGACTAGGTAGCAGGTTGTAAGGACAGCATCCCCCCAAAAGGTGATAGGCGCACAACTCTGGATTAGTAGGGTTCGAGTGATATCAAGAAGGTGACGGTGTTTTCTCTCTGCCACTCCATTCTGTTGAGAGGTGTAAGCACAGGTGGTTTGGTGAATAATACCTTTGGACGAAAGAAACTAGGAGAGAGAACGAGTGCAGAATTCCAATGCATTATCCGTACGAACATATTTGACAGTAGAAGAAAAAACATTCTGCACTTCACTGATAAGATTTTTAATAGCATCCCCTGCTTCAGATTTATTCTTTAAAAGAGAAACCCAAGATACACGAGAAAAGTCATCAATTACAACTAGATAGAACATGTATCCCTGACGATCAGGTACACGACTCGGACCCCAAATATCAATATGAAACAACACAAATGGGGAGCTACTGCTCCGACTCTGACGACTAGGGAAGCTAGAACGATGATGTTTTCCCAACTGACAAGGTTCACAACGAAACGAGGAACTCGGAGGGATCTGAGGCAAGAGATGACGCATTTTCTGGAGCGGGAGGTGACCAAAGTGAAGATGCCAGGTGTACGGAGAGACTGATCCGGCTGAATGGGAAGAGACGCCAGCATATGAATTTCGGACTAGACGATAGAGACTATTCTGCTCAGAGCCACAACCAATCACCCTGCCCGTTAGTATGTCCTGAAAAATGAGAGACGATGGGTCAAATATAGCGCGACGGTGCAAATCCTTCGTAATCTGACTAATGGATAATAAATTCATGGAAAACTCAGGAGCATGTAGAACATTCTGTAAATGCATAGAAGGTGATAAGGTGATCTCCCCCTATCCAACGATGGGGGAATGAGTCCCATCAGCTATGAGTACTGAGCGTCCAGGTGGGATGTCCATGTATGACTCAAGTCTATCTCTGCCACGGCAGAGGTGATGGGTGGCGCCAGAATCCATAATCCAGTCTGAGAGATCATGACAAGATGTAAAGGCAGTAGAACTACCTGAGGTACTGGCAGCGGTAGAAGTATTGGCAGATGCTGAAGCGGCAACATCTGAGGATCCACCTGGAGAATCAGTAGATGTTGAGGCATAATATCACGCAGACGCGCCACAAGCTCTTCGAACCGGTGATCTGTAGTGGATGCTGACTGAGATGTAACATACTCGGCTACACGCGCCGATGCTGGAAACCCGTGCTTAGAATAGCATGTATCCTCTGAGTGACCTGTGCGATGACAGAAAGAGCACAGCTGGCGAAAACGACCTCCTCGGCCATGAGGTCCACGTCCACGAAAGGAAGATTGACCACCTCTCTCACGCGATACCGCCATCGCCGAAGGGGGTGGAGTAGATGTGCTGGAAGAAACAGAGATGTGACTGAGCCTCCGATAAACTTCCTCCATAGGAGGAATAGTAGCATCGGCAAGTATCTGAGAGCGAGCTGCCTCATACTCAGGATCAAGTGTTGCTAGTAGTACGCCCACCAAAGTAGCATTCCGAAAGGTCTTCTGCTGCTCTGGAGTTGCCTGAGTGGTATAGTGCTATATAGATTCTCAAACATCCCCCGTAGGGACGTGTACAAAGAGTGAAGCGGTCGCCCATTCTGCTTCATTGTAAAAATATCATGCTGGAGTTGTAACATCTTGGTCTCATTCCGCACCTATGAATATGTGGCAGCCAGAATATCCCACATCGTCTTGGCGATGGGTTGATGGAGGATATCATTGGCAATCTCCATCGACAGTGTTCCTGATAGCCAAACATTGGCATAAGAATCATCGACCTCCCAGGAGACATAGATCCCAGTCTTCTCTGCCGGCTCATCCTCGGTAAGTATATGCTTTTTACCGTTCGACATCATGAGACTCATGAACTGCATCGCCGAGAGCTCATAGTTCGTCCCATCCATCTTGACTATTGGCGTTGGACCTTTGAATGCGCCTATGGAGGGCATATCGACTTTACTTTCCGACATCTTGCCGGAGATGAAAACTAGGGATTGTAGACAAGAAACTGATGTCTACATAAACTTGATAGGATTTGAGTGCATATGTAGACTTTTATGCACTCAAATCCATGACGAGATAGTGGCCGACCGCGGGGAGGGCGGAGCTGGAAGTTACTGTCGGAGGCTGGAAGGGGTCGGCGGGGGCTGGAGGGAGCCGTCAGGGGCTGAAAGGGGCCGACGGAAGGGAGGAGCGGGGCTAAAGGGACCGGTGGGTTGGACGGTGATGCGGAAGAGGGGCGGCGGGGAAGAGGGACGGTGGCGGGATGAGTGGGCGGTGCCGAGAGAGAGAGAGGGGGGGGGCAGCGACGGGATGAGGGTTAGGGATTTCGCTCTGATACCATGTTGGTGGAAATGAGTGAATTGTTTACTCCAAAGAACCCTAGGCTCCCTTATATAGAGAGAACCCATGGGTAAATTACACAAGAGTCCAGAAGAAAAAAAAAAGAAAATATGAAACGGTACATAATAACATAACATAACAAAACATAAATCTCTACAGATATCACAAGAGATCTCATTATTAATATAAAAATAAACATTGCAGCGAACTCGAGTGGGCAAATAAAATTCAATCTAACTCAATTAATTTATTGACTCTAATTAAATGGATGGAAAATTGGAACCTTAATTGAAAATATTGAGCGAATTGAAAACCAAAATTTTTTTTTTTTGAGGCTCAAAAAAAGGGGGACACACGCGAAGGTGCTCACCCCAATGTATTAAAAAGAGAAAGAGATACTTACAAGGGGAACTGAAGATGAGAAATTACAAAACAAAGTAAAGGGGGTAGACGGAGATCGTAGCCCCTGCTGCTAAAAAATTTACAAAGAGGTCCAGTCACGAAGGAAGCCCGAGGCCGTGGATCTAACATTCTCCAAATAGAACCGCTGACGAGCAAAGATAGCTTCGTTTCGCCCCAGCCACAGGCTCCAAAGCCTCGAGATAGGGTCAAGCAGCGCAGGCCATGGGCGACCCCGATCACAGAACAAGCTTTGACAGAAATGAGCGAAGGAAGAGAGATCCAGCCACCCCAAATCGGCCCATAACGCATCAACACAGCAGTAATGCAGAAATAGGTGATCAATAGTTTCCGTATCCACGCCACAGAGAGCACAGAGAGGCGAAGAGTTGGGAAACATCCGTGCACAACGATCTCGAGTTAGTATTCTTCCCCTACGTAGCAGCCAAAGAAAAATACCCACACGCTCAGGAAGCCTGAGCGCCCACAATAGATTGCAATCACGCAAGAGCATGTCATCCCTCCCAGCGGCAACGGGCAATATGGCCATATAAGCGGCACGAGTAGAGAAGGGCCCATTCTTCCAGGCCAAGTAGTCCCGGCCCACAGAAGGCACAGGGGCATCAATAAGATAGCTTATGAGAGAGGTATATTCGAGCATCCGCTGGTCCGACAAAGACTCAGAAATAAGAGGGCACCAATCGTGCCCATCCCAGCAGCCGGCCACCGTAACATCCTTGTTGGGGACCAAAGCGTAAAGACGGGGGAAAGTGAGACTAAAGGGCCCCCTTCCCGTCCAGTCATCCTCCCAGAAGCGAAGCAGAGAACCATCGCCGAGCTTGAATGAGAATAGGGAGCGATTCCGACAAAGAGCGCCCATCACCCCACGCCAAAAGATAGAGACCTGGCCCCGATAATCACCACGAAGGGCCAAATGGATGCCATCCCCTGCCGCACCCCTCAAACAATTAATCAAGAAGTTGTCCTCCTTACCCCAAATTCTTGCCGCCCATTTGAGCAATAGAGCATCGTTCACCGACGCCAGGCGCCTCACACCCAGCCCGCCCTCCTTCTTAGGGCGCGTGACCTCATCCCAGGCAACGAGGTGCACACCCTTCCCCCCTCCTCCCTTCTTCCCCCACAGAAATGCCCGCATACACTTCTCCAGACGCCAACGAACCCCCTTTGGCATCCCCCGCACCGAGAGAAAGTAGATAGGGATAGAGGAAAGGACGGATTTAAGAAGCACTAACCGGCCACCACGGGAGAGAATCGCCGCGCGTCACCCAGCCAGGCGATGCTCGACCTTCTCGACGATCGATTTCCAGTCACGCGTGCGCGCGCGGCCCAAGAGATCCGCTTGAGCGAATTGAAAACCAAAATTGAGCTCCGCTTTGTCATACCGAGTGGCATCAACTCTCTGTTGCTTCAAAAAACTCATCTCCATATGAGTTGTGTGTTTATCGGGCGCGGTATCATAGAATTCCTGCTGAATTGTTGAGCAATCCATCCCGATTTTGTATCTTGTTTTCATAATTTAGCATTGCATTTGTAATTTCTTCCCACTGAAGGGTATGACCGTAATATTTCCACCCCTTGACGATTCAACATGAACCTTCTTATGTTTGCTCCCACATTACCCTTTTGGTAAAAATATTTCTGCTCACTGGCCCTTTTATAAAAATCTCAAGGGATACTTTGAGCTCTTTCCTTGGAGATGAAGTAATGGAATAGAGAGCACTCCACACTTTTCACTAGGATTCAAATGCACCCAACTTGTTGGCGGTGGTGAGCCTTGCAGCTAGGGCGGTGCCATACTTTGAGGTGGAGTGAAATGGGTGGAGGCGGCGCCACTGGTGGCAAGCGTGCATACAGTGCACGAGGCAGCAGCAAGGGTTGGGCTTGGAGTGTACCAAATAATGGCAGTGATGGCACTTGATGCACGTGGGGCTGATGACGTGGCTTCGTCAACGAGCACGGGTATTGAGATAGCTACGAAGGTCGATTCGCTTAGGTGTTTGTTGGGCATGTGGGGAAAGGAGTGCCAGGTGTGGATGGAACGTGGGTGGTGATGGTGGCGCTGATGGTGGTGGTGGTGGTTTTCTTACCGAAGTTAAAGCTGATGAGGGTCTTTTTAGGAGGGGTGACGGTGGTGGAGTCATTTCGTGGGAAGGGGTCGTGACGGTTAGGGTGGCGGAGGTGGGAAACGGGAATATGGAATGGGGGCGGGGTTTCTGATGACGGAGATTCAATAGCTTTTTGGGCAGCGTCTTCAACAACATTTTTCTACCATTGTTGTTCCAAGAACTTGATAATCCTTGGATCCCGCAGCAACTTCGGCAAATTTTCCAGACTCGACTCTATCTGGAGCGACATGGATAGCACTTCTTCATTCTCGACACGGTGTCTACCTTCAGTTGAATGGGATTCTTTGGTTTCGTGCCTATGCGAACAACTGGACGAATAATCAAATAATGAGGACAATCTATAGTCCATACTCTGATACCAATTGATGCAAACAAGAAATTTCAAAGATGAAAAATTTTTCGGTGGAAGAAATTTCAAGGGTGGAGAAGAGAAGACTCGCTGGATGCGAGGGATTTGGTGAAGAAAAATCGCGAAGATCGCATGAAGGGAGAGGGGAGAGAAGGGGGAGAGATCAATCACTATTTTTTAATTAACTATGAATTGTATAAAATAATTAACTATTGTGACATCCGGATCCGAATAAACCCAAATCCAACCCGATTAGGGTCCAATTGATACGATAAAACTATCGATAAATATTAAATGATCTAAATCGATCAACTAATCGTAAATCAAGTCATTTGGTATCAATCAAAAGTCATGATACAAATTCGAAAATCGTAAAACAAAAAGAGACCATCCAAAAAATCTGATTCGACAAAATAAGATCAACAGAATCGACCGTCCATCGATTGGAGGTCATTTGATAATTTAAAATCGCAAAATTTGATCGAAAATCGAGACAGTATTTCATCGATTTCTGTATCCATCTTGTATTAGAAAAGTATGCAATTTATATCGCTTGATCACCATGAATAGACGATCAAAACCAGACATTGATCATATGAATCGGAAATTCAATGTGCAAATGTGGACGACTTTGATATCTCAAATAAAAGAAAGGAATGGTTTAAAAAAGAATATAAAAAAATTATTTCTATTGTAAGAGTACAGACTGTCATACCCAGCAACTCCTCTCTCTCCATTTGGCCTTGCCTTTTCCCACTTGTCAACAAAAGAGCTCAGTCCACTTGGCTCTCTTTTCTTCCTCCACATGTCATCAACCAAGCCCTCTCCCCTCTCTCCTTGGTTATATAAACACCAAATCCCTTCTTTTCTCTCAAATTTCTCCAACAAAGGAGCCAAAACCTCTTCTCTCCTCTGCTGGAGCCGCTGTCCAGCAACTCAGAAGCAACCCCAGCCCCTCCTCCTTGCTCCCTACAGCTGCTGAAGCCTCCAAAAGCAACTGGGAGTTGTTGCTTCCCTCTTCCAAGAAGCCAATTGCCGTTGAAGCCTCCCATGCAACCCTCTTGTTGCCATTATGTTGCAAGATAGTTGTTGTCCAGCAGCTATTATTGCTGATGTGAGTTCATTTCCTCCAAAAATTTGAAGATCTACAAGGTACAATCACAGCCCTCCACTTGTTGCCATATGTGCTTTTGTATACATTGATTAAATACCAAGATTTGGCTCTAAATCCATGTTCTAAAGGATGAAAATTAGGGGAATTTGCATGTATTATCTCACAATTTTAACAGTGAAATCCCGCCCGCAGATCCGGGTTACCCATTTACACAGCATTCATAGTATTATATCCGTAATACTCGCATTAGGTTATTGAAAATGAGAAAAAATTCACGTTTCGAAATGACATTCACAATTAAGGTAAACAACCACAGAACTAAAAAGCTTCATCAATTCACATTTTGCACTAATTTCCATATAATTACATGTAACAAAAGAAGCTGATAGTCTGTACATATATCCCAAAATGTAGAAGAGAACGAAGGCATTTACATTATTCCGTACATAAATTGTAACATGTGTACCGACGAGTGTAATAACGGAAGCTCGGGATCAATTGTCAGTTTATTGTCATGTAGGCACCTTGCCTGCCATATATGTACGGAACAAGAGAAATGTCAACAATTGTTGAATACAATCCAGCATATTAAAAATCGTAGGTAATTCATTGGTTTCAAAAGAAAGCAAGTAGATAGGTACTGAAAATTAAATTTAACAAGTACTTGCATAAAAGTAATTTTAAAAGATGTTATGTATGTAATTCCCCGGATCACCCATCACCCCATAACTTTTCATATATACATTTTTATATAAAATTAATGACCCATATGTAGGTTATTATCTTTTTATCACTTAGAGATCATGTTGATGGATCTTGGTATTGAGGATGATGAGTCTCTGATCTAATGAAAATTATTGATGAAAATTATTATATCATAAAACACTTTGAATTTTACTCAAATTTTCATCTTAACATCATGAAATCTGGAACCAAGTACGGATCTGAATTTGGGATCTAATTCACACAAAACCCCAATTTTTGAGTTCTTACAACTTGGATTTTTGAGCAACGGAACAGATCTGCAATTTGGGTCTAATTTATAATAAAACCCCCAAAGTTTAAGTTTTTAAAACATGGATTCTGGAGCTTATGAACAGATTTGAAATTTGGGTTAAATTTACACTAAAACCTCCCAATTTTAAGTTGTTAAAACATGGATTATGGAGCTATTGAATAGATCTGAAACTTGATTTCAATCTACACTAAAACCCCCAATTTTAAATTTTAAAAACATGAATTCTGGAGCTTTTGAACATATCTGAAATTTGGTTTCAATTTACAATAAAACCCCAAAATTTTAAATTTCAAAAACATGGATTCTGAAGCTTTTGAACAGATCTGAAATTTGGTTTCAATTTAGTGTAAATTGAAACCAAGTTTCAGATATGTTCAATAGCTCCATAATACATGTTTTAACAACTTAAAATTTGGAGGTTTTAGAGTAAATTTAAACCAAATTTTAGATCTATTCAAAAACTCCAGAATCGATGTTTTAAAAACTTGAACTTTGGGGGTTTTAGTAAAAATTAGACCCAAATTGCAGATCCGTCCAATTGCTCAAAAATCCATGTTTTAAGAACTCAAAAATTGGGGGTTTTGTGTGAATTAAATCCCAAATTCAGATCAGCCATTGGTTTCATATTTGGGATTTTTTAAAATAATCATTAACTAATTCGTAATTAATTAAATAGGTAGGGAGTTGAATTATTTAAAATTTTAGATATCGGCACCTCATGTGCAGGTTTGGAGAACCGAGTCCAATTCGACACCTCAGGTGTTGATTTGGGGAGCCATGCCCAAATCCGCACCTAAGATGCCGATTTGGATTGCATGATATTGAACGCATCATTATTACATGCATGGACGGAGGGATCATTATTGCATGCATCAAATGGGGTGAAGGGATCACTATTGCACGCACCAACTAATGACCGAGGCATCATTATTTTGCATGCACCAATTAATGATCAAGGCATAACTATTGCATGCATCAAATCAAAAGAAAACATGCAACTCCACTATCGAAATCGGCACCTTATGTGCCAATTTGGGCATGTCTCCCCAAATCAGCACCTGAGGTGTCGATTTGGACTTGATTCTCCAAATCGGCACTTTTTTTAGAGTAAAAAAGGTAGCCTCCCAGTTAGGGAGCAACCTCATATTATATTTAAATCGGCACTTGAGGTGTTGATTGATACCTATAATTTTAAATAACTCAACTCCCTGATTAATTAATTATGAGATAATTGATGATTATTTTAAAAAAAATCCTCCAGATTTCATGATGTTAAGATGAAATTTTGAGTGAAATTATAAGAGTTTTACAATACTAGTAATCTTCATCAATGATCATTAGTATAACCAACTATATGAATACGACTTATCACAATTGATGAAGTGGACCGTTCAATTAGACCTGTAAAGCCAATCATACAGGATGTGGAGATATGAATATATATAATCAATGAACCTATGTGGTTTGTAAGAATCAGTGATGCTTGATAATCCTGCCAGTCAAGGTGATTTTTACACCTGACATGTGAGGGTGCGGTGATCCTCAGCTTAGCGGAGGATAGGAAGTCCAGTTAGGGCAGCGGCCGCCAAGTGCGCGGGTCTAGGAACCCAGTCCTTTTTACAGTTTTTACGCGAGCTCGTAGAGTTTTTACGCTTGGTTGGGATCCCGTTTTTTTACCAGTTCCGCTGACCCTATGTTCTTAGGGTGAACGCGGACCTCGTGGTAGAGGAGGCCACATTCGTCAGCCATGCACGCACTGTCACAGTCCAGGTCATACAGAGGACACATGCTACTCCAAGCATGGTTTTCCAACATCAGCCCGTGTTTTAGAGCAAGTAGAGTCTCCAGCTATTCCTACTTCAGATCAGAGGTTCGATGACCTCGTTATCAGGCTGCGAGATATCATACCCCACGCTTCTTCACCATTTCCAGGAGGCCACCTAGATGTAATAGCCTCTGCATCTGCCAGTACTTCTGCTACGGCTAGTACCTCATGTAGTACTACTACTTATGCCTTTACATCCTGTCATGGATCTATTATTACTGAGTGGATTATGGACACTGGGGCGACGCATCATTTATGTGGGGATAGAGATCAGCTTACAGTATACAGACAGGTTCCACCTGGGAAAACTGTTGTGATAGCCGATGGGACTCATTCCCCGATCACCGGACAATGGGAGATTAGTTTGACGCCTTCGTTGCGGTAACAGAATGTGTTACATGCTCCTGATTTCTCTTTGAACTTATTACCTATTAGCCAGATCATAAGGGCTTGCATTGTAGAGCTATATTTGACCCATCGCCTCTTGTTTTTCAGAACATTCTTACTGACAGAGTGATTGGTTGTGGTCGTGAGCAGGGTGGTCTTTATCGCCTGGTCAAAACTCCCTATGCCGGCGTATCATCTCATTCAACAGGACCAGTTTCTCCCTTTACCTGGCATCTACATTTTGATCACATCCCTTTCCAGAAGATGTGTCATATTTTGCCGCAGATTTCACTGGGTTCTTCCTTCAGTGTGAGGCGTGTCAGTTGGGAAAGCATCACCGGTTTGCTTTTCCTAGTTGTTAGAGTCGGAGCAGTAGCTCCCTTTTTTAGTTATTTCATGTTGACATTTGGGGTTCGAATCGTTTTCATGCTCATCAAGGACACAGGTTTTATCTTATTGTTGTTGATGATTTTTACTCGTTCGTCATGGGTCTTTTTATTAAAGAATAAATCTGAAGCAGAGGATGTGATCAAAACCTTTATAAATGAAGTGCAAAATGTTTTCTCTTCGCTTGTGAAATTTGTGAGAACTGATAATGCTCTGGAATTCTGTACTAGTGCTCTATCATAGTTCTTTTCATCACGTGGCATTATTCATCAAACAACATATGCTTGCACTTCTCAGCAGAACGGTGTTGCAAAGAGAAAGCATCGTCTTTTACTTGATGTCACTCGAACACTTCTCATTCAGAGTCATGCCCCACATTCGTTTTGGGGCGATGATGTTCTTACGACATGTTATCTGGTGAATCGCATGCCCTCGTCTGTCTTGGGTGAGAAAATTCCTTTCTCCATAGCTTTCCCTGAGGAGTTATTCTCACTTACTCGTGTTTTTTGCTCTAGTGCATTCGTCCACCAGTTGGCTCCAGGTCTTGACAAGCTCTCGCTTAGAGCTGTCGAATGTGTTTGTTGGGTACTCCAGGACCCGAAAGGGATACAGGTGTTATGATCCATTACGCAGGAAATATTACATCGATGTTGATGTCACATTTTTTGAGTGTGATGTACTTCTCTCCTACATGTGACAGGTTAGCTTCATCTGACTCTGATGATGAGGTTTACATGCCACCTCCTCCTACGAGTTCGCCATCTCCTCTACCAGTGCATGTTGTTCCACCACCACCTCCTCCTCCTCCATCTACCAAGTCGCATGTACCCATTGTTCCACCACTACCAAAGTTCTATACCCGTCGGCCTGCCTCTGCTCATGGTCATCGCCCGTCATCCAGTACGAACCAGGTTTGTTCTGATAACATGATTTCTAACGATAGGTCTGGAGATGTATCTGTGCAGAGATCATTGCAAGAGATGAGCCCACGGATGGAGGAGGCTCCCAATGACCTGGATATACCTATTGCAACTCGGAAGCAAAAGCGTACTTGTGCTTCATACCCCTTGCTTCTCAGGTCTCCTTTCATCATCTGACAGGGGAATTTCAGAGAATTGTCGTTATTCTATCTGCCATGGATATTCCATTGAATTATCAGGAGGCCATGAAGGATAGTCGATGGCGGTTAACTATGGAGGAAGAGATGGTTGCCTTGCAATCACGTGGTATTTGGAGTTTGATATATGCTCCTCCTGGGGCCTCTGTTGTCAGTTGCAAATGGGTGTTTATTGTTAAACATCATGTGGATGGGACTCTTGATCGTTACAAAGCAAGATTGGTGGCATGAGGATTTACTCAGACATACAGAGTGGATTATATGGACACATTCTCTCCAGTTGCTCGTCACTCAACTCTATGTGTTCTTCTATTAGTGACGGTGGTACGTGATTGGCCTTTGTTTTAGCTAGATGTTAAATATGATTTTTATATGGAGATGTACAGGAGGAAGTTCACATGCAGCAGCCTCTGGGGTTTGTTGCTGAAGGGGAGTGTCAGCAGGTGTGTAGAATCCATAAGGCAATATATGGCCTTAAGCAAAGTCCAAGGCATAGTTTAAGAAGCTCTCGGATCTAATTGAAAGACAGTTCAAGAAGTCAAATGCAGGTCATTCACTCTTTGTGCAGAGAACACCTAGAGGTATCGTCGTCATCATCGTCTATGTTGATGACATACTTGTTACAAGAGATGATGTGCAGGGGATAAAGATGGTATAAGAATTTCTGGATCGTCAGTTTGTTACTAAGGATATTGGAACCCTAAGGTATTTCTTAGGGTTGGAATTTGCTAGGAATGCGCAGGGTTTTGTGATGACCCAAAGGAAGTATGTTACAGACTTGCTTGTTCAGACAAGCATGGTTGGGTGTCGACCCTATACTACTCCTATGGATCTTAGCATGAAGTTATACGATGATGATACAGATGAGGTTGACAGGAGGAGATATAGAGAGATGGTGGGAAAGCTCTTCTACATTACTATTACTAGACCTGATATCTCCTTTGCAGTGAGTCGAGTGAGTCAGTTCATGGAGCAGCCCCAACAGGTACATATGGATGCCATATACATGATATTGAGATATCTAAAATCTTCTCCAGGTGTAAGATTACTATTCAGGAAAGGAGCAACTCTTTCTATTTCTACATATGCTGATGCAGACTATGCAGTGTCCTAAGGATAGGAAGTCCACTTCGGGCTTCGCAGTGTTTGTTGGAAGTTCTCTTGTTTCTTGGAAAAGCAAGAAACAAACGATTGTGGCTAGATCAAGCGTCGAATCTGAGTATAGGTCTATGGCACAAGAAAGCATTGAAATAATGTGGATCCGAGCAATGCTAGCAGATATGCATATAAAGGTACCTTCGCTCATGCAGCTACATTGTGATAATCAGGTTGCCTTATCCATTGCAAATAATCCTGCATTCCATGAAAGAACGAAGCATATTGAGGTAGACTGCCATTATACTAGAGATATGGATCAGAAGGGTTTGATTTCTACCTCTCATGTTAGTTCAGGAGAGCAAACGGCAGATATCTTTACCAAGGCATTGCTCAGATGGCCATTTCAGAAGTGTTCTTCCAAGTCGAGCATGATTGACTTCCATGCTCCATCTTGAGGGAAATATGACATTCAAATTCAGTAACTACAAATGTCACCAATTGCAATTAATTTTAAATTGCAATTAATTTTCATATAGTATCCCAAGAAGAGAAAAACACAGTTAGAAATGTCAGCGAACATCAACTATAATGACCAATAATATTGGTTCCCGTGCAAAACCATGACGTTCAGAGATGGCCAGGAGATGGCGAATCGTTCGGAGCGCATCCTGACCGCTTTCACTGACCTCCATCAGCACAGACTGCCATGCATTGTCAGCAGGACCAGATTTTGGCTCAGCAGACAGAGACTGCCGACAGACTGACTGACATAGAGATGAAGCTCGAGGAGCTGCCTGATTTTACTTACTACATATCTTAGGATGGAACACGATAGGATCAGCCACAGTATGTAGAGGTTCAGCAGCCTCAGTTCGATTATCCGCATGAGGAGATACATGTACATGGAGCCGAGGATGGAGATTATGGCAGAGGAATAACCCTGTATTCTTTGCAGATGAAGACACACACGAGCACTCCGTCATTCACAAGCATCAGTCGATTTTTACTTCTTATCAGCGGGCCAGTGTGTCCATGTTCGAGGGTACTGGGACATCAGATGAGGCCGAGCAGTGGCTGAAGAGGATGATGAAGGTACTTCGAATGATTCACGCACCACGAGACTCATAGTTATCTTTTATGGAGTATTCACTAAAAGCATTCGCCGAGAGATGGTGGGAAGCGACAGTTTCCGAGTTGGGACACTAGCCCACATGGGACGATTTTGAGACAAGATTTAAATCCCACTTCTTTTCTGAGAAGTGGAAGGGGTCCCAGCGCCGACTATTCGCAGAACTCAGACAGTTGCGGATGATGGAGAGTAATTGACCGATACACTGAGCTGTCGCGATGCACACCAGCAGCCGTTGCATTTCCAGATGAGAATCTGAAAAAGTTCATCGGAGGTATGAAGGAAGAGGTGCAGGAGAAGCTGGTCGGACTACGTATCATTTCCACCACCGAGGCTACTGATGCAGCGGAGAAGTTTGAGACATCAGAGAGAGATGCTTTGGGAGTTCATCTGGAGCAGCACCTATGCCATAGCGATTGTTTGGACCGATTCGACGACAGTTTCATCAACAGAGGTCAGGCGGGCGGATTCATCTTTCAGGCCCAGCATTTTCAGGCGGTGTTTGCTCATCTCCAGCGACTACCTTAGGTGGAGCACTTACCAGACGTGGCACCAGTTCAACTCGACCATCTGGGTCGCAGAGAGTGGACAGACCTTGGCAGGCCGACTCGGAGCACCGACACAACTACTACACCTAACCGGTCAGGGCGATGTTTCTTGTGCAACCAGTGGCATGGCCTCAAATTTCAGCGAAATTCGGTCGAATTTCTGTCGAATATCGATATCCAGTCGAAATCGAAATTCAACCGAAATGACCGAAATGACCGAAATATGGGGGTCCTAGTACAAAAAATGACCGAAATGACCGAAATTTCGGTCGAAATTCCACCGAAATTCCATCGAAATTCTGTTTTGGTCGATACTGAAATGGTGACCGAAACCGACATTTAAGGCCTTGACCAGTGGGGACATCGCCGGTCCCAGTGCCCCAAGCTTCTGGTGAGCCTCGACCGCAGCCACAGCCGTCACAACCGCAGACACAACATACTGGGAGTTTCTGTGGCAGGAACTCCAACTTCAAGAGGTTGCCGAGACAGATACAGAGTGTGGTCGGTTCGAGTACTGCACCAGCCAGACAGGGACAGTTACATGCAGTGACCGAGGAGCAGGCACAATCAGCAGCTACTGTGGTGAAAGGGATGGTCTCAATCCTGAGCTGATCTTTCCATGTTTTGTTTGATTCTAGAGCGATGCATTCCTTTATTAATTCAATATTACTAGCTTCATTAGGTAGAGTTGTAGAGGCTATATATCCTCCTTACCACATCCATGGGCTAGGTGGCTAGTTGTTTATCATTTCATTAATAGTAAGAGACTTACCAGTGTTGATTGGCGGTCATGAGATTATTGCAGACTGTCTGTTACTACATCTCGATGAGTTTGACTTGATTTTGGGCATTGATTGGTTGTCAGCTCACCATGTATTAGTTGATTGCTTTAGGAAGACGGTTGTCTTCAGGATTCCAGATTTACCCGAGTTCACTTTTGAGGGTACATTATATGACTCCAAAGTGGAGTACTTCTCAATGTTGAGAGCTCAGGGACTTGCTGATCACAGATGTGATTCATATTTAACATTTGTTCGAGAGACATCCAATCATGAGTCGATGACCCAAGACATCGGAGTTGTATCAGAATACCTAGATGTATTTCCTGATGAGTTACCAAGGTTATCTCCTGAAAGAGAGATTGAGTTAGAGATCATATTATTACATGATACACAACCGATCTCGATGGCTCCACATCACATAGCACCAGTCGAGTTGAGAGAGTTGGAGGTACGGTTGCAGGAACTGCTTGACTTAGGTTTCGTGAGTTCAAGCACTTCACCTTGGGGTGTTCCAGTTCTTTTTGTTAGGAAGAAGGATAGATCGATGAGATTGTGCATTGATTACAGGCAGTTGAACAAGAGAACAGTAAAAAAATCGTTATCCTTTGCCGCGCATTGCTGACATGTTTGATCAGCTTCAGGGATCTTCGGTACTTTCAAAGATCGACCTTAGATCAGGCTACCATCAGCTGAAGATTCAAGAGTCAGATATTTCGTAAACAACTTTCAGGACTCGATATGGGCAATATGAGTTTGTGGTGATGCCGTTGGGACTCACCAATACCCCTGCAGCATTCATAGACATTATGAACAGGACCTTTCGTCCATACTTGGGCAAGTTTGTGGTGGTATTTATTATTGATGTGTTGATTTATTCTAGGAATGAATGGGATCATGTGAATGATCTGAAGATTGTCCTGGACACATTGCGAGAGCACAAGTTGTATGCCAAGCTGAGCAAGTGTGAGTTCTGGTTATCCCAGATCTCATTCTTAGGCATGTCATTTCTTGAACAGGTATCGCAGTTGATCATGCGAAGATTGAGGCCGTCATGTCTTGGGAGCAGCTCAAGACAGTCACTCAAATTCGGAGTTTCCTTGGATTAGTGGGCTACTACAGACACTTTGGTGTTCTTCCCTTGACACGATTGACACTAAAGGGGGTTTATTTCATTTGGGATAATTCATGTGAGCAGACCTTAAGGACCTTGAAAGGAGGATTGACTATTGGGCTCATTCTTGCACTTTCCTCAAGATTACGCAGTTTATACAGATGCCTCTGGAGAAGGTTTAGGAGCGGTGCTGATGCAGCGAGGTCATGTGATTGCTTACGCATCACGTCAGTTGAGGACGCATGAGCGGAATTACCCCATCAATGATTTGGAGTTGGTAGTAGTTGTCTTCGCCTTGAAAATCTAGCGTCATTATCTCTATGTAGTGGGATTCGAGATATTCACAAATCACAAGAGCATGAAGTATATTTTTGATCAAAAGGAGCTGAACATGAGACAGTGCAGGTGGATTGAGCTACTAAAGGATTACGACTGCGCGATCTCTTACTACCCCGGTAAGAGAAACGTAGTAGAAGATGCGCTTAACAGGAGAGCTCATGCTGAGTGTACAGCAAACTGGCTATACACGTCAGATATGCTCGCAGCTTTGACAGATTGGCATCCTCAAAAGAGTGCATCCATATCTACAACCGTACCTCCATGATTCAGCAATCTTTGGGATTGCATAATAGAAGGCTAGAGTAAGATCCTTGGATTCGAGACAAATACATGCGCATCGTCAAAGACAAATTTAATGATTTAGTTGTGACAGAATCTATTATGTGGAAAGCTGGCCGGGTCGTTGTGCCCAACAATGAACAGTTACGCAGAGATATTCTTGATGAGGCACACAGTTCATGTATCTATTCATCCTGGCAGCATAAAGATGTATCGTGATATGCACCAACATTTTTGGTGGGACGGGATGAAGCGTGATGTGGCACATCATGTTAACAGATGTATGACATGTCAGATGGTCAAGGCTGAGCATAAGAGACCACGTTGGTTATTGTAGTCTCTTCCCATCCTCGATTGGAAATGCGAGAGTATCTCTATGGATTTCATCACTGGATTGCCGAGGACACCATATGGCCATGATGTTATTTGGATTGTTATTGATAGGTTGACCAAATCAGCCCATTTCATACCTGTCACCAAGGTTCTGTGGTTATTTTCATTAATTGAGAATGTCATTTCGAAATGCGAAAAATTTTCCCTAAATTTCGATAACCTAATGCGATCGGTAGTGAACATGATACTGCGAATGATGTAAACAGATAACCCGGATCTGCGAGCGAGGTGTCACAGCTACCATCCCCTTTCTATAGGAGGTGTGAAATTATTAACAAAAAGAAGAGAATAAAATTCAAATCCTAACCTACCCTAATTGGAATATATTTATCCCTAACTACTTAATTGGAGATCACAAACAATCTCATTATTTAAATAAAAATTGACATTGCAACGGACTCAAATGAACGTAAATAAAATAAACCCTAACTCAATTAATTTATTGACTATAATTAAATGGTGGAAATTAAAATCTTAATTGATAAAATTGAATGAATGAAAAACCTTAAGTGCGCTCTAATTTGTTATTCCGCGGTGCATCACTTTGTTTCTTCTTTATCTCCCTCAATAAAGAAGATAGTGTCATCTACATATTCAAAAAGAGGAATGGAAATCCACTGAATAGTCTTCTCCGCAGAGATGCCTTGGATAGCCACTTGCTCCACCATTCATGTAGGCACATCTGCAGTCGAAATAAAAAGCATGGGTGCTAGTGAGCATCCCTATGAACATCGCGCTGGATGGGAAAAAAACCTTCGGGTCGCCCACTCACGAGAACAGAATAAGATAAGGTATTCATATACATTTTTATCTAAGAAATCTACATATATGAGGAACCCAACTTTTACACGTGCCGACCACATGAACCACCAATTAAAATATCAAAGGCTTTAGAGAAAACTACTTCCCAAATGTAGCACACTTATCAGTTTCCATAGACAAAACATCAACTATATGCATGCCTGGAATGAAAGCCGATTATGTTATTGCGACGACCGTACCCTAGGATCCGGGTACTCGACAAACCGATTCCACGCATATATATTTCCACATTCGAAACACAGGATATAATATAAGCAGAAGAATTTGCATAAAAAATGGAATTAAAAACTTCTTTCCGTTCATAACATGTCCATCAGTACATTTCATTACAATCCGATCCATGTCCACAAATTCATCACATGTATGCATTCAAAAAGCATGTCCATACATACATGGTACATCACATGTCTCTCAAAACTATAAGTAAAGAACAGTAAAAACTACGCGTAATTGTACCACAAAGAAAATCGTGTAGCAGCACAAAAGAAATAACTACAAGCCGCTCACTGTTGCAGCTTCGACTGAGAACCTGTGGATCCACATAAGTACGTTATGAGCAAAGTTGCCCAGTACGATATAAAAATATCAACAAGCAAAATATAATTAATAAGTGTGCAAAAAAAAACAACTGGTAAACCGACCTCGCGAAGAGATAAATTCTAATCATTATTAATTGATATGGATCGACCAGACTTTGTGGATAGTCTTTAGTCTTAGCCCGGGTGAGACCTTACACTATGACTCTAAGGCGAAAAGAATGCTTTAGAGTTGGGGTGCCTTCATAGGAATGCGGTGAGGTACAATGCATCCTAACTAAGTTCCCAACACGTCCACTTGGCTTCGCTTATAAGATTGGAACTCCGATTCCCAAAGCAATTTTCAACCCACGAATAATCGTGAACCGCCCAAATCCACTACCCACGTGTAAGAGTCCACAGCGATGTAGGGAACGAGTAAGGGCATAGATTTCCAAGATCATTCTTATTGTAGTTCGAATTACCACAAATAACCCAATCCTCCTTATACACGGGAGATTTATAGTTCATTCCCAACTTCATTAATCACATTTCTGGGAACTCCCCTTTTAGCGCTCCCACTCGGAATACCAACCAATGTGGACTACACTTGCAAGTACACGAGTGTTAACTCTAAGTAAACAAGCGGAATATTAGACCACCAACCACGACCATTTGGCCCGCACTAGAAGCACTGGGCTAAAGGCACGCAACTACTGAGGCTGAACACTGTGTGGCGACTCTACGGTGTGCCAAGCAACATGTCCTCCAACTGTCACAGCTACATAGTAGCAGTTGGGAATCGCGGCCATCTAGGCTTCTACCATGGACCCCAAGGGTGCATGCCCAAGCCCTTGAGGTGCCTACTCCACCAATCCGATCACCATAAAATCTCGCACATTTATTCAAATCTTATTCAGCAATATAATTGAAAGACTCCTACTCTGTGAGATATTCTTTATGTAATGATCATTCGTAGTGAGAAAAAAATCAGTATTTTACGGAACCCCAAATGTCTAACTACGATGCTCGCATGAAAAGAATATCAACTCTACCAACATCAATAGTGTAAGTCATCAAACATGAGCAAATTGAAAGAACAGAGGTATTAATTTTCATGAAAATAAGGTACCTACACTTTAATGAAGTGGGGGAAGTGTACCAAGTGATGTCACAATGCAATACAAGTTTATGACTGACATTTCTATATACTTTAATGAAGTTGATGGCTAACATTTCTACATACTTTAATCAAGTTGTTGGCTAACATTTCTATATACTTTAATCAAGTTGATGACCAACATTTCTTTATACTTTAAGATATGCATCATGGTAGGAGCCAAAGTAGAAAGCAACGGAGGAAGATGAATCAATATCTGAAGAGGGCATCAAATTATAAGGATGGTCCCAAAAAAAATTTGTATTCACCCGCAACATTCACGTACAATGTGCAGTAAATGGCAGTCTTAATGAGCAATTTTTTTTGGAGGGCATCTTATACTCAACAGAATACCAACCAAATTCTATTGTCGCAAATTCCAACTTGGAAAAGATAAAAACCCACTAAGACGACTAATGAATCTGCATTTCATCATCTTTATTCATTTATTTTAGCTTAAAGTCACATATAAAACACATGTATACATTACTAAATCCATATTCTTACGAACCAGCACCTGTCTGTAAATATTGTATATCTATTACTATTTTAGCCTAAAATAAATAAAGAAAGAAATAAAGGAAAAATAAAGAAAATAAAAGACTGTATATATGCAATAGATACAGGCTGACCCGAACCCCGAGAGAAGGTCAAGACTTGACCTGATCGAACAGGAATAAAGTAGGGGGAGAAAGGATCTTTAATCAGAAAATCCAAAAAAATATATTGTAAATACTTTTCAGTTAATCTATGTATATTTGTATAAAACATACACTATTTTATTTGTCCATAAATTGACCTCAAATTAATTTATTTTCTTAACGGAAGTTGTAAATAAAATATTTTCTAAATAATAAAAATAATAGCAAAAATCAAATCATGTACAAAATAAAAGTAACCACATCGGAAAAAGTCGTAAAGCGATGTTGGAAAGACCAATTCGGGTTCCATATGAACTCGAATTGAATCAAACTCACTTCCAACGTATTCTAAATTAAATTATCTTTAAAATGACAGTGGTTTCATAATTTCTGGAGTAACGGTTTGAAAGACGGTTTTCTGTGGTGGTTTTTTGCAATTTTACCATTTATTTATTTTTATACATAATGTATTTGTAAATAACGTACTTTTTAATAATTATTTTAAAATAAAAATTATAAAAATTATAAAACATAAAATAACATAGTTTCCTCATTTAACTATGTATATATTATATGTATATAATTAATTTCCTTAAATAACCCCATAAAAAATTAAAAAATAAACATTTATTATTTAAATTAATAAATGACGAAAATAATTTATTTATTTATTTATTTAATTAATTAAGTAAATAATATACCATATGTATATAATTTAGTTAATTCCTTAATTAACCTGCCACTGAGGTAACTGATTAAGTTATTGTTATTTATTATTTTTCTAATTATATAATTTAGACAATTATTTTATTCATTAATTTTAATTAATTTAAGTACACCATTAACATATTTCCTTTTTTCCTCTCCATTAATTCATTTTTCAAATTCAAATTTTTTTTATTTATTTGGCTCGTCCTCCCTCATTCCAAGTTGATCAATCTTTTGATGAGAGGAGCCTAATCTCCGAGAGCGATCTTGTTGTAAATAGGTGCCCAGCTTCCCACCCGTTCGGTAACAGCGAGTCGGTCCTCGTCGAGGTCATCATGGCTTTCATCCGCTCCCACGGTGAGATCAACTTTATTTTCTTTCATTTAATTAGGTAACTTTGGGCGCAATTTCCGTTTTGATTTCGTTGTCAACTTTCAATTTTAGATAATACTTCCGCATAGTTAATCATTGTTCTTCATCGATCTGATCCGATCCAATTTCACATTCACTTCTTAATCCCTACACGTTCACGTTCTATCTCACACGATCTCTCACATCCGGGCACGTACGATGGTCAGAGACCCGGTTCCGTCCATCACAACCGTCAGAAACCGTCTCCATTCACCTAATCCGTGTTCGAATTTTCTTTGATCGAGCCGTCGTGCTCGAGTCATCTATCTGTATTTTGTTGCAGGTACGCAGGAATTCAAATGAAATACAAAAAAAATTATTAACAGTTGTTGTTCGTCCAAAAAGAAAAAAGAAAAAAATATACAAAAAAAGAAACGTCTTATGTTTTACAAAAAAAAGGGAAACACTGATGCCGCCTGGAGCGACGCCCTCCCCTTCTCCGCTGGTCGCCCTGCCCGCAATCCCGATCGTCGACCTCTGCGGAGAGGAGCAGCTCCTCTGCGCGAGGCCCAACAACCCCTGCGCGAAGCAGCTGCAAGATCCACGCGCCTCACGTGCAACCACCGACAATCCGTCTCAACCCCTCCGCCTGGAGCACGCCCTCGGCGACCTGGGTGTGTGTCGCACAGCAACCCATCGCAGCCCTTTCCGTCGTCCACATTGCGCTGCCCAGCGTGAAGAACCTTTGTTACCGACGTCGCATTGCCGCCTGATCTACCCGCACAAAGAGCCTTCGCTGCGAGTCGCCAGCTGCCTAGACCTCCTCCATCGCTCGCCGGCCGCCCATCGCAAGCGTCCTTACACCATGCCACTCCCGCAGTCGTCGTGCGTAGAGCCCAAGCCGCACCCCTCCTCCGGTTGAAGCCGCACACCCGACGCCATCTTGTCATCTAGAGGGAGCTCCACCGCCAGAGAGGAAGAAAAAGAGAAGAGCTGGCGCCCCCCTTTGGCTTGAAGACCAGAACGAACAGAACGTTCCCACGTCTAGCTCTAATTTTTTTTGGGTAAATTACAAATAGGCCCACGATATTTCTGAAATTTTTCAATAAGATCCTCGCCAGCATTATTTTTAAAAACGTGCCTCGAGGCGCTGAGGCGTACGCCTCGAGGCTATAGCCTCATTCAGCCTCAGTGAGCTGTGTGCCTCTAGGCGCTGCCTCATTTGTGTTCTGATTATTTTATTTGTTTATTTTCTACAATATTTTTTCTTTTTGGTTGTTGAGCTTTTTATCTTTCGTAAACAAGTATTTTCAAGTCCTTAAGCTCACAATTCACTGAAATGCATTTTTTTAGTTTATTAAAGTATTAAGCTTATTTTTACTTTGTTATGCATGTTCTTTATAAATCACAAGAAATAAAAAATGAGTCTTGAGTCATTAAAATCTAATGCCTCTACTCTTTAGTGTGAATCAAGCATAAATGCTTTCTTTATTAAAATTTTTGGAAAGCAAGTCCCCTAATTTGACCTAAATTTAGAAAAGTATATTTTTGTAAACATGGTCTCATCTTTTCTTCTATTCTATCGGGACTAAATTAATACACATCAAAGCATGAATGAACAAAGATGGTCATAACATGTAATATTCCTAGTATTTTATCCTCCAATCCTAATTTTAAAGTAAAAAGTGATCATTGATTCACTGCTTACTCTCTTATCCAATGTATGACACGAGTATCTCACCTAATTTTTAAATGGAGTGTTACATCAGGTTCCCTTTAGTTAAATTTATTAAAAACATTAAATTTTGCGGAGAGTTACCCATTATTGTGCTTGCATATCTATATTTACTTGACTCCTTACAAATTTACAGTCCAAAAAAAGAGAGTTATATAACAACTTGGATGGTTTAAAACATGATGTTAGCCTTGAAATGTCATGGAGGTTATGTATTTAATCATAATTAATTAATTTCTAGAATTCGAAATTGTAATTACGATTAATTATTATGTTTTATGAAAAAATTCACGGGTGTGGCTTACGCCTCGATACACCTCACGCTTTTTAAAACCTGCTCGCCAGCATACAGCATGTGCTACGTACGCCCCCATCTTGGGTAAATTGCATTTTTGCCCTCGTATTTATTTCATGTTATATTTTTAACTTTTATTTTGCATGCTTTTATCAATAAATACATGTCATTCATGGTCAATCAATTCTAGAAAAATCATGTTATGCTTCTTATTTATATCTTTTCAAAGTTAAAATTTTTATTTGCATTTTTATTTTTATTTAACATTATTAAAAAACAAAACTTCGTATTTTTCACAGTTTGCAACTAGAAAATTCTTTAAAAAATGAATATTGCATCAAAAACTCCAAAAAAAAATAAAATAGTTTTATTTTCGTGTATTTATGTTTATGCAAATTTCATGCGTTAGTTATTTTCAAAGCCCAAAAATTGCAAATTACTAAAAATCTATATAAAACAATGAAAATTGTAGAACAACTGTGATTTCACTTCCTGTTTATAGATAATTTCTTATAGTTGTTAGGGAAAATCAGTAATTTTTTATCGTTTCGATTTTTAAAATTGCAAAATATTCATGTCTGTTTACTGTTTGATTTTTCTCCTGTTTTTATTCATTTTAAAAATCTTAAAAATTCGAAAAAAATCACCCAAAATCGCTAAAAATAGTACAGGTATATTAAATACTAAAATATTTTCTTTTAGGCATTTTTTATCGTTTTTATCATATTTGAAAAATCCGAAAAATTGCATTTCTTTCGTTTATAAATTTGCTTTGAAAAAATAAGGGATTTTTACCCCGGCAGACCCTATAATCTTTGCCAATTACCTCTACGACCTTTGGAAAACGTAATTCCTCCCTGGACCCTGTAAACTTGCTAACTCTTACCCTATAAACCCTGTGGTTAACCCCCATCCATTTACCCGTTAAAACTAACCAGATTCCATTACATTCTTTTATATTATACCTATTTTATTTATCTAATTTACATCAATTGCCACTCCCTTTCAAGTTTTCAACCTCTTCCTTTTCCCCACCACCCAACACCCACCACCTCCACCGTCCCTCACCCTCCTCCTCCCCGACTTCCGCCTCACCTCCTCGTTCCCAACCTCCGGCCTCGCAGTTCACCTCCAAGTCCTCCGTCACGATCTCCACCTCGGCAGCACAACACCCGATCGGCGGCGCGCTCGGAGCCCCCAGCCACTGTTACTCCCTCCGAATTACGTCTCCAGGTGGCGCTCGGAGCCCTCAGCCACTGCTGCTCCCTCCAAAATGCGTCTCCAGGCGGTGCGCTCGGAGGCACCCCCACCCGGTCGAACACCCCCTCCCCGGCACCCGCACCCCCGCAAGAGTCGACGCTCCTGCAAGAGCCCCCGCCCGCGCACCTGCAAGAGCACCCCCACCCCCCCTCCCCCCCCGGCCCGGGCGCTCGAAGACCCCCCCCCCCCCCCCCGCCAGCCCGCTCGAAGCCCCCTCAGTTCCCCGCCACCCCTGCAAGAGCCCCCTCCCCCCAGTCCCCGCCGCCTATGCAAGAGCCCCGCCCCCTCCCCGCAGGAGCCCTCGCCCCTGCAAGAGCGCCCCCCCCCCCGGCCTGGGTGCTCGAAGACTTCCCCGCCACTCCGCTGAAGGCCCTGCTCGAAGACCCCCCCCCCCCCCCGCCTCCCCGCTGAAGGCCCCCGCTCGAAGCCCCCCCAATTCCCCACCGTCCCCGCAAGAGCCCCCTCCCCCAGTCCCCGCCGCCCCCACAGGACCCCCCCCCCCCCGCAAGAGCCCCCTCCCCCCAGTCCCCGCCGCCCCGCAAGAGCCCCCCAGTCGACGTCGATGTATTGTACGGTTCTGTCGTTAGTGGATTGGAGAAGGGAAAGGGAAGATGAAGAAGAGGATAGAAGAAGGAACAGGAAGAGAGGGAAGAACTCCAACCGCTAGATTTTATATGGTTTGATTAACTCGGTTTTAACCCACCCAAGTTAGCTCAAGATGTGTCAATTTAAACGGCAGGTTCGTCGGGTAAGACGGAGCAAGTTTACGAGGTCCAGGGAGGAATTACGTTGTTTGAAAGGTCGTAGTGGTATTGGCAAAGATTATAGAGTCTGCCGGGTAAAAATCCCAAAAAACAATTATTTTGAAATTAATATTTGCAAAAAAAACAATAAAAATTAAAATCAGAAAATAAAAATATAAAAATATAAAATAATAAAAAAACATTAAAAATAAAAAAGCTAAATCTAAACCTCACAAAAACCAAGATAGTTAACAATTGAATTCCCTCTTTCTATTAATTGATTTTTCGATTACTAGAATAATCCTCGAGATTTGTAGTCTCCCTGAGTTCGATCCTATTGCTATACAGGTAAATTAAATAGCAAATTCTCTTTCTAATTTTTTTATTTCGGCTTGAGAGCCAAATATTTTTTTGTTGAGCGATTATTTGGTTTGCGACGACATCACACTTATTTCATAAATAAATAAATCCAAGAAAACAACGTCCAACAAAATGGCATTGTTTCCGGGGAGGACGAGCGGCGGGGGAGGAGGAGGGTCTCGAGGGGGAGGGCGGTGGAGGAGGAGGGGCCTCGAGGGGGAGGGGCGGAGGAGGAGGGCTTGGAGGGGGAGGGGAGGCGATGGAGGAGAGCTTGGGGGGGGGGCAGCGGAGGGGGGCACGGGGGAGGGGCGACGACGGAGGAGGGGAGGGGCGATGACGGTAGAGGGCTTGGCAGGAGAGGGGTGTGGCGGAGGAGGGCCTGAAGGTTGAGGGGCGACGACGAAGGTGGTTCTGGAGGGGGAGGGTGGTTGGAGGGAAGGAGGAAGGGGAGGAGGTGGAGGAGGGAAGAAGAAGAAGAAGAAATGGGGAAGATTAAAATTCATTTTTCAATTAATTACCATTGTGTCCCCAAAGTTAACGGCCGTTTAGGAAGAGGATTGACGGCAACTAACCTGAGGGGCACAAGTGATCATTATGGAAGAAGTCAGGGGATTGAACTGATATTCCTAAAAATGGGAGGGGGCATAAACTGATATTACAATATCTCAGAGGGGCACAACTGATAAAAATCCTTGTATATATGTGTTTCGTCTTGATTTGCTCATTCTTCCGTTTATCATTCACCTCTTTTCTGTGTATATCTGTGTGCTATACTTAGGATGTACTCTATCCTAAGTAAGGGGGGTCAATGATTTTAGTTGTTCATAATCGTCAATGTCCATCGCTTACTATTGTTGTTTATACTTAGGGATACTCTACCCAAAGTATAGGGGAGTGATGTTGTTCATATCGTCTATTTTGGTTTTTATTCTTCTGATCTCTGCTTGCCCCCAACTTGTTGATATTCTATACTTAGGCTATTATACCCTAAGTATAGGGGGCAAGACGAGCCGTTTGAGTAGGTCAATACTTTTTCTCGATTTTCTCTTTTGTACAGTCTTCTATACTTAGATTAATTAATCTTAAGTATAGGGAAGATCACCGACTTCTATTCATTCTTTGAGTTGTCGTACAGTGTTCGTTTCACTTTTCTATACTTAGCACGAGTTATGTCTTCTCTTGCAGCTCTTTGATCACTATGAGGATATAATTCGAGCTAAGTAAATGGGGTGTTGTATATATTGTATATATACCTTAGACATAACTCGTACTTTTAAAAAATGTGAATTATTTTTGGGATATGTATATAAATGCATAAAATCCACGTGTGTATATAGACTTTGGTCACCTTCCATCATTAAAAAAGAAAAAGAAAGAAAGAAAAAAAAAAGAAAAAGAAGGAAAAATGAAAAAATAAAAAAAAACAAAAAAAAATCCTCTTATAAAAAAATTTGGATAATCCGTGTACATACTTGTATATATTTTATTAACCCTTTTTTCTCTTAAAAAAATAAAAAAATCTCTCTAAAAAAATTGCTTTGTATATATTTTTTGCATTTGTATGTACTTTTTTTCAGGATTAATATTGACATTTAAACTAAACCTGGAATAAAATTGAAGGAATGGAGCTTAGTGGACCTTAATCCACTTAATTTCATAGGAACTTTATAAGAAAATGGAATTAAGACTTTACAGGTCCTACGAACTCGATTCTTTGAGTCCATAAGACTATGTTCACATGTCGTCTTTATTAGTCTAAGTAGAATAATTAACAACACATGCATGATTCTTGTAGACCATGGCTTATCTTGGACAAGCACTCTAAACGTAGCTCTTTATGGAGGAGGTAGTGAGGAGGCAGAATCTTTTGGCTTGGGGTAGCACACGGGTATGTAACAACTAGTGGAAATATCCGTCTTCCTCTAGGGAGGGTCGTGCATCTCAACCTAATCTAGTAGCATTGAGGTTTAAAGACAGGATGTTGTGGGGTTGCAGTAATGCTTTAAAAGAGGGATAGTCTACTAGCTTAAGAGGAAAAACTCCTTATGTACATGATGCACCTTGTATATATTTTTCAAAAAAAAGGAAGAAAAAATGCAGAATCTCCAAATGTGGACAGGCCTGATAGAAAAGTAAAATGCCTGCCGGAGTGTATCTACAAGTATAGAAAAAATACGAAGAGTTTCAAAGTAAAAGTTGTGTAAGTTTGCAGCTGGATGATTTGGCTACACTAAGTCATAACATCCAAGGATAGGTAGCTACACTGGTTACCATCCATTCTTTTCTCCATCTCCTCTTCTTGAGCTGGTTGTACTTGAACATAGAAGGGAATATCCCCGCTCCTCGAGGAAGAGTTGCAAGACCGGGGGACTAGAGTTACCTTGTTGAGAGGATGTTTCTATGCTACTTTGAGATGGGGAGCTATATTTCACACCGTACAAGTAAAGATTCATACTCTAAGAATTTGTATATGTAGACTAGTTCTGACCTGACTGTTCAGGAGACCTGAATAGTAGTCTTGTGGAACTTACAGGCTGTAAGGTTTTAAATCCATTTCACATTAAGGTTACTGCCACCATTAATAATCCAAATGTCTGACAGAGCTCCATACTACAACTTTATGAAGATAAGTTTAATACTCAATATTGTCGTAATTTCTTTATTTTTCCTTTCTTTTTTTTATTCACTTATTCTTTCAAATAAGTGTTTGCTAAGGGACTAGCAAAGCTTAAAGCATAGGGGGATGATGAATCTGCATTTCATCATCTTTATTCATTTATTTTAGCTTAAAATCTCCCATAAAACACATGTATATATTACTAAATCCATATTCTTACTAACATGCATCTATGTATAATTGTTGTACGTTTATTAATATTTTAACCTAAAAATAAATAAATAAAGGAAAAATAAAAAAAATATAAGATTGTATATATATAATGGATACAGCTGACCCGAACCCTGAGAGAAGGTCAAGACTTGACGTGATCGACCAGGAATAAAGTAGGGGGAGATAGGGTCTTTAATCAGAAAATCCAAAAAAAAAATTTTGTAAATACTTTTCATTTATTTTGTGTATATTTGTATAAAATATACACTATTTTATTTGTACATAAATTGACCTCAAATTAATTAATTTTCTTAATGGAAGTTGTAAATAAAAATAGATTCTAAATACAAAAAATAATTGCAAAAATCAAATCATGTACAGAATAAAAGTAACCACATTCGGAAAAAACAGTAAAGAGATATTTGAAAGACCAATTCCGACTCCCATATGAACTCAAATTGAATCAAACTCACTTCCATCGTATTCTAAATAAAATTATCATTAAAATGGCAGTGGTTTCATAATTTTTGGAGTTACAGTTAGAAAGACGATTTTCTGGGGTGGTTTTTGCAATTTTACCATTTATTTATTGTATATATTTATCCATATTTATTTTTATACATAACGTATTTGTAAACAATTATATTTTTTTAATAATTTAAAATAAAAATAAAATAAAATAATTTTATAAAACATAAAATAATATAATTTCCTTATTTACTATGTATATAATATACCATATGTATATATTATATGTATATAATTATTTTCCTTAAATAACCACCACAAAAAATAATACCTAACATTTACTATTTAAATTAATAAAATGACGAAAATAATTTATTTATTTAAGGGTTTTTATCAGTTGTGCCCCTCTGAGGATATTGCAATTTCAGTTATACCCCTCCCTTTTTTGAAAATATCATTTGTGCCCCTACCTTCTTGCAAAATTCACAGTTCTACCCTTTCGTAATATCAGTTATGCCCCTACTTTACCTTAACAGAAGGGCAGAACTGTGAATTTTGCAAGAAGGTAAGGACACAACTGATATTTTCAAAAAGAGAGGGGCATAACCGAAATTGAAATATCTCATAAGGCACAACTGATAAAAAAACCCTTTATTTAATTATATAATATATATACCATATGTATATAATTTAATTAATTCCTTAATTAATCCATCATTAAGGTGGCTCATTAAGTTATTGTTATTTATTATTATTTTAACAAATATAAATTCAAAAAAATATTTTATTTATTAATTAATTAATATAATTCTGCCATTAACATATTTCCTTTTTCCTCTCATTAATTTGTTTTAAATTCAAATTTTTTTATTTATTTGGCTCATCCTTCTCATTCCAAGTTGATCAATCTTTTTGATGATAGAGGAGCCTAATCTCCGAGAGAAATCTTGTGGTAGAAAGGTGCCCAGATTGCAAACCATCCGGTGACAGCGAATCGGTCCTCGTCGGAGGCCATCACGGCTTTCATCAACTCAAACGGCGAGCCATTTTATTTTTTTTGTCTTTTTAATTAGATAATTTTAGGATTAATTTTTGTTTTGATTTCGTTGTCTTTTTTCAATTTTAGATCATACTTTCGCATAGTTAATCATTGTTCTTCATCGATCAAATCCGATCCGATTTCGCATTCACTTCTCAATCCATATACGTTCACGTTCTATCTCACACAATCTCTCACTTCCAGCCGTGTACGGTGGTCGGAGACCCGGTTCCCGTCCATCATAACCGTCAGAATCGTCTCCATTCACCTAATCCATGTTCGAATTTTTTCTTGGACCGAGCTGTCATGCTTGAATCATTTATCTTTATTTTGTGGCAGGTACGTAGGAATTCAAAAAAATATAAAAAAATATTTGCAGTTGTTGTTCGTCCAAAAAAGGAAAAAAATTAAAAAAAGTCCTCTGTTTTAGAAAAAAATTAGGTGTCATTGTCACCGCTTGGAGCGATGCCCTCCTCCACTGGTCGCACCGCCCCGCAATCCCGATCACCGACCTCCGCGGAGAGGAGCAGCTCCTCCGTGCAAGGCCCAGCAACCCCCGCGCGAAGCAGCTGCAAGATCCACGCGCCTCCTACGCCACTGCCGACACTCCGTCTCAACCCCTCCGCCCGGAGCACGCCCTCGCCGACCAGGGCATGTGTCGCCCAGCAACCCACCGCAGCCCTTTCCGCTATCCACATCACGCCACCCAGCGCGAAGAACCTCCGCTACCGACATAGCACTGCTGCTTGATCTACCTGCACGACGAGCCTCCGCCGTGCGTCGCCAGACGCCTGGACCTCCTCTGTCGCTCGTCTCCGCCCATCGCAAGCATCCTCGCACCTCCGCCACTCCCGCAGTCGCCGCGCGAAGAGCCCCAGCCGCGCTCCTCCTCTGCTTGAAGCTGCACACCCGACACCATCTTGTCATCTGGAAGGAGCTCCACCGCCGGAGACGAAGAAAAAGAGAAGAGGCAGCACCCCCCTTTGGCTTGAAGACCAAGAACGAACAGAACGCCCCCACGTCTAACCTGAAATTTTTTTTGGGTAAATTACAAACAACCCCCTCGAATTTCTGAAATTTGCAATAAGGCCCCCGTCAACATCCAGCATGTGCTACGTATGCCCTCATCCTAGGTAAATTGCGTTTTTTGCATCCGCATTTATTTCTTGTTATATTTTAATGCAAAAACAATAAAAAATTGCATTTATATCCATGTATTCCATACTTTTATTTTGCATGCTTTTATCATTAAAATAAATGTTATTCATGGTCGATAAATTCTAGAAAAATCATGGTATGCTCCTGATTTGTGTCTCGTCATAGTGTAATTCTTTATTTGCATTTCGTTTTTATTTAACGTTATTAAAAAGTCAAAAACTTCGTATTTTTCAGTGTTTGCAATTAGAAAATTCATAAAAAAAATGAATATTGCGTCAAAATTCCAAAAAATCAGAATAATTTTATTTTCGTGTATTTTATTTGTTGTGCAAATTTCACACGTTAATTATTTTTAAAACCTAAAAAAATTATAAATTACTAAAAATCTTAAAAAATCATAGAAAATTGTAGAAAATTCCAAAAATTGTGATTTCACTTCTTGGAGCATGCAATGCTCAGCTTGGACAAACAAACAGAAAGAAACTCAACTCACACTACAGGACACTACGGACAATAACAACTCAACGCGCACACTGCTGCAGTCGAGGGCGTTGCTTCTAGTGTCGTGCAGGTGAGGAGGACGAACGGGCTGGAGTGTGAGTCAACTGAAGACTCGAAATCTGACCATAGAGTCAGAAACTGCGCCTAGAGTCTCCTCATCTGAGAACTCTGGCACGGCTGCTCCATCTTTGAAAAAGGGCCGAACTAGAAAAGGCTGTGGAAGTGCAATCCTCGTCGAAGTCCACGGTCGTTGGAGAATGGAGTCTGAAGAAGTCTCCTCGTCGGAGAACCGGGTCTCTCCCATCTGGCACAGAGAATGGTACACTACTCTGGAGTACCTATGATACCACATGAAAACCCTTGCCCATCTGGCATAAGGAATGGTCCTCTACTCTGGAGTCCCTATGGCTCACATGAAAACTCTGGCCTGACAACAACAAGAATGATGGGGACCACGAATATGAAGATCGCATACATGTGTGTCTTGAACTGCAGACTTGTAAACTAATGTCGAGTCTGAACAACTGATCATCTGTAGAGTCTGGAAAATCTGAAGGGCAGCTGGAATCTCTGAATCTGGAGAACCTGGAAAGTCTGATAATCTGGCATGTGACTCTACATATACTCCCCCTTTCTCCCGTACTTGTCGGAAAACAATGACATCGAAAATGTAGGGAGAAGACAAGATAAATAGGGGAGAATAAAAACCAATAAGCCGTTCACAAATTTTCCGGCTCTTCAAATCATTCATCAATTTTTTTTTGAATCATATCTTTTTTTAAGCCGTTCAATCCTTTTTTTCGGCTTTCTCCCTTTTTTGAAAATATTTTACGTACTGCTTTTTTTGTACGCGCTTTTTTTTAACACACGTCTTTTTTTAATACAACCCAAAGGGCTCAAAGACGCATCCCCTCCTCTCTTTCTTTTTCTATTTTTTTCTTTTTTTAACTGCAACTCTTCTTTTGTCTGACCTCATCATTCATTTAAAAAAAATGGATTTTTTTAAAATGGGCCATCGGGCCCTTTCGACCCCCTGAAAAATTGTGGGCCCACCCATCGGCCACTTGGGCCCAACGCAAACGCCTCCTTTTTTTGGATGGGCCTCGAATTTTTTTAACGCAGGAGCATATTTATGAGGGTTCCCAATTGGAAACCCTATTCTTCGAAAGAAGCCGAACCCCATGGGGTTTCTCGATGTCGCCGCCGCTGGACGATGGTAGGGGACTGGCTCGGGCGCCTCACGGGAGATCTGAAGGAGGCCGACGCCCCCGAAGGGGCTCTTCACCCTTGCGCGCTGCCCCCTATGGGTTGTTGCTCAACTGGAGGGAGATCCCTCTGCTTGCGCTTGGAGAATGCAGAAGGTCGACTGGAGGAGCGCCGATAGGCGCCTGGACAGGAGGACAAGATGGAGCCGCCACCTGTAGCTTCATCATCCTTGGGAGGAGAAGGGGCGCGAGCTCTGCGCGCCTGAGGAAGAAGGTGTGCCGCCTTGGAGGCCCGAACATTAGGGGTGCGCCGCCCACGCGTTGTACGTGTTCCGCCTGGTGATGTTGTGCCGCCACCCGCACGGCTTGATCTTTGGGGGCGGGATTGAGCTGAAGGGCTTCGTGCACCAGAAGGTGCCGCCAGATGTAGAGCGGGCTTTGCCGCAGATGCGCTAGGCGGCATCGCAGGAACCCTAGGCGACCAGAGAAGGTGCGGCTTCACCGTTGAAGGGCGCCACGAGGGCGCATCACGTGCGCGCTGCTTCCTGGATCTTGAGGATGCTCCGCCAGGAGAGGAGTCGAGGTGCTCCTGATGCATGTGGGCTTGAGGGCTGGGACTTGATGGTGTTGTGAATCGCCTGGGTATGTTGGCTCGCATTGCCAACGGACCTCCATGTTCTGTCGCGCGATTCTGGAGAGAGGACTAGTGCTGCCAGCGCAAGATCCGAGAGAAGTCGGAGTTGCGAAGAGAGATGCTCCATATGGAGCATCGTGTCTGGAGTGGATTCTGGAGATGATACCATATGCTGCCCTGATGCGTAGCAGAAGATATGCGGTATTGAGGAGCATCCGCCAGAAAATCTTGCACCGTGAAAGCAATCGGTGACTAGGTGCATGGGCACCGTAGAAATCACATCTAAGGTTCCTGACTGAAACCCTAAAATATCTTTGATCTTCACGAACGAGCGAACAATAATCGAATCTCGAACAGAAAAAAATTAAAATCCTCGAGAACCAAACCCGCTCTGATACCATGTTAGAAAATAGGAAGCGGAAGCGAAACATGGAAAAAGATAAAGAAAATAAGAACGGCGGGATTTTACGTGGAACCCTACTCCGTGAGGAGCGGGATGAAACCACGGGAGAAGCCCTCAAAGGGGCATGTTATGCATTGCACTTTCTCAATAGTTACAGGAGGTCTGGGGCTCCTTATATAGCCTCCACAGAGCCTCCAAGTCCCACCACTGATAGATGTGGGACTAAACACTGGGATGGGGTAAATGGATCCTGGAGGTATCCATTTACCCATCTACAACTCAATAGGCGCACAACCAAATACTCCAACAAGATCAAGTAGGGAACTTGCTGCTTGCCCTCTCCTGATTCTATTATGATTAACTATCAGTGAATCCTCACTATAGCCGATGGTATAGTTGATCGTCAAGACCATACTTCTTGCTAAAAAGTCAAGCAAAACAGGGGACTCGAAACAGCGAATGGCATAAAAAAATATCTGATTAACATGTTACAGTATTCTGTAGTCTCAAAATAGCACATTCTCTGCCTCCAGAAAATCTAAAAAGAATTGGCCTATATAAAGGGGAACTCAAACTCTACAATATCGGGCTTGTGATCTTAAAAGAACAGTTCCATATGGATAATATATGCAGATTTTGGATTAGCCAAGCTATCCGCAAAATCTCGAAGTTTCTAAAGATGTTCAAGCATGTAGATTCAAGAAAATATGTGGAAATCCGGCGGCCACGAGGAAGGGAACATTGTACCTCAAAAACTTCTCACCTTGGTTCTCTGTCCATGGAGAAACAACGCGTTCGGCGCTCCGTTGGCAACATGAACCCGCACAAAATGGTGACCTCGACCTCCTCTACGTGGTGGAGGCTTCGGATCGTCGATCCAACGTGCTCTGGTGAGCTTCGACGATGCTCCGGCAGAGGGAGGAGGATGGGATGGGGTTGATCTGGATTTTGGACATTTTGGGAGAGGAGAGTTGATTTTTGGGGTTTTTATGTGGGTCAAGATTAGGATCCGGATATGAATTCAGTTCGGACCTTGACTCGCTAAAATGACCGTAACTCGGGATCCCGAACTCGAATTTTTTTCGTTCTTGGCCTCGTTGTAAAGGTCTCGACGAGCTCTACGTGACGGTGTGATTAATCAAACTTTTGGACACTGGATAAGAATAGTTTTTACAAACAAGTCAGGGTCCTATGACGAGGGTTCTCACAACTGTGGACATCAAGCACATCACTAAGGGCGTGTTTGGTTGCGAGCATACCCCCTGCTCTATCCATGCATTCATGGGTTGGAATTGGTTGTATGGATCGCGCAATTTCTTTTGTTATAATATTTTTTAACCATATTCAAATAAAATATTAACATAAAAAACATATTGTAATCATTAAATGATATAACACATAATCAACGTCACATCACATAACATTTATCACTCCAACCCTCTTCAACCCTCCTAAGCATCCAAACAGCTACATTTGACAGGAGGTTACTCCAAACCCAACCCACTTACCAAACATGCCCTAAGTTTGTTCCTCATAACTTTGGCAACCACAAGGTAAATGTTAATGTTGGAAAAAATGAGCAATCTATTATTCCAAGGAACCCTAGTCTCTCTTATATAGGGAAAGACCTCATGGGTTAAATACATAAGAGTCCAGAAAGTAAACAGGAATTAAGAAATGGTACAAAACATAATAATATAAGTCTCTACACTCCCCCTCAAAGTGGAGCATAGATGTTCATCATGCTCAGCTTGGAAGAACATCTCTGGAAGGGTCCTCTGAGCAACGGCTTGGTGAATATGTCAGCAGTCTGGTCCCCTGAGCTAATGTGAGATGTAGACATCAAGCCTCTCTGGATCAAGTCTCTCGTGTAGTGGCAGTCAACTTCGATATGCTTTGTTCTTTCATGGAATGCTGGATTGTTGGCAATAAACAATGTTGCCTGATTGTCACACTGAAACTGCATGGGTAAAGGTACAGCTATATGTAGATCCTCTAGCACAGATCGAACCCACATCATCTCCGTGCTTTCTTGCGCCATGGCCGTACATTCAGATTCAGCATTGGACCTTGCCACAACAGTTTGTTTCTTGCTTTTCCAAGAAACCAGAGAGCTCCCAACAAAAACTGCAAATCCTAAGGTAGACTTTCGATCCTTAGGGCACCCTGCATAATCTGCGTCTGCACATGCTGAAATAGATAAATATGTGCCCTTTCAAAATAGCAACCCTGAGCCTGGAGAAGACTTTAGATACCTCAGTATCATGTATATGGCGTCCATATGAATTTGTCTTGGCTGCTCCATAAATTGACTCACCCGGCTCACTGCAAAGGCAATATCGGGTCGAGTTATGGTAATATAAAGGAGGTTGCCCACCATCTCTCTATATCTCCTTTTGTCTACTTCTGTAGTGTCATCGTCATACAGCTTCATGCTTGGATCCATAGGAGTACTCGATGGTCTGCATCCAACCATGCTTGTTTCAATCAAAAAATCTGTAATGTACTTCCTTTGGGTCATCACTAGATCCTGTGCATTCCTGGCAAATTCCAACCCCAGAAAGTATCCTAGGTTTCCAAGATCCTTCGTGACGAACTGACGGCCCAGGAATGCTTTTGCCCTCTCTATTCCCTGAACATCATCTCCTGTAACCAGAATATCATCAACATAGACCATGATGACAACCATACATGTAGAAGACTTCTGAATGAAATAAACGAGTGATCTGCATTTGATCTTTTGAACCCCTGTAGTTCAATCAGATGGGAAAGCTTCTGGAACCACGCCCTTGGGCTCTGTTTAAGGCCATAAATCGCCTTGCGAAGTCTACACACCATATGTTTCTCCCCCTCAGCAGTGAACCCTGGTGGCTGCTGCATGTAGACTTCCTCCTGCAGATCTCCATACAAGAAGGCATTCTTGACATCAAGTTGAGATATAGTCCAGTCACGTACCACGGCAACTGATAAAAGAATGCGAAGAGTAGAGTGACGAGCCACTGGAGAAAATGTATCCATATAGTCCACGCCATAGGTTTATGTGAAACCTCTCGCGACCAACCGTGCCTTGTATCGATCTAGACTGCCATCAGCATGGTATTTAACTGTGAATACCCACTTGCAGCTAACAATGGATGCATCAGGGGGAGCATTAACCAAGCTCCATGTGCCACGAGACTGTAAGGCACGCATCTCGTCTTCCATAGCCCGTCGCCAGCAATCAATCTTCATATCTTCTTGATAGGTCCGTGGTATGTCCACGGAAGACAAAGCCGCAGCAAATCTCTGAAAGTCGCCTGTGAGGCGATGAAATGACACCTGAGAAGCAAAAGGATAAGACGCACAAGTCCGTTTCTGCTTCTGGATAGCAATGGGAATATCAAGATCGTCGTCCACTGAACTGGATGGTGTAGTCTCCTCCTGCAATGAAGAATTCTGCACATGCACCATATCTGACCCGTCAGTAGTTGATGCCATCTGAACATACCTGAGGCGTGATGGATGCCTGACGTGTAGCCTGAGCAGGACCTGACCGATGCGTATAGAATTTTGGTAAAGGTGGAATAGGAGGTTGTGGAGGTGGCGATGGTGGAGGTGGTTGTGGAGGTGGTGGCGTAGCAACTGGAGCTGGAGTGGACTCAAGTGAACTCAAACTAGGAGGAGGAGGAACATAGACATCATCGTTGGTAGTGGACGAGACCAGCCTGTCACCTGCAGGGGAAAAGTACATAACGGACTCAAAAAACGTGACATCAGCACTGACAAAATATTTCTTGTTTATGGGATCATAACAGCGACAGCCCTTCTGAGTCCGAGAGTAACCTACAAAGACATACTTGACAGCTCTAGGAGAGAGTTTGTTAAGTTCAGGGGACATGAGATGAACAAACGCAACAGTACCAAAGACACGAGGAGTAAGTGAGAATAATTCCTTATCAGGAAAAATGATAGAAAGAGGAATTTTCTCACCAAGGACGGATGATGGCATACGATTGACCAGGTAGCAGGTTGTAAGGACAGCATCCCTTCAGAAAGTGATAGGAGCACAACTCTGAATAAGGAGGGTTCGAATGATGTCAAGAAGGTGACGATGCTTTCTTTCTGCCACGCCATTCTACTGAGATGTGTAAGCACAGGTGGTTTGGTGAATAATACCCTTAGACGAGAGAAACTGAGAGAGAGACCGGGTGCAGAATTCCAATGCATTATCTGTACGAACATATTTGACAGTAAAAGAAAAAATATTTTGTACTTCATTAATCAAATTTTTAATAACATCCCCTGCTTCAGATTTATTCTTTAAAAGAAAGACCCAAGATACACGAGAAAAGTCATCCACCACAACTAGATAAAACATGTGTCCTTGATGATCAGGTACACGACTCGGACCCCAAATATCAATGTGAAATAACTCAAACGGGGATCTACTGCTCCGACTCTGACGACTAGGAAAGCTAGACCGATGATGCTTTCCCAACTGACACGCTTCACAGTGAAATGATGAACTGGGAGAGATCTAAGGCAAGAGATGTCGCATTTTCTAGAGCGGGAGATGGCCAAAGCAAAGATGCCAGATGTACGGAGATATTAGTCCGACGGAAGGAGAAGAGACGCCAGCATAAGAGTTCCCGACCAGCCGATAAAGACCATTCTGCTCAGAGCCACAGCCAATCACCCTGCCCGTTAGTATGTCCTGAAAAATAAGAGATGAGGGGTCAAATATAGCACGACAGTGCAAATCCTTCGTAATCTAACTAATAGATAACAAATTCATGGAGAACTCAGGAGCATGTAGAACATTCTGTAGACGCATAGAAGGTGATAAGGAAACCTCCCCCTGTCCAACAAGGGGGAAATGAGTATCATCTGCTATCAGCACTGAGCGGCCATGTGGGATGTCCCTGTAGGACTCAAGTCTCTCTCTATCGCGGCAGAGATGATGGGTGGCGCCAGTATCTATAATCCAATCAAATATATCATGAAAAGATGTAAAGGCAGTAGCACTACCTGAGGTACTAGCAGCAGCAGACGAACTGGCAGAAGCTGTAGCAGCAACATCTGAAGGTCTACCTGGAGAATCAGTAGATGATTATTGCATAATACCACGTAGACGTGCCACAAGCTCTTCGAATCGGTTATCTGCAGTGGATGCTGACTAGGGCAGTACATGTTCGGCTACACGCGCTGATGCTAGAAACCCATGCTTGGAGTAGCATGTATCCTCCGAGTGGTCTGTGCGATGGCAGAACGAACATGGCTGGTGAAAGCGACCTCCCCGTCCACGGGGTCCACGTCCACGACCATAAGACTGACCACCTCTCCCACGCGATACTGCTATCACCGATGGAGGTGGAGTAGATGTGCTGGAAGAAACTGATATGCGACTGAGCCTCCGGTAAACGTCTTCCATTGGAGGAATGACCGCATCGGCCAATATATAAGAGCGAGCTGCCTCGTACTCAGGATCGAGGGCTGCAAGTAGTACGCCCACCATGGTAGCATTCCGAAATGTCTTCTGCTGCGCTGGAGTCGCCATGAGTGGTATGGTACTGTATAACTTCTCGAACATCCCTCTCAGGGACGTGTACAATGAGTGAAGTGGCCTGCCATTCTGCTTCATCGTGAATACATCATGATGGAGCTGTAACATCTTGGTCTCATTCCGCACTTGGGAATACGTAGCGGCCAGAATATCCCACATTGCCTTGGCAGTGGGTTGATGGAGGACATCATTGGCAATCTCCATCGACAGTGTGCCTGACAGCCAAACCTTGGCATAAGAATCATCAGCCTCCCAAGAGGCATATATCCCAGTCTTCTCTGCCGACTCATCTTCGGTAAGTATATGCTTCTTACCGTTTGACTTCATAAGACTCATAAATTGCATCGCCCAGAGCTCATAGTTTGTCCCGTCCATCTTGACTATTGGCGCAGGACCTTTGAAGGCGCCTATGGAGGGCATATCAACTTTGTTCTCTGACATGTCGCCGTAGATGAAGAACTAGGGATTGTAGACCAGAAACCAGTGTCTACAAAGACTTAATCGAATTTGAGTGCATATGTAGACGTTACGCACTCAAATCCATGGAGATAGAACGGCCGACGAAGGAGGTGGTGTCGGCGTGTAAGGAAGGGGAACCCGGCGGTTAGGGTCCCCTACCTAGGGCTTGAATCGGCGGAGTAGGATGCCCTACGACAGGATGAGGGTCCGGTGGCGTGAAGGAGGAGGCCCGGCGTGGAGGGGCCCTACGGCGGCGCGGAGGAGAGGGCCCGACGGCGTGGAGGGGGACCGGCGGTGTGGAGGAGGCCCGGCGGCGTGGAGGGGACCGGCGGCGTGGAGGGGGGTGGGGTGCCCGGCGGCGTGAAGAGGACCCTACGACGACGACGGGAGGGTGGTGGAGGAGGGGAGATCCGGCGGCAGCTGTAGAAGGGTCTAGGATTAAGGTTAGCCCCTGGGCTCTGATACCATGTTGGAAAAAGTGAGCAATCTATTATTCCAAGGAACCCTAGTCTCTCTTATATAGGGAGAGACCTCGTGGGTAAAATACATAAGAGTCCAGAAAGTAAACAGGAATTAAGAAACGGTACAAAAAGATACAAAACATAATAATATAAGTCTCTACAATTAACATATGTCATGTTCTATTACCTCATGAAATCAAAAACTTTCTCATGTCAGATAATCGATATGAAGATTGAAGGGGTAACATTTGCGTAAGTAGTTTTGTAAATTCTAAAGTTTCTAGGGTATTTATCACAAAACCCTAACTTTATCAGCAAACACCAGCCTGTTATAAATCAAGGATCACTATAAATGGGAGATCGCAACACAGAAAAATATTTTTTTACCGAAAAATATAAGGATATGAAGGGGATCTATAGTTTTTTTACTGTAAAATACAAGGATAATGACGAGAGTCTGTAGACATCTAGAATTGAGACTAATTCAGTAATAAACTAATCAAACGTCACCGTAGTAAATCACAACAAAGATCTGACATTACAATCAAAAGTAAAACCATATGACACAATATTCAGAAGAAACAGTTAAGTTAAAGCAGGAGTACAATAAAAATGGTCTAGATGCCGATCATTTATTTATTTATTTATTTCAAGAGACTTTGTATTTTCTTCAATTTTATAAACTACAAGCTTTGGTGTGACTCCAACAAGAGGTAACGTTTCAAGCGATGGAGATGGCCTCATCTAAAAATGTAATACAAGTGTAAGGCTGCATAAAATAGAACCGATATAAGTTTAACCCTTGTACCCCGTACGTAAGAGAGAAATTGACCTCAACCAACACAGGAAGAGGCTTGGTTTCAGTTTATAAGCTATTAAATGTATTTTACCATCTGTAATAGGCATTCATATCACAAGAGTAACTGCTAAATGAAAATATTCAAATGAACCAAAAAACTTAATATATTCAGGGTATACTCAAAATATTTGGTACCATAAATTGATACCTGCATGACCTCCACTTTTCCTTGAATCAGTATCTGGTTGATGTGATATCGAACCATCTCCAGATACTTCACTGATAACCGCCTCTTCAACATTGGTTTGTACTACATTAGAAGCAATCTTGCTGATTCGACTATTTTCCTTCTCAGCAGCTTCTTTTAAAGCCCTTTCTTCAGCATCTAAAGCATCTTTTTTAGCCTCTTCCTCTATCCTTGCAGCCTCCTTTCTTGCCTTTAAAAATGGCACTCATTAGCAGGTTATTGGAGTGCATAAATAACAGATGAACTCCGTAGCAAGATCCAATCAAACTGTAAATCAGTTGAAGTATTAATTGAGTGCATTGATTTACTTCTTATAATCTATGGAAGATGGACTGGATAGAGAGAACAAATAACTTGCACTCTATCCAATGAAAAAATGGGTTGCATCAAATTAAGAGACTGTTCAGTCATATAACCTGGTGATGGAAGTATGTCAACTATTTTGGTGACATTTACACCCAATTCCAGATCCATCCTGCATGATTAAGGCTTTTCTTACCAATTTTCTTCCTTGCTTTGCTCTTAAAACTACACAGATATACAAGCAAGCATCATCCCCAATGATAGATTTCTATATATCATATAAACTATAGGAGCTGAAGCCCGTGCATTTAATTATAGAGGTTTCAGAAAAGAACTGCATTAGCTACAGTGAGTACCCTTATAAGTTATAAGTATAGCCTTGGATTGTTATCATACTATATATCCTTGGCACATAATAGAAAAACTGACTGCAAATTCGGTGATCAGGAAATCACTCACTTCAGCTTTTGCCTTTGCTTTCTCGAGTTTTATTTGTTCATCTTGAAGAGCTTTTTCTTTTCTTCTAGCCTCAACAGCTGCATCTTTTCTTATTCTCATTTCTTCAGCCTGGGATCTTTGCGCATGATGTCTTTGAATGATGGCTAGGTGATGATCAAGCTCTTCGGCACTAGACAAAAAGTAAATCAGTTTTAGCAGACTTATTTTTCTTCCCCCTAGAAGACTCCACAATTTAAAAGCATAGCTGCTTTTTTACACTAACTTAATAAACCCCTCATTTATCTAGGCGTGGGCTAGAATATGGAAAAGCAAATGCTGGCCGGTCTCATAATAGCAAGGCTGGTTGATGATCTAGTTAAGTGGATGAAGTTAGAAATTAGTTTTACAAAGTCGGGAAGCTTAAAAACATGTAAAGAATACCATTAGGTGTGAGCTAACTAATTTAGGAATATATTTAACCATGACTCTAGATGCATTACAAGGGGATTCCCATGTCATCAACCCTACTTTAAATGTGGTTTCGGATGGGATATATGAAGATGCTCTTGGACTTTTTTGGTCAACGGTTGCAGAGGTTTATGAAGGATCCCAGTTACAAGGCAAGAGAATCAGTGTTACAGCTTCATACAAAAAAGAGACACAATGCTGGAAGAAAAAGATTCAGCGTGACAGCTTCATAAGAAGGGAAAATACTTTGGAACTTATAGGGAGAGGAAGAGAAATACAAGAAGATTCAATAAGATGTGTTGCAAAACTGTTCAATAACCTACACTTTCTGTTTATATTGACTGTCTAACAGCCTATCCAATCCCCTTCTTGCTTCTGTGTGTTTGTCAATCTGAAGGATAGCACCAGCTGACTTTTCGTATTCATGTGTCATTAGTACCTCCAATTTAGAAAGCCTTGTTCTAACTTCTTCCTGTTGAAAAAACCCAATTTATTACTGTAGAAACATGGACAACAACCAGAAGAACCAAGTTTTGCAAACTAGCATACAACAAAAGCCACAGAAAATGCCGATCAATCAAGAATGACAAACTTATGTCAGAAAATGCATAATGTTTGTATTTCCTTTCCTACGAACATGGAAGGTCGTATCCCGATATATCAGCGATATATCGACGATATATCGGTATCGACAGGTCACCGATATATCGCCGATATGTCCGACATCGGGTATCGACAGGTAAAAAAGGCGAGCTGAATCCCGATGTCGGCGATATGGCGTCGATATATCGCTGATATATCGGCGATATATCGGTATCGACATGGTACCGATATCGATACTGATATCGATATGTCCTTCCATTGCCTACGAATACTCCCATATGTTTGCCTAAACTAGAAAATAAATACCCCGAACAAGAAGTTACAGCTATCAGAAGGATCCAGGGAAGCATCCAACATAATGTATGTTTACTGAACACAATCTATACATACAAGAACTTTTGATGCAGCAAACTAACCATTTATATGAAGAGTTAAATTATTGATGTCAAAATCTTATCTAATGATGTGTTTGGATGATGAAAGGATAAGCTAGCGGACTGGTAGTGGGATAAGCTAGTAATGGGGAGAGATGGTAAGTTGTTTGTTTATTGAAGTTCGGGTTAATGATTGCCTCCGTCCAATCTGAGATCTTCATCCTTTACTTCAAAGCCCATCACATCTCACCAACCAGATCCAAAATGAAATCCCTCTCAAGAATCACATCCTCTAGGTAGTTCAACCTCGACATCTGACCCGTGATACTCCAACCCAATAAAAATAATGGGTCCCCACTGAATACATCTTAGATGATACCAGAAAGTGGAGATTGCAAAACCGAAGAGAGGGTGGATGGTGGCGGCGGGATAATTATTTGATGGTGAACAACTGATGATGTGCGAGGCGCACGAAGCTTTGGCCGGTGCTAGGGCACAGTTGGCGGTGCGTTAGGGCAGGTCGTGCAAGGGTGGCGGCCTGGAAGGGTCTGGCAACAACTTAGTGATGATCTGAATATGGCGACGACAGCCTGGGGGCAGTGAAGAAGATGATCCTGAGGAGGTGGTGGCCTGGCACTGGCCTGGTTGTGGCCAGGTGACACATGGGGCTTAGCGACAAAGCTGGCGGAGGTCTAATGGTGAACCGAGGTAGTGGTAACGAGCCAGCAAATTGGTGGTGAGGTGGGGACGATGGAGGGTCAAAGGTAGTGACGGTGGTAGTGAGGAGGATATGTTATAAAATATGAAGAATGCGAAAGCGATTGATAAACAGAGCATAAACAAGAAAGATAAACATGGAACACCATGATTTTACGTGGAACCCTACTACGTGAGGAGCGGGATGAAACCACGGGAGAAGCCCTCAAATAGGGCGTGTTTGTCTATTGACTTACTCAATGAGTACAGGTGGTGTGGGGCTCCTTATATAGCCCCACGGACAGACCTAACAGTGACCGCTCCCCCATGTGGTACTAAACACATGGGTGGGCTCTTTTCTTTTCCAACACTCCCCCTCAAGTTGGTAGCTGGGACAGCTGCAACTTGCAACAATAAAGAAAAATATACATCATTACATCTTTACTTGAAATCACCACAATAAACGTATGTATCCGCAACTGGTAGACAAACCCGCTTGCTGACGGGTATATCAGGTCACCGGAACGTATCTCTGTCGTGCCTGGAAGGTCACCGGACTGTCTCTGTCGTGCCTGCATGGTCACCGGATCTCTGTCTCAGTCGTGCATGCAGGTCACCGGACTTTGTCTCCGTCGTGCCTTGAAGAAAACAAATCCAATGCGGAGTCGATGTCGAGGATAGAGACACCACGACGAAGATCGATGCACAGTGAAGATGGCTTGATATTCTGTGAAATCCGGAGTGTTTGGTCTGTCAATCAACGATGTAGGATGCATATGGCTTTTACTCCCCCTTTCTCCCAAACTTGTGAGAAAAATGAAAAATAAAGACAAGTTGGGAGATGCAAACATGAATCACATTTTTTATGCGTACGGCTTTTTTTTCGTGTACGCGCCTTTTCCAAGAAATTTTTTTTTATACAGCCATCTCCTTTTTTTTCTCGGTTGTCTTTTGACCCCTTTTTTTTCTTTTTTTTTAACGGGCCCCGTTAGTTTTTTTTAATAAGAAGGGGCATCGGGGCCCTCCACTTCTTTCCAAACAGGGCGTGAATAGGGTTCCCACTTGGGAACCCATCTTTTGATCGCCGCCGCCGCATTGGGTTTTTTTTTCTGTGCAACGTCGCCCCCCCCCCCAAATGGAGGTTCCTTTTCTCACCGCCGCCACCGATGAAGGAGAGAATATCTCACTGAGGAGGATCGCGCGGAACGACGAGGAATGTGTGGAGGAAGATTGTCGCCTGGTGCGCGAAACTGGGTGGGCGGCGCCGCCAGGAGCTCCCTCGTCTGTCGTCTCAAGTGCTGAAACTGGAGTTGCACGATCTGGAGATAGGGGGCGTCATGCTTCTTCTTTCGATATTGGGAATTAGGATTGGGCGGTGGGAAATTATGCTTGGGCAGTGGGATTGGATTCCGGAATAGGGACCGGGTAGGAATTAAAAATAGATTTGGAATTAGGATGCCGGAATCAGGATTCTGGATTTTTTTTAACGCTCAAAAAAGGGGGAAACACTCAACGGTGTCCGCCCCATTTTATTAAAGAGTAAAGAGATGAGGACTTACAATGCGGAATATTACAATGCGGAAGAGGAAAACAAAACAGATCGTAGGATGATATCAATAGAGATATCATCTCGCTCTCGGAAAACGCTACATGGCAGACCAATCAAGACAAAAACGAGACGTTGCGATACAAATATTTTCCTTATAGAACCTCTGCCGAGCAAATAATGTCTCGTTTCTTCCCAGCCAGATACTCCAAAGGCGCGCAATGGGAACCAGCATGTCCACCCTCGACCGACTCCCGGCAATAGACAAGCTTTCACAGAAATCAGCAATACTGGCGAGATTCAGCCAGCCCACGTCGTCCCAAATGGGTCGCACACGGTCGCACTGATTAATATCGGGATTAGAATTAAGTTTTGGAAATTGGCTCTATTTCGGATCGGGGTTGGGTGGTAAATTCTGGGAATTGGGCAGCATGTTCAAGGAATTGGATCGGAAATTGGGAATGGGAGTGAGGATTCTAGGAAATCTGGAGATGCTATGGCGATGGAGGGGATTTTGGGATGCTTCGTGAACTGGAATCTGGGATTGTGCGCAGGAGGGGTTGGCCCGAGTTGTGTTCCATAACGAGAATAGGGTTGGGAAGGAGAGGGGGCGTGGATCTGCGACGCTCCGTGGTACATGATGCTTTGGTTGATTAGGCATCCTTAGCATCGGAGGAAACCCTCTTTGCCGCTCCTCTTTCCATGCACGAACTTTGAGATCCGTTGATAAACAATAAACTTTGCAGCAGGAGATTTGTAACAAAATAAAATTGGTAGCCGAAACAAATCTCAAAATCCAACAAAAAATCCAGGAACGACTCGCTCTGATACCATGTTATAAAATATGAAGAATCCGGAAGCGATTGATAAACAGAGCATAAACAAGAAAGATGAACATGGAACACCATGATTTTACGTGGAACCCTACTCCGTGAGGAGCGGGATGAAACCACGGGAGAAGCCCTCAAATAAGGCGTGTTTGTCTATTGACTTTCTCAATGAGTACAGGGGGTGTGGGGCTCCTTATATAGCCCCACGGACAGACCCAACAGTGACCGCTCCCCCATGTGGTACTAAACACATGGGTGGGCTCTTTTCTTTTCCAACAGGATATGGTGAAGGTGGTGGTGGCAGCGGTGATGAAGGAAGATGACGAGGGGCTTGACGATGGCAATAGAGGGAGATAAGGGGCATGGCGGCGGTGGCAACGATATAAAAGGATAGAGACAGCAGTTCGACGTGAAAGTAGAAGGGGGGCGTGGTGGGGGCGAATAACCATTCTCATACCATATTGAAATCAGAATGAATTTGCTTTAATTGAATGAGAACCCAGGGCTCCTTATGTAGGTAAAGTACTAGCGTTAAGGCTACAGAAGGAGTCGACTCTTATATAGTGAATCGATTAGAATACACATAGTGCTAGTGTAGAAGTTTAGTTTATGTTTCAGTGTCTTTTATTTATTGTTCTTTTCGTTTGTCTACCATATGTAATTTGCCCATAAACCTCTCCCTATATAAGAGAGTCTAGGGCTCAAGGAATAAATATAACAAATATTTTTCCCAACATGGTATCAGAGCGGCGATCCTAGACCGGAGCTCTCGTACCGAACCCTAAACGTAGCCATCCACCTTCAAGCCTCCGTGCCGCCGCCTCCACACCTCCCCCCCCCCCGCGTTCCGCCTCCTCGCGCTCTACCCCCACGCGCCGCCTCCACGCGAGGCGCCTTCACGTGTTGCCTGCCTGTGCGGTTGTGCCCGTGCGCCTCACGCGTGCAGCTGCGCCCGTGCGCCGGTTGTCCCTAGGGTTTCACCACCCCTAGGGTTCAGTTGTCATCTTTATAAGGGGCTCTCCGCTCGCTTCCAGGTTGATGGGTTTGGTTGCATAGAGGTCTACACGTGCAACTAAACCTAATCATGTCAGTGTAGACCAAGACTTATCTTGTCTACAATCCTAGTTTTCTCCAGTCAAAATGTCAGAAAGCAAGATCAAGATCCCCACTACAGGTACCTTCAAAGGTCCTGTGCCTATTGTGAAGATGGATGGATCCAACTATGAGTTATGGGCCATGCAGTTCATGAACCTAATGAAGTCGATGGGTAAGAAACATATTCTTACCGAGGATGAGCTAGAGGAGAAAACAGGGTTGTATGCCTCATGGGAGGCTGATGACGCATATGCTCAGGTCTGGTTATCCGGTACTCTGATTTCAGACATTGCTAACGATGTCTTGCATCAACCATGGAATTAAATTTCGCGATATTTCGATGAAATTTCGTCGAAATATTGGTTTCGACGGGTCTGGCCTTTCGAAACTGGTATATATCGATATCCATGGTTTCGAGCGAAATCTCGCGAGATCTCGGCAAGATTTCGACTCAACTCGAGATATAGGCCAACAGAGGGAATCTTGCATTAAAATATTCACCGAGATGCCGATATCTACCGAAATTTCGGTCGAAAGCATCACATTTCGACCGAGTTCAGGCAGAAGCATCTCCAACTTCCTCCAAGCTCTTCTTCCTTCGAGGTAAGCCAAATTAGGCTAATTCTTCATCAAATTCATAAATTTTTTAGGGGTTTCACTCTTAAGATGTTGATATAGCTTGGCATGGTGTTATTTTGAGAGATTTCCAAAATATAGCTTTAAATTTGGAGACGAAAATTAGGGCTTTTGTGTTTTGATTGCACAATAGTGGTAGCTATGAACATGATATCTCGGATCTGAAGTTTAACATGAACTAAAACATAGTTTGAGAACATTTTGTTAGATCTATGGAAGAGGAAATTGGGGCTTTTGAGGTTTAATGCGGAACAATAATGAGTTGGGTTATTACAAATTCGGATCTTAAGTTATGGAAGTAAAAATCATAATCCGAAAATTTTTTTTGATTAATAAAATTTAAAAATTAAGAAAATCCGAAAATCATATGTTAAACCTTTTGGTTGTTGTACATATTTTGTGTCACTTAGGTAGTTTTCTTGAAAATGGTCCCCTAATTGCTAGATCTAAGACCCTATGTATAGATCTAAGGTTGTTTTTTTTAAATCGGAATATTAGGTGTTAGAAAAATTAAATATATAATAATTCCGAAATTTAAAACATAAAATAATTTCCATATTCATAAGCGGTCGCATTGTATGCCTACTTAATGATTGTTCTTGAATTTCCTCGCAGATTTCGACGATCATCACCATGGCACATTCTGGTTCCGGATCTGGATCTGACAGTTCTGATGATCAGAGGGGCGATTTCAGTGGGAACATTGGCTGGAGGTATGCCTCCGCTCCTGATGGAAATAAGGCGAAGCCACAATGCAATTTATGTGAAAAGAAGTTGGGAGGATGCGGGATGACAAGGATGAAGCAACATCTTGTTGGCAATAACAAGAATGTTGCCAAGTGCACGCATTGTCCCCAAGATGTGAGGGACAAGGTGAAGGACAGCTTGGACGTGAAGAAGGAAAGGGAGACAGAGAGGGTAAGAAGGGAAGAACAAATGAAGGAGTTCATGTTCGAGAAAGAATTCAACGTCCTTTCTGATTCAGACGATGATGACTTTGTGTACCCCGCCGACATTCAGACTGCAGCGGAGAGGAGGGCATATAGAAGGGCTACGAAAGAATCATTAAGGAATGAGTTCGAGAAGAGAGAACTTGGTGTCGCACGGGGCGGCTTCTATGGTGCAGGTGGGAGTGGGAGTGGTTCTGGAGGCGCACCAGTACCACCACCCACCAAGAAACACAAGGGGAAGGGAATTGAGCCCTTCTTGACGAGGAGTGGATCTATGCAATATAAGGCAAGCAAGGATCCGAGGCAGAAAACGGTGAAGGGAATGTTCACCAATGCACGAGAAATGGTGGGAAAGGCCATCAGCAGGCTCTTCTTTGGGGAGAGCATTCCTGCCAACATTGCAGGCGGGCCATTTCTGCAGCATGCCATTGATGAGATCGCTGCAGCGGGAACGAGAGTGAAGGCTCCTATATCGTACGAGATCATGAACAAATATCTGGGGATGGAGAAGGGGGAGATGAATGAGTACATCGCCGAGTTGAGGAGATGGTCAGAGTACGGGGTGACATTGATGTGTGATAGGTGGACGAGCTACACGAGGAAGCAGATCATCAACTTACCTGTGTACTGCGATGGGAAGACACTTTTTGAAATCTGTTGATGCATCCGAGCATGTGAAGGACCACAAGTACCTGTTGAAGTTGATGAAGGACGTTATAAAAGAGGTTGGGAAAATCACATTGTGCAGATTGTGACGGACAACGACAGCAACTTCAAGAAGACGGGTGAAACAATAATGAAGTCGAGCAGCTACAAAATTTTTTGGACACCGTCTGATGCGCATTGCATTGATTTGATCCTCAAGGATTTCAGCAAGAGGAAGCTCGTCTCAAGGGTGGTGGAAAAAGCACGAATGATCACCACATTCAATTACAACCACGGCAAAGTGCTGACACTGATGAGACGGATGTGCAATGGGGAGCTGGTGAGGCCTGGCATCACACGCTTTGCAACCAATTTTATAGCGTTGCAAAGCCTCAAACAGCATAAGACAGGTTTGAAAACCATGTGTTGCCAAGGTGAGTGGTTCGAGATACTTAAAGCTCGAACTGAAGGAGGACGGAAGGTGGAGATATTGATCAATGATATCTCCTTTTGGGATAACGTGACTCGGGTCACAATGATCATGGATCCAGTTGTTTCTGCATTGCGGATCGTGGATGGCGATAAGAAGCCCACCATGGAAGTCATCTACGAGGCAATGCGCTGCATAAGAGAGAAGGTTAGAGAAGCGGTTGGAAAGGGATCCAAAGCATGGTTGGACATTATAGATGAGCGATGGTCCAAGATGCTCCCACATCCTCTTCACAAGGCCGGTATGTATTATGTAAAAATCTAATTTGTTTTTCATTTTTTAAATTTGTATAGATCTTTAGAATATGAGTATTGAGCTTATTCGTGACTTTGTGTCCAGCTTATTACTTCAATCCTAAGCACTAGTACAAGAATGGGCTTGGTACAAATGCTGACCTTCTAGAAGCCGTACAAATTGTGGTGGAGAAGCTCGTCAAGGACGAGAAGTTACAGATCTTGTGCATGAACGAGGTAATCCTCAATTTCTAGCTAAATTAGGTGTCAGAAAAAAATCTGTTAAGATGGATTACGACTTAAACCTATGTGTGCAGGTTAAGTATTTCCGGGATGCGTTGGGTTCCTTCGGTCGGATTACTGCGGTAAATGGACGGGGCAATACTCATCATGGTAGGGACGAAGACAAATAAAACAATTGCTTGTGTGTTCATTTATTCCTACTATTGATTTCTCTCGTTTTCTTTTTTTGCAGCCGAATGGTGGTTATTATACGGGATGGAAGCTCCCAACCTTCGAAGCGTGGCAATGAAAGTGTTGTCTCAAACCGCATCTGCTGATGGTTGTGAGAGGAACTAGAGCACGTTCAATTTGATCCATTCCAAGAGACGGAACAGGTTGGGAGAAAAGAAGCTCAATGACCTTGTCTACGTGCATTACAACTTGAGGCTGAAGTTGAAACATGCAAGGGAGGGACAAGACAAAGAGGACTACACGGACCCTATTGATCTTGCATACATTTTCAAGATGCATGATGATGATGCTGATGAAGACGTTCTCCAGAGGTGGATGGATTCCAATGGTGCCCCCGTTCTCGATCAACCAGGTAGAAGACCAAATGAGAATATAAGCCAGCAAATGGGAGCAGACGTAGGTGACTATTTGGCAAGATCCGGGCGGATTACAGACCCTGTTGAAGGGTTGGAGGGCGAGATTGATGCGGTTGTTGATGAAATTCTCTCCAGTAGCTTCAAATCCAAATCGAAGTCATAGGATGACAGTGGAGATGATGATGATGATGTTGGTCGTGGTGGACCTGGTGATGGTGGGGAAACAAACTCAGGTGGGTCAGGAGGGGGTGGTCGTGGACCACAAGATACCAGATTTGAGGAAGGGCTACATGCAGGACGTGAATATATGTAGCAACAGAGGAACACACACGGACAGTTTGTTCCAAGTCCGAGTCCAGGACCTATGGATTACAAGTAAGGTCGAGGCCATCGTCCAACCGACAGCTACATGGACAATTTGATATCATCTGTAGGTTCTTTGAGTTGCATGGACATTAACAGCTCATATTGTAGAGGAACACCAAGTCCTTTAGGCGGATATGGATCGTTGCACGATGAGAGATCATTTGGCGTCTTACCGGAATACTTTCATACTCCTCCTCCAGGACCTCCTCCTCCTCAGTATGCACCTCCATCATATTCATATGGTTACAATGGGTATGGGGGATACAGTAGCTACAGCGGAGACAACTACCAAAGGTAGCCAACCTGAGCAGAGCCATGGCAGCTTCTTTGGGGGTGACAGTTACGATTTCTTCCCTGAGTACACGCCAGTTCCTCCTCCTCCTCTATAGAGACTTCCTCCTCCTCTATAGAGTTCTCCTACTCCGTCGTCGTCGTCCCGAGGATCTCAGGCCAGTAGTTCGCAGCCTCGTCGTGCCACTCGTGATACCGGATCTAGTGTTGTTTATCCTCGTCTTGGGATACTCATAGGCATCGATGACCACCAATACATGCAGTATGTGATGGATTACAAGGCCATGTACTCGTACATTACATGGGAGAATTACTGCGAGTTCATTGAATCTGCGATGCGTTATGAGAGACAACAAGGAAGGGGAGGCCATTCAGATCCACCGCAGAACTCTTGGTTCTGAACCAAACATATCACCAGGTAATATATTTTAATCTTTTATTGCATTGATCATTAATGTGCATGTTCTTAATAATTTTCACTTGTTGTAACTTGTAAGACTATTACTCTGTTATTATGTATTAACTATTAACAAGTAACAACGATATGTTCGATATGGTGTGTGACTGTGACATACCGTCATAGTCATAGATGATAAGATGATTAATCTGTATGCTGTAAGCCTATAGGTGTACATCTATTGTTTCATTGTTTGAAGTACTTAGATTAAGTCCATTTGCAATATCTAACAATGTTACAATATGACCGATATGATCGATATGGCCGATATGACCGATATGTCTATATAAGGGGTATAGATGACCAATATGTGTGAAATAATTGTCTATTTGTATGTTATTTATTGTTTTAATAACTTCGAATATCAAAATTTACAGTAAAATTGGGGGAAAACGGATTTTTGAGCCTTTTCTGACTTTTCCACCGAAATTGTCGAAATTTCCCGAAATTTCGGCGAAATTTCGGTATTCCAGATCACCGAAATGAGATCAAATCGAGATTTCGAACCTTGGCATCAACCTACTGCCAAAGCCATATGGGACATTCTTGCTGTCACGTATTCACAAGCCAAGAATGAGACAAAATTCCTACAGCTCCAGCATGACATCTTCACGATAAAGCAGAATGGTCGACCCCTGCATGCCCGCTACACTGCATTGAGGGGAATGTTCGAGAGGCTTCACAGTTTCATGCCTCTCACGGCCACTCCAGAACAATTGAAGACATATCGGAATGCGACGATGGTGGGAGTCTTTCTAGACTCTCTTGACTCACAGTATGAGGCAGTTTCTTCTCAGATTCTGACAAATGCTACCATTCCTCCCATGGAGGAGGCCTTTCGGTGATTGAGTCGAATCAATATCTCAAGCCCTACTACTGTGCCAAATTCTTCTGCTATGGCAGCCTCTAGAGGAAGAGGCAATTCATCTCATTTTCGTGGACGAGGACCACGTGGTAGGGTTGGTCGTGGTCGTGGATTACAGTGCACTTATTATCGTCGGATTGGTCATACAGAAGACACATGCCACTCTAAGCATGGTTTCCCAGCATCTGCCCGTGCAGCAGAACAGATACAGCATCATGGTGCTACGCCAGTGTCGGATCCACGACATGATGACCTAGTATCTCGTCTACGTGATATCATGCCACCAGTCAGTACTCCTCCACCAGTTTCATAGAGCAGCTTGGACGTTGCTGTTACTGCAGAAGCTAGTTCCTCAGGTAGTGCCCATACTTCTGCTTTCTACCAGGGTTCACGTACCTCAGAATGGATTGTAGATTCAGGTGCCACACATCATTTGTGTGTAGATAGACACCAACTCACATCCTACAGGCAAGTTTCCTCAGGAAAGACCGTCGTCATAGCAGATGGGACTCATTCTCCCATCACAGGACAGGGACAGATCGCCTTTACACCTTCCATGCAGTTGCAGAATGTGCTCCATGCTCCTAATTTCTCAATGAATTTACTGTCAATTAGTCAGATTACTGGGTCTACATTCTTGAGCGATATTTGACCCATCATCTCTTGTGTTTCAGGACATTCTCACGGGCAACGTGATTGGACATGGCTGTGAGCAAGGCGGGATGTATCGACTGGTCCATACACCTTACGCTGGAGCATCATCCCATTCCACTAGACTTGTCTCTCCTTACTTATGGCATATGCACTTTGGTCATCATCCGTTTCATAAACTGCGTCAAGTCCTTCCTCAGATCTCACCCCGCTCGTCGTTCGATTGTGAAGCTTGTCAGTTAGGGAAGCATCATCGGTCTGTCTTCCCTAGTCGTCAAAGTCGGAACAGTAGCTCTCCATTTGAGTTTTTTCATATTGATATTTGGGGTCCAAGTCGTGTTCCAGATCATCAAGGACACAGGTTCTATTTAGTTGTTGTGGATGATTTTAGTCGTTTGTCTTGGGTTTTTCTGTTAAAGAATAAATCTGAAGCGAGCATCACTATTATGAATTTTATTAAATAAGTGCAGAACGTGTTTTATGTTTCTATCAAGATTGCGAGAACTGATAATGCCCTTGAATTCTGTCCTCGAACATCTTAGTTTCTTTCATTCCATGGCATTCTTCATCAAATGTCTTATGCCTACACGTCCCAATAGAATGGTATCGCGGAAAGAAAACATCGCCACCTTCTTGATGTCACCGGTACGCTTCTTATCCAGAGTTGTGCACCGCACTCGTTCTGGCGCGATGCGGTTCTTACTGTATGTTATCTCATTAACCGCAAGCCCTCGTCTGTGTTGGGGGAGAAGATACCTTTTTCCCTCGTTTTTCCTAACAATGAGTTGTTTTCTCTTACTCCACGTGTCTTTGGGTCCGTGGCATTCGTTCACCAGTTATCTCCAGGGCTTGACAAGCTCTTTCCTAGGGCTGTCAAATGTGTTTTTGTCGGGTATTTTAGGACTCAAAAGGGGTATCGTTGCTATGATCTGTTACGCCGAAGATATTATGTCAGTGCAGATGTCACGTTTTTTGAGTCAGTCATGTTTTTCTCTCCTACAGGTGATAGGTTGGTGCCATCAGATATAAATGATGAAATCTATATTCCTCCTCCACCCTTGTATGCACCACAGCAAGCTCCTACATCTCCACCACTGTCATCCCCATCACCACCACTGCCACCATCTCTACCACCTCCCATATCTTTGGTTCCTCCTCTACCACGCCACTACAGTCGACGGCCAGTCCCTGCTCATGATCATGCTCAATCATCAAACATGCCCTAGGTTTCTTCTGATAACATTATTTCTAATGATGGGACTGACGGCATTTCTCAGCAGGAACAGGCAGGGGATGACACGGATGTTGGTACAGGTGATGCAGATCTTGATTTGCCGATTGCACTGAGGAAGCAGACGAGGTCATGTGCTTCATATCTGATTGCTTCTCATGTTACCTTTGAGCGTCTTGCAGGAGATTCCAGGAGATTTGTAGGTGCTTTATCCGTTGTGAATATTCCAAGGACTCACCAGGAAGCATTAGTTGATAGTAGATGGCGTCTGGCTATGGAGGAAGAGATGGTCGCCCTTCAGTCGAGAGGTACTTGGAGTCTTGTTCCAGCTCCTACTGGGGCATCTATTGTGAGTTGCAAGTGGGTGTTTACGGTAAAGCATAATGCCGATGGCAGTATTGATAGGTATAAGGCTCGACTGGTTGCTCGGGGTTTTACTCAGACGTATGGGGTAGATTATCTTGATTCGTTTTCTCCTGTTGCTCGGCGCTCTACCTTACGGATTCTTTTATCTGTTGCTGTGATTCGAGATTGGCCCATGTTTCAAGTAGATGTCGAAAATGTATTTTTATATGGTATTATGGTGATCTTTAGGAAGAAGTTTACATGCAGCAGCCACCTGGGTTTACTGCTGAGGGGGAGTGTGTACAGGTGTGCAGGCTTCATAAGGCGATCTATGGCCTAAAACAGAGCCCACTAGCTTGTTTCCATAAGCTCTCATATTTGTTTGAGAAGCAAGGGTTCAGAAGGTCATGCAAACTATTCTCTCTTTGTGCAGAGGACATCCAGAGGTATGACTGTCACTATGTTGTATGTTGACGATATACTCATTACAGGAGATGATATGCAGGGAATAAAAATAGCAAAAGAATTCTTGGACCGTGAATTCGTTACCAAGAATCTAGGAGTACTTAGATATTTCCTTGGATTAGAGTTTGCTAGAAATGAACAAGGACTCATGATAACTCAGAGAAAATATGTCACTGACTTGCTAAGTGACACAGGTATGCTTGGATGTCGACTTGCTTCTACACCCATGGATCCAAGCATGAAGATGCATGATGACGACACTGAGGAGGTTGACAAAAGAAGGTACAGGGAACTGGTAGGGAGGCTTCTTTATGTTACTATTACCAGATCAGATATTACATTTGCAGTAAATAAAGTGAGCCAGTTTATGAAGCAACCTCGCCAGGTACACATGGACGCCATACATATGATACTAAGGTATCTTAAGTCATCTCCAGGTGTAGGATTGATGTTTAGAAAGAAGGGCACTATTACTATCTCAACATGTGCAGATGCAGACTATGTAGGGTGCCCGAAGGATAGGAAGTCTACATCAGGCTTTGCTATATTTGTTGGGGAGTCACTTGTCTCATGGAAAAGCAAGAAGCAAACAGTAGTTGCGGATCTAGTGTTGAATCGGAGTATAGAGCTATGGCCCAAGCATGTGCAGAAAGGATGTGGGTTCGCGCAGTTCTGACAGATCTACGTATAGATGTTCCTTTTTCCATGTCACTAAAATGTGACAATCAGGCTGCATTATTCATTGCAAACAACCCTGCATTTCACGAGAGGACGAAGCACATTGAGGTGGATTGCCATTATATCCGTGATATGATACAGAAAGGTTTCATTTCTACAACCCATGTCAGCTCAGGAGATCAAAAAGCAGACATTCTTACAAAAGCCTTAATTCGGGCAGAAGTGCTTATCCAAGATGAGCATGATAGATATCTATGCTCCATCTTGAGGGGAAGTGTAGAAGTTTAGTTTATGTTTATGTATCTTTTTTTTGACGCTCATGTTTATGTATCTTTTATTTATTGTTCTTTTTGTTTGTCTACCATATGTAATTTGCCCATATACCTCTCCCTATATAAGAGAGTCTAGGGCTCAAGGAATAAATATAACGCTTATTTTTCCCAACAGTTAGGATTTACAATTAAGCATTCAACATACAACCACCTAAAGTCCAAAGCAAAATCAGAATCAAGTACCAACAGTCGCACCTTTGGCGCCCCAAATGCATGGGAGACAACTGAGTCCTTTGCAACCAACTCTCATGAGTCATGCTCACGATTCCTCACTACCACTCCCTCCAACAATAAGGTTGGTGATGCGAAGTCAGTGATCCTCTCATCTAATAGAGGTGCAACAGATCTAGGAAACCATGCACTATCCCAAGGCTTGACCCTTGTCTCATGTACATCCTCCACAACTACATGCAAGTATGCAACATGGGGGAAGACCTTCGCCACCACCCCTCTCCCAGATCAGTTGTCCGTCCAAAATCTAAAATTCTTATAATTTTCCAACCAAATATTCCAAAATAAAACAAAATCACTGTGTGCCTATGCATTTGTTCTGATTGATTGGGGCATTACGACTTTGTCCTTGTCATAGACTTTTGCATTGGCAAGAAATAATTCGAAAAGTGGATCACGAAAGAAATACACGTGTAGTAAAAATACCTTTACTTTCAACTGATTTTCACGCTCCAGTTCAAGAAGCAGCTCTTCCCCTATACTCGTCCTTCTCATCAAAGTACTGTGAGTTTGAATAGTCTCTAACTCATCATCAGTGCCATCCGATTCACTAAAAACAACTATAATGAAGTAAGGGTTCCTCCACGAAATAAGAAAGCAAAATTACATGTACGAAGTGTATCACTTCATCTCGATTTAAAAATTACACTTCACCATCCCATTTCTAGCAGTTTGATTGTGTAGCCAATGCCTGTAGTGAATAAATACAGTAGGAAAGGGATTATATGGCTCCATGGATTTCAGAAAAATATAGGCACAGCTTATTTGCCTACCCAATAAAATAGTCTGACAAAAATAAAGCAACAATTTGAATAGATAAATTTAGATCATCTAAATAACAAAATTGAAAAACCCATAAATGACTTTCGTTCTTCTACATTTACATTGGCAGTCTTTCTGAGAGCAAATTGAGGCAACGGTAAACGACCTTGATATTTATCTCAATATGGTGAAGCAAACCGATCAAAGAAGATCCCTTTATTAAAACATGGGAATGGCCAAAGTACGCAATATCTCAAATGAGGAACGAAATACAAAAAATGAGACAGGATATTCAAACATTATATTCTTCCAATATATATCATTGAGAAAAACAAACTACCACGAAATGGTCACCTTAAGTAAAGATCAGTGCAAGAAAACTGTGTCCCACGGGTCACAAGCTCCATCCGAGGGCTCTCTTCTCCGTCACACTCGCTTTCGTCCTCATCATCCATGGGTGCCCGCATTACAAACATTTTCTGCCTGCCCTCTGCAACAGACTGTTCCCTACCCACTTCATCTCTGCACACACAAGAAACATCACAGCATAACACTACGTGAGCACAAAAATTTCGAAGTTGGCTATTCTTTCGAAATTATGTAAGAGGAAGCAATATTCGTTACATCATGAATAAAAACAGCACTAGAACTACCTAATGAAATTAGTTTGTGAGATTAGAATGACAACTCGTTGAGCACATAAGAAAATATACCAAATTTGACTATGTTATTGTATTAAAGTTAAACAGCAATCTTTCACAACGTATATGTCTCTTATGATTTTATTTTATCTTTCCTGACCCCATCCTTGTTAAGATATTTGTTATCTTGTACTTTTGTGTATTTTTTTCTTCATGTCCACTCTATGTAATTTACTCAATAGGTTTCTCCTTTATATAAGAGAACTCTATGGTCACATGAATAAACAACTATATTTCCCTTAACACGGTATCAAAGCAGTGGTCCTAAACCAGAGCATGTGCCCTCTCCTCCAAGGCTCTAAATGTCGGTTTCGGTCACCATTTCGGTATCGATCAAAACAGAATTTCGATGGAATTTCGGTGGAATTTCGACTGAAATTTCGGTCATTTCGGTCATTTTTTGTACTAAGACCCCCATATTTCGGTCATTTCGATCGAATTTCGATTTCGATTGGATATCGATATTCGACAGAAATTCGACCGAATTTCGCTGAAATTTGAGGTCATGCTCTCCTCTCCCAAGTTGTAGCGGCACTCAATTGTCGTGTGGGCCCTAGATCTCCACCCAATGCCACTGCATAGAAGCACCGCCCAGCAGTGTCGTTGCACAACGTCGACCCTAGCTACGGCATTATTTTACCTTAATTGGTCTGATCTGGCCTATTTTTGGTCTGATTTTGCTCCATTTTTGATCTGGTTAGAGTAAAATCAGGTAACAGTGGACTTTGTCAAGCCCTACCGTGGACAATTAAGGTTGGTTGTGGTATGAGTCTACACAAAGAACCACCCTCTTTGATGTTTGCGTAGACACCCTATCATCTATCTACGGTCTCAGTCGTGTACCAACCAGGAAATATGTCGGAAAACGGAGTTGATATCTCATCCACGGGTGCCTTTAAGGGTCTAGTGCCTATTGTCAAGATGGATGGTGCAAACTACGAGTTGTGGGTGATAAAGTTCACGAATCTCTTGTATAGCCATGGTAAGAAGCATATTCTAATACAGGATGAACCGAAAGACAAGACTGGGACCAATGCCTCATAGGAGGTCAATGATGCTTATGCAAAAATTTGGCTATGTGGTATTGTTTCTGTAGAAATAGCCAATGATGTTTTAAGTCAACCCACAGTGAAAGCAATGTGGGACATCCTTGCAGGGACTTATTCTCAAGCAAGGAATGAGTCGAAAATCTTGCAACTCCAGCATGATATCTTTACGATCAAATAGGGCGGTCGTCCTCTTCATGTCCTATACACATCTTTAGGAGTATATTTGAGAGACTTCATATCTACATACCACAAGCGCCTCACCAAAGCAACACAAGGCCTATCGTGATTCAGTTATGACCGGGATGATTCTGGCAGCGACTTAACATTGAGTATGACTCACCTCACTCTCAGCTAGACCTGGCCAACAGGCTGGGGGCCCGCCCGCCCAGCCCGCATATGGGTCGGGCTTGGGCTAGGAGATTTGGGCATGGGCCGAACTGGTCCGACCCGCAAAAACAAAAAATATATAAATATAAGCTGAATAATACAAGCATTAATATGATACACTTCAAGAATTTCATATGTGACACTAGTTTTAAATAAAATTTAATAGTTTACACGTCAAATAACATGTAAACTATTTATATTGGTTACATAAAGTATAAGTGGTATTAATAAAATCATTTATATATATTAAATGCCATTAAAAAATCAATGAAAAAAGAATGAAATAGGCTATGGATCGGCCCATGGCAGGCTTTAGACATAGTTTTTGAACCTCGACCCGTTCGATCGGGCCTATGGGCCAGCCCGACCTGCATTTTGGCCAGGTGTACTCTCAACTACTCACAAATGCTAGTATACATCATATGGAGGAGGTGTATTATAGGCTGAGCAGACTGAGCATCCCCTCAGCCACGTCTTCTCATACGTCATCGACTATGGTAGCTTCCCGTGGTAGAGGTGGTGTAACTCTATTTAGAGGACGAGGCACAGGAGGCATTATCCATCAGGCTTCTTGTCTATATACTTCTCAACAGAACGGTGTTGTTGAATATAAACATCGTCACTTTCTGGATATCACAGGGACTCTTCTCATACAGAGTTGGGTTCCTCATTCTTTCTGAAGCGATGTTGTGATGATAGCATGTTACCTTATCAATCGGATATTCTCTACCATTCTGGTTGAAAATGTACTCTTCTCCCTTGCTTTTCCTGAGAAGGACCATTTCTTTCTTACACCACGGGTTTTTGATTGGGTGACATTTGTCCATCTTTTGCATCACGGTCGTGACAAGCTCACTCTTAAAGCTATCAGATGTATGTTTGTTGGGTACTCCATAGGTGTTCATGTACAAGGAAAGTACTATGCTAGTACTGATGTTACCTTCTTTGAGTCCATTATTTATTATTCTCCTACAGATGACAGAATGAGTCCCTCTGAGTCTGGAAATGAGGTTGTTCTTCCTCCTCCACCTACGCATGTACTCCGCATATACTCCATGCTCCAATGCATTCCCCGACATCTAGCACACCTCGGGTAAATTTTGAAAATTTGATTTCAACTTATATAGGATGAGCAAGGACCACCACAGGAAAATGATCTAAGGTGACCTATTTCCTTGCGGAAAGGAAACGTTCTTATACGTGATACCCCCTAACTGCTCATGTGTCTCTAGTGCAATTTTTACCAAATTTCAGGTAGTTTGTTGCAGGATTATCTTCCATTGAAATTCCACGTACATATTAGGAGGCTTTCAATGTGAACCAATGGCGCCTAGCCATGGAGGAGGAGATGGCCGCTTTACAATCATGTGGTATGTGGAGAATTGTTACAGCTCATGCAGATGTGTCCGTTATGGGATGCAAGTAGGTATTCATTATGAAACACTGAGCAGATGGTAGCATAAATCGCTACAAGGTATGGTTATGGCGCGGTGGTTCACCCAGATCTATGGAGTGGACTACCATGATACTTTCATGCTTTAGCTCGGCATTCTACACTAACGGATCCTTCTCTCAGTTATAGTCACACGCGGGATTGGCCTTTATATCAACTCGATGTGACGAATGTGTTCCTTTATGGTAACCTATAGGAGGAAGTCTACCAGCAACAACCACCTGGGTTCGTTGCTGAGAAGTGTCAGAAGGTGTGCATAGTTCATAAAGTTGTCTATTACCTTAAGCATGGTCCAAGAGCATGGTTTCAGAAGCTCTAGGACGTGATAGAGCAGAAGGGTTCGTGAGATCAACTACATATCATTCATTATTTGTTTAGAGGTCTCGCAGAGGTTCAGTTGATATATTGTTTATGTAGATGATTTCATCATTATAGGGGAAAATTTGCATGGCATTCAAGCAACTAAGACTTTTCTTAATCAGCAATTTGTAACCAAGGATTCATTCAAAAAAAATTGTAACCAAGGACCTCGATAGTCTATATTACTTCTTTGGATTGGAGTTTACCAGGAACCAGCGAGGTCTTGTGATGACCCAAAAGTAGTATGTTATGGACCTTCTCTCCAAGACGGGTATGGCAGATTGCAGGCCAACCACTACTCCTATGGAACCGAGCATGAAGCTCTATGATGATTACATTAAGGAGATAGACAAGAGGAGGTATAGGGAGCTTGTTGGGAAGCTCCTATATGTGACCATCACCAAGCAAGATATATCCTTTGCAGTGAGCAAAGTAAGTTAGTTCATGGAGCAGTACAAACTGGCACGAATGGATGCAGTCCATATGATTCTAAGATATCTAAAGACCTTACATGGCACTAGTCTCTTATTTATCAGAGGTACATCCCTTGTCGTTACACCTTGTGCAAATGCAGATTATGCAGGATGCTCCAAGGACAGTAAGTCTACCTCTAGCTTTGTTGTGTTCATAAGGAACTCCTTTGGTATCATAGAAGAGCAAGAAGAAGATAGTGGTCAATAGTATAGCCATCCATGCTCATGGCCACATCCAATCACCATACCCGTGAGTATATCCTGAAAAATAAGAGAAGTATGATCAAATATAGCACGGCAATGTAAATCTTATGCGATATGACTAATAGACAATAAATTCATTGAAAAGTCAAGTGCATGAAGAACGCTCTGAAGATGTACAGAGAGCGTCAAATGAACCTCCCCTTGTCAAGTAATATGAGAATGTGTCCCATCAGCAATGACCATTGATTTACCCGACTACACAGAACTATAAGTACCGAATTGTGAATGATCTCTACATAGATGATGAGACGCTCCAGAGTTCATTATCCATTCTGAATGATCTAGTCGAGAGTGACTAGTAAATGCATGGATAATATCTGAAGTATCGGTAGAGACAGATCTAGTGCAAAATCAAAATACGGAGCCATGACATAAGGGAGTACAGAGATGGTGTGGGTCAGATCCATTTTGGTTGACTTAGCTATTGAGGTGCATCTTCCCATGCACCTCAAATGTGACAACCAGGCTGCACTTTTTATTGCCAATAACCCAGCCTTCCATGAGAGGACCAAGCGTATCGAGGTAGACCGTCACTACAGTCGAGACATGATCCAGAATAACATTTCTACCTCTCATATTAGCTCAGATGAACAGACGGTCGATGCGCTAACCAAGGCTCTAGCTAGAGGCCTTTCCGGAAATATTGTTCCAAGCTAAGCTTGATTGATATCTACGCTCCAATTTGAAGGAGGTGTTGACATATTTGTTATCTTTTATTCTTTTTATGTATTTCTTTTTTTTCTGTCCACTCTACATAATTTGTCCAATAGACTTCTCTTCCATATTAGATAACCTTAAGGCCACATGAATAAACAACTCTATTTCTCTAAACAAGCCTCATACATGTCTTGTTCGGGAAGGCCGCATGAATAAACAACTCTATTTCTCTAAACAAGCCTCATACATGTCTTGTTCGGGCTTCTTCGGGGGCTCAGGGGCGGATGAAGGTGATGCACGGGGCGGCGAGGCAAGGGATCCGACCCTGAGCTCGGGGTGGTAAGGTGACGATGCGCGCAGCCGATCCTCGATGGAATTGAGCTCGGCGGCGAGGAAGTTGAAGGACCAATTGGGATCGGGAGAGGAGCAAATCGTGCCATGATATCTGTCGATCGCCGACACTCGGAGATCAACGAACATCCTGCGCGAGAAAGGGACCAGTCAGGAAACGTTGTAAACGTTATAAATGTTGAGGAGAAAGAAAACTACTCAGTGAACACAGGTGGTGCCGGCGGCGGCACGGGCTCGACTGGCGGGGCGCGCTTGACGGCGGAGCAAAGGAGCACGCGCAGACGGAGGGGCGCGCACGTCAGCAGCGTGCTCGCAAGCGGAGGGGCGCGCGCAGGCGGCGGCGAGCTCGTGGGCGGCGGAGGGCGCGCGCGGGAGGGGCAGGCTGGAAGCCGCGCAGTTGCGGGCGGCGGCGCTCGCGCGGAGGGTGAGGGAGCGCGGGGCGCGGCCGGCGGAGGGCGGCGCGGGCTGGATGAGCGCGGGAGCAGAGTCACCGGCAGGACGTCTTGGTGGTGCGAGTGTCGCTGCGCGAGTGAGGGCTTGAGTTAGCTGATGAGTTCTCCTTCTCAATCCATAGTGGTGGTGTTGAGTAAAACGATGGGTGTTTCTTTGTTTGCACGGTGTCTCCTCTCTACGCTGTCCTCGTTCTATGTATATTGTTAAAGATTTTCCTTTAAATGTTGTCATGGACTGAATTTAAAAAGATACAAATATCATTGAGTTCGTTTGGTGGTAGGGTTTGGCACGGTTGGGTTGGGGTGCTCCCATGAATATTATCTTGAAGGAGGATTGGAAGGAGGGGTACCTCGGATTGAACCAATTCAATCCAATCCTGCAACCAAACGTGATGTTAATCATTAAAGTCTCTAGAAAATTCCACCAACAAATCAATTATTTGGTTACTCCAATCACCCTCTTATTTCATAATCCATCGTATAATTGATTTGAAATTTCTTTTATCATGAATGTCATGAAAAGCTCATAATGCGTTAAAAAAACCCGTGAGTCGACGTTGACTCACACAAGAGGGGGAGGGGACTTTCAATGGCGTCATTTTTTAATCCGACAATAATAGCTTTTTCGTCGACGTCGAAGTTTTGATTCATCAAAATCGAATGAGCAACAACGTAGTCAATGACGGTTCAGATAGATGGAATCGATATATCTTTGTGAGTAGATTACTCGCACAATCAAGGTATGTTTGAACATTTAGGAATGTAATTCGAGGACAAATAATAATCAGTCAGCCATGATTATCTCAATTGTTCTGCTTAAAAAAAAATGCATATGTATATACTTGATATCGATGACATCATGCAAGATACTAGAAACTCAGCAATGTGTTCTCTTAACGTCCATTTTAAGCACTCGCGTGGCATTAATTTAGATCTTCAAATGACCGTGTTGAATGTTATGTATTAGTATCTAAATTTCCAGAGGGGGATTTACGCAACACCTGATTCGTTGCATTGGCACAGACTCGAGCTAAGGGGTCGTAAGGGTCTAAAGGGTCAATGCTTTCGAGGGCGCGAGACAAGGGATAAGTCCAGTACAATTGTGGTCATGTTATGTTATTTTTATGGATCGCTTGTGCCAATTGAAAGCCTCCTCTTGAAAATGCGGCTTTGATCGGGGCATAAACCCAGCGCGGGCGGACAGAATCCCCACGCTCGATCAATCCTCTTCCATTCCCTCTCCTCTTCCGCCCCCTACGACCACCACAGCCTTGTCGTCTCCATTGGCTTCGTCTGCACGACGGGCCGGCCACTGCCGACCAACATTCACTCCCTCACCTTCCCCAACCTCAAGGAAGGTATCGTCTATTCTGGATTCAGGTTTTGGGCATTTTTTAGTGTTATATGGTATGTGCTAAACTATAGATGTTTTTTCATCACTAATCAATTATTGTCGACGTGAAGGAATTTAATATGTCTCGCAAAGTTTGTTATTTTTGTCACTATGGTGGAACAATTTCGAAGTCGAGTAAGAACATGACCTATGTCGGAGGTCATATGAAAACCATCAAGATTGGTCACGAAATGTCATTCTCGATGTTGATTGAGCATATCAAGATCGTGTTCAGGTTGGAGTTATCGCAAGGACTCGAATTACGGATATTTCATAGAATGTCCCAAGATGGTGCAACTTTTTACATTTGGTGTGTCGAGTTTGATGATGGTGTCCGAAGATTGTGGAATATGCCGAGGAGATGGGTGTTGTATATCGGCCCGTGATATTTACTGTCATTGTTTCTATGCCTAAATCAGTACCTCATGGATTTGTACCTCAAGGTAGAATTACATATGTTTCTCCCGTGGTAAATATGAGTCCTTGTGTAGGAACTCATGTTAATGTTCCAGAACTTGTTAGGTTAACGGAACCCTCGCCACAAAATACCGATGACGAGATGAAAAATGATGACAGTGAGGAGGAGGATCATCCTGGAACTCGTATCGTGTCTGGCTTACCATTTTTTAACACGAGAGGTGGTGATGGTTATATTTTGAATGGTGAAGATAACATGAACTATGCTGATGGGATTAGTCTGATTAGTGAGTTGAAAATGGGATGCTTTTCAAATGCAAAGCCGATGTGGTGTACTCTATGAAGGTTTTCCGCATTAAACAGTATTACAACTTCACGGTAGTGGAATCGAACAAGAAGATTTGAAATGTACAGTGCAGTGAACGAGCCATAGGTTGTTTGTGGAGATTGTGTGGTCATCGTCGATCAATTGATGGACAGTTTGTTGTCTCAATGGTTGACAAGCCGCATGATTGTTTGAATCTTGTTGTTAATCAAGACCATCCACAATTGGATTGCTCTTCATGGCACTCAGATTTCTTAATCAAATAAAAATATCTCTCTCAGTCAAGGTGTTATTTTTGCAGACATCAATTCTGGATGATTTTGGCTTCCATGTGAGTAGAAGAAGGGTTTGGGATGCAAGGAGGAAGGAAATAATGACGATTTATAACGATTGGAGAATCTTACAATGAACTTCCCTATCTTTTTAGGTCTTTTAAAGAGGCTATTCCAGGTTCGGTTACAGATATCGACACAACAATAATGAACGAAGGAGAGCTATTTGAGAGGGCCTTCTAGGCATTTGAACCTTGTATTGTGGCATCCATACACTACAAACACATTATTAGTGTGGATGGTACACACATGTATGGAAGGTATATACATAAGATTCTTGCTCAAGTGATGCAGCTAACCACATCCTACCGTTGGCATTTGCGTTTGTCAACAAGGAGGATGGCCCAAGTTGAGCTTGATTTATGGAGAGTATGTTTTTGCATGTTTTTCGTGGTCGTATTGGACCGGTTTGTATGTTATCTGACCGTGCTCCTGGGATACGTGATGCGCTTGGATACCGAAGGTACAATTTCTTCCACCATGCGTCCATTGGTGCTTCTGTTTATGACACGTGGGTAGCAATTTCAATAATGCTCACAAAAATCAAACACTGAAACGAATGGTCGCGAGGACGAGAAAAGTCTATTCACAGTCAAAGTGGTACACCTACATGGACAAACTTAGGAGTGTGATGAGAATGCTACAAAGTGGTTTGACGTACATGATTGTCCAAAAGAACGTTGGACGATTGCATTTGATGGGGGGTACGGGTTTAGTTACACAACCACGAACTTTTCTGATAGCTACAACATTGTTCTTAAGGAATCAAGAAGCCTATCAGTTGTGGCATTAGTATTGAAGACATATTAGGATTCACAATGCGATGGACATCTCTTCAAGAGGCGGCTTTAGTAGAGTCGCCTCTTTAAGATGCATCTTTAGCTAGAGCTGCCTCTTAAAGAGACGGATTCCTACCAAAGCCGCCTCTTGAAGAGGCGACTTATCTACGGTACATAACGGAAAAAATATTATCAGCCGCATGAATCCAATAAGATTTTTAAATTGCCCCTGGGAGCGTCCTATTCGAAGATGCCCCTTCCTCTCCTCAACCTCTTATTCTAAGAACCCATCAAGGGCATACTGGAGCTCGGTCATGACCGGAACCCTCCTTGCATAAGGGAGCAGTGGTCGACCTCAGGGGCATAGGAGAGTCGGCAGAAGGCGAAACGGGAATGATGCAGGAGGGGGTGGAGGTGGTGAGAGAAGATGAGGAGGGCGCCGGAGGAGGTGTTTACGGAGGAGGATGAACAGTAAGAAGACAAAAAATGAGGGGTTTAAAAAATGACATATTTGACATATCTATTTATTTTTTTACCCTTGTGCCTCAAAAGTTAACGTCCTTTTGGGATGTGAGAGGACGTCAACTAACATGAGGAGCACAAGTAGTAATTGTAGAAGAAGTTAGGAGCACATCTAATGTTCCAAAAAAATGGAGGGCATGACTGATATTGTAACATCTAAGATGGCACAAACGATAAAAATCCCTATTGGTAAAACACTGACGTTCCATGGGATCACATGGATCGTGTTGCTTGATGAAGGTAATCATGTGATGAACTCTAAAACCATAATCACGTTCTTCTTTAAAAAGCCCTTGAGGACCAGACTCGCCTTCCGGCATATTTCATAATTGTACATCATGCGATTTATCGCATCATGCACGGTATTGACAATGCACCATTTGGTGATAGAGTACTGTGTGACTTTCATGTCTGTCGAGAGGGGTTAATCTAGGAGCACGAGTGGGATGTAATTCGTGATGGCAAAACATCGGTGAACATCCACAAGAATAGACCATGCCTTGTTTTGGACCTCTAGTAGGTCAGGGTTGCGACTACATATAGGGTTGGCAATTTGTACAAGCACAGCGTGATTGCAAAGCTCCCGGTGATTAGAGTGCAATTGGCCCATGCTGAATAATTTATAGTTGATACCGTTGAAGATGTTTGTATCACCGATACCAAGGGTGATGATTTTGTTAAGAAATTATCGTGAGAGGTTGGTAATAAGGGGTTGAGATTGGATCAATACAGTTGAGGATTGGACTGAGGCAACGTAAATGCCGACACATGAGATCTTGAATTGGACAGAGCAACCGTGGTAGTCAAGGGAGATGCAGCAACGTTCTGAGAGTGGTGGTGGATGTTGAGGAGGCAAAAAGATGAAGAGCAGAGGTGTTGTGCATATTTAAAGGTGTGAATAATGAGGAGGTCAGTGTTGGACTTGTAAGCCATTGACAATCCATTAATGCAATAAAAGTTATTGTGTTCGCATGTTCATCTGAAATGAATGTTTGAATGTTTGTGAATGCACATAAATTAAGGTCCCTCTGTACGATTAGGATCATGTACCATGGCCATATTATATATCATACATATTCAATAATGATCTCCAATCTGAGAAAGAGAAGGGAATCTTTCTCTATGGACTAATTTCCGAGTGACTTCTTGATACAGATCCTCTGTGTAGGAATAATGATTCAGAGGTGTCAGAATAGCCGAGACAAATAGTTGACTTGATGAGGTCAATTCATAATTGTCATGATTATGCACACAACATGTGACCAGAGACATATTTACATCTATATGTCTGAATGTGCACATTGGAAAGACCATTGGGTTGAAGACCTAACGAAGGTCCATATACCAACGAGTTGGCGTGCATACGAGGACATATGAGAATTATGATCTTTCAAAGCAAGCATATAGGTTCATACTTGATGAACTGGGAGACATAGCTAACTCATGAGACATTTTAGAATCATAAAGAATTCCATGCATGGTCGTCTTGTTTATGAAAAAGACAGAAATTTGAGATATTAATATATTCTTTTGGAAAGTATATGATTAATATTATCACAAAATTAACAAATGAGAAATCTATTGATATGTCATGAAGAAGACAATCAAACTAGCGTTTGAACTTTGGATATATCAAAGTCTTTTAGTATGGAGGATGAATGAGTATTAGGAATATTGTAAGTTAAATCTATCTTGATAAATCATCTACCATGACCCTTCCATTCTGAGATAATTATGAAATCAAGTGGATTTTAGTGACTCCACTTCTTGGCTTAATGATATGAGAATTAATTGGATCAAGTCTTATTTCATTGATTCCAATATCCAATTTCAATACCCAAATGTTGGAAAAATAATAATGGAAGTGGAGATAAACTCACTCCTTAAGCTCGTTTCTAAGCTCCAAATGGTTTGGATTGTGATTAGAAATGGAGCAGGAAGCTGAGTTCATCGGTGTGCTTGTTTATTGAGCTCATAGAGAGTGTAATGCATTTTGTTGAGCTCACTTATAGTGTGTATCATTTTAGCTCAAGCTCAACATTTGTAAGTGATGCATTTCGCCAAAAAGTGGTATAAATCTTGAAATTGGATAATTATCAAAATTTCAAGTCACCATACATGGTGTTGAGATGCTCAGATCGAGGCACCAAGGAGCTGATTTTGGAGGGCATGCGGTGTCCGGCAAATCAGATCCGACGATCGTTGTATCGGTCGCTCTCACAGTGCGCGGTACCCGATCCAGGCGTATAGACAACAATCAACCCATAAATATAAATAAGCAATGCAAATGTATAAACCAAAATTTATTATAACTCTACAAAAATGTGTATAGAGACAAGTAATATAGAGCTTGAATCCCGAGGAGCGAACTGTATAGATTGGGATTTTAATATTAATTATATCAAACTAATATCAAATCCTTGTTTATTTTCTTTTTATCTTTTTGTAATTTTTATGGGGTTTAATTATATTTAAATTTTATGGATTTTTAACTTTTTATTATTATATTTTTATATTTTTTAAATTTTTTCATTTTTTGTTTCTTTTTAAATTTAAAAATAAAATATATAAAAATGATGATATTATATATAATTTGAGTAATATATAAAATATTTAGTGTATGTAGGGGTTTATATTTTTAAATATACCTAAATATAGTCAAAATATATGAAATAAAATATTTTTATGTTTTATATGTTTCTCTATTTTTGATAGTTTTTATTGAATTTTTGCTAATATATATATATATATATATTTAAATTAATAAAATATCAAAATATCATACAGAATAATTAACCGAGATTTTTTAGGTTTAATAAATATAAAAAGGTCCAAAATTAACCAATAATATATAATGTAGATTATAAAGAATTTTCACAAATATAAAGATATATTTTTATTTTTTCAAAAACTTTTGCAGATTTTTATAATATTTTAGGGTTTTGCGATTTTTAGCCTTTATATTTTGTTTTTTTGTGATTGTTTAATATATTGTAGAATATAATATATCATAGCTAAAATATTTTTGGGGATATTTTTGGAGATGTTTTTCTAATTTTTAGGGGTTTTTATTGTTTAATTAGGGAATAAAAATGTATTTTTTAATTTTTAATAAATAGGATAATGAATCAAAATGCCATTAGAAAATATATATGATCAAGCAATATTACAAGCACTTATATTATTTTTCCTACAATTGTTGGAGCAATAAAAATATTTAATCAAAATAATACACACAAAATAAAACGCACTACAGAACAAATACTTGGATGCAATTTAAACTAAATAAAACTTGGTTTCAAAATATGTCCATCAATATATGAGAAAAAGGTAAAAATTTCACTGCATTTTACGTGGGACGGCACGTGATGTGACGTGGATCGGACTTGATTGTAAATACATTAAAGCTTAGGGTATGAGGTGCTCTTTTTCCACGAAATATTACTCTAGTATTTATATTTACAAGACTCCGAACAAAATATAAAAGATGGAGGGGTGCCTAAGTAATTTACCAAATAAAGGCACTCAATTCGATAGTGGATGTGGATCCACTTATCGGCGTGGTGTGCCCTGCTCACTCGATACCCCTTGGGTGATGCTCAGTTCAGATCAGATATGGGCTCCATCCAATGGCTAAAGTGTGGCTCGATCAAACGAAAAAGATCATAACTGGAGCCATGTTCCTAATCCAACTGTAGTCGTTCTTCTATAAGAACGGGGAAGAACAACGTACCTTGGATGCTTTAATCCTTCGAATCTCCTTCCTTCGGCCACATGGGAGGCTCGTAGATAAATCAACACCTAGCCAAGACCTGTCCGCATCTATTGGAAGTACTCAGTAGATCCAGATCTCGCTGGGAGGAGATTTGGGGTCTTGAAGCTCGGAGCACATGGGAGTGTTATTCGGGCATCAAAGTCCCCTCATATGGGGCTTAAGGGAGAAGCTACCTACACTAACATGATCAAGGATTGAGGGCGATGGTTCCCTTCCATTTATTAGGTGGAATCAATGGGGATGAGGTGGCATGAAGGTCTCTTGTAAAGGGCAAAAGATGGAGGCCTTAATCCTTGATATGTGCAAGATCAAGGTTGACTAGAGTGGTATGGGGGATGCAGAAGCAACGAGGAGGATGGTGAGGTGGTCAGTGAGTTGCAAGAGTAGGTCAAACACGATGAACGAAAGCTGGAGCTTCAAGCCCGAACGTACTGTGATTTTTAGATTTTTGGGCATTTTAAGTGAAGTCGAAAAAAACGAAAGGTGCAGCTACACTGAGAATTGAAATGCAAAGCTAAATAGATTAAGATAGAGGCAGATCACTTGCCTTGGTTGGCTGGAAGCAGAGATCACCTGAAGCTCCCATCGACAAGTTTAAATCATCTCAAAATCTCCTCCTCGTCGTCATAAATCGGTGGACATCTCGTCATGTCACAAGGGACCACTGTAGGCTTCGATTCAAGGGGTCAAAATGGATCAAGAGATATTAAACTTGGATCGAAGGAGATGGGTTTCATTTTATAGTCGTGAGGAGAAGAAAAGTTGGATTGGAGTTTGTGATTTATTCAGTGCAAGCTTGACTTAGGAAAGGTTCTAGCGTGATGGACCATACTTTGGAGAAGAGTTTGCGTGTAGAAGAAATCGATATGGAGCAGAGTGAGGAGTGCCAAAAATCAACAAGGATGGGGAGTTGAGTCGTCTAACAAGAGTCACCCTTGAAGATAGTATAATTGACTGAGGGGCCAACTGTAAGCAGCCTCCCATTGGTCCAGCTCAGCCGAATAAAGAAAAACTGGAAAAGAAATAGAGAGATAATTGAAAAGGAATTAGTAAATGAACGAATTTATTTATAAAAGTTTAGAAACATAAAATTTGTTTATTATTTTGTAAATTATTTTATAAGAATTTTTATTTATTTTTACAACATTATTTATTAAGTGTGAATTTTTACAAGTATAAATATGGGTATATTTATCTATATTTTGGGTATTAAATTTTTATTCTATAATTTTAATACCTATCATCATATGTGCATATTTTATATATTTATAATATAATTAAATACATATTTATATATTTTTATTTTTTATGCTTTTATTTACATACTTAAAAATATAGGTATATACACTATAGGTATAATGTACCTATATATTTTAATGCACTATTTATTTTAATGAATTTATTGATTTTATTTTGTGTTTACATTTTAATATGTTTTAAATAATATTTATAATTATTTAAAAATATAAGAAGAGCAAAATATAGAGAAAAAATATATAAATAAAATATACATGCACATAATGCAATGGGACCCCAGAAAGCCGGCGTTTGCATCTTAACTCTATTTTTATCTAGACCACCTTTATTAAAAAGATAATTTAATTTTAAATAAAATAAAAGCGAGTTTAGTGAATTTTGAGTTTACATGAAGAAGATATCTATAACCTATACTAATAGAAGGTTTTTCTTTCCCCCTTCCTCCTACAGCCACGTGGCACTCTCTTTTTCTTTCATTCTCTCTCCCCCTCTCTCTCCATTTCCTCCCTCAAACCACGTACTCATACCCACCCTCTTTCTCTCTCTTTCCACTCTCTCTCTCTCCCCCCTCTCTTCCCCACAATCTCTCTCTCTTCTTTCTCTCTCTCTCTCTCTAATGCCTAAAGGCATCCATCTCTCTCCCGCCCCTCTTTTCTCTCTATCTCTCCTCTAATATATTTGTTAAATTAAAAGTATAAATATCATATTATATTAATATTTATGTATACATATTTGTTATATTTGTTAAATTAAAAATTATAAATAACATATTTTTCTTTATATTTATTATATCGATATATGTATATAGATATGCTTGTGTCATTTATACACACATAACTTATTTTTACTCATCTTTTTGAAATTAGGGTGATATAAATATTATATTTCATTTTAATTATATCCATCAAACGAATGGATTTGAAATCTTTTCACATTATTTCTTATACATTTATATGTCTATGGATTATTAAAGCATATTTTGACAATCTTAGATCGATTAATTATTGTATAAATAAACTCACACTCACCCTCTTTCTCTCTCTTTCCACTCACTCTCCCCCTCTCTTCCCCACAATCTCCCTCTCTCTTCTTTCTCTCTCTCTCTCTCTCTCTAATGCCTAAAGGCATCCATCTCTCTCTCCCTCTCCTCTTTTCTCTCCATCTCTCCTCTAATATATTTGTTAAATTAAAATTATAAATATCATATTATATTAATATCTATGTATACATATTTGTTATATTTGTTAAATTAAAAATTATAAATAACATATTTTTCTTTATATTTATTATATCAATATATGTATATATATGTTTGTGTCATTTATACATACATAACTTTTTTTTTCTCATATTTTTGAAGTTAAGGTGACATAAATATTAGATTTCATTTTAATTATATCCATCAATCGAATGGATTTAAAATTTTTTCACATTATTTCTTATACATTTATATGTCTCTGGATTACTAAAGCATATTTTGACAATCATAGATCGATTAATTATTGTATAAATAATAACTTAATTAAAAGTAATATAGAATTTATAAAATATATCAAGAAAAAATGAATGAATATTTTTACCATAATAATCTCAATAAAAGTATAAATACAAATAACAATTTAATCTATTTTTTAAATAAAATCTATTTAAAATTCATAATCAAATATATAAATACGTTAACATAATAGTTTATAAATATACAAGTTATATGCAATTTTTTCTTAAAAAATATATTATTTTCAGTTACTTTCCTTCTGTTATTTTATTATTTCCCATTCAGACAATTCCTATGTAAATTGTTAGCTTCACTTTTTGACATTACGCCAATTCACACTTTCTTGCACATATTATTTGCTTCCCAAAAATTTTACTTAAGCTATACATATGAGTTTAATACAGTTCTATTTTAAAAATAAACATCTATCACTTGTACTCTTTTACTAATTACATTATTAAATTTATTTACTATTAAACTTTGCAGTATTTATTAAATTTCTTTGTTGCCATCTGATCCCGTCGCGAAGCGCGGGTATGCTCCCTAGTTAGTATGTGAAGTTCGGTTTACATCTTTTTCATTTGTATGTCCCGGTTGCACTACGCATTAATTTTACATGCAATTATTTTTTTGTATTTTTTATGTATTTTATATATTATTTTCATGTAGATTATTTTCTATTTGAGGTTTATAAAAAAGAATAAAATCAAGTAAAAATATGTATTTTCATAGCAAAATTAGGGTTTTCTATATACAATGTTGACCCTTACCTCCCCTTTATTCCTCGTCGACCAAGTCAATATTGACTTGGTCTCAGGGTTCAGGGTCAGTCGGTATTTAAAATACTTATTTTATTTTTCATTCTTTTATTTATTCTTTTATTTTGGAGTTAAATACATACAGTTGTGTACCAGTTGCAGATAAATAAAGAATATTAATTTGTACAAGTTAATTGTATTTACATGTGTTTTGATAGGGATTTAAATACAAAATGAAAGAATAAAGGTAAACGAATAGCTCTTCATCACATGTATAGTATAATCTCCCCAACATTATCTCTGAGTATCTTTGATCGTGACTCAAGAGTCCTCATTGGATCAGGACTCATACTATGTGATGTTAAAATTAGGATAATAAGTATTATTATCATACTTAAATTTCTACAAGGTACTTTTGTAAATAAGAGTCACAAAAATAATCATAAATCAATACGAATAATGATTCATAATAATGAATCTTTATATGAAATTGGTTCGTATAATTATATGAAGGTACTTATGTGAATATGATTCACATTGGAATTTAATTGTAAATTGGATTTACATTTTTTCTTTGGGTTTATGAATAAGATTCATAAGTTATGAGGTTCTCTTATAGTACCAATAATTATAATTAGATTATCATGAAGATAAATAAAAAACAACTTCAACAATAAACTGGACGAGGTGGACGTCCTTGCTTGGAGAAGTATAGACATCCACCATGAAAATCCTAATGAGATTAGGCTCTCCTATTATTTATTTATATTACTTTATTTTATATGATAATTAAAGGATATAATTCAAATCCTCTTTATTGAAGGACAAGGATTTAATCCTTGTCTTTGTTCCACCATCCAAGGGTAGAGAGAGGATGTCTACTATGAAGAGTAAAACTCTTCATAGATGTAAGACTCTTAATAGATGTCCCTTCTTGCTATATAAGAGAGGGCATAGCCTCTCTTCTAATAGTATGCTTCATTCCACCAACATTCTATTTGCCTTGAGAGTTGAAGAAGAGAAGAGTATTGACAGTTTGGAACTTTCATACACATCTACTCTCTTCTCCAACAAGACCCTAAGCCTCTCATTTCTCTTCATAAGCGTGGCCTTGTGAAAGAGATGATCATCTTCTTCTCCATGCTACTCATGCGTGAAGGAGGGATTGATTTCCTGCAATGAAACCATGAGCTAGAAATCATCTTGATTCCATTCTTGCATGGACAAGTTCAAGAAGAAGCTGACATCAAAGTTTATGGAAGCTATGCGTTTCATCATCACATCCACAAGAGAAATGCCTACAGATCGGACCTACAGACCGGACTTGATTCGAGAGGTTTCTTTCCTTAGAAACTCATGTTTAAAGAGGTAACCCTGATCTCTTTCTAATATACATCAGAATACATGAAACCATGATAACCCTCTAGCTAATGAAAACCAATAGGACGGGAGCATCGAACCTGCATTCCAATTATGTCTATGAGCATCAAACTAACGCATTCACATCAAATTTTCATTTGAAGTATATTATAAAAGGAGAAATAACATGAAAGGAAATGTAAACTACAACATCTACTTTCATTGATAATATTCATTAGGTTCATGTCCACAAATGAGATACACGATATAACTAAACAATGCGTGGCAAAAGCTCTCGAAATATCTCATTACATTGTATCTCAAAGAAAAGTGAAATTATACGAAAAATAAATTACTTTAAATAATTCGCACCTTATTTGGTGCAAGTATGTCGACAAGAAACTCGAACTTCTCAAGCTATTACTGGTACAGTTGTTGCTTAGTTACACATATTGGGTTCATATAGAGGTAACTTTATGAATAATTGCCCAATAACGAGACAAACACTAATGTAAGGATAAGCAATGCAGGTGTACTCATACTCTCTCCGGTGACATACATGTTCATATATTGTAAGAAATGAATTGTACGAGGTGATGAAACACTGATTGGGGATAATAATATGTGTTCGCTGTAATATGACCAACTAGCTCTCAATCAGAATCGAATCGAATGATCTCTACTAAGAGGATTCGATTTTAATTTATACTGGGCAAGTCCTGGGACGAACACAAGGGCACGAGTAACTGGTTAATTTAATCTAGGAGTAAAATATCTAATTTGGCAATTTAATGGTGATATATATCAAGCAATATTACTCAATGAAAAAACATGATTTTTATTAAAAGATTGTTTATGCCGATATGTTACATGAACAATAATGATGCCAACATAATGAAACAAAATGCACAACACAATAAACAAGCTCATTATTAAAGAATAAATAACTTGATTAGTGAATTCAACAATCGATGAAATCAATGATACATAGTTCAAGGTTCAATTAATCAATTCAAAAAAAAAACAATTCATATGCAATGAAGATGAAAATTGACTATTAATTATCTAATCAGAAATTTAATGATCAATGATTTAATTTCTAATCTAATTAGTTGTTGAGTAAATCAGGATATTCAACGAATCAACCATTAATGAAAAACATCAATTATCAATTATTATTTAAGGGTGAAAAGCTAATTTATGTACTCTAAAATTTAATGCGTAAAAGATATATAAATTCAGCGCATAAAATGTTCTAATTAAAGAGTGTAAAATTATCTTCAAAATGACATCGATTTCATTAAATTTAGATAAGTGGTTCACAAGTTATTAAAGAAACAACACAAGGGAAAATTTGTTATAAAAATAACTTTATTTAATTACAAAAAGGTCATAACATGACTAAACAACAAATATGAGAACCCGCATGGATATCTATGCAATTTAACCATGGATGGGGACTTATATGTAATATAGGAAATCTAGAATGGTATGCCTATAATTTTGACAACCTCATGTGTGTTGTCACGCACGATGGCTAGGATGAGAGGCTAAGGTGGTTCAAACCATGTGGAGGCATGAGGTGCTTCGGATTCGGCTTGGTTGCTCCAAACCAGCGGTTTGAAACGCTGCTTCGGGTGCGTAACGTGGCGAAATTTGGGATATTAGATCTCGCTGATGAGGAAGGATCGGATGGCTAGTGCTTCTCGTGTTCTTCTCCTTCCTCCTCTTGCGGCGGCAGATTGGTAGAGCTCCGATGTGCTATGGCTTCTGATGAATCTCCATTTCATCACCTTTATTCGACCTTTTTGTCCTTAAAACCCTAGCTAATGCATGTAAATAGCAATAATTTGTATAAATTAACATTCATTCTTTGTTGTATAAATACTGTATAAAATATTGTTTTTAATGCCAAAATTATAGAATAAAGAAAAGAAAAGAAAAAGAATAAAATATCAAAGGTATTTTATGACCCTAAACCTCGAGACCTAGGAATCTTGATGACTAGGTTGACAATGAATAAAGTAGGGGGAGATAAGGGCCAATAGTACATTAAAAATTACATCCTCTAATTCGTCACCTATTCATTTTTGGGACCTATTTTACTTCCATTTTTTATACCTCAAATAAACAAACTTTGTACATGAAAGTTGTAGATAATAATATATAGAAAAATACAAAATTGATTTCATGTAAAATAGTATACACTGTACAATTTATATATAGAATAAAAAGGCAAAACCTAAACTTCTCAAACCCATATCTCTCAAATAAAAACTCAAAATATATCAAAATCATTTAATTGTATATAACTTTTAATAAGCTATTTAATGAAGGTGGTTTCATATTTTTTGGAGTTAGTATGTGAAAGTTTGGTTTTGGAACCCTATTGTACTATTTACCTATATAAAAAAATCATTTTATTTTTTTTATTTGTATAATTTTGTAAATATTATTTATAGCATATTTACATATCAAAACTAAAATAAAACCATACATAAAACATTAAAATAAAATAAATACATAAAATACATAGAAATAATACCTATACTTAAACTTATATATTTATAACCCTATTTATTTAAGTGTATATTTTATATCGGAAAAATATAATAGAAATATATTTAAGTATAAAAAAATAAGTAGTAAATATATAAAATAAGAAAATAAAATAGTAAACTAAAAAGTGCAAAATAAAAAATAAAAGAATGAAAACACAAGTAAACATACCTGTAAAGAAATCCTAGAATTTAACTTGTAAAAAATAACCTTGAAAAAATAAATAAAAATCATAATAAAAAATTTTAGAAAATAAGAAGCATTTTTTATTTTATAACTTTAATATAATAAAATCATTTATTAAGTATTATCGATTATATAAATCATTTCAGGCCTATTTTTCCTGGTTGGTCCACATGGACCAACCAGGGTGCGTCTCCAGTTGACCTTGGTCAACTGTCCAACTGCACCTACGCCTTGTCAGAACATAGGTTTTGACCTATCTTCTCGCCTTTTCTCCCATCGATGCAAGCATCGATTGGGAATAATGTCTTCTGCATTTTTCCTCCTCGATCCATCCCCGTGCGTGATTGCTCGGGTCGAAGAGCTTTGATTCGACTGATCATCATCAATCTTTGGAGTCGCTCCAGCATCCTGTACGTAAGCTCCTCAGATCTTTCCTTCATTTTTTGAACCTCTTTTTGCCCTTGTCTTGGCTTCCTTCTTCGAGCTCTGAATCGAGGGTCGTGACAGGACCCTCTCGTTCTCTTTGGGAGCGAGCTTAGACGGGCTCTAGGTCGATTCCACCAACCTCCGACGAAGCTCTGCCGTGAGGTCAGGTTCGTGGTCTTCGAACCACTGAGGTATGTTTTTCTCGGCTTTTTAAGTAGACATTAGTTGTGGGTTTTAGGTGTTGTTATTAGATTAGGTTTTGATTGATTGTATTAACGTAAAAAAACCTTCCCCTATATTGTAAACCACTTGCTCTCCGACCCCGCTACCACCTCACGGTCCATCCCCTTCGCTTCTCCTTAAAAACGAAAGTTAAAAAGGCTAACAAACAGTGACACGTGGCGGCCTCTGGGGCTGCCACGTGTCATCTCCAGAAAATTCGAAGGAAAATTAATTTGTAAAATAAAAAAGAAATAGCAAATGACCTCAGATCGAAAAAGTTCCTTCACGAAAAATGCTCGTCTCGACGAGATCTACAACTTTCATGAAGACATCAAAGCCAAATTCGGTCAAATGTGAAAAGTGAATTTTTGGGGTATCCCATGTACATAGAATACCTTGATTTTTGGGTTTTCTAATTTTTTTTTCATTTTTAAACACGATAAAAGTCCAAAAAAATAAGGAAAACTCAAAGATAAATAAAAGAGACCTTAATCTAATTTTTTTTTTATTTTTATGAATAAAGAAAATAAATGCATAAAATACAGGTAAAAGCCGCGAAAATATACAATGTACAATGTAAAAATAGGGGAAGTTAGGCTATTTACAGGTCAATTTTTGGCTTGGATTTTTGGCTTCTTATTTTATGCAGAAATTAGTGCTAAAATGCAATTCTTATGAAATCATGCATGAATGCTAATTATGCAGAATAAATGCAGAAATGCAGTTGATTTTGAGGGACTTGAGCTTTAATTAATGAGACTTAGAATGGTGAATCCGAGATTCATCATCCCCCTATACTTAAACCATGCTCGTCCCTGAGCATCACAAATAAATGCCATGAAGTGAAATGAGACTGGGTTCCATACCAAGACCATGAACTGAAGGTGAAAGTGAAACTAAACTCGACATTTGGATTAATAATGTGGCGGAACTTCTGTGAGACTTAGAATTTTAAAATCAACAGCCCTCAAGTTCTACACATCATTATCACAGTTTTGGCTCAGAAGTCATCTTAGATCAATCCTCTTCCCAAAGTATACCCTATGAACATTGAATAACCAACTCATGTGTGTGAAGGGGTTTAGCTCTTCCCATTCAGAATGCCGGACTACCATGCTCCTCTCCTCTCCAGTAACTCGTCCTCGGGGAGTCATGTATTTCCTTCTAAGGTCTGTCGCGCTGTGTTCACAATCGAATGAGGGAGAAGATAGAAGAAAGAGAAAAGAACTGGAGGGTGGCCGGTGTAGTCACCTCTCCTTGTGAAGATGGCCAGTGTAGCCGAGTCTCCACCAAGATCTGCAGGTTTTTGAAGCTTGGATCTTTTTGGTCGGATTTTTATTTGGTAGAATGCTTCTTTGTATTTGGAATTTTTGGTGGTTCTGCTTGGATCTTGTTGTGCCCCTACGGATATAGAATCTTTTTGTTCCGTACATTTTTTGGGGTCTTAGAAAAATTGTGCCCAGCCGTCCATCCCTTTTCCGAAGCTTTATTTCAACCCGTACTCCGGTCTTTAGATTTCCACGCTACCAGAAAAGAGACTCACACAGTCTTCCAACATCCCGTTTGGGTTGAGCTAAGTGCATAGTGCGAGAGTGCGAATTAATTCCCTATTCCAGAGTGGTACCCAGAATGAAGAGACCGGGTTAGACACTAAGAGTCAAACGCTGTACATTGTCATGTCGAACTTAAGGAATTAAGTCAAAAAGACCTGAAGCTCTTAAAATTCTATTTCTCGGTGGAGTTCCTCTGAAAATTAGGTGGATTAAGGTCAAGCCCAGACCACTCTCGGTTTCGGCTCATAACTCGGTTCAGAACCCAATGACTTTTCACAGATGCAGATGCATGCGGTGATGGATGGAGTGCAGGTGCGTGAAATGCAGACATTTCAAATTTCTTTTGACATTTTATGTAAGGGATTTTTTATGCAGAAAATGGAATAAGAAGCCTCTTTTTCATTCATTTTTTTTCAGAAAATTTGGGCAAGTCAGTTTTCTTTTTTTGTGTTTTTTTTTCAGTTAGTACCCACCCCGTAAATACATATAGACTTACGCGAAAGTACGAGATATGGGTAAAATATATACAAAGTATATATACAGACCCCCCTATACTTAGTGAGTGCTGTGTCCTCAGAGCACAAGAAGCGTAAAGAAGACATAGCTCGGGCTAAGCGTAAGAGAGTAAGAAAGAAAAAAAAAGAAGAAAAAGAATGAAAAGAAAAGCGGTCAGGAAATGAGGAGAGTATATACGGGTGGATGTCGGTTCCCCCTATACTTAGGCTCTGAACAGCCTAAGTATGGAAGAAGGGTGGTTATGGAGCGAATGGGAGTTAGGAGAAGAATGATATATACAGATGGCATTGGTCCCCCCTATACTTAGGCCTTGGCCTAAGTAAAGGAAGAAGCTGTACAAGGAGGCCAATGTGGTCGGGAGGGAGGGTGGGAGAGGTCAGATAGATTTTCAATATCCTCGCTCTGCGTGAAATAGATGGCCTCGACTTGAACTGTTTGTTCTTTGGGTGATTCAATGTATGGCTTCAGCATTTGTCCATTTACTGAGAACGTTGTGCATTCTCTTTGAGTTCGGCAATGTCTACGCTTCCATTGGTATGCACATCGACGACAATGTAGGGACCCATCCATTTTGATTTGAGTTTCCCATGAAAAATCTTCAACCGAGCATTAAACAACCACACTTTTTTGTCCAGGGACAAAGGTCTTCTCTCGAATGTGTCTATCATGCCATCTCTTGACCTTGTCCTTATAAATCACACTGTTGTCATATGCCCGATTTCGGATTTCAATTAGCTCATTCAGATTTAAGTCTCGACATAGTTTCCCAAGGTGACAACTCCAATTCAACTTTTTGATCGCCCATTCAGATTTGTGGATCAATTCTGCAGGAAGATGACATGGCTTGCCATAGATCATCCTAAAAGGTGAAGTACCGAGTGGAGTCTTATAGGCTGTCCTATAGGCCCATAGAACTTGGTCCAACAGTGTTGACCAATTCTTCCTATCGGGACGAACCAACTTCTGGAGAATGCTCTTCACCTCTCTGTTAGAAACCTCTGCCATGCCGTTAGATTGTGGATGATACGGGTTGGCTATTCTATGCTCAAATTTGTACTCCTTAGCCAAAGATCTCATCTCCCTGTTCACGAAGTGGCTACCTCCATCAGAAATCAGTACTTTTGGTATCCCGAACCTCGCAATGATGTTATCTTTGATAAACTTACAGACGACTTTGCTATCTGCGGTTCGGGTTGGAATAGCCTCTACCCATCTTGATAAATAATCCACCGCTAACAAGATGTACTCAAATCCATTGCTGTTGGGAAAGGGACCCATAAAATCGATCCCCCATGCATCAAAAACATCGCAGAAAATTATTGGTTGCATGGGCATTTCATCTCTATATCCCATAGTCCCTCCCATTCTTTGACAAATCGGGCATGACCGTACAAATTCATTAGCATCCTGAAATAAGGTCCGCCAGTAAAATCCACATTGGAGTACCTTGTGTGCGGTTCTCTTTCCCGAATGGTGTCCTCCAGCCTCGAGAGAATGACAGTGTGTGAGGACACTCTGATATTCCTCCTGAGGGATACATCTTCTCCAGACACAATCCGGTCCTTCATAGAAAAGGAAAGGATCGTCCCAATGGTATTTCCTCGAATCCGACTTTAATCGATCAATCATTTTTTTGGTCCAACCATAGGGAACCTTCTTGGAGACAAGATAGTTCACTATGTCGGAATACCATGGGGTTGACTCAATGGCGCAAATCGTTTCGTCTGGAAAAGTCTCCTTGATTGGTCCGATATCAGGATGATCGTTTTGCTCGATTCGGGAAAGGTGATCAGCAACAACATTCTTTATTCCAGGTTTATCCTTGATCTCCAAATTAAATTCCTGGATTAACAAGATCCATCTCAAAAGTCGTGCCTTAGCATCCTTCTTATCCATGAGATATCTGATTGCTGTATGATCTGTGAAGATTGTCACCTTGGAGCCCAATATGTATGATCTGAATTTTTCCAGGGCCCAAACAACCGCGAGCATTTCCTTTTCAGTCATTGTATAGTTTCTCTGTCTAGGGTCCAATACTTTGCTCGCGTAGTGAATCGCATAAGGAATTCCATCTCTTCTTTGTCCGAGTACCGCTCCGACAGCAAAATCTGATGCATCAGTCATGATCTCGAAGGGAAGAGACCAGTCGGGAGCTTGTAATATCGGCGATTCACATATTTTCTTTTTCAGGAGCTCGAAGGCCTCTAGACATCTATGATTTACAATAAACTCGGTGTCTTTTCCTAAGAGCTCAGTCAGTGGGCGGGCGATCTTTGAAAAATCAGGAATAAACCGTCAATAAAATCCAACATGCCCTAAGAACGACCTCACTGACTTGACGTTGGTTGGTGGCTCAAGTTTCTTGATCACATCCACCTTGGCAGGGTCCACCTCCATTCCCTTTTTGGAGATGACGTGCCCCAACACGATACCCTCAGTCACCATGAAGTGACTCTTCTCCCAAGAGAGTACCAAATTTACCTCCCTGCATCTCTGAAGGACTCGGTCCAAGTGTGCTAAGAATGTATCAAATGAATCACCGTGAACCGAGAAGTCGTCCATGAAGACTTCCAGGAAATCACCAACCATTTCGGCAAATACGGCAATCATGCACCGCTGAAATGTGCCTGGGACATTGCAAAGCCCGAATGGCATGCGCTTGAATGCGTAAGTACCGAAGGGACATGTGAACGTGGTCTTTTCCTGGTCCTCGGGAGCGATAGCTACTTGATTGTAGCCGGAGTACCCATCAAGAAAATAGAAGAATGCTTTCCCTGCAAGTCTCTCCAATATTTGATCAATGAATGGCAGTGGAAAGTAGTCTTTCTTGGTCGCAGCATTCAGGCGCCGGTAATCGACACAGACGCGCCACGACGTGGGTACTCTGGTCGCGATCTCTACCCCCTCCTCGTTGGTAACCATCTGGATTCCCGACTTCTTCGGGACGACATGAAGGGGGGCTACCCACTTGGAGTCAGAAATGGGGTAAATAAATCCTGCTTTGCACCATTTCTCTATTTCTTTCTTCACCACTTCCCGAAGATTGGGGTTTAATCTTCTCTGAAATTCACGGGAAGGCCTTGCATTATCCTCAACATAAATTTGGTGCGAGCAGAGAGCGGGGTTTATTCCTACGAGATCCGACACAGTCCAACCTATGGCTTTTCGATTTCGCTCAAGGACTTCGATCAGTCTGGATTCTTGGTCCACGGTTAATGATGAGCTAATGATCACAGGGAATTTTTCTTTGGGTCCATTGAGGAATGCATATTTCATCGTGGGAGGTAGTGGTTTCAGCTCTGGCAATTCTGAGTCGTCGATCAAGTCTGGCTGAATGACTTTTGCTTCTGGTTCAGTATCGGTTGGCGGTGAATCACTGTGTGAGATGTTGGCTACCAATTCCGAAGAAAAGCGAGTCGGATCGCTAGAGTAGAATGGTAATTCGGCCAGAGCCGCGTCTGACTCATCATTGATTGCCTGTCCCAAAGGTGATGGGATTGACAAACCCAAGAGGTTTTCTGTGTTGTCAAGTGTGTGGTAATCTAGGGGTCTGTAAGTCTCGGAGACTGCATCGTGTATTAATCCTTCTTCCGAGGATGTGCCTTCTACCTGTGTGCCTGGCAGTTGGTCCCATGGCCCAGTGGTTCTGAGGAGATTGCATTCTGATGTTTCGGCATCTTCAGTTGTGGATTCGGAGTCTGGCCTTTGCCACTTTGTTTGTTTCATCTCCAAGTCCACTTCTCCGCTTGGAGAACGAAATTTCATCATGCCAGTTCCGTAGTCAAATACGGCCTTAGCGGTTCTTAAGAAAGGTCTTCCGAGAATGATTTGTGATTCCTTCCAATGGTTCGGGGTCTCCATGTCCAGGACAGTGAAGTCTACTTTGTATTCTGTACCCTCGATAATGATGATGACATTCTTCACTTCTCCCTTAGGTCTTTTAGTCGATTTATCAGCAAATTGGAGTAACGATGATGATTTCTTTAGAGGGCCCAACTCCAATCGATAATATAAGGCTAAGGGTAGAAGATTTATGGAAGATCCATTGTCGAGAAGTGTGCGTGTGAATGCTATGCCGCCGATGTGACTCTCCACATAATGGGCACCCAGATCCCTTTTCTTTCTTGGCAGATGCTGGTTTTTGACGCATTTGGTGGTGGCAACTGTCAAGATATGAGTCTCCACAAATTGACTTGTTCTCTTTGTACGAGTCCGGGTGGGAGTGCATTTTGCCTTCAAGTATTTCTGAAAGGCGGGATTACCTGCCACGTATTGATCAAATAATACTTTGACTGTGATGTTTTGTTGGCAGAATTTTTCCATGACTGGGTTATCTTTGATGTTTTTCTTTTGTTTCCCTTTCTTTAGGGCATGGGGGAAAGGAATGGAAGCATTTGAGACCGGAGATAGAGGGTCAGAATCATAAATAAGAGCATCTTTATTCGACTTGGAGTTTTTATTACAATCATAATAATCAAAATCAGGTTGCTGAAAAGATGACAAAGGTATTTTTGCAGCAACTAGAGGTTCAAGGTCCTCTGCAGACTCCATAGATGCTTTCCCCTTATCTACTGCTGGGATCTTCGGGCGTCCTTCATCTTCCTCCTCGGAAATATCCTCCGGTCGATCTTCCGAGTCTTCATGGTCCGATTCCCTTGCCCGGTCAGGTACGTCCACGGTCCTTCCGCTCCTGAGTGACATGGCATTTATTTTGTCAAACGAAAGGATCTCATGTTCAGATGTGGAAAAGTATGGATAGTATACCTGGTTATTGTGTTGAGATGAGTTGAATTTGTTCAAGCTATTGGGGTTAGCTTGAACCTGGGCGGGAATGGTTGTGGCTGGAGCTGTCTGCTCATCCTTCCAACGGGACAAGCGGTTGACATCAACCGTAGATCTTCCAGTTCATGTCGGAAGTGACGAAACTCCTCAAGTATTTGTCTCCGGATGTCGATCGGTTCTTCTGGGGGTTTGGAAGACTGAGCTGATTGTCTGGGGGCTTGAGATTGCTGATGGTATTGCTGAGGTTGGCTCTGGCGGTTGTAGGGTTGTTGTTGCTTCGGTTGCTGGAATGCGGCATTATAGAAAGTAGGTGGGCGCTGATAAGTCTGACGGTCTCCCATATTACCATGTCGGGTAGTGTCTTGGGTGTACCAGATGTCATTCACTTCAAATGTCAGAGGTGGGGCTTCCTTGACTGTCTCAGTTGGTGGGGGCGCCTGTTGGGAAAATTGGGCGTGGGATTGCTCGTGAGCCCATGGTTGTTGTTGCTCTGCTCCTGGTTGCTCGTGGACATGATGCACATGATATATAGGGACAGTAGGTGCACTAGGCATCCCCATCTTGGACACCTTCTCGGTGAGTTCCTCCATCTGCTTCGGGAATTACGAAATCCTACTGTCGATATCGTTCATTCTCTTGTCCACAATTGTCAATTTATCAGAAATAAAGTGCATGCTTGGAATCAAGTCCTCAGCTATTTCTGCCACCGTCTGCTTCCCGCTTTTGGCCTGAAGGGTGTTCAGGGAATCAGTGTATGCTCGACTGGCAATTTGAGACCGGCTTGTTTCTGCCATCTGCTCCAGTATTTTCCAGACGGTCTCAGCTCCACGTGATGTGTAATTCCCTCCGCAGGCAGCACTAACTAACCCTTGAGTCTCGTGGTTGAGGCCAGAGTAGAGTGATTGGACTAGGATGTTGTTGTCCAGATCATGATAGGGACATTTTTGTAGCAGGTCCTTAAACCTATCCCATGCCTCACAAAGTGGTTCATTGGGCATCTGAGCGAAACTGGTGATGCGGGTCCTCATTTGATTGGTCCGGCTCAAGGGGTAGAATTTCTTCAGAAAGAGGTTTTTGAACCTCTCATAAGTCATCACAGTCACCCCCAAGTTCTTCACCCAGTAGTCTGCTTTCCCTTTCAAGGCGAAAGGTAGTGCAGTGAGACGAATGTAGTCTTGGCTGACTTGTGGGTGCCTCAGATTAGAACATATCAGCTCTAGGTCCCAAGAATTTGTATGGCTCCTCAGTCGTATTACCATGGAATTGAGGTAATTGACTGACAAAATGTGGCTTTAATTCATAGTGGATCTCCGGCTGTGGTGGCTGCAAATAGTTCCACACTCTGTACTGTCCAGGGTTATATGCGGCTTCCATTGGAACTTCTCCCCCAGCATTCATTTGTTCGAGCTGCTCCCTCAGCAGCTGCTGTTGCTGCTCAGATGCAGCCAGTCTCGCGAGAATCATCTTCATGGGATCTTCATTATTTTCATCTTCAGGGTCTTTTTTGGAAGACATCTTGGGTGGCATCTCCTTTTCTTCACCTGGAAAAGGAGGCTCGACGGCGAGTGATGGCCGGAGGGGAGCAGCGCTCGAGGGCTTGCTGCGGCGAGGAGCGGCGAGCTGCTCGGATCACGCCGGCGAGGATGTTGTCACGAGCACCTGGAGAACGGCGGATGACGAGGAAGCGTGGCGGCGAGGTATTATTTATAGGCGAGACGGGGGGTCGGAGGTGGTTGCGGGAGTTGAGGAGGTCAACGGGCGACGGCTGCGAGGATATCTCGGAGGGTGGTTGCGAGGGTTGCGGAGGAGAGCGGCGGTTGCGGGTGTCTGGTGAAGACGACGATCGACGGCCGTTCGATCGACCGAGATCGAGCGGCCGAGATCGCGCCACCTGGCGGTCAAGAGAGAGGGGAGAGCGGGCGCACGTGCAGTGCGCGTGCGGGGGTGGCACGTGCGCTGCATGTGCGGGCGAATTAAATTTTTTTTAATAAAAACGAAAGTTAAAAAGGCTAACAAACAGTGACACGTGGCGGCCTCTGGGGCCGCCACGTGTCATCTCCAGAAAATTCGAAGGAAAATTAATTTGTAAAATCAAAAAGAAATAGAAAATGACCTCAGATCGAAAAAGTTCCTTCACGAAAAATGCTCGTCTCGACGAGATCTACAACTTTCATGAAGACATCAAAGCCAAATTCGGTCAAATGTGAAAAGTGAATTTTTGGGGTATCCCATGTACATAGAATACCTTGATTTTTGGGTTTTCTAATTTTTTTTTCATTTTTAAACACGATAAAAGTCCAGAAAAATAAGGAAAACTCAAAGATAAATAAAAGAGACCTTAATATAATTTTTTTTTGATTTTTATTAATAAAGAAAATAAATGCATAAAATACAGGTAAAAGCCGCGAAAATATACAATGTACAAAAGAGGCCCAAAACCCAACTTTCACATACGAACTCTGATTCACTTGAACTTGGTCTTGTTTTGAAGGTAATTGAATGTGCATTAGTTCAAAAGTGAGTAGGATCAAATCAGACACTGGATGGGGAAGATATGTGGCTTTTAGTCCGAAAATCCTATAACTAGGGTTTGGGTTTTTGGTCCACTTTCCTGGGTTAATTAATTTTTTTGTATTTTTTATTTATTCTTGTTAGTGATGTGTACACAGTGGAAGTGAGTTTGTGGTATTCGGAGTTAGCATGAAGGAGTTAAAAATAGGGGAAGTTAGGCTATTTACAGGTCAATTTTTGGCTTGGATTTTTGGCTTCTTATTTTATGCAGAAATTAGTGCTAAAATGCAATTCTTATGAAATAATGCATGAATGCTAATTATGCAGAATAAATGCAGAAATGCAGTTGATTTTGAGGGACTTGAGCTTTAATTAATGAGACTTAGAATGGTGAATCCGAGATTCATCATCCCCCTATACTTAAACCATGCTCGTCCCTGAGCATCACAAATAAATGCCATGAAGTGAAATGAGACTGGGTTCCATACCAAGACCATGAACTGAAGGTGAAAGTGAAACTAAACTCGACATTTGGATTAATAATGTGGCGGAACTTCTGTGAGACTTAGAATTTTAAAATCAACAGCCCTCAAGTTCTACACATCATTGTCACAGTTTTGGCTCAGAAGTCATCTTAGATCAATCCTCTTCCCAAAGTATACCCTATGAACATTGAATAACCGACTCATGTGTGTGAAGGGTTTTAGCTCTTCCCATTCAGAATGCCGGACTACCATGCTCCTCTCCTCTCCAATAACTCGTCCTCGGGGAGTCAGGTATTTCCTTCTAAGGTCTGTCGCGCTGTGTTCACATTCGAATGAGGGAGAAGATAGAAGAAAGAGAAAAGAACTGGAGGGTGGCCGGTGTAGTCACCTCTCCTTGTGAAGATGGCCAGTGTAGCCGAGTCTCCACCAAGATCTGCAGGTTTTTGAAGCTTGGATCTTTTTGGTCGGATTTTTATTTGGTAGAATGCTTCTTTGTATTTGGAATTTTTGGTGGTTCTGCTTGGATCTTGTTGTGCCCCTACGGATATAGAATCTTTTTGTTCCGTACATTTTTTGGGGTCTTAGAAAAATTGTGCCCAGCCGTCCATCCCTTTTCCGAAGCTTTATTTCAACCCGTACTCCGGTCTTTAGATTTCCACGCTACCAGAAAAGAGACTCACACAGTCTTCCAACATCCCGTTTGGGTTGAGCTAAGTGCATAGTGCGAGAGTGCGAATTAATTCCCTATTCCAGAGTGGTACCCAGAATGAAGAGACCAGGTTAGACACTAAGAGTCAAACGCTGTACATTGTCATGTCGAACTTAAGGAATTAAGTCAAAAAGACCTGAAGCTCTTAAAATTCTATTTCTCGGTGGAGTTCCTCTGAAAATTAGGTGGATTAAGGTCAAGCCCAGACCACTCTCGGTTTCGGCTCATAACTCGGTTCAGAACCCAATGACTTTTCACAGATGCAGAGGCATGCGGTGATGGATGGAGTGCAGGTGCGTGAAATGCAGACATTTCAATTTTTTTTGACATTTTATGCAAGGGATTTTTTATGCAGAAAATGGAATAAGAAGCCTCTTTTTCATTCATTTTTTTCAGAAAATTTGGGCAAGTCAGTTTTCTTTTTTTGTGTTTTTTTTTCAGTTAGTACCCACCCCGTAAATACATATAGACTTACGCGAAAGTACGAGATATGGGTAAAATATATACAAAGTATATATACAGACCCCCCTATACTTAGCGAGTGTTGTGTCCTCAGAGCACAAGAAGCGTAAAGAAGACATAGCTCGGGCTAAGCGTAAGAGAGTGAGAAAGAAAAAAAGAAAAGAAGAAAAAGAATGAAAAGAAAAGCGGTCAGGAAATGAGGAGAGTATATACGGGTGGATGTCGGTTCCCCCTATACTTAGGCTCTGAACAACCTAAGTATGGAAGAAGGGTGGTTATGGAGCGAATTAGAGTTAGGAGAAGAATGATATATACAGATGGCATTAGTCCCCCCTATACTTAGGCCTTGGCCTAAGTAAAGGAAGAAGCTGTACAAGGAGGCCAATGTGGTCAGGAGGGAGGGTGGGAGAGGTCAGATAGATTTTCAATATCCTCGCTCTGCGTGAAATAGATGGCCTCGACTTGAACTGTTTGTTCTTTGGGTGATTCAATATATGGCTTCAGCATTTGTCCATTTACTGAGAACGGTTGTGCATTCTCTTTGAGTTCAGCAATGTCTACGCTTCCATTGGTATGCACATCGACGACAATGTAGGGACCCGTCCATTTTGATTTGAGTTTCCCATGAAAAATCTTCAACCGAGCATTAAACAACCACACTTTTTGTCCAGGGACAAAGGTCTTCTCTCGAATGTGTCTATCATGCCATCTCTTGACCTTGTCCTTATAAATCACACTGTTGTCATATGCCCGATTTTGGATTTCAATTAGCTCATTCAGATTTAAGTCTCGACATAGTTTCCCAAGGTGACAACTCCAATTCAACTTTTTGATCGCCCATTCAGATTTGTGGATCAATTCTGCAGGAAGATGACATGGCTTGCCATATATCATCCTAAAAGGTGAAGTACCGAGTGGAGTCTTATAGGCTGTCCTATAGGCCCATAGAACTTGGTCCAACAGTGTTGACCAATTCTTCCTATCGGGACGAACCAACTTCTGGAGAATGCTCTTCACCTCTCTGTTAGAAACCTCTGCCATGCCGTTAGATTGTGGATGATACGGGTTGGCTATTCTATGCTCAAATTTGTACTCCTTAGCCAAAGATCTCATCTCCCTGTTCACGAAGTGGCTACCTCCATCAGAAATCAGTACTTTTGGTATCCCGAACCTCGCAATGATGTTATCTTTGATAAACTTACAGACGACTTTGCTATCTGCGGTTCGGGTTGGAATAGCCTCTACCCATCTTGATAAATAATCCACCGCTAACAAGATGTACTCAAATCCATTGCTGTTGGGAAAGGGACCCATAAAATCGATCCCCCATGCATCAAAAACATCGCAGAAAATTATTGGTTGCATGGGCATTTCATCTCTATATCCCATAGTCCCTCCCATTCTTTGACAAATCGGGCATGACCGTACAAATTCATTAGCATCCTGAAATAAGGTCCGCCAGTAAAATCCACATTGGAGTACCTTGTGTGCGGTTCTCTTTCCCGAATGGTGTCCTCCAGCCTCGAGAGAATGACAGTGTGTGAGGACACTCTGATATTCCTCCTGAGGGATACATCTTCTCCAGACACAATCCGGTCCTTCATAGAAAAGGAAAGGATCGTCCCAATGGTATTTCCTCGAATCCGACTTTAATCGATCAATCATTTTTTTGGTCCAACCATAGGGAACCTTCTTGGAGACAAGATAGTTCACTATGTCGGAATACCATGGGGTTGACTCAATGACGCAAATCGATTCGTCTGGAAAAGTCTCCTTGATTGGTCCGATATCAGGATGATCGTTTTGCTCGATTCGGGAAAGGTGATCAGCAACAACATTCTTTATTCCAGGTTTATCCTTGATCTCCAAATTAAATTCCTGGATTAACAAGATCCATCTCAAAAGTCGTGCCTTAGCATCCTTCTTATCCATGAGATATCTGATTGTTGTATGATCTGTGAAGATTGTCACCTTGGAGCCCAATATGTATGATCTGAATTTTTCCAGGGCCCAAACAACCGCGAGCATTTCCTTTTCAGTCACTGTATAGTTTCTCTGTGCAGGGTCCATTACTTTGCTCGCGTAGTGAATCGCATAAGGAATTCCATCTCTTCTTTGTCCGAGTACCGCTCCGACAGCAAAATCCGATGCATCAGTCATGATCTCGAAGGGAAGAGACTAGTCGGGAGCTTGTAATATCGGCGATTCACATATTTTCTTTTTCAGGAGCTCGAAGGCCTCTAGACATCTGTGATTTACAATAAACTCGGTGTCTTTTCCTAAGAGCTCAGTCAGTGGGCGGGCGATCTTTGAAAAATCAGGAATAAACCGTCGATAAAATCCAACATGCCCTAAGAACGACCTCACTGACTTGACGTTGGTTGGTGGCTCAAGTTTCTTGATCACATCCACCTTGGCAGGGTCCACCTCCATTCCCTTTTTGGAGATGACGTGCCCCAACACGATACCCTCAGTCACCATGAAGTGACTCTTCTCCCAAGAGAGTACCAAATTTACCTCCCTGCATCTCTGAAGGACTCGGTCCAAGTGTGCTAAGCATGTATCAAATGAATCACCATGAACCGAGAAGTCGTCCATGAAGACTTCCAGGAAATCACCAACTATTTCGGCAAATACGGCAATCATGCACCGTTGAAATGTGCCTGGGGCATTGCAAAGCCCGAATGGCATGTGCTTGAATGCGTAAGTACCGAAGGGACATGTGAACGTGGTCTTTTCCTGGTCCTCGGGAGCGATAGCTACTTGATTGTAGCCGGAGTACCCATCAAGAAAACAGAAGAATGCTTTCCCTGCAAGTCTCTCCAATATTTGATCAATGAATGGCAGTGGAAAGTAGTCTTTCTTGGTCGCAGCATTCAGGCGCCGGTAATCGACACAGACGCGCCACGACGTGGGTACTCTGGTCGCGATCTCTACCCCCTCCTCGTTGGTAACCATCTGGATTCCCGACTTCTTCGGGACGACATGAAGGGGGGCTACCCACTTGGAGTCAGAAATGGGGTAAATAAATCCTGCTTTGCACCATTTCTCTATTTCTTTCTTCACCACTTCCCGAAGATTGGGGTTTAATCTTCTCTGAAATTCACGGGAAGGCCTTGCATTATCCTCAACATAAATTTGGTGCGAGCAGAGAGCGGGGTTTATTCCTACGAGATCCGACACAGTCCAACCTATGGCTTTTCGATTTCGCTCAAGGACTTCGATCAGTCTGGATTCTTGGTCCACGGTTAATGATGAGCTAATGATCACAGGGAATTTTTCTTTGGGTCCATTGAGGAATGCATATTTCATCGTGGGAGGTAGTGGTTTCAGCTCTGGCAATTCTGAGTCGTCGATCAAGTCTGGCTGAATGACTTTTGCTTCTGGTTCAGTATCGGTTGGCGGTGAATCACTGTGTGAGATGTTGGCTACCAATTCCGAAGAAAAGCGAGTCGGATCGCTAGAGTAGAATGGTAATTCGGCCAGAGCCGCGTCTGACTCATCATTGATTGCCTGTCCCAAAGGTGATGGGATTGACAAACCCAAGAGGTTTTCTGTGTTGTCAAGTGTGTGGTAATCTAGGGGTCTGTAAGTCTCGGAGACTGCATCGTGTATTAATCCTTCTTCCGAGGATGTGCCTTCTACCTGTGTGCCTGGCAGTTGGTCCCATGGCCCAGTGGTTCTGAGGAGATTGCATTCTGATGTTTCGGCATCTTCAGTTGTGGATTCGGAGTCTGGCCTTTGCCACTTTGTTTGTTTCATCTCCAAGTCCACTTCTCCGCTTGGAGAACGAAATTTCATCATGCCAGTTCCGTAGTCAAATACGGCCTTAGCGGTTCTTAAGAAAGGTCTTCCGAGAATGATTTGTGATTCCTTCCAATGGTTCGGGGTCTCCATGTCCAGGACAGTGAAGTCTACTTTGTATTCTGTACCCTCGATAATGATGATGACATTCTTCACTTCTCCCTTAGGTCTTTTAGTCGATTTATCAGCAAATTGGAGTAACGATGATGATTTCTTTAGAGGGCCCAACTCCAATCGATAATATAAGGCTAAGGGTAGAAGATTTATGGAAGATCCATTGTCGAGAAGTGTGCGTGTGAATGCTATGCCGCCGATGTGACTCTCCACATAATGGGCACCCAGATCCCTTTTCTTTCTTGGCAGATGCTGGTTTTTGACGCATTTGGTGGTGGCAACTGTCAAGATATGAGTCTCCACAAATTGACTTGTTCTCTTTGTACGAGTCCGGGTGGGAGTGCATTTTGCCTTCAAGTATTTCTGAAAGGCGGGATTACCTGCCACGTATTGATCAAATGGTACTTTGACTGTGATGTTTTGTTGGCAGAATTTTTCCATGACTGGGTCATCTTTGATGTTTTTCTTTTGTTTCCCTTTCTTTAGGGCATGGGGGAAAGGAATGGAAGCATTTGAGACCGGAGATAGAGGGTCAGAATCATAAATAAGAGCATCTTTATTCGACTTGGAGTTTTTATTACAATCATAATAATCAAAATCAGGTTGCTGAAAAGATGACAAAGGTATTTTTGCAGCAACTAGAGGTTCAAGGTCCTCTGCAGACTCCATAGATGCTTTCCCCTTATCTACTGCTGGGATCTTCGGGCGTCCTTCATCTTCCTCCTCGGAAATATCCTCCGGTCGATCTTCCGAGTCTTCATGGTCCGATTCCCTTGCCCGGTCAGGTACGTCCACGGTCCTTCCGCTCCTGAGTGACATGGCATTTATTTTGTCAAACGAAAGGATCTCATGTTCAGATGTGGAAAAGTCTGGATAGTATACCTGGTTATTGTGTTGAGATGAGTTGAATTTGTTCAAGCTATTGGGGTTAGCTTGAACCTGGGCGGGAATGGTTGTGGCTGGAGCTGTCTGCTCATCCTTCCAACGGGGCAAGCGGTTGACATCAACCCGTAGATCTTCCAGTTCATGTCGGAAGTGACGAAACTCCTCAAGTATTTGTCTCCGGATGTCGATCGGTTCTTCTGGGGGTTTGGAAGACTGAGCTGATTGTCTGGGGGCTTGAGATTGCTGATGGTATTGCTGAGGTTGGCTCTGGCGGTTGTAGGGTTGTTGTTGCTTCGGTTGCTGGAATGCGGCATTATAGAAAGTAGGTGGGCGCTGATAAGTCTGACGGTCTCCCATATTACCCTGTTGGGTAGTGTCTTGGGTGTACCAGATGCCATTCACTTCAAATGTCAGAGGCGGGGCTTCCTTGACTGTCTCAGTTGGTGGGGGCGCCTGTTGGGAAAATTGGGCGTGGGATTGTTCGTGAGCCCATGGTTGTTGTTGCTCTGCTCCTGGTTGCTCCTGGACATGATGCACATGATATATAGGGACAGTAGGTGCACTAGGCATCCCCATCTTGGACACCTTCTCGGTGAGTTCCTCCATCTGCTTCGGGAATTGCGAAATCCTACTGTCGATATCGTTCATTCTCTTGTCCACAATTGTCAATTTATCAGAAATAAAGTGCATGCTTGGAATCAAGTCCTCAGCTATTTCTGCCACCGTCTGCTTCCCGCTTTTGGCCTGAAGGGTGTTCAGGGAATCAGTGTATGCTCGACTGGCAATTTGAGACCGGCTTGTTTCTGCCATCTGCTCCAGTATTTTCCAGACGGTCTCAGCTCCACGTGATGTGTAATTCCCTCCGCAGGCTGCACTAACTAACCCTTGAGTCTTGTGGTTGAGGCCAGAGTAGAGTGATTGGACTAGGATGTTGTTGTCCAGATCATGACAGGGACATTTTTGTAGCAGGTCCTTAAACCTATCCCATGCCTCACAAAGTGGTTCATTGGGCATCTGAGCGAAACTGGTGATGCAGGTCCTCATTTGATTGGTCCGGCTCAAGGGGTAGAATTTCTTCAGAAAGAGGTTTTTGAACCTCTCATAAGTCGTCACAGTCACCCCCAAGTTCTTCATCCAGTAGTCTGCTTTCCCTTTCAAGGCGAAAGGTAGTGCAGTGAGACGAATGTAGTTTTGGCTGACTTGTGGGTGCCTCAGATTAGAACATATCAGCTCTAGGTCCCTCAAGAATTCGTATGGATCCTTAGTCGTATTACCATGGAATTGAGGTAATTGACTGACAAAATGTGGCTTTAATTCATAGTGGATCTCCGGCTGTGGTGGCTGCAAATAGTTCCACACTCTGTACTGTCCAGGGTTATATGCGGCTTCCATTGGAACTTCTCCCCCAGCATTCATTTGTTCGAGCTGCTCCCTCAGCAGCTGCTGTTGCTGCTCAGATGCAGCCAGTCTCGCGAGAATCATCTTCATGGGATCTTCATTATTTTCATCTTCAGGGTCTTTTTTGGAAGACATCTTGGGTGGCATCTCCTTTTCTTCACCTGGAAAAGGAGGCTCGACGGCGAGTGATGGCCGGAGGGGAGCAGCGCTCGAGGGCTTGCTGCGGCGAGGAGCGGCGAGCTGCTCGGATCACGCCGGCGAGGATGTTGTCACGAGCACCTGGAGAACGGCGGATGACGAGGAAGCGTGGCGGTGAGGTATTATTTATAGGCGAGACGGGGGGTCGGAGGTGGTTGCGGGAGTTGAGGAGGTCAACGGGCGACGGCTGCGAGGATATCTCGGAGGGTGGTTGCGAGGGTTGCGGAGGAGAGCGGCGGTTGCGGGTGTCTGGTGAAGACGACGATCGACGGCCGTTCGATCGGCCGAGATCGAGCGGCCGAGATCGCGCCACCTGGCGGTCAAGAGAGAGGGGAGAGCGGGCGCACGTGCAGTGCGCGTGCGGGGGAGGCACGTGCGCTGCACGTGCGGGCGAATTAATTTTTTTTTAATAAAAACGAAAGTTAAAAAGGCTAACAAACAGTGACACGTGGCGGCCTCTGGGACTGCCACGTGTCATCTCCAGAAAATTCGAAGGAAAATTAATTTGTAAAATTAAAAAGAAATAGCAAATTACCTCAGATCGAAAAAGTTCCTTCACGAAAAATGCTCGTCTCGATGAGATCTACAACTTTCATGAAGACATCAAAGCCAAATTCGGTCAAATGTGAAAAGTGAATTTTTGGGGTATCCCATGTACATAGAATACCTTGATTTTTGGGTTTTCTATTTTTTTTTCATTTTTAAACACGATAAAAGTCCGGAAAAATAAGGAAAACTCAAAGATAAATAAAAGAGACCTTAATCTAATTTTTTTAGGATTTTTATTAATAAAGAAAATAAATGCATAAAATACAGGTAAAAGCCGCGAAAATATACAATGTACAAAAGAGGCCCAAAACCCAACTTTCACATACGAACTTCGATTCACTTGAACTTGGTCTTGTTTTGAAGGTAATTGAATGTGCATTAGTTCAAAAGTGAGTAGGATCAAATCGGACACTGGATGGGGAAGATATGTGGCTTTTAGTCCGAAAATCCTATAACTAGGGTTTGGGTTTTTGGTCCACTTTCCTGGGTTAATTAATTTTTTTGTATTTTTTATTTATTCTTGTTAGTGATATGTACACAGTGGAAGTGAGTTTGTGGTATTCGGAGTTAGCATGAAGGAGTTAAAAATAGGGGAAGTTAGGCTATTTACAGGTCAATTTTTGGCATGGATTTTTGGCTTCTTATTTTATGCAGAAATTAGTGCTAAAATGCAATTCTTATGAAATCATGCATGAATGCTAATTATGCAGAATAAATGCAGAAATGCAGTTGATTTTGAGGGACTTGATCTTTAATTAATGAGATTTAGAATGGTGAATCCGAGATTCATCACTCTGCAAAATCGCCAAGTCACGTACGTGAAAGCATGTGACTAGTAGGGGGAAAATGTAATATCGCAAAACTAGAAGGGGTCTTTACACAAATTTTACAAAATATCTTAATGACAGAGGAAAGTTTAAAAAGTAAATTTTAAATACAAAATTCGGTAGGGGAGGAAACGCAAAATACCCCTGCCCTTCGGATCGAACGACACCTGTGATTTTACTTGCCACGTGTCGATGCGTCGTCGCCCGATGACGATTCGCTTCGACGGCCTGGATTAGATCGCCTGACGACGATCATCGGCTGAAGACTCTCGAAATCCGACGGTGGCTGCACTTCGTGAAGAACTACACCCGATCGAACGGTGGGGAGAAGACTAGCAAGAACAACGAAGAACTCACGCTCGGCGAGTTTGGATTCGCCGATACGCGAGTCACCGGGTACCTGGAGGCTCTCCGACAACGTCGATCAGCTCCTGCAGGGATGGAGATGTTTCCTGGCGGCTCCAAATGGCTTCGGCGACCCACGTATGGTCCCGGAGGGATCTCACTAGTTCCGGCAAACCTGGGACTTCCCTTGGTGATCCTTGAGGCCCAGCTACCTCCCTCGGGTCCTGCAGATGATAAATAACATACATCAGCACAAGGAGCAGAAGAACCCGGCGTTTATTGGCGGAATGGATGCGGAAAGGTGGCTTGCCGGAGCTTACTCCGGCGAGGTGGAGGTGAATGGTGAATGGATGGATTAAAGGCGAAGCGAAGATGAGAATCGATTCCTAGGCTAAGATGAAGATAATAGAGCAAGGAAAATAGATAAAAATGGACCTCGAAGGTTGAAAAACCTGAGATGAGTACCTCACGGCGGTGTGGCCGTTGGAGATGATGGAACGACCGCTCAAGGCCTCCTCGTACCTTGCGCGACGGAGCTGGAGGCTCCCCTGTCACGGGAGTCGATCCAGAGCTCCAAGGCACGGTCAAACGAGGGTCCAAGAAGGGTTCAAGGGAGAATGGAGGTTTTGGGGGGGGTTTGAAAAAAATGGTGAAGGAGGCACCAAGATCGAGATGGATCTCACGAATCGATGTCCCAATCCTCGAGATGAAGGCTGGGCATGTAAGAGCAATCTTCGAGGACAGAAAGTCATAAAGAAATCATCATGGAAGGGTGAAAGGGCCGTCCTTGAAAAATCCAAGAAAATGGGATAAAACATGGTTCTGACACAGCCACAGGCAGGGGTCAGAGAGTTGACCCGAGGTCAACTCTCAAGCCCACCTGGTTGGTCCACGTGGACCAACCAGGAAAAGCCTGGAAAAAAGTTTTGTAAAATCATTTGAAAATAACAAATCAATTTATTATTTTTTGGTTATTAAATAAAAAAATATTTATTATTTTATGAGTTATTTTATAGTGTTTTTTATTTATTTTTTCGAGGTATTAATTTACAAATTTCCTTTTATACCCTTTATAGGTGTCTTTATCTATATATTTTATTATTTTATTTATTTTTTGTATATTTAATTTATTTATTTTTGTTTATTATTTTATAAATTTGTAAAATATTTTTATACACTTAAAAGTATTTTTATTTTATTTTTCTGAAGTGTTTTATACACTTAATAAAATAGAAGTGTTAATAATATAGGTATGTATACAAGTATTATACCTAGGTATATTATATACAAGTATTTTTATTTTATGTTTCTTTTGTGTTTTTATTCTGATTTTAATATACAAGTAAATTATAAATAATATTTAGAAAATTATAAAAATATAAAATGGTAAAAATAATTAATAAATAATAAAATGAATATTTTAATCTGTACAAGTATACAATAGGGGTCCAAAACTCAACTGTCAAATCGTAGCTCCGCCAAATGCGAAACCACTGCCATTAAATAGCTTATTTTAAACTATATACAATTAAAGTGAGTTTGACGCATTTCAAGTTTTTATTAGGGAGATACATGTCTGGGAATTTGGGATTCTGGATTTTTATTCACATCATAACTTTTTATCTTTATGTTATTTTTTAGTGAAATCAATTTTGTATTTTTCTATATTTAATTCTTTACAACTTTCATGTACAAAGTTTCTTTATTTGAGGTATAAAAAGTGGAACCAAAAATAGGTCCCAAAATAAATAAAGAATGAAGGAATTTTTATTGTATTTTAGCCCTTATCTCCCCTTACTTTATTCCTTGTCGACCTAATCATCGAGATGCCTAGGTCTCGGAGTTTCGGGTCATAAATATTTACAATATTTTATTCTTTTTCTTTTCTTTTCTTTATTCTGTAATTTTGGCTTTAAAAACCGCATTTTATACAATATTTACACAATTATGCATGAATGCTAGAATGCCTAAATTGAGCCTATTTACACGCATTTACTAGGGTTTTTAAGGCCAAAATGATAGAATAAAGATGGTGAAACGTAGATTCATCATCCCCCTATACTTGCCTTTGCTAGTCCCTATCAAACACTTATGCAATAAGTGCAGAAAAGAAAAACGAAGAAGAGAAAAAGAAGAAATTGGATTAAGTTTAATTATCAAACTTGTCTTCACAAAATCAAAGTTTGGAGCTTACAATTTTAGTGCGGGCGGAACCTTAATGAGAACCGGATTTGAAATCCAACAGTCCTTGAAAATGCCAAAACTCTGCTCAAGTCTCCTCAATAGCCAGGTCAGAAATATTTCAACTCATACGCAAACCCTTACGACTATGAATCTGACTCGTACAATGTAAGTGATTGTAGCTCTCCCCAACTAGAATGACAAAGAGACTGACTTCTCCAGTACGACAACCCAATGATTCCCCAATCCAATAACTCCTTCCTCGAGGAGCGGGGTATTCCCTTCTAAGTTCAAGTGGCAGCCAGCTCAGGAGGAGGGGGTGAAGAGAAGAATGGACGGTAGCCAGTGTAGCTACCTATCCTAGGATGCAAGACCAGTGTAGTCAAGTCATCCAGCTGCAGGCTCACATGATTTGACTTTGATGCTCACGCTTGCTTATTGACTTTACAACATATGTACATACTTTACAAGCATTTTATTTTTGTACACGCCTGACTCTCTCTTTTTTATACTATTCACAACAACATTTACATAAGGAGTTTTTCCTCTTGAGCCAGTAGACTATCCCTCTTTTGAAGCTTTATTGCAAGCCACACTCTCCTGTCTTTAGACTTCCTCATCACTGGACGGGTTGGGGTGCACTTCCCTCCCTAGAGGAGGACAAGTGTTTCCACTTGCGTGCGTCTCATACCGGCAAATCCAACCCCCTCACCACTCCAACTGAGTTGAGCCATGTGAAAGGTGCAGATGTCCAAGTGAGGTCATTATCAACAAGAGTCGTACGTGTGCTCCGAAATACTCTACTTAGGCAGTCAAGAATCCATTGAACAAAGTCCCGTGATCCTCAAAGAATTAAGTCAACTAGATCTGAAGTACCTCAAACGCAGTTCCTACAAGGTTCCTGTTATTAGGTAGATTTTAAGGTCCAATCAAGCTCCAATCTCCGGATTTTACTTAGACTCATTCACCATCAAACTCAATACGAAAAATGCTAATGCTATGCAGAATGCGGAAAATATTTTTGTGATGCATTTTTCAAGGATTTTTAAACTTTTTATGGATTTTTAAAAAGATGATGATGCATATGCATTTTTTTGTATTTTTCAAAAAGGTTTTTCAAATGTTTCTGGTATTTTAATTTTGTAAATATTTTTGGGATTTTTGAAAACAAAGAGATTTTGGATAAAAACTAGGTACAAATATTTACACGAGGATGCTTCTTATATCTACAAGAAGTGGATTTTTAAGAATTTACAGGGGTAAGTAATCAATTTTATAGGTATATATACTGGATTTTAGGTGTGATGTATATATTCCTCAAACTTATTTGACACAGGTTTTTCAAATAATTTTGAAAACTATATTCCAAAATAATTTTTACAAACATTTTACAAACATGTACACACATTTTTGCAAAGGTTTTCAAACAGTATAGATAGATTTCTCAAACTATTTTGCAACCATTTTTCAAACCGTTTGCAAACAATTTTTCAAATATTTTATTTCACACCAAGAAAATGAATTTTACAAGCCACACATTTTTACAAAGGTTGAAAATATGTAACAAAACGTTTTCAAAATAGTTTTCAAAAGATTTTTCACAAAGATTTTCAAAGTATTTTTCAAACATTTTGTAAAAAACGTTTTCACATGATTTATTAATCAGTAAATACATAAAGAATTTTGAGGAATGATCACATCATTTTATTAAGGTTTTTAATGAATTTTAAAGAATTAACAGCCATATTATTAGGAAAAATACGAAAGTACGAGTTATGGCTAAAGTATATACACAGTATATAAGACGCCCCTATACTTAGCTTGAGCTATGTCCTCATAGATCAGAGAGAAAAGAGAAGACATAACTCGTACCGAGTATAGGAAAATCTAAAGAATAAATGAATCAGAAATGAATGAACAAATGAGAAGTCGACCATCCCCCTATACTTAGGATCAAATAATCCTAAGTATAGCAGACTGTACACAAAGCAGGGAGGGTCAAGGGTGGGAATGAACAGATCGTACTCAGACTGTCTCCCCCTATACTTAGGGTAAGATATCCCTAAGTATAGATAAGAAGAGGAGACAATGGAGAGGATCAAAGAATAGAAGCACTCAGGGTGCACAACCCCCTATACTTAGGACAAAGTACATCCTAAGTATAGAAGACTGACAAAAAGGGGTGACACCTTTCTGATAGATAAAGAAGATAGAAGAGGAAAAGAAGAAAAGAAGAAAATAAGAAAAGATATCAAACAGATGGAAGAAGATAGAGGAGAATGTACGCATCACTCCCCCTATACTTAGGGTAAAAGAAGCCCTAAGTATAGGCAACAACAGGAGTGATGAAGCGGAACGATGAATGAACACTCGGCTCGTCCACACCCCTATACTTAGGACAAAGTATGTCCTAAGCAAGGAAAACACGAGAATGGGTGGACGAGCAAGATGGGAGAGAGACGAAAGTACACAAAAGTGAATATACAACAGAGATGTATATACAAATGGTCAAGAAGGTCGAAAGCAAACCTTCTTACGGGACCGCTGAGGAATGGATCTGGTATGGTGCAGGTCGACATAGGGGTCCTCAGATGACACAAACCGATCAGGGTCGACAGGATGACTGTCCTCATGGGCCCTAGGGTGTGAAGGCACATACAGATCAGTGAAAGAAGTACGACTAGGTCCGGCCTTGGGAGTCTCGCTAGTATCAAAGTGAAAAAGGACGAACTCATCATCATCGGAAGAAGTGTAATCAGTGTCGTCCTGCGAGGTCTCGTCCAGGACAAAATCACAAGGAACGAACTCATCAGTGGAAGTAGTCGAACTCTGTTCATCCTCAATAATCTCAATCGGATCATCTTTCTCATCAAAAGGACCGAATTCCCGAATAAAAGCAATCAAATCAAATTCGGCCTTTGGCTCATCTGAATCTAAATGAACAGGAGCGGACTCATCAGTGAAAGAAGTCGAAACATGTCCGGCCTGTCTAGTCTCTAAATCTGCCCTCCGCTCAAAGGTGTCTATCATGTAAATCCTGCGGATGTCATCAACACATCGCCAATCACAGGAAGTGGAAACACTAAGGTCTATGCTTTCCGAGCTTTACTCCTTGGAGAGGAATTCTCGGGTCTCATCATCGGTCATAAAGAAAGTCTCTCTGATATCCTCATATAGGTCATAGGCCTCAGGGTCAGCCAAGACAGGTGAAGGCACATCAGGTGCAGGTCTCTGGTCGCCGTTGGGTGCGGTGATCAACACTTCGCTCTCGTCAGTAGGACGGAAGCGGATCTCTCCTGATCCATAGTCAATAACGACCCTCGTAGAGGCGAGGAATGGTCATCCCAGGATGATTGGAGAGTGCTCCCCTGTGGAGGTCTCCATGGGCAAAATGACAAAGTCAACATGGTAACTCGTGCCCTGAATCGAGATGACAACGTTTTCAAGGATACCCTTCGGCCTCTTTATTAATCCATCAGCAAACTGAACGATCATCCTGGTTTTCTTGAGAGGCCCTAAGTGAAGAGACTGTACCAGTGAGAAGGGTGGTATGCTAATCGAAGCACCGCCGCCTAGGAGAGTGTGGTCACATGTGTGGTCAGAGATAGTGCAGCTAATGAAAGGTGTGGCAGTGTTCCTCTTCCGAGGAATGGGATGATGTGAGATGGCATGGGCAGTGGCCATGGTCAGAATGTGACGCTCAGATCTACTCCTCCGCTTTCTCTTCTTGGGAATTCTTGGGAAGAGGAGCAGATAAATCAGTCATGGCCTGTCGAAGTGGTGCACGGATAATCTCATGAATAGCAGCCACCACTTCAGGTTCAGTCAACATTTTTTTGAATTTTGGACCTTCTCCATACAAGGGAGAAGGTCGGAATCAGCATATACACGAGACATGCCAAGAGCAGTCTGTACAGCGGCATCCTCGGGGTCAAAGGTGGGACTGGGTGTGAAAGGTTTTATGGACAAAGGATCTAGCAAATGGGCGCTCTCCTCACAGTCCGACTCGATCAAAGGTCTCCCGAACTCTTTTTGGATTTTTTATTTTTTCTCATTTTTTTGTATTTTTGGTGATTGCAAGCTTTCATGGAAATCCTCGACTGAACCCATGTCGTCAAATGGTGGAATATCATGGTCGCTCTTGGTGAGGTTGTCAATCCTTCGTCCCATATGATCCATCATCTGGGTCAAGTGCTCATGGGTGGACTCCATGAAAGGTGACTCCAACAACTCAGACTCGGGTGGATGTGAAGGTGGAGAATACAGAGGTGGAGGTGGGTGTGGGTAGAAATCCGAGGACTGATATTGTGGCTGAGGTGGATATGTATAAAAATCAGAAAAAATAGAAGGAGAGTCCTCCTGATAAAAGGGAGGTGGACCGATTGGAGTGAGCGAGGGATCCACAAAGTCCGGATAAAAAACGCTCCAGGGGTCCATCTTGAAAACAAAAGAAACTGATAGTCGGGAGAGCACGAAGGTCAAATCAAGAGAAGTGGAGAAAAGGCGCAAATGCGCAGCGGCAATCTAGAACACACACAAAACAATCACAAGCAAAAATGCAACAAGACAAACCCTCAATTCATAGAGACCGGAAAATGATGTCTTTTTATCTTGTCTATTTCTAAAGTTAGGTGAGAAGTCAAAGATTGCACACACACATAGGGGGCTGAAATGGGATTTGGGCACTAATCCTTAGGATGTGCGGGAGCAAGTAAAAGCGAGGACAATGAGGGATTTAGTGGCCCTAATACAAGATTTTCTTTTTAGTTGATTTCAGGGTCAAGTAATGTTAGCAGTCCCAATTTTATTGGTTATCACTTTTTTTTGAAATGTTAGTGAGAATGCACGAGCCTATCGGGGAATCAATACCTTTGAGCACCTAGGTAGTCAAAATCAGAGGGAGAGTCGGAAAAGCAATGCAAGCGTCAAGTCAATGATGTATGCTAAAGAGAAATGCTCACCTTGCCTCTAGCACTCTACATGCAAAGATGCTCAGCAGAATTGAAACCTATCTATATGCAAATGCAAGCCGATGAAATCGCCCTAAGTTCAGAAATTGCTATTAGCGTGAAGCACCACAAGTCGATCACCGATCTTCAATCCAGGAGTCCGGTCTAGGCTCACCCCTCCTCCTCTCGACACATCGAGTTCAGGAGCAGCGCTTGGCAGGGTGAGCTCGCGGCACGAAGGATCGAAGATGATGAGGTGACTGTTTAAAGTTTAAACTAAGTCCAAAGCGCACTATAGGTACATGCAAATATATTAGGTGTTTGTCCTTAATCTATCGCAAGCAATCCTAAAACTAGGGGTTCAATCACACAAAATAGGAAAACAAAATCGAGAAAACAAAATGAAAAACGCGAAGAAAACCGACAAAATTGCGGTGAGCCCCCAAGTGAACAATCACATGGAAATTAGGCCCGAATGTCCAAGTGTTCGATGTACCTGTATTATTACAAATTAATAAAGTTCTATCTCTCACTTACATTACAAAAATAAATGCAGGAAGTAAATGCTACAACTAAAAGGTGGAGCTCAGTCTTCAAAATTCTCTCCTCGTCTCCTCGGTGTAGGCTGGCAGATGCCGGCTTTACGTGGTTGCGCAGGCGCCTAGGGTGGAGCACCTCCCTCGATCCGCGGTTCCTCGCACGAAGTCAACAAGAGAGGGGGTTAGACATCTCAAGTAATATAATATCAAATAAAAAGCAACTAAAGACAGCCGTAAAAATGGACAAACAATCACAATCACGCAAAAACCCGAACAAAGCGATGTTGCTCCCCGGCAATGGCGCCATTTGTTTAACCCAAAAATTGGCAGTCTAAATATGTCTCACACAAGGCGGAGACAAAGTCGCTGTGGCGACCGCACGAATCCTGGATTAAAACAATAATTAACCCACAACAATCAAATAAAGCAATGAAGGTGTATGTGGAGTTAAAATTTGTTATAACTCTACAACAAGATGTGTATAGGTGCAAGTATGTGTAGAGGTCGAACACAGAGAGTAGACAGGTAGAACGGGGCAATAACGCTAAAAAATGTGAATGTGATGTATTTGCCTATTTATGCTATGTTTTTGTGGGTTATTAATTTTATATTTTTTATTTAATTTTTGATTTTATATTTTTTATTTAATTTTTGATTTTATATTTTTTTTATTTTGATTTTTAATTTACTGATTTTGTATTTTCTTTTTATATTTTATATTTTTTATATTTCCTTTTTCTTTAAAAAGATAAAATAAAGTATATATACAAAATAAGGAAAGAGAGAGTTAAGGTATTTATAAAAATAAATAAAAATAACTAAAATTCGGAAAATAAAATATTTTTGATCTTTTTATAATTTTATAATGTTTTGCAATTTTTCTAGATTTTTATGAATTTTTTGGTATTTTTAAAGTCAAAAATACTAGTAAATAGTGAACAAAGTTGCTGGCTAGAATTAAAATGAGGATGAAAAATAGTAATCAGGTGATCAAAATTTCCCAAATTAATTTTAAATTAAAGATAATTAAATATAGAAAGTTCAGAAACAAAGTTTGTATTTTTAGGATTTTTCTGGAATTTTTAAGATTTTTATGAAGGTTTTTAGAGTTTTATAATTTTTAGGAGTTTTCTTTTATATCTTTAATGATTTTTGGTCTGGAGTTAAAACAAACTAAAATATGTAAGATATATTTTTTTTGGGAATTTTCTGATGTGTTTTTATAATTTTTATGGATTTTATAATACAAACACAAATAGTACAAGTTTTTGAATTTTTATAAATATTAAAATCAATAAATACGCAAAATAAAAATATGACATAATACTACAAGATAACATGAGTCTATGGAAATTTTTGTGTATTTTTAGCATTTTATAGATGCATGCAATAAATAGAATCACCAAAAAGAAAAATCATTACTAGCAGGGGCTTTTCTGCAAATATCTAAAAGTGTGGGGACCTTAGCGCAATTTTCTCGCAAAAACTATAACTGAATTAAAAACTTCGTGGACTATCAATGAATAGCTAAAGTTGCGAGGTTAATTTTATAAAAACGCCAAGGCACACGTGACTTGCACGCACGCCTGGCAGGGGCCTAAACATGATTATCAAAAACTTCGGGGCTATATTGCAAAATGTCCAGAAAGTTTATAACTACGTATGAAAGTTTAGATACTAAACATAAATCAAACAAGACCTCGGGGTTTGCCCTACAAAATCGCCAAGTCACGTGCGTGAAAGCACGTGACTGGCAAGGGGAAAATGTAATATCGTAAAACTAGGAGGGGTCTGTACGCAATTGTTACAAAATTTCTTAATGACAGAGGAAAGTTTAAAAAGTAAATTTTAAATACAAAATTCGACAGGGGAGGAAACACAAAATACCCCCGCCCTTCGGATCGAACGACGCCTGTGATTTTACTTACCACGTGTCGAAGCGTCGTCGCCCGACGACGGCTCGCTCCGACGGCCTGGATTAGATCGCCCGATGACGATCAACGGCTGAAGACTCTCAAAATCCGACAGTGGCTGTACGTCGTGAAGAACTACGCCTGATCGAACGGTGGGGAGAAGACCAACAAGAACAACGAAGAACTCGCGCCCGAAGAGTTTGGATTCACCGATACGCGAGTCTCTGGGTACCTGGAGGCTCTCCGATAATGTCGATCAGTTCCTGCAGGGATGGAGATGCTTCCAGGTGGCTCCAAATGGCTCCGGTGACCCACGGCACGTCCCGGAGGGATCTCACTAGTTCCGGTGAACCTGGGGCTTCCCTTGGCGATCCTTGAGGTCCAGCTACCTCCCTCGGGTCCTGTAGATGACAAATAACACACAGCAGCACAAGGAGCAGAAGAACCCTGCGTTTATTGGCGGAATGGACGCGGAAAGGTGGCTCTCCGGAGCTTGCTCCAGTGAGGTGGAGGTGAATGGTGAATGGATGGATTAAAGGCGAAGCGGAGTATGAGAATCGATTCCTAGGCTAAGACGAAGATAATAGAGCAAGGAAAATAGATAAAAACGGACCTCGAAGGTTGAAGAACCTGAGATGAGTACCTCCCGGCGGCGTGGCTGTCGGAGATGATGGAACGACCGCTCAAGGCCTCGCCGTACCTTGCGCGACGGAGCTGGAGGCTCCCCTGTCACGGGAGTCGATCCAGAGCTCCAAGGCACAGTCAAACGAGGGTCCAAGAAGGGTTCAAGGGAGAATGGAGGTTTTGGGGGGGTTTTGAAAAAATGGTGAAGGGGACACCAAGATCGAGATGGATCTCACGAATCGATGTCCCAATCCTCGAGATGAAGGCTGGGCGTGTAAGAGCAATCTTCGAGGACAAAAAGTCGTGAAGAAATCATCATGGAAGGGTGAAATGGCCGTCCTAGAAAAATCCAAGAAAATGGAATAAAACATGGTTCTGACACAGCCACAGGCAGGGGCAGAGATTTGACCCGAGGTCAACTCTCAAGCCCACCTGGTTGGTCCACGTGGACCAACCTGGAAAAAGCCTAGAAAAACGTTTTGTAAAATCATTTAAAAAGGGAAAATCAATTTATTATTTTTTGGTTATTAAATAAAAAATATTTATTATTTTATGAATTGCTTTATAGTGTTTTTTATTTATTTTTTCGAGGTATTAATTTACACGTTTCCTTTTATACCCTTTATAGGTGTCTTTATCTATATATTTTATTATTTTATTTTTATTTTGTATATTTAATTTATTTATTTTTGTTTATTATTTTATAAATTTGTAAAATATTTTTATACACTTAAAAGTATTTTTATTTTATTTTTCTGAAGTGTTTTATATACTTAATAAAATAGAAGTGTTAATAATATAGGCATGTTTACAGGTATTATACCTATGTATATTATATACAAGTATTTTTATTTTATGTTTCTTTTGTGTTTTTATTCTGATATTAATATACAAATAAATTATAAATAATATTTAGAAAATTATAAAAATATAAAATGGTAAAAATAATTAATAAATAATAAAATGAATATTTTAATCTGTACAAGTATACAATAGGGGTCCAAAACTCAACTTTCAAACCGTAGCTCCGCCAAATGTGAAACCACTGCCATTAAATAGCTTATTTTAAACTATATACAATTAAAGGTGAGTTTGGCGCATTTCGAGTTTTTATTAGGGAGTTACAAGTCTGGGAAGTTGGGATTCTGGATTTTTATTCAGATCATAACTTTTTATCTTTATGTTATTTTTTAGTGAAATCAATTTTGTATTTTTCTATATTTAATTCTTTACAACTTTCATGTACAAAGTTTCTTTATTTGAGGTATAAAAAGTGGAACCAAAAATAGGTCCCAAAATAAATAAAGAATGAAGGAATTTTTATTGTATTTTAGCCCTTATCTCCCCTTACTTTATTCCTTGTCGACCTAATCATCGAGATGCCTAGGTCTCGGAGTTTCGGGTCATAAATATTTACAATATTTTATTCTTTTTCTTTTCTTTTCTTTATTCTGTAATTTTGGCTTTAAAAACCGCATTTTATACAATATTTACACAATTACGCATGAATGCTAGAATGCCTAAATTGAGCCTATTTACACGCATTTACTAGGGATTTTAAGGCCAAAATGATAGAATAAAGATGATGAAACGTAGATTCATCACTTACCCTCATATAGACTGAGTGAAGATGGATCCATAAGGTTAAAGTCCAAATCCCTGGACTTCCACCATAAGTCTCTAGGTTTGCGGATTTTGGGAGCTGTAATTGGTTGCCTTCGACCTTATAAATACGTTTTGATTATCTATGTTTGTAAGTTTCTTTTGGGATATTGAACTTGTCAGCCCAGGAAGGTCACTCCATTGATTGAGAACTTACAAGACTTCAACCGGGCGTAGTAGGACACTCCTTATGTGTAATGGCTGAAAATATTGTTTGAATCACTAACTTAAATCTGACAAGATAATTTGGCCAAACTCTTACGACCTTCACGAGTTGAGTTGGTGAAATTGACAAAGGGGGTTGCTTTACGTTTGAACTGTGTGAGTTGATTATGTACCTTTAAATGCACCGTAGTACTAGCCCTTTTTGTATCTATTGTGCTCAATTCTCATATTCTCTTGAAACTAAAGATGGATAGTTGGCCGGAAATTCGTTCGGGTTTTGCAAACTTGTCATTGAACCATCCAAACATCATATCTTCTAAGATCCAACCACCTTCTTCTCCTGAACCTTCCTGGATCAGACATAACCCTTGTTTCGATTTAGGATTTCACGATTCTCTCTTAGGGAGAGGTTTCATCCCGACCAATCCTTTTCTCTCTTCAACTCTCACTGAGGAAGACCATTGCCTTGGTGAGATCGACATGATTTCAACTACCCCATCGCTATCTCACTTGAACTCTCTTTTTATGAAGGTATAGAAGATATCACAATGCCTCCAAAAAGACATAATATGGAGGAAGAGGAGCATGGAGATCCGATGCGGATGGTCTTAGCTAGGCTAGCAGCCCCTGGGCAGAACACATCATTGTTAAGAGCACAAATAGGCCATTTAAACCTAGGGTAGATGCATTGATGTATGCAACGCACAATCTTGGGTAGTATAGAATGAGGAATTGGTTAATCCCTTTAGATCCTAAAGTTGAATATGAACTAAAGACGTAGTTTCTGAATCTTTTACCTCACTTTAATGGGAATGCACACGAGGAGACATAGGCATTCCTTAGGGACTTTGAGTTAGTCTGTACCTTGGGAGATAAGGTGAATTACTGGATGAAGAACTTGGGGTAGTTGTAACTACTTATAACCACTTCAAGGACCTCTTTATGGAGAAGTTCTACCCTTTGAGTAGAACCAATTTATGCGACCTCGCATCACGAGTTTCTCCCAACTACCAAACGAACCATTTTGTGATACGTGGGAGAGATTCAAGGATTTATTTCATAAGTTCCATTATCATGAACTTGAGCCTACCATCCTAGTTCAATTAGTCCACACCGGTCTTAACCCAGAAGTGCAAGGTCTAGTCAGTTTTGCTTGTGGAGGCAGTTATTAGTCACGTGGTGCAGATACTGTCTAGAAGGTATTTAAGAAAATGGTCGAGACGAGTCGTGCACAGACCGTTAGCAGGGTGTATACAAAGTCCCCCTTTCGCATCAAAAGGGGGAAAGAAGGCTACAATTGGTCTCTCAGAGGACCTGATTCCTATCATGGAATCATAGCAGATAAGTTGACCGTTGTTGAGAGGATTGACAAGAGAACGAATGAGCTGGACAACAGCTTCCAAAGCAGATGGCAGAGCTAACAGAGAAGGTATCTGGGATAAAGGTACCCATCGTGGTTGTGTCTTTTGCTCCACTTTACTACGTACATCATGTACATGAGTAGAATATGTCAGGGCCACCCCAACCATGAGTAGAGGACCAACCTCTTACCCAATCTTATCAACAACAACCTCCATCAGTCGAGAAAGCTATAGAGGAGCCATCTGAGGTTTGGGAAGGGAACTATGTATGGTACACACAAGACCCTGCCAGGCAGGGAAGGATGGGGGATCGTCAACCTTACCAATGTCCCCCTACTTTTTACAACACCAATTTCACTCATGCACCTCTTCCTACACAGCAAAGCCCCGAAGCCTTCCACTCCCAGTAATCGAGGTAGAAACAACAATATGTCTGACAATCGACATACCATTCGGACCATTAGGGCCCATCTTTTTAGAAGCAACCCCCACAACAACAATTTCAAGGCCATCGAGGCCAGTCTTCATATTTTCCTTCTTCTTCTACCAAGAAACATCGATCATCTTCATCAGGAACCACATATTTTCAGAGGCATCTACTCGAGGAGCTTCGTTCCTACAGGAACAAAATATAGCATATGCAATGTGACATCAACTATTTATTCCGTTGGCAGGACGAGCAGACTGCACATTTGACATCCATTTCAGCCCAAGTTCAGGCTAACCCTAACAACTTGAACAAGACACAGCAACAACAACAACAGTATGGACATGTATGTTACCCAGACTCATCTAAAGCTAAGTATGAGATATTTTGTTTGATTGTAGTCATATGTCACTCATGAGCAAAAGGACTGTGGTCGTACCTGATCGGGTGAGGGACATGGGCGTGGTTGTATTTGAAGCTCTACCTAAGAGTCTTCGAAAGATGAGGAGGACAAGCATCAACAACAAACCATTCAGAAAATGAAGACATCTTTCAAGGGCAGAGAGAGAGGAAGAGGAGTACGAAAGCACAACAACAACATGGAGTAGATTCGGAGTCTACGGAGGACCTTGCACCTTCGGTTGAGGAGGATGTACCAACAACAAACATTCCCCAACCTTCAGTAGACACTTCTATTTTAAATTCCAAATTTGTCGTAAAAGATCCATGTATGAAGAACCTTGATTCAAAAAATAAAGGAAGCATGTTTCAGTTTATGATTTGTCTTCTTCATCTTCATATTCTGCTTGTCCATTCCCTTTCCCCCCATGCTCTTATAGTAGGAACACACACAATTAAAAAGATTCAAAAAGATGATCCTGAATTGACACAAATTTATAAAGATAACATTATGGTTAAGGTGCCATTTGGTGAGTATGTGGTAAGTCATCATGCTTTCTAGTGCATTGCACACCTAATAGGATTAGAAGGAAGAAGACTAATAGTTATGTAAAGACACATGTATTATCAGTTGCCATGACATATTGTATTAAGAACCAACAGTTACCGTGAAAGAAGACATACATGGGTGCACATTACGTGGCGAGTCATATTGATGACATAGCATTTGCACGCACTCTCTTAGATAATGGTTCATCAATCAACCTTTTACATTTAACTTTATATGAGAAAATGGAGTTGGGTCCTACGTAGATAAATAACATTACTCTACTTTGTGGATATGCCTATGAAGAAAGTTAAGGGTAAAGTAAAAAAATGTCATAATCAAGACTGAGGGACAAGAATATAGAGTGGACTTCACTATCCTTGAGTATGGATGTCCTTAATCATTGGAGAGATTCACATATCATACTTGGGCAGCCTTTACTTAGGACCGCTGGAGCTTCCTTTGATCACCAGACATGGATGATGAAGTTTCGTTCTCCAAGCGGAGAAGTGGAACTTAAGATGAAACAGATGAAATGGCAACGACCCGACTCACAATCTAGCACAAAGTTCTCTTCATCGTCAGAAGCAGATTATGGAGCTATCAACACAATTTGGGTATGGAAAAAATCTGGCAGGAATGAGAGACACCCTCTCATCTGGAGAGGTAAGTGTACATGATGAAGTTTGCGAGGTACTGCCAGAACTCTTGAGTTACGGATCATCTATCTATTCCCTTGATGACTCACGTATCTTTTCAGATCTATCAGTTCCCTTTTCTATGGAATAGTCCAGGGATTTAGATCTTGAGTCAGATGCAGCTTTGGCCAAACTGTCATATTTCTTTGGTGATCTGACTCCTTACACAACAGAGTTGGTGGAAAGCACAACCGATCTAATTCCACCTTCATGAAACACGGAATCGGATTCAAAGATGGTTCAACCAGATCTAATTAATGGTACTACTTTACCAGAGCTGGAGTCGTTATCTCCTACATTAAAGCACGCCTTTCTTATGGGACCCAAAGATAGATTTCATGTCATCATTACTTCTAAGTTGAATGTAGAATAAGAATTTAGGTAGTTAAAAGTTTTAGAGAAGAACCACAAGGCTATAAGTTGGATTGTGTTGGATCTCGTGGGTATAAACCCTGCACTCTGTTCACACCACATTTATGTTGAGGATAATGCCAGACCTTCCCATTAGTTTCAAGAAGATTAAACCCTAATCTTCGAGTAGTTAAGAAAGAGATAGAGAAATGGTGTGGAGCATGTTTTATTTACCCCATTGCAGACTCCAAGTGGGTGGCCCTACTTTGTGTTATCCCGAAGATGTCGGGTATTCAAATGGTCACCAACGAGGAGGGTGTTGAGATCGCGACATGAGCACCCATGTCATGGTACTTCCGTATCAATTACAGAAGCTTAAACGCCACAACCAAGAAAGACTATTTTTCCTTACCTTTTATCGATCAGATTTTGGAGAGACTGGTGGGGAAAGAGCTCTTTTATTTTCTTGATGGATGCTCAGGGTACAATCAGGTAGCTATAGACCCTGAAGAATTGGAAAAGATCACTTTTACTTATCCTTTCAGCATTTATTCATTCATACACATGCCATTTAGGCTTTGCAATGCCTCAGGTACATTTCAGCAGTGCATGCTAGTTGTATTTGCGGAAATGGCGGAGGATTTCCTGGAGGTCTTCATGGATGACTTCTCGGCCCATGATAATTCATTTGATTCATGTTTAGCACACTTGGATCGAGTACTTCAAAGATGTAGGCATGTGAATTTGGCACTCTCTTGAGAAAAGAGTCATTTTGTGGTAAAGGAGGTTGTCGTGTTGGGGTATGTCATCTCCAAGAAGGGAATAGAGGTTAACCCTTCCAAGGTGGATGTGATCAAGAAACTTGATCCACCAACCAACGTCAAGTCAATTAGGTCATTTCTAGAACATGTTGGATTTTATTGAAGATTCATCCCGGTTTTCTCTAAGATTGTCCTACCACTGACCGAGCTCTTAGGAAAAGACACAGAGTTCGTTATAGATCACATGTGTCTTGAGGCCTTTGAGGTCTTAAAAAAGAAATTTTGTGACTCGCTGATTTTGCAAGCTCCTGATTAGTCTTTACCCTTCGAGATCACTTCTGATGCATCAGATTTTGTTATAGGAGTTATACTTGGTTAACGACGAGAAGGGATACCATTTGATATTCACTATGCAAACAAAGTTTTAGATCAAGCATAGAAAAATTACATGATTGCTAAAAAAGAAATGCTCGCAGTACTTTAGGCCCTTGAGAAGTTTAGATATTATATTTTGGGCTCTAAGGTGACAATCTACAAAGATCATACAGTCATTAGATATCCCATGGAAAAGAAGGACGTGAAGGCACATCTTCTTAGGTGGATTCTGTTACTCCATGAGTTTGATTTGGAGATTAAGGATAAACATATAATTAAGATTACAGTGGCTGATCATTTATCCCATTTGGAGCTGAAGGATTCCACTGACTCAGATCCAATCAGAGAAACTTTTCTAGATTAGTCGATTTGTGTTGTTGATTCACTTCTGTGGTATGCCAACACGGTGAACTATCTTGCTCCCAAGCAAGTTCCCCATGTTTGGAATAGGAGCGGTATTGACCGACTGATGTCAGATTCGAGGAGATACCGAGGATCCGTTCCTTTTCTTTGAAGGATCGGATTGTGTCTGGAGAAGGTGTATTCCTCTGGAGGAATACAGAGTGTCCTCACACATTGTCATTCATTATAGGCTGGAGGATACCATTCGGGAAAAAAGAGCTGCTCACAAGGTACTTCAATGTGGACTATATTGGCCAACCTTGTTTTGAGATGCTATGGATTTTGTACGGTCATGCCCTATTTGTCGAAGGATGGGAGGGAAATTGGATATAGAAATGAGATGCACATGCATCTGGTGATTTTCTGTGATATTTTTAATGCATGTAGCGTAGATTTCATGATCTCTTTCCCAACAATAATGGATTTGAGTACATCTTGTTAACAGTGGATTATTTGTCAACGTTAGTGGAGGCTATTCAAACCGGAGCCACAGACAGTAAGACTGTCTGTAAGTTCATAAAGGATCATATTATTTCAAGGTTTGAGGTTTCTAAAGTTTTGAATTCTGATATAGGTATCCACTTTGTGAATCGAGAGTTGAAAGCTTTAGCTAAGGACTACAAGTTTGAACACATAGTTACTGGTCCTTACCACACATAATCTAACGATATGGTAGAGGTTTTAAATAGGGAGATGAAGAGTATCCATTAAAAGTTAATCCATGCTGATCTGAAAAGTTGATTCCGTCTATTGGACCAAGTTCTATGAGCCTATATGATAGCCTACAAGACTCCACTTGGTATTTCTCCTTTTAGAATGATTTATAGCAAGCCATGTCATTTGCCATTGAATTTATTCACAAGTCTGAGTGGGCAATAAAGAAAATAAATTGGAGTTGTCATATAGGGAAAGTTTCCAACGAAGAGCTCTCCGTCGTCACGCTCAACTTGACTGCAAACTGTCACTTAGGGGCAAACTAGGGTTAGGAGATTTTGCACTTGAATGGTGGATAACCATTGGAGGTTATCAGAATTGGGTTTTGATGTATGAGGATGAGGTGGTCAGGCAGTTTCATGGAGGTGGTTTCAACCACCTCCCGATGGTTCACATGAGGGAGACGAATGTGGCTGGAGGTTGGGCGAGGATGAGGGGGATGCAATCGATTGGTACCGGTCTCATGGTTAAGGGACAAGTGGCGAGGTCAGGAGGATGGTTCTGATTGAGTCGATCAAACCAGATCTAACGATCAGAAAAGGAGGCGAGTGACGAAAGGGAAGGGGAGTAAGGGAGTGGATAAGAGAGAATAACAGAATAGGAGAATAATAGCTTATTTCGATCCATGTACCCCTACCAAACAAGCCCTTAGACAATATTCTTACATGTGAGACCAATAATGTAACAGGAAGCATGAAAAATAGTAAAAAAATAAAATATTAGTTTTTAAATCAAGGAAAGAAGCAAATGAGGATTCTTGCAAAGAAGAAGAAGAGATCAAACTTACAATGAAGTAGTTGAAGTGCTTCCTCTAAATTAAGAGGTTAATGTAATTACGAGGAATCAAAGTATTCGGGTGCAACGATTTGAGATAGATGAAGAATAATTATCATATGCTGATGAATGTGCACAACATTGACAAGAACAAGAAGAAGATGGCATTAAAAGCCACTTGGAACGACTCGAGCGACAACGAGGAGAGGACATGCCTATGACTCATGTAACTGTAGATTACATATGTCAACAAGGTTAGTTAATTTACTTACAATGATATTTATAATGGCTTGTAATATTTATTTTGTGGAAGTCAGAAGTACGAAAAAGAACTATTTGCTACGAGGAAAAGTAATGAAACCTTTGTCAATTAGAAGATTTTATTGCTAAAAGGTCTAGAAGTACTCGAGGAATAAAAGTATTTTTTGGAAAGGAATTGCTTGAGAATGGAATAAAAGATAATAAAAGTAAATCATGTTATTTACTTGGAATAGAAAAGGAGAAATGGAAAATTGTGACTGATGCTTTAAATAGTAAAGATAAAGATAATAAAACCATGATTTGGGTTTCTAAAGTCGACAAGTGCCAAGCTACACCATCCAAGTTAAAACTTAGCAAGATAATGGGCACATTCGACTAAAGGACATGGAGGATTTCAACCCCTCGGAGCTACACAAGTTGGAGAAGTTCACCATCTAGACCATTAGATGATTTCCTAACTATATTTTTATATGACCATGCATAGCATCTTGGCCATATCTCTTCATTCATATTTTTCATAATGAATATTTACTTTGAAACTAAGGCGTCTCGCGAGCAAAAGAAAATGGAAGGGCTCTAATATAAAAATAAAAGAATTTTGTTTTCAAGGAAAAATGAATTCTCATTATCTATGAAAAAACATTATAATTTTTTTAATTTATCATATGTCCTCTTGGATAATTTCAAAGTGAGAGAAGTATCGAAGAGAAGTGTTGATGTAAAAGTTGTGATTTTGTAAATAGTTCAACAAAATCGAATATGCTTTAAAATTATCATTGTGCATATTTTTGTTAAGATACTTAAATTGATTTTGTCGTCATAGAAATGGCGAGGTTGTATGGTTATTCACAATCATGCATGTTGTAATGATAACAAAAGTACATTTTTTTGTTAGTATTGAGTGTGGATGCCAAAATTAAACAAACTAAGGACACAATTTTAAGCCAAGATAACAAGTTAGTGGATATTATTACATCAAGAAAAGCTTTGACGGTCAATCTTCGAGTGGATATCAAGATCAAGCCACACAAGATAAAGTCAATAAAAAATATCAAGCAATAATGAAATAATAATGATGTCATTGGAGTTAATATATTTATTCCTTTTAACTAAAAGAAATGAAATAAATGCGATATATATGGATACTGACCGCCCACTCCTTATTTCAATGCTTTCAAAACAAATTAGCCAACTAACTTGATGTCCATGCAACCAACTGATCTTTTGAGACGATTGTTAAATGTTGATCAATCAACTACCTCATTTCAAACAACTATGTGATGTGATTCATCTACTTTGTACTCAAATTTTGGTCCAAATTACCTCTCACACATAAAAATTACATAAAATGATAGTCCTTACAAATAAAACTGCTATTAAATCCTTGATAAGTGTGTGTAAATAACATACACATAAAGGAAAACAAACAAAACCAAGAAAAAACCTCAAAAAGAGACTGAAATGTACATAAAATACATGTATTTATAAGCCTCGAATAAATAGAGAATAGTTCTGATTTTCAACAAGCCACACACAAACTCCGAATAACATGATCCTTCTTTCATTCACTCAATACAAATGTGAATTAAAATAAAAAATAAGTCGAAATTTCACAAGGTCCACTAATAAAAAGGAAACACAAAACCTAATTGCAAAAATGCCTTACTTGCAATGCACGCATCTTGAGTAAATGAACTATAAGCAAACTCTACTCACCATTGAATTCAAACACTGGAAATTTCCTATTAAATAGAAAGATTTCTTAGTTGATTAGGTTTCCTGAATGCAAATAGGAGTTTTGGATCTTAATAGTATGTACCACGTGACTTAGAATTGTACGTATTTTTTCATAGGCACACTTCGCTTCCAACATACATATACTTTTTTTCATACTTCTTATGTCAGTTTAATATCTTATAAAAGTATAAAAAATCAAAATCCTTTAAACGCAAAAAAAATAAAAATCAAGAACATTTGCTTATAGGTATATTATACATGAGAAATAATTTCCATATTTTCCAACAAGACCAAACAAAGTTCTAAAAATAAAAATAGTCATAAGTGCCTTACATGTATTGGTGTAAATGAGTCAAACCTGATCAAATCAACCCAGGCTCGATTCAATTTGTTTAGCATAATTTTAGGCTTGGGTTCGGTTCAACACGATAAAATGAAAATCGCATTCAGGTTCGGTTCGGCTCAGGTAAGGTTCTAAAGGATAGGTTCAGCTCGTTAAAGGTTCATTTTAGAATAGACATTGGATAATGCCAAATATATAGGTATTTTTGCATTGGTTAATGCTATTTTCATAACAAAACTTCAACATGTGAAACTTAGTGACAATTGTCATGTGTTAAAATAGCATGATCTAAACAACAAGCATACATGATACATGTAGAGATTATAGGATATGAAAATATATTAGTCTATCGGAGAAAAAGATTGGTCACTGACCTCGAGCGCTCTTGACATTGTTGAAGATGGTTAGATTAGACAGGCAAGGGTAATTTGCAGGCTTATGAAAGCAAAGTAGAAAACAAACTGTAAGTTGTAATCTTGCATTGTGAAGAAATTTCATCTTGCATTCACAAGATTGAAAACTAAGTTTCGAGTTGCAAAGGATGTTCATATAATTCTCGTAATATGAATCCTCGCCTATGAGAGAACCAAATACAATCATTATCAAGACATAAACTATGGACAACATGAGAAGATAGTCGTTAGAGATGCTATAATACACGATACACCGAATCGTCAAGATCGTATTTGTTCATCATGATCCCAAATTTTTGAGCTTGTATTGTACACAAGGTATGTCAACAGATATTGCATGAATGGACGAGTTCATCACTAATATAATCATGATAATTTCACTTATATACGATTCTTGCATACGAATTCCAAAGTAAAAAAACAACAATTCTTAAATTTCAGAGGAGTGTGTACCACATTACGGATCATACAACACGGATGTATGAGGATGGAGCACCCCCAAATACATATGTTGCCATTTTTATAGGTCAAAATAACTACACACTTACATTGTAGATTGTCAATAAAAAGTAATCAACCACATCTAAATCTTACGAGCAAAAGAAGAAAAAAATATAAATGGGTATATATGCTACATCAAGAAAAAGATTCACTCTTAATAAAAAATTAGGATCCTTGCAAGTTGCAAATTAAAATCGTTCATAGAAAGATAAGTTACAAAGTTCCCAAAAACAAAATATCTAACATAACAGATAATTACAAAAATGGATCACAATCCAAAGATAATGTGGCACTTTCTTGTATATCAAAAACCTGAAAAAATAAAATGAAAAGAATCAAACACAAGAGCCATCCACATAAATAAAATCAACACACAAAATATAATACTTTAGTTATACCTTGTGAAGATATGCAATAGTATTCATGGACGATACATGACATTAGGAACTTTGCAGAAAGATCACAATCCGTTTTAAGACAAGAGGATGATAAATGAAATCTCCTGAAATATAAAATGAAGAATCTCATCGGTAAGAAATTGCATGATAAATTGATGTCTTGCATAATAAAGTGAAATTAAAGATTTGTATTATACCTTAAATTGAAGATATGGATCCAGAGTTGGTGGGAAGAGAAATTTTTAATTCTTCTTCTTCCAAATAATCTCTCCAGAGTTGGTGGGAAGAGAAATTTTTAATTCTTCTTCTTCCAAATAATCTCTCTATTATATTAGAAAGATTAAATTAATATTTTGCAATTATTAATTCGATAAAAGTATTAAAATTTAAAGAAACTTACTATTGGATTAGGTGTTTCCTTCACGCATTCTCTAACCCAATTACATGCACAAACTAGTGCCTCAACTGTTTTTGGAGATAAAGAGGTTCTTTATGGCTCGAGAATGCGAACTCCAGCACTAAATGCAGACTATGAAGATACAATTGTTATGGGAATGCTTAAAATGTCATGAATTAACTTCGATAAGAAACGATACTTGACGGAATTCAATCTCCACCACTCCAAAACATCAAACTCTTATTCTCAGATATCATTTTCACCCACATAAAGACCTTCCTCTATATATATAGCAAGATCTGATTTTGAAGTTGCCTTGTATCATTTCTGACAAGCATGTCAAACATTTCTCGTCCTTTAAATCCTGGTTTCTTCAAAAAATCATTAGATTTTGATTATAAAGCACACAAATCTTGGGAAGGTTGTTTCACATAATATTAATAAATTTCATAGAGCACATCTTTAACCATATGCAAATTGTAATCAACCTCATGCTCGGGATAAAACAAAGGAAACACGATTTCAAATCACATTTTATTTCATGGATCTAAGATTGTTGAAATTGCCAACAACAAATTGCTCACCCCAATACTTGCTCATTTTCTCCCACATTGCAAAATCCATATCTTTCATGAAAGCATCTTCTGCGAAGTTGAGAATGTAATAAGCATTTTACTCTACACTTCTCAGGAAAGAATAAGTTGGTTGTTGGGTATGTTGCTCCAGAAAAAAAATAGTGATATCTTTAAACACTTCCAAGAACCTGCATATTTTTTCAACCTTGACCCATTCAGAAGAAGTTAGGAGTCATTTGTAATTAGCATCTCGAAAAACATGTTGGCTAGATGCCAACGTGAGAGTCAAAGCATGTTCCAACATAAAATAGGTAGAATTCCATCTTGTTAGGCAATCAATGCGCAAACCCTTACTTATAGGAATATCAAGTTGTTTTGCAATCTCTCCAAACTTAAACAAACGAGAAGTTGATTTCTTCAAATATTTGAAAGTATCTCTTATAGAGATAATCATATTTTCAACATGCAAAGACCGTCTCGCACCATAAGATTTAACATGTGTGCAGTGCACCTAACATGGAAGATCTTTCACTTCAAATGTAACTTGTTTCATGACTCAAAATTGGTCCTTAAAAACTCAACCACAACGGTGTTGTTGGATGCATTATCCAATGTGATTATTTGAATTTTATCTTGAATTCCCTACTTTTGGATACATCCAGTAATTTCATCACCATTGCAACCCCTATGTGAGGTGGTTCTAAATCACATAAGCTAATGATACACTTACACAATTTTTACTTTGGATCAATGAAATGAGCAGTCAAATACATATACCCAATTATTTGACTGGATGTCCAATAATCAGATGTAAGTGAAATGCGATCCACGTTCTTGAAACTTGTCTTTAATTTTTCTTTCTCAGAATCGTACACCTTGATGCATTCATTTTTTATCGTGTTCCTAGACATCTTCTAGGATTCAATAATTTCACAAACACGTTAAATCCAAGGTGCTCATCCATCTTAAATGGGTACTCATGCAAGTGCATCTCTCACCTTCTTCGTATCATATGGCGCTGCCACAGAAAATCCAAGTATTTCACCCTTTTCATTAATGACAAAATTAAAATAAATGGTGGATTGCTTGTTTTTCTTATCACAACTTTTGTAATATGGGTACACATTTTCCAAATGCCTCTTAATGTGATTGGTTGTCCCGCTCTTAGGTTTAGACAAAACATCTCCGCAACACTTGCATTTGGTTTAGTCACTACTTTTTCACTTCACCTTCTTTCCCATTATTCTTAGCACTCTTACAGAAATATCCTCAAAAAAATCACACAAAGGATGTTTTTTTCTTGTTCTTTTTCTACCTTCTCCTGCATCTTCTTCACTTTCACTTAATTCGACATGATCAACTCTTATTTCAACCAATTAATCATTAGTATCACCATCACCCATCTCCTTCCTTTGTAATAGTACTTGATCAATAGACTATTGCTAGGATGATGTAGAAGCTATTTCTTAAAAAAATAGATAATATAAATAAGAGATGATTATAGTGCTAAATAATATCCACTATACACAACATGTATTGTATTCACAAAGACGATTTAATGAAGATAAATACAAATTTTTATAACAATCACTTCAAATCAACATTTTGATTCATGCAAACATGATATAACATGATATCTAGCAAACTGATTTCAAAATATAACATTGGAACATTATATATTGATCCACAAGCCAACTTAAAAACATATCTAATTTTAACCTATAACACACATTTAACCCAATGATATCAAGCTTGAACATAAGTTTACAACCATTCCAAATTGAAAATTTAATGTTAAGAAGAAACATTCTAAAAAAATATACGCACATTTATAAGCTAAAGAAGTAGCAAACCAAGATGGGTTACCGTAAGTTCGTAACTGATGTGCAGGGGAGTTATGATGAAAAGAGAGTTGGGAGGTGAACCGTGTACGGTGCGGATGTCCGGGGACCTGCGACAAGGAGGGTGTTCGCACTATCCGGGGAGCTGTAACGAGTCGGGGAGGAAGTGGACAGGGAGAGTCGAGTCGAGGGATTTGCACAACAACCGTGCGAGGGAGATGCGACGACGACGAGGGAGGGAAGGATGAGGTTGCCATGCGGGGGGAGTGCAGAGGGGGCCGATTGTGATAGTCATGTGGGCATGTGGCGTACGTGCGAGAGGGGAGGACGGGTCGAGACAGACCTGCATATGGCATGCGACGTGCGAGTGAGAGGAGAGGAGGGGCGATCACGAGGGTTTCATTTTGAGGGGGGGGGTGTGGGATGGGGCAACGAAGGGGAGGGAATCATGCCTTGGGTTGGGGATTCAGGAATAGGGAGTGGATGGGTTTGGGAACATAAGGAAGATCACTAATGTTTTGATAACTTATATTTTCTTTCTTATATATATATATTATGTATGTATGTATGTATACTTTTTGTATGTGTGTGTATATCGAACTTTTAACGAATCGATCTGAGTGAATCCATATTTTAAAGTTCGATTCGTTTATTTAATCGAGTCCAAACTCATGTTCAGGTTCGGTTTGGTTATTTTGAATCGAATCTGAATCGAACTTTTAGCGATCCGTTTCTGAGTGAATGTTAAACCTGAGAATTTTCTGACAACCCTATTTACATGCAATATATTAATAATGATATATTAAATGAATACACATAATACACATATAAAAATAAAAAAATACTCAAATACATGTATTTTGTAAATATAAATGGGCAAAAAAATCACCATCTTTCTATTTGTGTCGAACTGGACTTGAACGTCTTAATAAAAAATGTAACTTTTAAAAACTCTAATCATGCTTATATATTTGTTCTAATTTTAGAGCATTTTAATAATTATTTATGATTTTAGAGAATTTTAGATGAGTAAATTATGATGTTGACACGTGTCAGCACAACTCTTCCTGAACCTCCGCTCAAAGTGTCACCCGTATTCGAACACAACCGAAAGCCACTCTTCCCTTATAACTCCACATCATCCAACTACCCCTCGTCTCTCAAATGACCTCACCGGCACCCGCTCATCCCTTTCCCATGCGGGCTTTCCATCCGCCCTCTTTGTCTCCCATATCACAATCTGCTCCTGAAAGACCCATGTACGTCATACCAAGAGCATTGCATTTTTCTCCTTTTTTGTGATTTTTACTACTTTCCATTTAGTTATCTACTCCTACTTTCCGCTATTCTCAACCACTTCACACATTCTTATTATTCTTTACAACCTCCCTTCATCGACCCCACTATATCTTTGTAAGGATCGAGGACTTAATATTTTTCTTTTACAATGTGAATGGATCACCATTCCACTCAATCACGTGTAACTGACAAAGTTGGGTTAAAACATGATATCCTTCGCACCGCCATTATGTAGCTCTATATGGTGGGAGTGGGTTCTCTGTTGTAGTGCTGTAGCGCATCACATCGAGCGGCTGTGGTGCGTTACAACACTACAACACCACAGCAGACGATCCAGATGCCTATATGGTGTCTTTTTTTAGCTTAACCAGTACGTGTGCAGCAAAGTTCATGCTCCAGCTTCGAGTTTCCCACTTTCCACGCTTCCCCAAACCTTGTAGCCCTCCAGCGAACGAGCAAAGGGTCGCTTGAGCATCATCAAAGAATGTATCCACCAACGGACGACGAAGCACATGCATCCTACATATTTCCTCCTTCAACTGCTGTGATTGAGGCGCGTGGATCGTCTGCTGTGGTGTTGTAGTGCTGTAGCGCACCACAGCCGCTCGATCAAGCTCGAGCTTGATCGAGCGGCTGTGGTGCGCTACAGCACTACAACACCACAACAGAGAACCCACTCCCGTGATTGAGATCCATGCTCCTATCGTGGTCGTCCCTTCAAAAGAATAGGGGAATTTCATAAGTGCCCCTCAAACTATCTGCACATTTGTGAATCTGCTAGTGAACATGTGGCATTCTCTGAGACATCCGATCATTCCAACTTTTTATCTACTTTGCCTAATGAGGAGTTATGGTAATCCTAGAAGCAGAGAGGATTCTGTATTGTTACAACATCTGCTGTAACGCATGAGATCCGTTGGATGGGAATCGAACGATTTCAGAATGCGTGCCGACAATTCCGATCGTTTATGAGAGTCATCTGATCCTCATCCAACAGATCCCCTGCGTTACAACAGGGGTTGTTACAACATAGGATTCGTTTCCTCCTAGAAGACCCCAGATTTCAATATCGCGAAGATGGCCCCTCCTGACTAGACATGGTGCCTAAAGTATTTTAAAAAGCGACACCATTAGTTCCCCCCAATTACTATTAGGTCTTTTATGTCGACCTATCAATATAAATATTTTTTAGTTTTGTATTTTACATTTAAATTTGATTTGGACCATATTTACACAAGTTTCCTTCGATGTTGTTATTGTAGCATCATATAACATTACTGGAAATGCTATAAACACTTGGTGAATTTCCAACGCCTCTATGATTTTTAATAGTTATTTAAAACTGAACGCTTGGAAAATTGACATTACATCATAGAAAATTCAGCTTATTGGGTTGGTTTAAATTTAAACTTGGCTTGTTCGTACATCTTAATGCTTTATGTTTGGTCAAAATTCAAATCATGATTTGATTATGTGTACCTAGAATTAGTTAATAGTTATTTTGCTAATTGATTAATTTAGGGGGCTCTTGTAATATTTTATCTAGCCAAAACTTCCTAGCAATTCTCACACTACTAAGCATATAAAATAAATTTTGTTTGCAATTAAGAATCACGTTATCAGTTTTAAAAATTGAAAACTCATAAAAAAACATTATTATTAAAGCGTAAAAAATACATTATTTCTGATTTTTTATAATTATGATGTGTATATTTTGTATTATTTCATCATCATATCTAACATCTCCTATAAATATTACAACATAAAAATCTTCTAGAAGTAGTAAAGATTGCAAAAATTATTCACGACTCTAAAACTTTCCAAGATATATCTTTTTTTGTATATCTTAGGTTAGCTATCTAGGAAAAATACACATTTTAAAATAACAAATGATCTTAGTATATTATAGAAATTTTGGAATCTATTTTTCCACAAAGTGCCTTATTATTCAATAATACAATTTTGTAATTATTTTATTTTATCTAAAAATATATCAAAATTTTCAAAATACTTTTGTTTTTAAAGACAACAATAATTTTGTCTCTTTCTTCTATTGAGTCTTGGTACATGGGTTTGATATTGATTAAGATTTTGTACCCATCGACCCATGTTCAAAAATCCCCTTTGTATTTCTATTCGTTTTCTTTTAAAAACAGAAAAATCATAAAATCCATGGAATCCCTTATTGATCTATTTCTAAATTGAGAGATCATTTTATATTTATAGTCACCTAAGTAAGTTCGTATTTACCTTAATCGAATAATTTTTTAGCCTCCTTCCTTCAGTTGACTATCAGAAAACATTGGGTTATTTTATTTAGTTGGTTACTTTACTTTCCAACCAAGGATTTTTTAATCAGGTTGACTAACTACTTGATTGATCAATTATTGATTTAATGAGGAGCTTATTGTTCGACTCCACCAATTATTTTAAGTGAATACTTTTATCTTGAATTTCCTAGTTTTTTGATCCATCAATTTTGTTGATCATTCGACATGCATAAGTTACTAAATATTAATAAAATATCATGTCTATGCATCGACTGATACAAAGATCTTTTAGGGCTATAAAAGGACCTCGATATATATGTTAGTGAAAAATAATACAATGAAAGAATTGAATATAGTGAGTTTTCTACACCAACCTTTCATAGAAAAAGACTCCAAGGTATATTTTCATTATTGTTTTAGACTCAAAGTGCCCATGTCTCACATACAATTTGAGTTCAATCAACCTCGTCATAAGAACATTTTGCTTCACAACTCGCATTGCATAACATATTGTTTGAGTTGAGTTTGTAATAACTTGTACAAAATGTTCGATTTGTGGGAGCCCTTCTTCCACTGCGTTTAGGAATTCACACTCAAGTTGTCTATAGGGTGGTTGAGCGTAGACTGATCGAGTTGCTTATGTTTCAAGCAACTCATATATGTAGGATCATCATATGTTATTGTGAATAATCGAACTAGAAATGCTATAATTAAGTTTTTCACTTAGTTGACTTTTCCCATAAAAGCATATATGCCAATCATTTGTTTTTATTGGTGACTTTTTGCAATTGGTTGTCTTAAACACGTCATGTGTTTTTTCTTATTTAGTTATATTTTTGCAGATATGGTTCAATCCACGATGAAAATTCGTTTGATGTCAGAAACATGGACCTTGAAAAACGTGATAGTTCCAAATACAATGGCCAAAATTGGATAATGCCATATTAAAATGGAACAAATTATTATTTATGAAAAACGGAGTTGATGATGGTTTTGTAGTCCAAAGATCTCTTCATGTGAAATTTGACAATGAAATGGTTCACCTCGATGCTTCGATTTAGGATTAGGTTGAGCCGTTATAATGTTGCAACCCAAATTGAAGTTGATTTTACATTTATTATTATTACGTTATATAATGCAAATATATAGAGGTCAATCTCATGATGATGTTGCATTACTTTCTATATATTTTTGTGTAATAGGTATGTATTTTTGCTCTTATTTTAAAAATAGTTTTATATGTTTTATTTTTCAGGTTTAAAGCATTATTACTAAAGTTAAATAGGCTTGATATTACAAATATTTAAACATACAAGTATGTAGATGATGAATCCACATTTCATCATCTTTATTCTATCATTTTGGCCTCAAAAATCCTGGCAAATGCTTGTAAATACCCTTAGTTCCTGCATCTTAGCATTCATGCATGTATGTGTAAATAGTGTATAAAATACAGTTTTTAAAGCCAAAATAATAGAATAAAGAAAAGAAAAGAAAAGAAAAAATATTGTAAATATTTTATGACTCGAAACCCCGAGACCTAGGCATCTAGATGACTAGGCCGACAAGGAATAAAGTAGGGGGAGATAAGGGCCAGATACCAATAAGATTTTATTTTATTTTATTCATTCTTTATTCATTTTGGGACCTATTTTTGGTTCTACTTTTTATACATCAAATAAAGAAACTTTGTACATGAATGTTATAGATAATTAAATATAGAAAAATACAAAATTGATTTCACTCAAAAATAATGTACAGATAAAAAGTTATGATCTGAATAAGATTCCAGAATCCCAACTTCCCAGACATGTATCTCCCTAATAAAAACTCGAAACGCATCAAAATCACTTTCATTATATAATTTTAAATAAGCTATTTAATGAAGGTGGTTTCGCATTTTGCAGAGCTACAGTTTGAAAGTTGAGTTTTGGACCCCTATTGTATACTTGTACAGATTAAAATATTCATTTTATTCATTATTCATTATTTTTACAATTTTATATTTTTATAATTTTGTAAATATTATTTATAAAATATGTGTACACTAAAATCAGAATAAAAACTTAAAGAAAACACAAAAATAAAAATACATGTATATAATACATAGGTATAATACCTGTAAATATACCTATATAATTACTACTTATATTTTATTAAGTATACAAAACACTTCAGAAAAATAAAATAAAAATATATTTAAGTGTATAAAAACATTCTATAAATTTATAAATTAATAAACAAAATTAATAAAATTAAATAAATAAAAAAATAAATCATTAAATTATATAGATATATACCTATATAGGCATAAAATGGTAACTTATATTTTTAAACCTCGAAAAATAAATAAAAATCATAATAAAATAATTCTTAAAATAATAAACATTTTTTATTTTATAATCTAAAAATAATAAATTCATTTACTATTTTTAAATGAATTTCTAATTATTTTTCGCTTGGTTTTTCTTGGTTGGTCCACGTGGACCAACTAGGTGACAGTCAGTGTTGACCCCCCGGTCAACTGGCTGTCCTCCCCGCCTGCCCCCTTGTCAGACCTTGTTCCTCGCCGATTTTTGTCAAATTTTACAGCTCGATTCTTGCACTATTTCTTGTAACACCCTTCTTGACTTTTGCTCCTCGATCATCCCTCTTTCACGCCCTTTCGATTTTCAGGGAACAGGTCATTGATCCTCCCGTTCTCCCTCAGTCTATGGAGCCCTGTCGTCAACCCCTTATATGGTGCCCCAACTTTCCCATTCGATTTTGAGTCCCTTTGGTCCATCTTCCTCCTTCCTTACGCATTCCAAGGGTAGCTGGAGGTGACAGCTCCATCCCCTAGTCGTTATGCTAGTCGAGGACGGCCAGAGGCGTCTCCACCACCTCCGCCAACTCCGGCGTCGAGGTTCCCGCCACCTCAGGTAAACCACCTTCGAGGTATCTATTTTTCTTCTATTTTTCTTGCGCATTTTATTCCCCGTATTCTTAGGATAAAACACCCCATTTACTCTCGAGTTCCATCCATCGATTCACCCAAATCAACCCCTTGTCGGAGTGGCTCCGACCACCCATACCGCACCGCCATTTTACGCGTCGTTTCCACCATCGCGGGGTCGAGGCACTTTTCCCTCGACCCTCCCACGCTTTTTGCAGGTCCAGGAGCACTTGAAGATCACCTGGGGCTCGTTTTGAGCTTCGCCGGAGGTCCAGGAGCCCGCCAGCTCCGTCGCCTTCCCCGGCGAGCTCCGACCATTGCCAGAGTATTTTAGAGCATCCGGGAGATAGAGGACCACCCAGGGAGCCGCCGGCCAATTTTGGGCCTCGAAGACCGCCGGAGCACCGAGATCTAGAGCGGGGAAGCTCACCTCACCAGCATTGCTTCCCTGTTCTTCCTCCGCCCTCCAGCGCCGTTGGATTAGGCCACCGCTCCAGATCGCATGCCAGCCGTCAGATCTCCACGCGTCGCTACCATCTGATCATCCCTGGAGATCTAATATGGGCCGTCATCAGCGAAGCGTCATCGACCGTCAGATCTTCGCCACGTGGATAAGTGAAGTGACATCCGCCGTTGGATCGCCCCGCCTGGGTATTTTGCATCTTTTACCCTGGTGCCTTTTGTATTTATTTATTAGTTTTAAAACTTTCATTTACAGTTTAAAAGTTCTGTAATATTTACATTTAGACCCTCGAACTTTCATTATTTGTATTTAGGTCCTGTCCACGTCACCTCACTTGACTCACTCATGTGGGGTGGTGGACATTTTGCAAGGGACCTCCTGTGGGTTTTCATATTTCATTTTAGTCCAAGAACTTTTCTACTAAGTGTAATATTTTTGGAAAAATTACAGTTAAGCCCCCAGTATCTTGTAATTACATTTAGGTCCTCCCCAGGTGCGTGCATAGCACGTGCGGGGGTGGGATTTTTGCCCATGTACCCTTGCAGGTTTGGCAATTTGTATTTAGTCATGGATTTTTATAAAATAGTTATATATTTTGTGGGAAAATTGCACTGTGGCCCTTGGACTTCTGGATATTTACATGTATGCCCCTGTTAATGTTGATTTTTCTATTTGTTGTCTCTATTTATTTCATGCATCTATAAAATTTGAAACCAAAAAATACCATAAGTTCATGTTGCATTGTAATTTCACGCTATATTTTTAGTTTGCATTTTCATTAGATTTTCATATTTATAACAATTCGAAAACATGCATTTTTGCTACTGTTTGCTTTAGAAAATACCAAAAAATATCAAAACCCCTTGAAAAATTCTAAACAAATCACTTTTTGTATGTTTCTGTGTGTTTGAATTACTATCCAAAAATTATTAAAAAGTTCAAAGTAAAACCCCTAAAAATTAGAAAATCCTTAAAAACTTCATAAAAATTTAAAAAATTCCAGAGTAATCATAAAAATCTAATTTTGGTCCTGATTTTTCTTTGATTTATTATCTTTAATTTAAAATTAGTTTAAGGATTTTTGAACTCTGTTTAATATTTTTCATCCTCATTTTGGTTTCAGTCTTTTATTTTATCCACTATTTTCAGTATTTTTTACTTTAAAAAAACGAAAAAAAGTAGTAAAAATTTAGGAAAATCACAAAAACATTATAAAAGTATAAAAAGCCCAAAAATATTTCATTTCCTGATTTTTGTTTATTTTTACCTATTTTCTCTATATATTATATCTCCTTTTACTTTATTGTATATATACTTCCTTATTAAAAAGAAAATATAAAATTATAAAATACAAAAAGAAAATACAAAATCAGTATTAAAAACCAAAATATAAAATTATAAAATCATAAATTAAATAAAAAAATTAAAATTTAAAACCCACAAAAATAGCACATTTGTAGGCATTTGATCACTTTCATATTTTGAGCATTATTGCCTTGTTCTATCCTGCTTGCTCCCTGTGTTCGACACTCTACATATACTTGCACTATACACACTTATTGTAGAGTTATAATAAATTTTAACTCCACCTATCGCTTGTCATTATTTGATTGTTGTTGTGGGTTAATTGTTGATTTAGCTAGGATTTATCGAAGGTCACCACAGCGACTTTGTCTCTGCTTAGTGTGAGACATTTAGACCCCGGTAGCTTCCGTTTAATCAGTAGACACCAATGAAAATTCATTTTTTTTGCAAAATAGGTCTTCTGTGTTTAATTTTTTCTAATATAACCTTGAATATTATACAAGTTTTGATATTAACATTTGCATGCATAAATATTTTTTAAATTTTATTTAGTAATATATAGTTGTAGATGTGCTTGAAATTTTGCATACTTTAACATATTTTTTGTTGTTAGTTTTTTTATACAATATACATTGTAGGGATGATAAAATAGATAACTATATTTAATCATGCACCTTATATGTAAGCCATCGTGCTTAGCTTGAACTATGTCCTCACAGTGACAATAATGTACGCAGAGATTTCTCTCCTTAATATGATGAGGGGGGAATACTAAAATAAGATCAAAAAACGAATGAAATATTATTGTAAAGAAAATGGGGATTACTATTTATATAAAGGTTCATCACATGTACAAGATGCAAAAAGATACCAAGAAGAATAAATCAACTTATACAAAGAGGTTTGGGTAACAACAAACAGTGGGGTATGCCATTCAACATATGGCTTCAAGAATTATTGTTAACTCAAAAAGTTACATCAGAAGAAAATCAACTTATGACGTCACAAATCATTGCTAACTCAAAAAATTACATCAGAAGATAGTTTGTATATGATAATACTTCTGCTCTCATGTTTTTTTTGTTGGAATTAACTTTGTTGGGATTTTTGATGCAATTTGATGGTCAATATCAAGTTATATTAATGTATCTCAATTTCTAGAATTCAATATTTCAACCCTTTGGGGTGCTGTTTAGTCCCACATCGTGGAGCGTCAAAACTGGCACTAGATTTTTATATAGAAAGTCCTGAGACTAGTCTCGAAATAGACTATAGAGGACTTTGGACCACCACATACGCACGTCCGCACCGGACCGGGCTCGGGCATGTTTGAATTCCAAGGGACGTGTTCCTTAATCCTTTTACGTTGTGTAACCGCCTCGACGGCTTCAAGTATCTCTCTCAAAGTCGCGGGCGAGGGTTATGGACACTTAGAGTTCTCATTCCCACTGCCTCTCTTCTCCCTCTCACGATCTCGAGCTTCTTCTACGGAGGTGACTTTCGAGGACACTCAAGCACGATGCACATCATCAATGAGCGTGGAACCGTCATACCCTGGGAGCGGCACATCAAGGCCCTGCGCATCGATAAAGTAGGGGGTGCTGTCTTTCTAAGGAGAGTCCTGCAATATGATGCTTAGGTTGTGATATCTAACTCTCTTTTTCTTTGTCGTATTGTTTGCCATGATGTCTGTTTCCAGATTTTCCCCTTACTCTAAAATGCATACATTCTTAAAATGGATATTTTTCTTGTCATTAATGATCTGGATGCATACATACATTCATTTAAAGTGGAAACATGTTGAAAATCTGATTCTTGTATGTATATTGATGTCATGTTTTTCTACAATCTTAGAGAGACATATCTGTAGTGAGATAAGAAAAATGTCTGATTTGAGGTTTTGGTCTCGTGTGGATTTCACTAGTATGATGGAGAAATTCAGGGGCCAGAATTTCAAGCGTTGGCAACAACACATGAAAATCTGATTGACCACGATTGGCCTGATTTTGGATCTGAAAACCGAGTGCCCTAAGTTATCTGAATTGAATACATATCCATATACGGTCAAGATGGCCAATGCGTGGAAAGAACATGACCGTCTATGTCATGGGTGCATTCTTACTGCACTATCGAATGTTCTATTCGATGTCTATGGCGTATCCACCAAGACTGCTAAGGATATGTGGGAGGATCTAGATAAGAATTACAACACGGAGGATCTAGGTATTGAAAAATACTCAGTATCCAAGTTTCTGAAATTTAAGATGAATGGAGGTAAATCGGTTTCTATACAGGCTCACGAGTTTCTGTTATTACTCCAAGGGTTAGCTGAGGCAGAAATGAAACTTCATGAAAAGTTTCAGGTCATGTCGATCATTGAAAAATTTCCCAAATCCTGTGAAGATTTTGGGATGTCCCTAAAGCACAGGAAAGGGAAAATTTCTCTGTATGATTTAATGGTCTCAATAGTTATTGAAGAGGAGTATAGGAAATAAAAACTTATGATACATGTTGATGTGAACCCTAAGGTCAATGTGATAACCTCATAGGGAAATAATGCCAAAGGGAAAAATAAGAAATTGAAAGCCAAGGGAAAAATCCAGAAAAAACTAAAGAGTAAAACTTGCTGGCAATGCAGACATGTTGGACATTGGAAGAAGGATTTCCCTTCTCTAAAGACCCAACAGAAATTCACAGATGTCGTCCCTCAAGCTCTCGTGATGACTGAGGGAGACAAGCCTGGCGAGGAGTATGTCTCAACGAACCCTGAACTCTATATTGTAAATGAGCCTAATGAGTGGCTTGTTGATATTGGTGCAAATGTACACATTTGTACTGACAGGAACTTCTTCGTGTCTTATCAAGCTTCCGTCGGTGGAACAGTGATGACGGGGAACGGATCTGTAGCCAAGGTGCTTGGGTCTGGACGAGTCGAGTTGAGATTCTCAACTGGACGAGTTTGAACTTTGCGCAGGGTGCTGCACGTTCCTAATATCAAGAAGAATGTCTTGTCTGATTTTTTATTAGTTAGAGAGGGTTTCCAATTAGACTTTAAATGTAATAAATTAGTTTTCTTGAGACATGGTGTTTTCTTTGGCAAAGGATATTTGACGGATCATGATCTTATATTTAGAATCAGATATGACATTGATAGTTTGGTTAATAATATTTTTTGTTTTGATTCCTCTATTTATGTTGTTTCGAATATTGAATCTACTGATTTATGGCATGCTAGGCTAGGACATGTGAATCTCAATTATATGAAAAGAATGATGAAACTTGACATGATTCCTGATCATACTACAGATAAACTCACTAAATGTGAAATATGTGCTCAAGCTAAGTTTCCTAGAAAGCATTTTCACTCCGTGAATAGGGAAATGAAATTCTAGACTTAGTACATTCTGATATTTGTGAGTTTGGTGGCATGATGACTAGAGATAACAAAAGATATTTTATCACCTTCATAGATGATAGTAGTAGATGTTGTTATGTTTATCTGCTTTATACTAAGGATGAAGACTTAGAAAAGTTTCTTATCTTTAAGACTAAAGCAGAAATATAAAATAATTAAGTGTCTAAGGTCAGATAAGGGTGGTGAATACACATCTAAGATATTTGAAGAACAATGTAAATTATTTGGCATAGTTCATGAGGTCACTACACCATATTCACCACAGTCCAATGGAATAGCAGAACGGAAGAATAGGACCCTAACTGATATAGTCAATGCACTTTTACAAAGTTTTGGGCTACCATGTTACATGTGAGGGAAAGCTTTGAATACGTCATGCCATATTCTAAATAGACTTCTCCTAAGGCATAAAGATAAGAGTCCATTTGAACTTTGGAGAAATAGATGCCAAGCCTAAAATATCTCAAGGTGTGGGGATGCTTGGCTAAGGTCTTAGCCCAAAACACAAGAGAAAGAAGCTTGGACCTAAAATAATTGATGCGGTCTTCTTGGGGTATCTGGAAAATAGTTATGCTTATCGATTCTTAGTAATTCGACATGAGATCACGGGCATAGATACTAATACTATTGTTGAACTCTGTGATACTACCTTTTTCGAAGATGTTTTTCCAATGAAAAAAGGAATTCCTGAAAATCGGACTAGCGATGTAGCCTCCACATCTGGTTCAATTCCATAACAAATAGAAAAGATGTCAAATGTGAGGGCCACCTCTTCTGAACTCAATGAACTTTTGGAGGATGTTGAAGACGAAGTAAGAGTCCTAGGTTTGCCAAGGATTTAGGTAACGACTTTGTCTCCTACCAAATCGAGGGTGATCCTCCAACGTACAAGGATGTCATGGCTTCTATTGAAGCAAGATATTGGAAGGATGATGGATTCGATCATTTTAAACAACACGTAGGAACTAGTCGATCTACCTCCTGGGTGTTCCACCATACTTGTAGTCAAATGTTTCAAGCAGAAAGGGGGCATTGATTATTTTGATACGTATTCTCTTGTTACTATGATGACTACAATTCAGATGCTCATTATGGTGGCCTCCCTACATGATCTCACAATTCATCAAATGGAGGTGAAGACTGCCTTTTTATACGACGATATTGAGGAGGAGGTCTTTATGGACCAACCTGAGGATTCGTATCATCTGGTAATGAAAGAAAGGTCTGCAAGCTTGTATAATCTCTTTATGGACTAAAACAAGCTCCAAAACAGTGGCATGAAAAGTTTGATAAGACTATCCAGTCTTATGAATTTATTGTTCATGAATCTGATAAATGTGTGTACTCTATGATTAAAGGTGATATGTTTGTTGTCTTGTGCCTATATATCGGTGATATTTTGATATATGGATCAAACATAAGGATAGTGGAAGAAACCAAGAGGTTCTTGAGCAGTAATTTGAGATAAATGACTTGGGAGTTGCAAATGTGATTTTGAGGCTCATAATGATAAGATCTACTAATGGAATAGTTGTATGTCAGTCACACTATGCTAAGAAAGTTCTTGAAAAATTTGGCTATCAGAGCTGTAAATCTGTAAGCAATCCTTATGATTCATATACCCCTCTGCAAGAAAAAGAGTGGAGTACATGTATCACAGCTACGGTATTCCCATATTATAGGAAGCTTGATGTATCTTGCGAACTGTACCTGACCTGATATTTCATTCACGGCCGCAAAGTTGAGTAGGCATATGAGCTGCCCTGACCGTACTCATTGGGAGGCCTTAGATCGAGTGTTGAAGTACCTTAAGGGTACTGCACTTCTTGGATTGCATTATGGTAAATATCCTCCTGTCTTAGATGGATATAGTGATGCAAGTTGGATTGGTCAAATGGAGGACTCCAGGAGTAACAGTGTGACTGGTATGTATTTACCCTTGGAGGCGGTGCAGTCTCCTAGAGGTATGTGAAACAGACCATCTTGGCTAGGTCTACTTTTGAGGCAGAGCTGTGTGCTTTGGATACAACATGTATAGAGGTTGAATGGCTTAGGGAGCTTCTCTCTGAGATGCCCATGGTGGGTAAGCCGGTACCGACGATTTCTTTACATTGTGAAAGCATGACTACTATTACAAAGGCAAAGAGTTCAAAGTACAACCAGAAAACTCGAAGACATATCCAAGTTAGACTTAAGTCTACTAGCGATTTGGTGTTTTCTGGAGTGATTGTCGTGGAATTTTTTGGTACTAAAGATGACACGATAGATCCACTTACAAAGAGACTTGATAGATCTTTAGTCTAAAAATCCAGACTTGGGATGGGGTTGAAATCCATTGAGAGTTTACCCGCATTAGCACCCCAACCGGGGGCATGTGTCGCCCCCTCGTGCGCTGTCTACCATCTGGGTGGAGCTTCCCCGTGCCATCCCACGCGAACCATCATAGCCAGTCGCTGCCGATTGCGTGTGTCGCCCCTCCATCTCCTTCCGCCAAAAGCAGGTTGCGGTGCCTGCCATCGACCTTCCACCGCTCAACCGACAGCCTAGACACGCGTCACAACCCAGATCCCTTTGCGCCAAGCCCCGCTACTCGATCCACCGCGTCGTCCGCCACCCGTATGTTGCACGAGAAGAAAGGGAGGGGGCGAGAACGCCCATCTTCTCCATTTAGGAAATGAGAACATAAGAGGAAGCCCTAAGGAAAGCCCTAATTTAATATATTTTCGGCAAAATTCAATAATTCCCTCTGGACTTCCAACATCTGTAAATCAACCCCTTTCAGATTCAAGCATGTGCAAGGCACTTTTTTTGAGTATTTTGCACCGTCTATCCGCAATTTATTTCTGTTAATTTTAAATGCAAAAACATTGAGAAATTGCATTTCAGTCCTTCATTTCTAGATTCTTATTGCTTGCTTTTTATCATTGGAATAATTTCCATTTGTGTTCAATAAATTCTCAAAAAAATTAAGTTAGACTGTTGATCTGTGTCTCTTCATTATCTATTTTTATTGCATTTTATCATCATTTGTCATTATTAAATGTTGATCTGTTGATCAATGTAAGAAGGCCCATGGAAGGAAGAATTTGGGGTACTGAATGCAACATAACACATATCATTTATGCAAGATGGAACTGGGGAATAAACATATTCCACCATTCACATGGAATATTCTCATGCTATTAATTAAAATCCAATTCCACTACAGAAGTATTCATGCATAATGCAAAACACATTCTAAATAAACATATCATTTGAGAAGAATAGATGAGAGGCAAGTTCTTATTGTGTGTAGAAGATGTATGTATTAAAGGAAGAACACATTTTGCATGGGTAGGCAATGAATATGTGATTAATCTACCATGTACTCAAACTTTGACCCAATTTCCTTGATGAACACGTGCATAAAACGCATTAAATGCCATTCTTGTATAGAGAATACAAACAATGTAACCTTGCTAATAGTAAAAAGTAGCATAAAAGAACAAACAAAGAGAAAAATCAAAGAAAATCCAGAAATAATTTCAACTTGTATGTAAATACCTGTAAATAATGTATGTCAAATTTCAAACAACCATCACAAAATCCTACACTGGAGTGATTCTAATTCCATCTCGCCAATTAGTATACATAGAAAAATACAAAAGTAATTCCAAAATCACATCATTCACAAATACCACGAAATCTATACCTTAATTGCCAATGTACCAAGATTCGCTGATCGATATCTTATAAACATATGAGCTCCATTTCTACTCGACTCATCTTTAATTTTTTTCACCAAAATATACATGCTAAATTATAAAAATATTTTTGGCGTAAATGGGGGTGTTGATGAATATGCATTTCATCATCTTTATTCATTTATTTTAGCTTAAAGTCCCTTATAAAATACATGTATATAATACTAACTCCATATTCTTACTAACTTGCATCTGTGTGTAAATATTGTACACTTATTACTATTTTAACCTAAAATAAATAAATAAAGAAATAAAGTAAAAAAAGAGTGTATATATGTAATAAATACAGGTTAACCCGAACCCCGAGAGAAGATCAAGACTTGACATGCTCGATCGGGAATAAAGTAGGGGGAGATATAGTCCTTAATCAGAAAATCCAAAAAAATGTGCTGTAAATATTTGTATACTTACACTATTTTATTTGTACATAAATTAGCCTCAAATTAAATAATGTTGAAAATAAAAGTTGTAAATAAAAATATTTCTTAAATAATAAAATATTCTTAAAATAAAATCATGTACAAAATAAAAGTAACCATATCCAGAAAAAGTCATAAAGCAATAATTGAAAGACCAATTCCGGCTCCATATGAACTCAACTTGAACCAAACTTACTTCCATTGTATTATAGATTAAATTATCTTTAAAATGGCCATGGTTTCATAATTTTTGTAGTTATATTTTGAAAGATGATTTTCTGGGGTGGTTTGTGCAATTTACCATTCATTTTTACATATTGTATTTGTAAATACTTGTAAATATTTTTAATAATAAAAAAATAAAAAAATTTAAAATAAAAAACTATTTTCTTTATTTAACTATGTATATAATGCACCATATGTATATAGTTGATATTCTTGAATAATCACCACATGAAATAAAACAAATTAACATTTAATATTTAATTTAATGAAGTGAAAAAATAAAAAGGAAATTGGAAAACGGGGAAGAGAAGGATTTAGTTGACATCCGAGCTAGGTTTGAAGATAGAAAGTCAAGAGTCGAAGCCACATCAAAGGCATCAATCGAATATACATCTAGGGGAGCAAATCCTTGACCTTCGAGAAAAAGTATTTTTTGTAAATAATTTTAACACTGATTTTCTTTTTTATCTTTATCTCATTTCAAATTCTTTCTTATCTCTTTATCTCCATTCAATTTTTAAAATTCAAAAATTCAAATTCAATTATTTTTCTATTTAATTGGCTCCTCCTCCCTCATTCTCACTTGATCAATCTTTTGGAGAGGAGCTTATTTTTTCGAAAGACATCTTGTTGAAGAAGAGCGCATAGCCTCCGAGCCGTCCGGTGAAAGCGAGGCAACCCTCGTCGAGGCAATTACAGCATTCGTCCACTCCACGGTGAGAACCATTTTTCTTGTTCTTAACTTAGGTTAATTCGTAGTTTAATTTCTTGCATTTTTATTTCATTGTTATTTTTTTAATTTTTAGATCTTAGCTAATCATTTTAATTGCTCATCACAAATTGATCCATTTTCGATCAGATTTTCCACCTTCACATCTTGATCGCTACACCTTCACATTCTACCTCACACAATCTATCAACTTCGACTGCGTAAGGTGGCCGGAGACACAGTTCAGAACTTCATTTACAACCGCTGGATCCGTCATCCACTCACATTTCCGTATTTGATTTTAGACTGAGCCATTGTGCTCGAGTCCGATATTATTTTGTTTATTTCTTATTTATTTGATGTAAAAAAATAAAAAATACAGTTGCTACCTTTCAAAAAATATATAAAAATAAAAAATAAATAAAAAAGGAGATTATTTACTATTTCTATTTTACAATAAATATTTTTTTAAAAAAAACTACAGTTTCTATTTTTGTTTTTACAAAATTAAAAAAAGCGGCACTATTGTTGCCACCGCTGCAACTGCTCGTCAGTCACAGATCGCCCGTTGCTCACGTCTTCCGTCTAGCCAGCCCTTCAGCCATTCTGTTGTACCATCACCGCCGTCACAAGAGGAGCACCACCACAACCATCATCGCAGCACCGGGGGCGTGTGTCGCCCCCTCGCGTGCCATCCGCCATCTGGGTGGAGCTTCCCTACGCCATCCCACGCGAACCATCACAGCCAGCCGCCCCTCCATCTCCTTCCGCCAAAAGCAGGTTGCGGTGCAAGCCATCGACCTTCCGCCGCTCAGCCGACAGCCTAGACGCGCGTCACCACCCAGATCCCTTTGCGCAAAGCCCCGCTACTCGATCCACCGCGTTGGTTGCCACCCGTATGCCGCACGAGAAGAAAGGGAGGGGGCAGCAGCGTCCACCTTCTCCATTTAGGAAACGAGAACATAAGAGGAAGCCCTAATGAAAGCCCTAATTTAATATTTTTTCGGCAAAATTCAATAATTCCCTCTGGACATCCAACATCTGTAAATCAACCCCGTTCAGATTCAAGCACGTGCAAGGCACTTTTTTTGAGTATTTTGCACCGTCTATCCGCAATTTATTTCCGTTAATTTTAAATGCAAAAACATTGAGAAATTGCATTTCAGTCCTTCATTTCTAGATTCTTATTGCTTGCTTTTTATCATTGGAATAAATTCCATTTGTGTTCAATAAATTCTCAAAAAAATAAGTTAGACTGTTGATCTGTGTCTCTTCATTATCTACTTTTATTGCATTCTGTCATCATTTGTCATTATTAAATGTTGATCTGTTGATCAATGTAAGAAGGCCCATGGAAGGAAGAATTTGGGGTACTAAATGCAACATAACACATATCATTTATGTGAGATGGAATTGGGGAATAAACATATTCCACCATTCACATGGAATATTCTCATGCTATTAATTAAACTCCAATTCCACTGCAGAAGTATTCATGCATAATGCAAAACACATTCTAAATAAACATATCATTTGAGAAGAATAGATGAGAGGCAAGTTCTTATTGTGTGTAGAAGATGTATGTATTAAGGGAAGAACACATTTTGCATGGGTAGGCAATGAATATGTGATTAATCTACCATGTACTCAAACTTTGACCCAATTTCCTTGATGAACACATGCATAAAACACATTAAATGCCATTCTTCTACAGAGAATACAAACAATGTAACCTTGCTAATAGTAAAAAGTAACATAAAAGAACAAACAAAAAAAATCAAAGAAATTCCAGAAAGAATTTCAACTTGTATGTAAATACATGTAAATAATGTATGTCAAATTTCAAACAACCATCACAAAATTCTACACTGGAGTGATTCCAATTCCATCTCGCCAATTAGTATACATAGAAAAATACAAAAGTAATTCCAAAATCACATCATTCACAAATACCACAAAATCTATACCCTAATTGCCAATATGCCAAGATTCGTTGATCGATATTTTATAAACATATGAGCTCCATTTCTACTCGACTCATCTTTAAATTTTTTCACCAAAATATATGAGCTAAATTATAAAAATATTTTTGGCGTAAATATGCATTTCATCATCTTTATTCATTTATTTTAGCTTAAAATCTCTTATAAAACACATGTATATAATATTAACTCCATATTCTTACTAACTTGCATTTGTATGCAAATATTGTACACTTATTACTATTTTAACATAAAATAAATAAATAAATAAATAAAGTAGAAAAAAGAGTGTATATATGTAATAAATACAGGCTGATCCGAACCCCGAGAGAAGGTCAAGACTTGACACGTTCGATCAGGAATAAAGTAGGGGGAGATAGGGTCCTTAATCAGAAAATCCAAAAAATATGTTGTAAATTTTTGGATACTTACACTATTTTATTTGTACATAAATTGGCATCAAATTTAGTAATTTTCAAAACAAAAGTTGTAAATAAAAATATTTCCTAAATAATAAAATATTCTCAAAATAAAATCATGTACAAAATAAAATAACCACATCCGGAAAAAGCCATAAATTGATAATTGAAAGACCAATTCCGGCTCCATATGAACTCAAATTGAACCAAACTCACTTTCATTCTATTATAAATTAAAGTATCTTTAAAAGGGTTATGGTTTCATAATTTTTGGAGTTATAGTTTGAAAAACGATTTTCTGAGGTGATTTATGCAATTTACCATTTATTTGTACATATTATATTTGTAAATACTTGTAAATATTTTTAATAATTTTTAAAATAAAAAATAAAAAAATTAAAATAAAACACTAATTTCCTTATTTAACTAAGTATATAATGTACCATATGTATATAGTATATGTATATAGTTGATATTCTTGAATAACCACCACAAAAAATAAAACAAATTAACATTTCTTATTTAATTTAATGAAATGACTAAATAAAAAAATAATTTTTGTAAATAGTTTTAACACTAATTTTCTTTTTTTTATCTTTATCTCATTTCAAATTCTTTCTTATCTCTTTATCTCCATTCAATTTTTAAAATTCAAAAATTCAAATTCAATTATTTTTCTATTTAATTGGCTCCTCCTCCCTCATTCTCACTTGATCAATCTTATGGAGAGGAGCTTATTTTTCCGAGAGCGATCTTGTTGAAGAAGAGCGCCCAGTCTCTGAGCCGCCCGGCGACAGCGAGGCGACCCTCGTCGAGGCAATTACGACATTCGTCCACTCCACGGTGAGATCCATTTTTCTTGTTCTTAATTTAGGTTAATCGTAGTTTAATTTCTTGCATTTTTTTTTGTCGTTATTTTTTTAATTTCTGGATCTTAGTTAATCGTTTTAATTACTCATCATGAATTGATCCATTTTCGATCAGATTTTCCACCTTCACATCTCGATCGCTACACCTTCACGTTCTGCCTCACACAATCTATCAACTCCGATCGTGTACGGTGGCCGGAGACACAGTTCAGATCTTCCTTCACAACCGCCAGATCCGTCATCCACTCACATTTCCATATTTGATTTTAGACCGAGCCATCATGCTCGAGTCGGATATCATTTTTTATTTATAGTTTATTTGCTGAAAAAAATAAAAAATACAGCTGCTGCCTTTCAAAAATATTAAAAAAATAAAAAATAAATAAAAAAGGAGATTATTTACTATTTCTATTTTACAATAAATATTTTTTTAAAAAAAACTACAGTTTCTGTTTTTGTTTTTATAAATAAAAAAAGCGACACTGTTGTTGCAACCGCCACAACTGCTCGTCAGCCGCAGATCGCTCGTCGCTCACGTCTTCTGTCTAGCCATCCCTCTAGCCCTTCTGTCGTACCATCACTGCCATCACAGGAGGAGCACCACCGCAACCATCATCACAGCACCGGGGGTGTGTGTCGCCCCCTCGTGCGCCGTCCGCCATCTAGGCGGAGCTTCCTCGCGCCATCCCACACGAATCATCACAACCAATCGTCGCCGCTGGCGTGTGTCGCTCCTCCATCTCCTTCCGCCAAAAGCAGGTTGCGGTGCCTGCCATCGACCTTCCGCCGCTCAGCCGACAGCCTAGACACACATCACCCTTAGATCCCTTTGTGCCAAGCCCCGTTGCTCGATCCACCACGTCGGCCACCACCCGTATGCCATACGAGAAGAAAGGGAGCGGGCGGCAGCGCCCACCTTCTCCATTTAGGAAATGAGAACATAAGAGGAAGCCTTAACGAAAGCCCTAATTTAATATTTTTTTTGGAAAAATTCAATATTTCCCTCTGGACTTCCAGCATCTGCAAATCAGCCCCTTTCAGATTCAAGCACGTGCAATGCACGATTTTTGGGTATTTTGCACCTTCTATCCACAATTTATTTCTGTTAATTTTAAATGCAATAACATTGAGAAATTGCATTTCAGTCCTTCATTCCAGATTCTTATTGCTTGTTTTTTATCATTGGGATAAATTCCATTTGTGTTCAATAAATTCTCAAAAAAATTAAGTTAGATTGTTGATCTGTGTCTCTTCATTATCTATTTTTTATTGCATTTTGTCATCATTTGACATTATTAAAAAATAAATAACATAGCATTTTTCCATGTTTGAACTTTGAAAAATCATAAAAATTTAAATATTTTGTAAAAATTCTAAAAAATTAGATTAGTTTTATTTTTTTGTGTTTTATTTCTATCCAATTTTTGTGCATTAATTATTTATAAAACCAAAAAATTGTAAATTAATAAAAATCTTAAAAAAAATCATATAAAATTGTAGAACAATAAAAAAATAAGATTTCAATTCCTTGGTGTAGATAGTTTCCTTTAGTTTATAGGAAGAAAATTTTCGCAATTTTTGATTTCATTTTATATTTTTAAATTACAAAATAATCTTGTTTGTTCACCATTGGTCGGTCGATCCCTTCAGCTACTATTATCTGCCCCATTCGTGCAGTGAGATCAGCATTTTTCTGTTCAGCTTCAGCAAGGCGTCTAAGAATCTGTCTCATCTGGTCCTCATTGGGCGGCATCCTTGGCGGCATTTCTCCCTCTAGTTCTGGAGATTGGAAAATAAGGTCGGTGTTAGAGGTTGAATCAAGGAAGGGATTACCAAGGCAATGATCTTCCTCGGTAATCTCAGAGGAGATAAAAGGGTTGGTTTGAGAGTGACCACCCTGAGCAGGAGGGAACCAGGACTCAAGAGGGTCATGAGTCCTGGGTGGTCCAAGGTGCGCTCGGACCGGAAAAGACGAGTTACTTGGGGGACTCATAGAGAGATCAGTGAACGGTGCGTCGAGATCTCCTCAGTCACTCATCTTGGTGAAGCAAGAAGAAGATAGGATTTTACTCCTACCTGAAGCAAGCACAAGATCAATCCAAGACCCTGGATTCACACTCAACACAGTGAAGGACTCAAAGTTGAGTCCAATTTATCTTGTAGTTTTTAAGTGTGATTTTCAAGCAAATCTAGCAAGGATTACGCGGCCTAGAGGGAAGTCGGCTCAGAGCCGGATGCGTCTTCCCTGTTTATCCTGTCGTCTAAGATACCGCCGCTCCTTCCTTTCTTCGCTCCTATCCCAAGCCGATGGATTCAGTGACCACGCCCCTATCTACCTGCAAGCAGGCGGAGGCTGACAAGGCCGGAACTTCACCCCGGGGGGGTTACTGGCAGCTTGTCGCGAAGTACCGCAATTTCGCCCCTATCTACCTGAGACAGGCGGAGGCTACTTGGTACTAGTCAAAGAATCTGAAAATATCCGGCTCGTGATATTTGCTAGGATCAGTTGGAACGTGATATGGAAGACGGGGATTTGGGCTCTACCTTAGGGTGTTCACACACACTCAGGTACCCTCACTCAGCCTGAAAACAAGGTCGGGGATTAGTCTCCCGCAAACAATTTTCAGCTTTTATTCCCTTTTTATGGTCAATACTGTTAGCAGTCCCGGTTTTAAAGTTAGGTTATCACTGTAATTAATCACCACAAATCACGCCTATCGGACAGTCCCAATTTCCTTTTTAAATTAAGTGAGAAAATCAGAGGGGGAAATCGAGAAAAGCCGATGCAAGTTGAAATCGATGATGCGTATGCTGAGTAGAGAATACTTACAGTGATCCTTCGCTTTTCGATGCAGGATGCTCTACAGAATTGAAAACTTTACTCTATATGCAAAATGCAAGCGATGAAAGCCGCTCCTAGACAGGCAGTTCTATTAGCGTGAAGAACAGTTTAATTTGAACTAAGTCCTGCGGTCTAGGTGCGTCTTTTAAGTGTGTTGTGTGGTCCTATTGATTACGGGCACAAACAAGTCCTAGAGTGGCTCGAGGAGCCGCTAGTGCAAGCTAAATTACCAATCACCCACACAGCACACGGGACACGGTTTCCACTATATTTACACGCGCGAGATCCCAAACGGGAACCGCTGGAAATAATGCAAAAGAAAATTAAAAAAAAATACAATGCCTCTCTTTCTCTCAATACAATCTAAATGCTAAGTCCTCGAAGCGTCGCCGACTCCTCGCGGTCCTCGCACAAAAATTAAATGAAGGTCAGAGAGTGACACAAAAATAAAATAATGCAAAAATAAATAAGAGAAATAATTACAAGAAAAACCGGGGGTCAGACTACCCGGGGATTAGAAATCAAACACTTCAAAAATCAGCTATAGTTAACCTAAGCCGTGCCTCCCCGGCAACGGCGCCATTTTGATATCGCTCCCGCACCCTTAGTTAATTCGGGCAAATTAATGTTCCAAATTACTTTTAAGTGTTCGTTGCAGTCGGATACGAGAGATTAATCAAAAACCACTTAAGTCAGATTTTGGTCAATTTTAAGCGGTGATATATTTTTTTTACTTGGTGGAGTCCAAGGTCGATCTCAGGGAGGCAACTGTCTCCTTAGGTGGATTACAGCAATTTTCAAGTGTTGATGTTCGAGGGTCAATTTTTTTGGTCTTTTTATTTCTTATGCAGACATATGCAGACAAATCTTAGCCAATTTAATGTTGAATTTAATTGATGTATCAAACTAAGTCCAAAAATAATGAAAATTGGCCAGATGATTATGTATGATGAAAATGACCTACACTAATTTTTTTGGAATTTTTCGACTCAAAATAATTTTTCTGTGAATTAAATAAACAGACAGAGTGATTTTCAGTGTTTAATTTTTAATAAATATCAAATCACAATTTTTCCAAGAACTAAAATTATCCTAGGAGGGTCTAATGATCAGGGACCTAGGAAAATTAACAGAACTTAAATTTACTGTGAAATGAATTAATTAAAATTAATTCAAGAAAATCACCAAACTATTTATTTAGGCCTCGTTATGCGTGCAAATGATATGAAATTTTTATGGAGTGTTAAAAATAATGTCCTTAAGCTACTGTGAATTTTTGGTGATTTTTGAAGGCACAGATAATTAATTAAAAATCAAAAGGCATCACTGGGCAAAATATGTCTCAAATGAACCAATTAATTCATTAATAATTCAAGTAAACCAACAAAAATCAGACACGTGTACTAACAGATAGAGGACAAAATTTCCAACAACATGCAATTTCTAGAATCTCAAAATGATGAAAAATGCACTCTAGGGACACGTGCAAACACAAGGGTGTAAATGCAATACTGGAAATTAAAATTCAACAATTAAATATGCTGACGGGGACTAAAATGCAATTACCGATAATATGCAGGACTTCTATGCAATTTTTCCACGAGACACGTGCTCCTCACGTGATGTCTGCTTCACAGGGACCTTTTCGCAATTTCTGAAAACTTCAGGGACGTCTGTGCAAATAACCCAGGCCGCACGTGCTCCTCACGTGGGGCGACCTAGGTTCGGAGGGCGTCGGAGGCTCGGAGTGAGGCTCGGGTCCTCTGGAGGTTCGGACTAGGTTCGGGTCACCCGAGCCTAGGCTTGGAGGCCGAGGCTCGGATAAGGCGACGTTGCGGCCTGAAGGCCCTTGGATCAAGATGGATCCAAGGGATGTCGATGAAGACGCGTGGCGGCTGGAGAGTCGTCCGATCTGAGGTGTGATCAACGGTCGAGGAGGAGGGCGGCGAGGGGACGCGTGGCGAGGCGAGGACCGTTCGATCAGATGATCGAACGGTTGCTGCTTCTTCTTCTCTAACGGTCCTCCGCCACCTGCGGAGGAGAGGGCTGTGCTCCGGTGAAGGTCGCCTAGCTCCGCCTCGGTTGCCAAGCGCCGGTGACGAGCTTCGTCAGCTCCCACCTAGCTCGGAAGAAGCGGAAGTGCACGGCGAGGCCTCCTGTGGTCTCTGGATCCCTGGAGGGGGGCTGGAGCTCGGTGTCGATGAAGCTCGAAGAGAGCTCCGGCGAGGCTCCGGCCAATGACGAATTGAGTACCTGCAAAGGGTTAGACGTATAGCCGAGGCGTGCAGGTGTTCGTGGAGGCGAATGGAGTGATCGGCGAGGCCTGAGGCGAAGGGAGGTGGTCGGGTGACGGAGCTCCAGCCAGGTGGCGGAGCTGAAGGTCGATGGCTGGTGAAGTAGAGGGTCTGAAGGTGTAGCGAGGTCAGCGAGGATCAGAGCTTCATCGCGAAGCTCGTCGGAGTGGTTAGGAGGCGCGAGGATGGCTGATGACGGCGAATAAAAGCGGCGAAAATCCAAGAAAAAGAAGAAGAAGATTGGGGGATGATGGAGGGAGTTACCTGGGGATTGGGGCTCAGCTTTGAGCTCCAGGTCGTCGCTCAAGGGATCGGTAAGGTCCCGAGCTCTAGCAGCTGCTCGAGGGAGGCTGCGGCACGGCGGGGGTAGCCGTGGATCTCGCCGGAGTTGGATCTCTGTCGTCGCTCGACAAATCGACCAATTGCTGTCACCAACAGGAAGCTTGGAGCTCGAGGGACCTCCCTGGAGTGGCGGATGGGGGTGAACGGTGCCGGTGGCTGGGTATTTATAGGGAGAAGGAGGTGGTCTGGCTGGGTGAGTGGCGAAGTTGGAGGCCGTCGTGGGGCGAGTGTGGTGGAGATGGTGGTGTTTGAGGGAGCTGGCGAGGGAGAGGGACGAGTGGGGTATGTCGTGGGGAGGTCAGCGGCCGGCGAAGGTGGCTGACGTGTGTCCAGAAAAGGAAAGGGGGCGCCCCTCCCGCAAGGCAAGGGACGTGGGGGAGAGGGGCGCCTGGAGGTAGGAGACGAGGTCTCCACCGTTGGATCTTGTGATCCAACGGTGGAGATCAGCGCGTGGCGAGCGGGTGTGATTAGATCTAGGGTGCCAAGACGAAGGGTTATGAGAGCGCCACGTGGCGCGTTGTAGCGAGGTGCGAGCGGATGGTTCAGATGAGAGGATGGAGTGGATCTGAGGGTCGAGACTTGCTTGGAACAGAACGGCTGCGATGAGAAGATCGGGGACCTGATCAGGCGGCGCAGATGCTTCCACGTGGAAGGCTGAGAGCGCGGCGCTAAGGAACGGTGGAGATGAAGTGTGGGGCGGATCTGATGGCTGTAAGATGGTTATGTACGTGGAAGGGCCTGGACCGTTGGATCTGAAGCGAGATCCAACGGTGGAGGGCGCGGGCGGACGAGGCGAAGGGCAGCGGGCCGCGTGGCGCAATCAGAGGGCGCCACGTGGCCTGCTGTGAATGGCTGGAGGAAGAAAACACGTGTAGAGAGAAGAGGAAGCCGAATTTGGAAAAACTCAAAACATGAAAGTTGTAGATCTTGATGAGATCTACAAGTTTCATGTTGACCAAAGACGGGGATGAGGTCAAATATGATATATAAATACAAAGATACATAAATATACATATGTAGTATACAAAATGACCCAAAAACCCAAGTTTCTCATACAAGCTCCAATTGCAATGAAATTAGTCTCATTTTGAAGGTCTTTTAATATGTAGTATTCTAAGAGTGAGTAGACCTAAGTAGGGGTTTGTATGCGGGCTTTATGTGTGTTTTAATGTACAAGGGTTCTCAGGATATTTGGGCTATTTTACAAGGGTGATTTTTGGCATTCTTCCCTATATTATTAAGGAATATATACATATATTATAGAGAAGGAGTTATTTTGATGAAGGGGTCTTTTACAGGTGATTTTTGGCTTCTTATTTAAATGCAGATGAGCTGCTAAAATGCATGAATTATGGATGCATGCATGAGTGTTATTTATGCAAGATAAAAGGAAATATGCCTCTATTTTCTCGGGAACAAGGCTCTATTTTTGACTTTTGATGTGATGAATCACAGATTCATCACCGACCCTTTAGCCCGTATACTAAAATGGGTTTGGGCCGGGTCAAGCCGAACCCGGTCCGGACACGACCCATGCTCAACCCTACCTCTCACCCACATCAGATCTGCCCTCGAGAACCTCCTCTCCGCCCCGAAGCCCTCCCCGAGCGTCACCAGCCATGGTACGAATCCTAGCTGGAGCCATACATCTGCTCGAGCACGACGACAACGGCTATGGACACAACGGAGGCATCCCCACCAAGGTCGAGCCTCCTCCAGCCTGAATACGTCCCTCCAGCTGCTTGAAGCCCTCCCTGACCCCCCCTCCCCCCCTCCCCCCCCGCCGCTTGAAGCCCCTCACCCACCAACCGCCTCCCCCTGCTCGAATCTCCCCGACCGCTCGAAGCCCCTCCCCCCCACCTACAACTGCCTCCCCCTGCTCAAAGCCCCCCCCGCTCGATTCGATGCCCCCTCCCCAGCTCATGTCCTCCTCCTGCTCAAAGCCCCCCGATGGAACCCGACCCAGAACCAACCCTTCTCTTGCGCAGTATGCCTCCCTCGACCCCTGCCAACCTCCTCCCCTCTACCCCCTGGTGGAACCCGACCCAGATCCCGCCCACCTCCAACCTCCTCCAGACGACCCCCCTGGTAGAACTCGACCTACCCACCTCCTGGAAGCCCCATCTCCTCCAGGTCGAGCCCCCCCTCCCCAACCTCCGCCAATCCAGGTCGAGCCCCCTCCCCCTAGAAGCCGACCGTCACCTCTCCTCCTGTGGAAGCTTGATCCCTCGCACCCACCTCCTCCAGCCTAGGCTAGTGCCCTCGTGAGGGAGGAGAGATGGAAGAGACATTGCAGTGGGATAGGAAGCTGTTAAAGGAGGGAGGATTATTTTTTCTTCTCTTGGTTAATTCTAGCCATCTGATCATGGATTGGTTAGATTAACTCATTTTTAACCCAAGGAAGTTAACTCTAGATGTATCAATTTAACAACAGGGTTCGTGGGGTAAGACGGAGCAAGTTTATGGGGGTGAGGGAGGAATTAGTTTGTTTCAAAGGTCCTGGAGCTAATTGACAAAGATTATAGGATCTGCCGAGTAAAAATCTCTTAAAAATTGCAAAAATTAAAATCATTAAAAATTTGAAAATTAGAAAATAAAAAATAGAAACTAAAAAATTAAAAAAGCTAAAAGATAAAAATTTCAAAAAAGCAAGGTAGTTAGCATTTGAGATTCCCTTTTCTTTTAATTGATTTTTTCGATTATTGAGTAACCCTCGGGAATTATAGCCTACCTGAGTTCGATCATGTTGCTATACAAGTAAATAAGTAGCAAAATTTCTCTCGCTACATTTCTTTTGTAATTAATTGGCTTGAGAAGAAAAAAATTGTTTGTTTGAGCTGAGAATTTTGGGTATTGCAATGATAATATTAAAATAATAATTACCCCTTGAAAATCTTGCTCAACAAAATGGCGCCGTTGTTGGGGAGGAAAGGCAGAGGTAGTTAGGTTTCTCTTTTGACCTGCTATTCTCGGTTTTACATATTTATTTATATTTTTCCATATTTATTCCATTGTTTATATTCACTATTTTTATTTCATTTTTCCCGTTCATATTTTATAATTGTGTTTCTTACACAATCTCTCTTTTTTTTCTTGTGAGGGCCCGCAGAGTGAATGAGGCGATCCTGGGAGAGCCAAAGCACCCAAGCGAAGCGGAGGTGGCTTGATTCTTTACCGAGCCACAGGAGAGCGTGAGGGGAGGAGAAAAAGAATCGAAGGAGACCAAGCATTTGAAAAAAATCTTTTGTTTATTCTAGCATTTGAACTCTTGTAAAAAGGACATTCATTTGTTGCGGGCTTTGTTTCGTCAAGTGTCGGTGCACTTGGGGGATCTCACCGGTTTTGTTTTTATCATCTTATTTTTCTTTGTTTCCCGCATATTTCGTGAGCTACCTATTAATTGATTTAATTAATTTGCTTGAGCTAAGTAATTAATTAGGTCTAAACACCCTAAACAAGAATTTCTGTACTTATAGAATAGAGCGTAATTGGACTTAGTCAAATTAACCTGATCTTGCCCATTAATAGAAGCTATTGTTAGGATGGTTCACTTGCATTTGCATATAGGTTAGCTTATTTTTCTATATTTAAATTATATACGGATCATCTTGCATATAGAGTGCCGGAGACAAGGTACACATCTCTGACCCCTACATCCATCATTGTGTTTAGTCGTGCATTGGCATTTCCTATCTCCTTCCTTGTTTTCACTCACATAAGTTAAAAAGAAAATCAAACCATCGGTAGGCGATTCATTGAAAAACTCAGAACAAATGACAACTGCCTAAAACTCAGGACTGCTAAAGAAAACTCGATCTTAAAATAAACGTAAGGAAAATCATTGTTTTGAGGAGAGTAACCCCCGCCTTGTTTGATTTATCTGTAGCGAGAGAGCGACCCACACACTAGGATAGAGCCACACTCGAACTCTCTCAGACTACTGTCTTGTGATTAGTTGTTCTCCAGTGAGGACTTCATCGGGTAGCCGGTAATCAGTCTGAAACTTCCTTAGCAGAGTGGGCAGATCGGGTAGTTGGTAAACGGTCTGCACCCATACTGGCTGGGAAAAAACTAGTTGTGAGATTGGGACAATCTCCTGGGAGCATTGGGATCCTAACAGCTCACTTAACCGCTCTGATAGATTGATTTCTCACCAAACTTCAAAAATTGATAGTTTACCGAACTTCACGATCTTCATACTGCTTTGAGTTGGTAAACTGGGGGTTTGTATTATGTTTGAATGCTAGTGATAGAGATCTTTCCGCGTAATTTGTGCCTCCATTCGTTTTCACTCTTGCATTGACCTTCGTGCTCTCGCATCCTGCCTAGTGATTTCGAAGATGTCAGATCGGAGTATTTCTCGTTCGGACTTTGCGAACTCATTCTACACTCTGAACTGTTCACCTTCTATTTAGGGAGACTCATACTGAATATTCCTCTTTCTCCACTTCACCCTTCACAACATCCATCAACCCACTATTTGAGATTGGATTTAATCTCGAATTAGTATATGCGACTCCATCATTTCTAAGCACTAATTGAGTGTCATGCACATTTTCAGAGTCAGACATTGGACACTTGATGCAACCAAAGGGAAAGAGAACCATGTCAGAGTAGAGCGAGATCAACAACACCATGTTAGCCTCCATCCAATCAATTCAAGCCCAGATAACAGAGCAGGCTAATTTTCAAACTGCATTGAGAGACATGATTCTCGAGCTGAGACATGAAATACAAGATAGGAGAGAGGAGGATAGAAACAATGGTGGAGGTAGGAATGGGGGAGAAGATCCTAACATAGAACATGTGGCTAAGCTAACATTAAAGGATCTTATAATCCATGGGCAGGACAAACAAATTCTTAGGTACAAATCCCTGCGATTCATGGGTATTTCAAGCTTAAGCCCACTATTTTACCTCTTCTCCCCATATTCCATGGAAATATTGATGAAGAACCTTATATACACCTCCAGCAGTTCGATCGCATTTGTGGAACAGTACACTACCCAAATGTCCCATTAGAGGTAGTACAAATGACCACCTTCCCATTCAGTCTGATGGACAAAGCTTTATATTGGTTGAATCACTTGGGACAGTTGTCACTACTTGGGAAGAGTTGAGGTCCATATTTTTGAACAAATATCACCTGCTCGGACGACTTAACCAAATGCGATCCTTGATTGCTAATTTCTCCCAGATGCCCCAGGAGTCTATTCACGAGGCGTGGGAAAGATTCAAAGATCTGATGAAGAAGTGCCCCTATCATGATATTCCAAAGACCATCCTTGTGCAAAATTTCTTTGGGGGTTTAAGAGTAGAGAATCAGAAGCTGGTAGATGCCACTTGTGGGGGGAGCCACTTCAACAAGGATGAGGATGTCCTTTATCAAAATTTTGAGGAGATGGCAGAGAGTTCAACATCTCTTTCTTCTTCACGTGCTTTTCAGAAGCACCCTGTCACCTCCCTTGCGGTACCCCACAAGGCTGTCAATATGACATCATCACATGAAGTATATAAGGTAGACAACGCTGAGTTGACCATCATTGGAAACCACCTATCCAAAGTGGACATTATTGAGAAACGATCCATTTTCGATCCGATTTTCCCCCTTCACATCTCGATCTCTACACCTTCACGTTCTACCTCACACAATCTATCAACTCCGACCGCGTACGGTGGGAAGAGACACGGTTCAGATCTTCCTTCACAACCGCGTATCCGTCATCCACTTACATTTCCGTATATGATTTTAGACCGAGCCGCCATGCTCGAGTCGGATACCATTTTATTTATTTATAGTTTATTTGTTGGAATAAAAAAAATAAAAAATACAGTTGTTGTCTTTCAAAAAATATTTAAAAATAATAAAAGGGGATTGTTTATTGTTCCTATTTTTACAATAAATATTTTTTTAAAAAAAACTGCAGTTTATATTTTTATTTTTACAAAAAAATAAAAAAAGCGGCACTGTTGCCGCCACCGCCGCAACCGCCCGTCAGCTGCAGATCGCCCGCCACTCACGTCTTCCGTCCAACCAACCCTTCTGCCGTCCATCATCACCGCCACCATGGGAGGAGCACCACCACGGCCATCATCACAACATCGAGGGCATGTGCCCCCCCCCCCACGCGCTGTCTGCCATCTGGGCGGAGCTTCCCCGCGCCATCCCATGCAAACCATCACAACCAACCACCGTGATGAGTGTCGCCCCTCCATCTCCTTCTGCCAGAAGCAGGCTGCGATGCCCGCCACCGACCTTCCGCCGCTCAGCTAACAGCCTGGACGCACGTCACCACCCATATCCCATTGCGCCAAGCCCCACCGCTCGATCCACTATGCCTGTCACCGCTCGTACGCCATGCGAGAAGAAAGGGAGAGTGGCGGTGGCTCCCCCCTTCTCCATTTAGGAAACTAGAACATAAGAGGAAGCCCTAACAAAAGCCCTAATTTAATATTTTTTGGGCAAAATTCAATAAGGCCCTATGGATTTCCAACATCTGCAAATCATCCCCTTTTAGATTCATGCATGTGCAAGTCACGTTTTATTTTGGGTATTTTACACCTTCTATTCGCAATTTATTTCCGTTAATTTTAAATGTAAAAACATTTAGAAATTGCATTTCAACCCTTCATTTCCAGATTCTTATTGCTTGCTTTTTATCATTAGAATAAATTTCATTTGTGTTTAATAAATTCTCAAAAAAATTAAGTTGGACTCCTGATCTGTGTCTCTTCATTATCTATTTTTTATTGCATTTTGTCATCAATTATAAATATTAAAAAAAATAAAAAATAACATTTCCCCGTTTGAACTTTAAAAAATCATAAAAAATTTAAATATTGTGTACAAAATTCTAAAAAAATCAGATTAGTTTTATTTTTTTGTTTTATTTTCTTAATAATTTTCATGCATTACTTATTTATAAAACCTGAAAAAATTGCAAATTACTAAAAATATTAAAAAATCATATAAAATTGTAGAAAAATAAAAAAAAGATTTCAATTCCTGTGTATTGATAATTTCCTTTAATTTATAGGAAAACTAGCTTTCGCAATTTTTTATTTCATTTTATATTTTTAAATTGCAAAATAATCATGTTTGTTTACTGTTTTAATTATTCAGTGTTTTTATTCATTTTAAAATTCTAAAAAATCTAAAAATATATAAAAAAATACAAAACCCATTAAAAATTTCATAAAAACACAAAAATCTAATTAGACATTTAAGCATTTTTGTTATATTTAAAAAATCTAAAATAATTGTACTTGAATCTATTTTGAAAATAATATTTTTGAAAATTAGAAAAAATGCAAAAATTAAAATCATTAAAAAAAATTTGAAAATCAGAAAATAAAAAATAGAAATAAACAAATAAAAAATAAAAAGATAAAAATTTTACAAAAACCAAGGTAGTTAGCATTTGAGATTCCCTTTTTTCTTTTAATTGTTTTTTCGATTATTTGAATAACTATCGGGAATTATTGCCTTCCTGAGTTCGATCTCGTTGCTATAAAATAAATAAGTAGCAAAATTTCTCTCGCCACATTTCTTTTGTAATTAATTGGCTTGAGAAGAAAAAAAATAAATTTGTTTGTTTGTGCCAGGAATTTTGGAGATTGTAATAATAATATTAAAATAATAATTGCCCCTCGAAAATCTCGCTCAATTGGTGTGTATGGGAAAAATAATGTTCATGACCTTATTATATATTTTACAACATGATTTTGAACTTTCTAGTCATATACAAGTTAATTTTACTTAACCTTTTTTTAAAGTTTTTTGATACTTTATGCTATTTTATTTCAACACAAAGATATACGAACCACAAAATCATAAAAAATCAAAATAAGCAAAAATCAATCAACCTAAGTTATAGGTATGTTATATTTATAAACTACATTGTATATTTCTCTATCGTAGAAAATATCAATAAAATTTAAAAAATATTTAAATGCTTAAAAAATGTATATAAACAATAAATATAATATGTATGTATCATGCACGAGAACAAATTTAAAAATAAAAACACCAAAATACATGTATATTATACACGTGTTTTGACCAAAAAATATTTCTTATATATATGGTCGAATTTCAATCTGTAACCTAATGAAAGTGCAAGGAATTAAAATATAAGCATTCTCTATTTTTACTCTTTTCTAAACTCGACCATATTTTTAATTTATTTTAAAAGAATTTTGTGCTAAGAAATCATGTGGTACTATCATGTGGTGCCACCAAATTCATCCCCAGTCTCCCATCTCCCCTCCTCCCCATGATCTCTAGCTGATTGAGAGGTCGTCTTCACACGATTGACCTAAGCAACCCAATCTACCCCACGTCCTACTACTGCTCCCATTTGATTGAGTGTTCATCTTTGTCCTCATGATCATTCAACTGCTCCTCCCTCACCATATATCATGCTCCTCCCTCACCCTATATCATTCAAGCAACCCCCTACTTTATAGCTGATCATGCCATTGAAGTTCCAATTCCTCGTCTGCTCGGATCTTCCCTACCCAACGACAAATGGGTGCTGAACACAATATCATGGCTAGAGACAAGTACATGAGCTTTTGTGCATTGATCCAAGGTCTTACTACCTTGTCTGAGTCATTGGATGCTCAGAAGAGGTCACCAGAGTTTGCTATTCATTTATGGCGATAATTAGGAGCCTCAGAGCTCTCGTCTACACTCTTTCACTCTCTACCATCAATTTCATTTTTCACTTAGTATAATAGACTGATCCTACCTTTCACCTAATTATAGGCACATTTCAATCGTCCTTCGTGCTTGATCCTCTTTGCCACTCAATACATCCTCACAATTATTTTTCCTGTTGGTATTTGTTTTGTTTTTGTCATTGCCTACTGTAGATCGAATTTGGAGCTACACGAATGACATAAAAGAGACTACACTTAGGAATGAGCATTGAGATGGGTCGGCCCGGCCCAGCCCGAAGTCCAACCCAAAAATCCTGGCCCAGCCTAGACCCAAATGAACACCGGGTCGGGCTTGGGACCAATATTTAGGCCTAAACATTTTGGGGGCCGGGCTCGAGCTTGGATCGGCCAGCCCGACCCGGCCCAAGGGCCCGGCCCGAAGAGGGCCCGAACCCTTTCCCATATCATACATGCATGAAAACTCCCACCCATTTCGTGTGCACTCTCTTCTTGTATCCCGTCTTCATATAATATTTATAAATCAACAAAGTCAGGCATGTGACATATGAGTTGATGATTATTGTATTTTAATTCAGAATTAATTTTTCTTATTAGTCTTTGGTTTAGATTCTGTTTGGTTATTCTTGAATTTGTTAGTATTTATTTTTTCAATTAGAACATTTTCTATTATTGAACATTTACCCAATATGGGCCTTATGCTCATTTTTTAACATGTAGCGTTTGGTGCACATGTTGTTGTTAAATGAGTAAATTTGTTTCACTCGTTCAATTTCTATACATGAGAGACATTCATGGTATCTAGCATTGAGTGCATGTGTGTAAAATGAGAAATCCTCGGATTTGGTAGAATTGAATTTTACTTGTTTCACAAGTATTATGGCAGAGGTTTTAAACAATTTTGGCTTGTGTAACTTGAGTTGAGATTAACTGGAAACAAAAGACTCAAAGTTAATATTCTCTAATGGGCGGAGATGGGCTGGTCCGACCCAGGCCCATCCCAATGGAATTAGGCCGGGCCTGGGCTTGAGCCGAACAAAAAAAATTGTGGGCCTAAGCCCATCCCAAGGCCCGAATTTTTTCAACGGGCTTGGGCCTGGGCCCCTCTGGGCCCGACCCCTGCTCATCCCTAACTACACTCTATAATTTTTGATTAATTTATTTTTTTGAGATAGTACACCATGCATATATTGAGCTAATTGGAAAGTGACATTATCTGTATAAATTTATTTACTTTAAGATTTTTACTTCATTGAGAAAAAAATGAATTTCGATACCTCGTTCATTATTGGAATAAGTTTAATAATTTCATCTTTTTCCGGACAAGGAAAGTTGTAATTACAGTAATTAGGGGAGGTAATCATATTTATTCTTGAAATAATTACAAACCCATTGAAATAAGAATACAAAAAAAGTAAAGAAAAGAAGTAAATAAGTAAGTAAGATGTTTACATGTACAAAATAAAAGAACCATGTTCAAGGGAACAAAGAAGCCAAACAACTTGCATTATCAAGATTATAAACTTGGGGCATCTTTGTGCTTGATGAAACCACCACATTTTTCCTAGAAACAATCATGCTCCGCAAAAGAGCCACAACCAATCATGCCAAGCAATTAATATGCATTGGTCAATCCATCGAAGATAGCAATCGAAGGACGTTAGTGCAATAAAAGTATTTACGAAATAATCTTAAGAATACAATACATTTATTTCAGGTCCTCCTATATTTTCTTCATATTTTTCATCTAACTGCCCTCCTTTATTATATTTTTGCTCACCCTCCCTCCCTATCTCACCCAGTCTTTCTCAATGTGGGCGTTAAAGAGGACACATAAGTTAAAGAAGGTCCAAATATAATTATATTATACTTTTGAGATTATTTGCAAATTATTGGTAATCAGGTTTATCACGTTAAACCTTTTGATGGTTACTTCTAACGATCTGACCAATAGAGGTAAACTACAAGACTAAGTATAGATATTTTGCGGGGTCTTCATATAAATATAAAATAGATATGGTTACGTGTCATAAACGCAAAAAATTTTTTACTTTTCTTTCATCCTCCTCTTTCTCCGATATTAACTTACCATAAAGGGTATTAGATCCGGATCCTTCCTCCTTGATCGACCTTCTTCCACCTGCAGCAGAGGAGCCGTCGTTCGCGGCATCTAGTGTTTCAGAAGGCGGAGGATAGAGAGAGACGTCCAGCGAGGTGAGCTCCGGTCTCTCATTCTCTCTTTACCAATCCTCCTACCTCTCTTTATCTACACATACATATCTATTAACGTGGTTTCGATGACCATCTGGATCAATTCTTCTCTTAGTTTAAGTTTTTGAAGCAATTAATGTTGCTTCTGCTTCCTTTCTTGATCATGTTGTTGTTATTTTCGTTTTCTTTTCATATTGTGTACTCTGTATCATCAGATCCAACATTTGCGACGCATGATTACTTTGTTTTCTCATTTTAGTTCAGCGTTGATTGGGCACACCTCGTGCTTATTCAATTATGGTGTTTGCTGCCCAATGTTAATCTTTGCATCATGTAAAACAAAAATATTACCAATTGTAAAAACATATAAGATCGATCATTTTCGTCTTTTTTCATTTGAAAAATTTGTCGAATTTCATATTCCCCAAACTAAGTGCCAGCATACCGCATATTCGTTTTGGACTGTCTGCTCGAACGAATATTGCATTCCGCCCAACATTTGAAGTCAGTTCCTAAACCCTGAGTTTGTAGTTGTCTTTTATTTTTACAAGGATGATGATCCTTATAGTTGTGATTTGGTTCGTTTAGTTTACTCTTCTTTCACTTCATCTCTTGTAGTAGGATGTTTAAAATTTGAAGTCCCCGGGAGGAGAGATTTGTAGATGCTGGTTGACTATTCATACGCAAGGACTGTTCATGACAACCGGATCTATGGATATCCGATCCGACCCATACGGTTTTGGCTTCCGGTTATGGGTACCCGTTCACATAGACGGATTCGGGTACCATGACATGCGATCCGATTGGGAATGGTGCCCCACCTGGATTTGGGTGGGAAACCGATTGATCGATCCGGTTCACTACCCGTTCTCCCTCACAACCCGGGAATCCTCCCACCCAAAAGACACAACCCGTTCTCCCTCACAACCCAATCATCCAACCGAATTCGATCAGTACTTGAGGGTTCCTCATCCCGTCAACGATCCAAGCAAACCCTAGAGTGCTTCGATCGACTATCACATTGGCCTTGCCGCCTCGATCCTCTTGGGTTGCTCCCACGAAACCTTAGATTTCTTTGCGGAATCCTTGCATCAAGATATCAGGTGCACCGCGTACTTGATTTCATTGTTTGATGTTGTACTTTTTTCTATTAGACGCTACCACCTATTTTGCATCTGAACATTGTGTTTTTTTCTGCTTTGGATTATGATTGTGGTGTTGTGGTTGTTTGTATGGGATAAAAATGGATCTTTATTGGGATTGGAATCGCGATGGAGGTTGGATCGACTTCACTTTTTGCTGAGAGGAATGGTTGTGATATATAGGAATTTATATATGCCTGCCCTTTTGATGTCGCTGCCAATGAAGATCGACGATATGGGTCACCGTCACGCAGATATGCCAATCCCCAACTTCCTTTTGGGAAAAATTTAATGATAAAGGTTCGCTGTTGGCAAATCAATGTAAGGGTTGACGTGTTCTCTTGCCATCCATCTCCTGCTCTCTCGTGGAAAGGAGAACTTTCTCTAGTTGATGAGGGAACACAACGTTTTGTCGAGTACATATCGCAGATGGTCCGCTCTTCTTTTCTCTGCAATGTACAATTCAATGAACTCTACCATTGATTGCAGGGTTCTTCTTCTTTTATATTTGCTATACATGAAATTCATATTTGCTATTTTCTCTAAATAAATAAGGGAAAAGCTCGGTATTTTGATTTTATAAGTGCAGATTTTTGTGATGACTAGTGATGATCCGCGGGTACCCGCGGGTACCCATTATCAATATAAATAATTTGGTTACCCATTAGAACGGGTATCCGTTGGAATGGGTTGGGTCGACCCGTTGATCCAATAGTAATGGGTCGGGGCAGGTCATGATTAAACGGGTCGGATACCCGCCCCAAGCACACCCCTAGAAACGCCATATCATTTTTCTTCCAATTCCCCTGTCAGTCCTTAGATATATGCGGCTTGTGTGCATTCTGGCAGGTGTTTGGTTGTAGCACTTACTATAATTTAAATTTAATGAATCGTATGGTCATCCTTTTTTTTCAAATTGATTATCCTGTCAAGATTATATATATGGCATATGATTTCCATCAATTGTCCTGTCAAGATGGTTCTATCTTATTGCCATTGCATCTAGTTGCCTCTGCCATATGATTTTTATGAATTGTCCTGTCAATATCGTTAATCTTATTGTCATTGCATTTAGTTGCCTCTATTGTCCTCATGTCAGGGATGTTCCTCAGCTCCATCATCAGGCTGTAGCTTCTTACTCAAGGGCAATAACCAATGTTCAGAACCATTTGAATTCCTTTGATGAATTATCTGATCTCTTAAGTCTTCTTCATGGTCTATCTCAACTAAATACTAGTGTGAAAACTCTTCTACCTCATTGTCCATGATTTTCCAACCTAGAATACATTAACATCTGGATTCCCTGTCCCAAAATCCGATCCATCTAATTGCCCTTCTAAGCTTTAATTAAGCAGAATTATCTATTATTTGAAATTGAAAATATGATATACAAAAAGCTATATCAAAGACAAGACAAAACTTGGATATATGTAGAATCGTACTCTAGAAGAGCAGAATGAAACCACTGGAGAAAATCACAAAGTCTAGAGATTGCATTAGGTTTGTCAAAGATTACAATGGGTGTAGGACTCTTGATAAAACCACACCAACATTGCAAGTCCCACAAGGACTAAACAAATAGCAGTGTAATTGGATATTGGAGAGATCCAAATACTCATATAAACACATATTCTAACACTCTCTCTTAACCTGGAGGTGGAGAATGTATAACTTGTTGCAAAAGAAAATAATCAACTCATCTTTATACGGCAGATCTTGTGCCTGGAGTGGATGCTCGTTGAATCCAGACAGTTGGAGGTAAATAGGCTGGGGTGTTGGTCTTCAATTAATCAAATGATGGATAACAGAAGAACTCTAAGATGATCCCATGCATTGGCAACATAAGTCTATTTGAAGTAAATGTTGCCAAGCATAAAAATAGAGCGATTTTCTCCCCTACAAAAATCTCAAGAGTGAGCCTCTCATGTATGAAAACTATGAGAATGAACATGTTCTACACGAAAGCCATCATTGCTTCTCTCACTGGGACCTTAAAGAGTGAGTTTCTCTCATGTAGAGACATCAAGAAGTATTAGGAATCTCGAAGAGGAGATCTCGTATTTGGTGCCACGTGCATAGGAGGATGGATATAAGGTACATTCTTTGAGAGATCTCATTGCAAAATCACAATAAGCCCACTCTTTCACTCCCCTTTCTCCTATATGTGTCGGAAGCATGATGATAATTGACCAGGTTGAGAGAACAAATGGAGGTTAAACCAACTCCTCTTTCCTTTTTTTCACATCTTCTCATAATTTCCCTTTTCCCTATTTAATACCTCTTAATCACATTATTTTAATAAGCAATTTCTATTTCTTTTAATTCTTTCATTATCTCACAATTGTCCCTTTTATGGACAATTTTGGTAAATTCACAGCTTCTCTCCTCTCCTCCCTATTTCTCTCTCTCCCCCCCTTTTTCTGCCCCTTTTAATAAAGCTAGGGCTCTCAACCCTCTTGGACTCAAACAATTGAACAAAGAAACAAACAAACTCAAATGGGCTGTAGCAACACAGGTATATGGGAATAGGGTCATCCCCAGTTACCTCCTCTAGTTATCCTCATATTCTCAAGTTTAACAGAACCTATTTCGTTCTCATATGATTATCCTTGTCTTTTACTAACTTTTAGTGTTTAAAACAACACATCTCGTTCAAGTTGCCACCTCCTGTCATCATGCGATTCATCCCAAGAAAGCATTATCGTTTACTCACTCCTCCAAGATGATAATGCCCTTAGGGTTTCTCGTTCTTTTTAAATACCAAGGAGGAATTAGAGTATCTCAGGATGGCAATGGCCATCTTCAAAAGGGCTAGCTTTGCAACACTTGTTAGAAACCTTGAGCATAACATGTCGGAGGATCTCGTGATGAAGTACAAGCCATCATCACTGTTGTTATCCTTAGTCCAGAGCTTCAAGGAGATATTGACATATTGGTCCAGAGCTTCACGTGCTAATATCATAGTGAAGGTTGTGGTCGACTCCTATCGGTCGATGGGTACAACTCTGGTGGATCCTTTCATTTTGACAAGCAACTCACATTTGCTACCCATGTCCTTCCTAGACGAGGGTTGTGGAGATGGAGCAAGGAACATGACTAGCTCCTTAGACGGGGCTCGACTTAGCCTTAACCTTAAATAGTCGAGGATCATAGGTTTTGAATCTTGTAGACCCTGTGATGTGGGTTAGATGGAGATGCAATGATATGATCTAGAAACGGAGGTTATAGGGGACATGATGGTGGCCTACATGGACTTGATTGGGAGAAATGCAACTATTGGTGGTGTTGCGGGGGCTTGATTAGAGTTGTCTTAGCCATGATTGCTATTAAACAACTCGAAATCTTCAAAACGACATGTTCCTCTCTTCTTGAACTTTGAAGAACATGAATTGATCTTGAACAGTGATGAACATGGAAACAATCATAATAAAAGTTTGAACTTTAATTTAGCTCTTAATACATGATCATTCAAATCTGGTTCAAGAAAAAACTCGGAGTACACATATTTTAATACCTTGTCAAAAAAATGAAATACATCAAGTAGAATAAAAACTAGAGAAAACTTGGATTTATATGGAATCCCACTCCATAGGAGTTGGATGAAACCATGAGAGAAAACCCATCAAGTTCTAGCTATTGCATTAAGTTTCTGAAAGATTACACAGGGTGTGGAGCTCTTTATATAGCCCCGCCAACACTCGAAAGTCCCATTAACAAGCAATATGGGACTAAACAAAGAGTAACACAGATTTTAACATTTATTATCGAGTACAACTGGTTCTTTTGAAATCAGTTTTTACCATTGTCAACTCAAATTTTTTAAATCCACCAATAGAACAATAGTGATGCTCATGAACTTCCATCCCAGAAAGGATGGAGCGCTGGTGGCGAGTGAAGGCGAGTGGAGGGGCGAAGTCGGCGAGGTTGGAGGTTGGGACTACTTCCTGTGGGGAGGTTGCGGAGAGGAAGGGGGAGCGTCCAGGGTTTGGTGCTGGGCCTTCACTGCATGGTGAGGGTGGCGAGAAACGGGCGAGGGGCGAGGAAGAGTGGGTGCAGGTGTCGCACAGGAAGTTGGGTAAGAGGTGTTTTAGGTGCGGTATACATGGCCATCTTGCCTCGGGTTGTCGGCTTCCGCCTCGTTGCTATGCATGTGGCAAGGTGGGTCATCGGAAAGCGTCCTGCTGGTCCTTTGGTGGTCTTGGTGTCTCTTCCCGGCTTGACCTGCATGCTCGGTCGGAGGAGCATGGGTCGGGGGAGCATGGTTGCTTCTTGACGACGGAGAAGGTTCGCTTGGACCCTCTTGGTGATAGGGGGGCTCGCTCTTATGCGCAGGTGGTGGGTGATGCGGGAGTCGGGGTAGATGTTGACGGTGCCACAGCGGTGGTGAATGTTGCAGGAGAGACGTCGCCCTCGGTTCTTGGTTTGCATGGGAAGATGGTGTTTGGGGAGACCGTGCATGGGAAGGCGGTGCATGGAAAGGTGGTGCGTGAGGTGGGGGTGCACGATGATGCTGGCTTCGTTGCGGCTGTGGGGCTTGCACGACGGCCTGGTGTGGTTTGGGATGCTGTAAGGTCCCACCTTCTTGGCTTTCTGGGCCCTCGATTCATGGGGGATTTCCAAGTTCTTGATTCATCGCGTTGCTGCGTTCGTGGCCTTTCCCCGGAGCAACGGGAAAGGCTTATTTGTAATGGCGACTCCGAAGATGCTGTTTGGAGAATGTTGCGGGTGGCTGATGGTGTCTCCTCAGATACTGAGGTCTGTGTGGCGGAGGTGCGTGGTGTGCCATTTCTCTCTCGTACAGTCCCTGTTTTGTCCAAGGTGCTTAGATCATGGGGGGAAGTTCTGGCAATCGTGGATGATGGACTTTCGCCGGGGGCGGATTGGAAGATCACCCGGATTCTCCTGGAATGTTCAAAGGGTTTTCTTAGCGATGCAGGTGGTAAGGTCTTCTTCGGAACTTTGAAAATTGGCCGGTGGCGATTCAAGGTGGAGCTTTCCGTCATCGCCCCTTTGCCGGCGCCGGCGGCTTGCCCTTCGCGTCCGGCTACTTTCGCCGATTCTGATGGCTTGGGGCTTGGGGATGTCGCCTCGTCTTCCGGTTGCCAGGTGGCATGCGTTGGGGGATATTCCGAAGCGTCGCCTTCTGGGTTCAACTTCTCTGGTCCCTTCGAGTTGCATCCTCGGGTGCTGTGTATGGCGTCTGAAAGGGCCGGTTTCTTGGATTTGGCCACGGTCGAGGACGATTTGCCTTCTCATCCTCGTCCGTTTTTGTCGGCTAACGCCGTGCAGTTAAATTTCTCCGGGCACGTGCCCTCTACTGGTGCGATGGGCTTTAACGGATCCCTTAACTTCGGGTCTTGGGCAACGAAGTGGCGGCCCTGTGACCCGCTTATGTTGCCCGACTCTTCTCTATTGCTGCCCGACTCTTCTCTTTCGAGGCCCGACTCTTCTTCGGGTTTGGCCCATCGGATCCAGTTGGAGGAACTTGGTGCGCCCTCGGACGTCGAAATGGTTCCTTCGCCCGCTATTCCTCCGATTGTGGTCCGCTCCCCCACCCCCCCTCTCCGGTGGGTCGGGGGGCTTCTTCAGTGTTGACTCCTTCCGGTGGCTCCATCGGGCTCTCTTCTGGTGGGGATGATCCTTCCGCGGTGGGGAGCCTTTCAGACAAGCGCTCAGGGAAGCGCTATCGGAGGCGTAACCGTTCTCGCCTTGGCTCTTCGGTGCAACATTCTTGTCCGACGTTGCGGGATTCTGTGGCGGAGGCGACTGGCCTCAGTGTGGTCGGGGGGAGCTTTGCTGGTCCTTAATGAAGGTTCTCTCTTGGAACGTTAGAGGACTTGGGGAGGTTGATAGGCGGCGATCTTTGGGGTTGCGGTTCTCAGAATGGGGCTGTGATATTGCTTTTATCCAAGAAACGAAATTGACGGGGGTGGATGATACTTTGTGGCGGTCTTTCGGTGCAGGCGCTATGGACGAGTTTAGGACGGTGGACGCGATTGGGGCGGCGGGTGGCATCTTGCTGGCGTGGCGCTCTGCGGCTTTCTCCTTCTCCTCAATGCGGGTGGGAAGGCATGTACTGTCGGTGGTGTTGAATCGGGCTGATTCCCTTGGTCCTATTGCTTTCTCATGTATATATGCGCCAACGTGCCACGTCCTCAGGAGGGAGCTGTGGGATGATCTTCGGGACGTGGCCTCCGCTTTTGAGGGCCTTCCTTGGCTTCTGGGGGGGGGGGGTTTCCAACGTGACTGCTCACTCATCGGATCGTCCGCGAGGCCGGAGGGGCCGGGATCCGCGCTCGTGCGAATTTGCTGAGCTTTTGGATGAGTTAGCTCTGGAGGGGATGATCCCCGATGATATTTCTTACATCTGGAGGAATAATGCGTCTCGATCTAGGATTGATCGATTCTTGGCTAATGGGAAACTTATAGAGGCTTTCCCTCTGTGTTCGGTGTCTTCTCGTCCACGCTCCTTCTCTGATCACAGTCCTATTATGTGGGACTCTGGGGAGGACCTTCGGCCGAGGGGTCTTTTTCGCTACGAGAAATGCTGGCTTTTGGAGCCTAACTTCAAAGATATGGTTAAAAATCATTGGAACCGGGCCTCTTTTGTGGGGTCTGCTGCTCATAGACTTGATCAGAAGTTCGCCTCTTTGCGGAAACTTCTTACGTTGTTTAAGGAGTCGCGGATGGCTCGTGTGGCTGCTAGAGCGGCGGCAGAGGATGTCATTGCACGCCTAGACCGGACGGACAATGATAGGGATTTGGTGTCGGAGGAACTTCATGAGCGCACTGTTGCGTAAAACACCGTCACCACGGAGGACAAGAAACGGAACCTGGAGTGGCGTCAGCGTTCGCGTCTTAAGTGGCTCAAGGAGGGCGATGCCAATACTGCTTTCTTTCACTGCGTGGCTAGCGGTAGAAGGCGCTACAACTCAATTCGCTCTCTTTATGTTAATGGTGTCCTGGTTAGTGACGAGAAGGAGTTGGGGCTTGCCATTGCGGATCACTTCAAGCGTGCCTATGGGAGTCGCTCACAGCGCAAGTGGCGTTGGTTGGGCCGTGGGGCCCCTTCTTTAGCGTCCTTGGATTCTGTGGCCCTGACTAGGCCGATCTCCCTGGATGAGATTAAGGAGGCCGTGTGGGACTTGAATGCTGATGGTTTACCGGGCCCTGACGGGTTCCCTGTGGCTTTCTACCGTGATTTTTGGGATGTAGTGGCCAATGATGTTATGGAGGTTGTTAGCGAATTTTGTGATGGGAACAATGGTTTTGATAGAATTAATAGGGCCATCATTGTTATGATCCCTAAGTCTGCAGCGGCTAATCGCATCGAGGACTTTCGGCCTATCTCTATCTCGAATAGGATCTATCTTATCATTGCTAAGGTCTTAGCGAGGAGGCTTCCTCCTGTTCTTGACACGCTGGTTTCCCGGCCCAGGCCGCCTTCATCCGGGGAAGGCAGATCTCGGATTGCATCGCGGTGGCTTTCGAGTTGGTTGCGGATTGGAAGAGTTCTAACAAGATGGGGGTTCTTCGGAAGATTGATTTCGCCAAGGCTTATGATTGTCTTGATTGGCGGTTCTTGTGGTCTGTTTTGAGAAGGAGGGGATTCCCTGAGGTTTGGATTTCTTGGATGCGTCGCTGTGTGGTCTTGATTAATGGCCGCCCGGTTGGGGGCTTCTTCCAACCGCGTAGGGGGGTGCGGCAGGGGTGTCCCCTCGTCCCCCTCCTCTTTGTGCTGGCGTCGGACGTGTTGGCTCGTATGCTGGACTGTGTGATCGAGGCGGGGCTGACCAAGGGCTTCACTGTGGGGACCTTGCGCGTGCCCTTAATTCAATTTGCGGACGACACTATCTGCTTCATCGAGGGTGGCACTTCTGAGGTCTCCGGTATGGCGACTACTCTGGAGCTTTTCAATGAATTATTGGGGCTCTTGATTAATGGGGCTAAGTCTAAGGTGATCCCCTTTGGGATGTCGCAGGCGGAGGCGCTGGAGTGTGGGCGGCTGCTGGGCTCTCCTCCGAGTGGGCTCCCTTTTGATTACCTTGGCTTGCCTTTGGTCGTGGGTCGTGTCAGGCTTCAGGATTGGCGTTTGGTTGTGGAGAAGATGGAGACTCGCCTTGCTGGTTGGCGCGCAGCGTTGTTATCTAGAGGGGGTCGTCTTGTTCTTCTTAAGGCGGTGCTTTCCTCTATTCCTATTTTCTTTCTCTCGGCTCGTCGAATGCCTAAGAGGATTCGTCTGCGACTTGAGCGTTGTATGCGAGGCTTCTTGTGGGGTAAGAAGGGGGAGGGGGGAAGGGGGGTTCATCTGGTGGCCTGGGATGAGGTTACTCGGGCCAAGCGGGCTGGTGGCTTGGGGGTGCGAAGGTTGGAGGTTGTTAATGAGGCTCTCTTGCTAAAATGGACGAGTAGAATCTGGGGTCAGGAGGATAACTTCTTTATTATTGTTCTGCGGGAGTTCCTGGGGGAGGCGATGATGGGCTTGACGCGGGGGGATGCTTACGGGCACCTGGGGGGATGCTTACGGGCACCTCTCTCCGTTTTGGCGTGGTGTTTTGAAAGTTTTTATTCGTAACCTCTCCCTCTTTAGGCCGGTGTTGGGAAAGGGGGATTCCTTCCGGTTTTGGATCGACGATTGGTCGGGAAGGGGTACTCTAAAGGAACACTTTCCCCGTTTGTTTGCTTTGGCGGATGACAAGGAGGCCTCGGTGGCTTCGTGCTGGGTGGATGGATGCTGGTGTCCACGCTTTATCGCCAATTTCTCGGATCAGCGTCTGGATGATTTTCTCTCTTTAATGAACGTGCTTGCTGAGGTTGATCAACCTAATGATGGCCGGGACCACTGGACATGGAAGGACGGTATTTTTTCCACGCGTAAGGCGTATCTGGCACTAGCTCCCCGTCCTCAGGCTGGGGATGATCTTCTCTTGCGTGATTGCTCGTTCCTCTGGGGGTTGAAGCTTCTTGAGCGCATTGGAGTCTTCCTGTGGCTTCTTCGCAGGGGGAGGCTCTTAACGCGTGACCGCTGCGCCCGATTCTTTGCTAACGTTGGGCCTACTTGCGGGCTTTGTGATGAGGAGACGGAAACCATTGATCACTTGTTCTTTGGCTGTAACATGGTTCGGGGGCTTTGGGTTGATCTGGAATGGGTCAGCTCGGATGGTCTGATTGCCTTTTGCGAGAGCTTGTTTTGCAAAAGGACCAGGGAAAGGAAGGAGTTTTTGGTTCCGCTTGCAAGGTTGTGGTGTATCCGGCTGGGGAGGAATGAGGCCCTCTTCGCTAGCCAACGGTTCTACCGGGAGAACGTTCTTTTCCTCTGCTCGCGTCTTCTGGATGATTGGTGTACATGGTAACCCTATCGTGGCTTTTTGGGGGTGATCTTTGGTTGTTGCTTTCTCGGGTGTTCCCTCTATGGGTCTTGTTTGTTTGGTTTTTGTAACCTTCTTGTAACATTCTTTGCTTCTTTTCCTTTTAATATATTGGGGCGAACACCGTAGAATGTCTCCCCCTTTTTTGAGCTTCAAAAAAAAAAAGAACTTCCATCCAAAATATTTCAAGCATGCACATGCAAAACTCTCAGATCCCTATCACGGCATGACGTGCATGGAGAGTACTCCATTGTAAATGATCTCTTCTTCATGGTACTGACTATGGTACTCTCACAAGTGATCTAGTCCATGCGGGCTTGACATGATTGTTATAGCACAGTGGCTCTGAAAATTTTAAATGTATACAGACCATTGGGCATTGTGTCCCATGGTTTTCTCATTGATATAATTATCAATGCAAAAAAATTATCTAGTAGCCAGGGAATCTGAACCTCGATAGAGCCAGAATATTCTTTAGATGAGCTCGGAAATAAGGGCTCTATCCATGGGAAATGAGCTCGTGAAGCATCGTAATGCATTACCCATCATCAAGGACTTGTGAACAAGAATGTGAAAATGTCATGCTCGCAAAGAGCACGATCTAATTTTTACCGATAATCCTAATATTGTGCGGCTCGAGGACCATTTTCACTGGTTTCTAAAGATTTGTACATGAAAGCTCACATGTGGAGACACTTGACCTTTACATGTAGAAGTGACCAACAAGGCCTTGAAACTAGAAAAATGGAGTTTGATTATAGCCAACATGACATTAAAAATGAAAAATGTAGTGTGATCTATGGTCATAAGGCATTGAAGCGAAAGTAAAAGTATATGAAAAGGCGAAGAGTCAAGGCCATTCTAGACGCTCCTACTCTCCACCATCCCATGAAAACGTTTTTTTTAAATGCGACGGTGAACCTTGTCTTCGTGCCACCTTTCCTCTTCCTTGCAGCATGGAAATCCTTAAGATCCTGCTCCTTCTGGATCAACAATGTGTGGTTTGGATCTCTTCATTCCAATATTTTCTTGAAATTTAACATTTTCTTGGTAACTGTTATAACCGGAAAATGTAGCGATTCATCTGCTCATGATTCATGTCACAAATACATTTTCTCTCCTTGTAGATGTTACTAGCATACCGATCATCCTTTTGATAGATGATGGAGGAGGATTGATAAACGTATGCTTTCAAGACATGCCCTATGAGCTTGCCACTAGGTATGTTGCGTCCTAGTTTTATAGTCTGTACGGCTTCTACTATATTCTTTAGTGGGCCATTGATTCATGTGCTTCTAATCACATGACCGGGAAGGTTTTTGCTCACATTGATTCACGGTCTCTTGTAAGTGTGAGATTGGCTGTGTTGGCCAATGGCACTCGTTGATTATAGTTCAATTGGTTTTGTCCACGACCTTCAAACTCAAGTGCTGGAGTTTACAGTGCACTTGAGTTTCCTTGGGGATTACATTAGTCGATTATGCTCTCAGTTGGGTTCCAGAGTTTTTTTTATCAGTATTTTGTTATCTGAATATTCAGATCCTTGGGGGTTTTGGTGGGGCTATAAGAAGGCTGCTCTCTACTACTTGGATGTCTTATCTAGCTCCACTTTTGTTTGTTCTTCATTGATCTCCATCGACCCATTCTTATGGCCTCCATGTCTTAGTTATCCACATGTCATGTCCCTCTCTATGATGTTTTCTGAACAATCTACATTCAAGCTGTTTAAGTGCCACTCATGTCAGGTTTTCATCGAGCCTTATAAAATTATTTGATTGGGCTCATGTTGATTTGGCAAGCATCACCGAGTCTTGTTCCCTTGGTGTATGAATACTCGTTGTTTGCCTTTGGTTTGATGCATTGCAATATATAGAGTTCGTATCTTATACACACTGTTTTTGGATCATCATTATTTTGTTCGTTTTGGGGAAAATTTTAGTAGTCACTCAGATCTATATATTAAAAGAACAGCATGAGTTTTTTTGTGAAATTTTTGTTCTTGAAATAAAGACATCTTTAGCTCTTGTAATATGTTTTTTTCCAACCTGGTAATGCTTTGAAAATTGTACAAAGGATTTAGCTTTTTTTTGCATCGTTGTGCCCTTAACACTTGACATTTTGCTTATATACATCGTACCAATATGGAGTTGTGGAGCGGAAGGGGAAACACTTTGATGTTGCCCATACTCTTATCACTCAGATGAAGGTTCCCAAGACTTTCTAGGAGGTCGTCATCTTGATTGCTGCCTATTTGATTAAAATGCTTTTTTCTTTTCATGGGAAGGGAATCACTCTCCTTTCTGTGCTTTACGTTGATATTAAAGCTTTTCTAGGGTATTCTAACACCCAGAAAAGATTCACGCATTATGATTCTAGTTCTCATTTCTACCATATTTTTGTTGAATTGCTTTTTTGAGCAATCTTGCTTAATTGTTCCCATACATGACATTCATTTGGATTTTCCATGCAATGCGAATAACGAGGCTAAGAAAATTCACGATGTAATAAGTAATTGAATTACAAGCTGAGCATGTAGACGTCTGGCTCTCAAGATGTGATCTTGAAGTAGAGAGCGAGAGATGATTTCGAATTTGGGAGAAAGAGAGGCTTTGCTTTGGAATGCATGTTCTCAACAATGGGTCTAGGGTCCTATTTATCGTGGTGGGGGATGAGCTCTCAAAAATATAGCCCCTTGGAAACAAATCAGGAAAGAAATCATCAAAATTTGATACACATGATCGATCATACGAGGAAGATGATCGATCATTTCAAGTTGGTCGATCATTTCAAGTTGAAAGATCATGTAGTTCAAGATGATCGATCATTTCAAGTTGATCGATCATGTAGATCAAGATGATCGATCATAATATAGTCGTCGGAGATTCTTATTCCAATCGTGATCAATTATAAAAGGCAGCTGGTCGATCAAGGGTGATCGATCAGGTCAAGTGGGTTGATCGATCAGTGAAGGTCGATCTGACCAATTAGGTCGATCGATCAGAGGCAATTGATCGACCAGATCAAGAAGGTTGATCGATCATAATGGCTTGAACTTAATATGCCTACATGATACTCATGCATATATATATGTATATATATATATATATATGAGGAAAGGGAGCCTACTTTGTGAAGTAGGTAACCTTACCTACTTCACATTCCATTTTTTGCAATTTTTTTTGAAAAATATCACCGTGGATTTTCATAACTATATCTAGGGGTGCACATGGATCGGATTGGTTCGGATTTTAGCTTAATCCATGCCCAATCCAACTTTTAACAGATTTTTGTTTTTTCAAATCCAATCCAATCCGTCATATATATAAATCCAATCCGATCCAGTCCATCGGATTACGGATTGGATCGGATTGGTTCGGATTTTTATACTTACAATTTTCCGTTAAATAGTCTATTTTGCATATTTATACTTTCCAACATACTAGCCCTCGAACATTCAAATAATGACTAAAAATCGATCATATGAATAGAAGTAAAGAAAAAGAAAAAATACATAATCAAGTGAAAGTTGAAGAATTCCATTAATCTATTATAAAAAGTTGAGACATACAATCAAAGTAAAGGATTATATTGAATTTGAAATTTAAGTTTTCTTTAATAAATAATGCATTAGTTTGTTTTCTGCAATTGATTTCCACCAAATGATTCCAGTAAAAACAATACTAGTTATCAAATAAGATAAAAAGACAAGTTAGATAAATAAAAATGTGATCTTTGTGATCGGGTATTGATGAAGTACATGATTAACTTAAAATGTTAAGCTATGCCAAACCCAACCACTCGCAAGAATATCCTTCAACTCTTTATAATATATCATTAAGAAATAAGAATCATAAAACATTCATACCCAATTGAGTACGCAAGACAAAACTAATTTAAATATAACCCTCCAAATAGGCATCATCTCTCGTTTAAAATGAAAAGTCAAATTTTGCAAATTCTATGAAAAATATGGATAGAAAATAAATATCAAATTAAAAATAAAAGGCATTGAAATAATGCTTATTTCTTCTGAGATGGGTGTGATATATTTGATTATATAATCGATCCAATTTCATCACTAAAATAAGGTTGCGAGTTAGAGCAAATAAAATGTAAGAAGCAAAGGGATCAAAAATAACTAACAAATGCACCAAGCAACTATCTCAAATATATTTTCTTTTAACGAAGAGCAGAAGAGTGGTAACATACGGAGGCCAAATGGTATCGCGTGGGAGGGGATTATGTTGTTTGAGACATGCAACGACATCGAATGGAAGTGGTGGTGGTAAAATTGTGTTGGAGGAGAATAACATTGTGCAAGAGGGAGTCATCATCAAAATGGAGTGAGAGGGAATCAGAGGAATTTTGGCGGCCAATAGTGAAATGAGAAAGAGGAAACCGGGAGAGGAATAACCGAATATGGATTTATAATTTTACAAATTATATTCATACTTTATTATTTTGCAGATTTAACATTTGTCTTTCAAGAGAGAAGAAAGAGTGATATCAAGAGGACTCGTATCCAAGATTGATATGGAAAAAATGACATGAATGACATTGATTATGTCCTTACAAAGATTTCAAAATAGGTACACATGGATATTATGCATATATGTATGTATCTACATGCACGCATGTATGTTAACGGATTAACGGATTGGATCGGATCAGATTTTGATAAAGATCCGATCCAATCCATACTTTAACGGATTTCAAAAATTCTAATCCGATCCGATCCATTAGAGTGGTAAAACCAAACCAATCCAATCCAATGGCATCGGATTGGATCGGATTACGGATTTTATCCGATCCGTGTGCACCCCTAACTATATCCCTCTGATATGTCATTCAAATTTCGTCAGAATCAGAGACTCCTACGGCCTCTATCCAGAACAGGTAAAATACAACAAATCTGTGACCGTTAAAAAATGATTGTCTGGATGGAAGCCGTAGGAGTCTGTTTCTGACGATATTTGAATGACATATTAGAGGGATATAATTATGAAAATCCACGGTGGTATTTTTCAAAAAAAATAAAAAATTTGCAAAAAATGAAATGTGAAGTAGGTAAGGTTACCTACTTCACAAAGTAGGCTCCCTTTCCTATATATATATATATTTGAGAGTTTTTACATATATCTATTTCCAAAATTTTCTTTCTTCTTTAGCTTGTCCACAACTTTAAGCTTGTCTACAGCTTTTTGTGCTTCAAACTTGCAGCGACTTGTCTTTAAATCTGTAGAGCTATCTGTACTCACAAAGATTGTTGTCATAAAAAATAATGATACCATTAGCATGCAATCAAGATACTTACAAATCTCGCACGGTTAATTCTATTTCTCAGCTATTCTCACAACGAAAAATTCGTCGATGCTTTGATTGATTTTGGGAGATTATTGTGTACTTTTACAAGATACTTGATGGAAGCAATCTATGAATTATGAGATATATGCACTTCCGTCTCGTGTCACATGGATCTTGTACCTTACAATCTGAGTATCACTCCTGCTTCTAGTTTATAGATATTCACCAAGCACATGTTGATGGTAGAATCGAACAACTTAAGGCAGGGCTTATGATCAAAGCTTCATTTAGATGTATAGGGTTGATGACTTCTAAACCTTTTCTCCTGTGGCGAGGATAGGCTCTATGAGTTCTGTTTATTGTGTGGCATCATCTATAGTTTTTGGTCTATCTATCAGCTTGATCTGGAAATTATTTTCCGAAATGAGAGATGTGCATGTCCTAAGTCTTAACCACCTGGTATGCCATCAATATGGAGTTCATATGTTGGCTCAGGAAGTTCATACATGGCATGAAGCATGTCATGACTTGATATGCGCAACACGAAGATTGCTATCTAGGTTATCGTAGAATTTCCTTTGATCACCATGTTTATTAGACGACAAACATGCAACACAATTGTTTTAGTAATCTACATTGATGATAGGGTTCTTACCGGAAATGATGTTAATAACATACATGAAACCAAGTCTTTTATGCAATGGGTATTTGTTATAAAGGACCTTGGTCAACTATGATGCTTTTTAGGCATTGAGGTGACTTGACACTAAAGGGGACTTCAGCTATCCTAGGATATTTTTTTTGAAAGAGCTAGGGGAAGTATTACCTTGATATCTTGGAGGAGTTTAGTTTACTTGGTTGCAACTTGCAAACCATCCCAATAGCTGTAAAGTTTCTAACATTACATTGATGTCAATGACAAATGTTTTGAGGAGTCCACGAGATAATAGAATTTAGTTGGAAAATTTCTTTATCTTACAATCAGTCGACCAAATATTACCTACGTTGTTAGTAGGGAAAGTCAACATATGAAGAGGCCTTGGTGCAATCACTGATAGGAAATACTACTAATTCTCCACGACCTAGGAGTTCATTGGGGAAATGGCTCTTCACTTGGGCGGGGGATCTGGAGGGGACTTTTGTCAAATCCAACAAGTTGAGTCAAGTGAGTCTTCGAACTGATCTCATTAAAATTTTTCCAGCTTGAACTTAAACTCCAGCGAATTCTGGGGGGGGGGGGTGATCCAACAAGCCGAGTCGAGTGACACTTGGATCGTTAAAAAATTCTTAGCTTCTTGACATCAGACTTGAACTCTATAGAGTTTGACGAAGTCAACCCGGGTTAGGCTCTGAACAATGTGGGATTCGTATTTATTCCCACAAACATTTTGGCTGCACTAAAAATATGTAAGAATTAAATAAATATTCGGGCAAAATTACACATATTTGGCAGCGGGGAGGGTTGAACTCAGACCTAAGTAATTAGGCCATGTTCACACAACCATCCATGCTATAGCACACACATAGATAATGCATGCATCTTTTATCGAGCCAACGTGCTGCTGTAAAATAAAGGCTGGCATGCTTGGATGGTTTAAGATTAAAAAATGAGTCCATATTCTTGATTCAAGCTTGCTCATTAGCTTTAACGCACACAAATTCACCATCCTTTAGTAACTAGTCTAGGCTGTCTAGCTGGGGTTGATCTCGAACATGAGTTTTTGGACACACCTATTTTATCTGAAATGGTTTTTGACTATATAGAATCCAAACGAAGTAACTGGAACACAAGTTAAGGACGAAAACGTAGAGATATGACAGAAAGCTTGGAACACACTACATCCCAAAGGACCTTTTTGAACACTGGGGTTCAACTCAATGGAATGATGCAATTAATGAAGATGTCAATCATCGAATTAATGTAGATCACTTAAAGTAAATATGATCTTCATGTGTTTTCTTTACAGGTGTTCATGGTAATCAGGTAACTGGTACTTGACCTGAACCATGAAAATGGCCCTGAACTTTTGGATATCATTAAACTCATGTGGCTCGAGCATTGGATTTGAGTCTACTTATTTCTTGCAAGTGATACAAATGTATTTCCAGGTGTACCCGTGAATACCCAAATAGACAAAATTGTGGAGATCTTTGGCCTTATCTACAAACCTTCCAACCCCTTCCATTCAAACTCGGCAACTCAACCTCTATTCGTCGATTCATTGAAATTCATCCATCTCATTAGACACTTCCTCCCATACTCGGTTGGACAATATGCCACCATCTCCACTCAACACATTGAGAGCCCCTCCTTCGATGTTGCAAACTCTTCGGGGGGCCGTGCCAATACTTTGAACCCCTCCCCCGATGCCACAAATTCTAGGGTGGCTGTGCCTTCACCTTGAGCTCTCCTCAGAGAATTTATAGCTACAAAGTCGTAATTTTGTTTGATTATGTCGATCAGTGATGATGTTGACAATTTCATTTTGGCTAGAACAATGCAGGCAACGATTCGACCAATAGTCTGTGACTACTGAGGGCTTCTTCTGACCTAGTGTTTGATGTCATGCGTACGAATGCCAATTTTTTTGATAAATATCTTTCTAGTTTTGGTTCATAATTTTACGTGAAATTAGTTTTTGAATTTGTGATATTTATTGTTGAATAAATAGACCGCATTACAGTTTTTTAATTTCACTCGTTAACAACTTGATTAGATCCGTATAGTTAATAATTACTGTAATAATTATGTTAATTGATTACTCTGCCATCCTTTATTCACAGATATCCTATCCTTACAATTTGAGTTTTCATCACATACAGCAAAGTGGAAGTTTAGGGCGATGTCGAACTTTATGTTGATGGATCCTTTGTGAATGTTCATATTGTACTGTCCGATGAATTTTTATGCTATAATTGCTCATTTGCACCATGTTCGCACACATTGTCTTATTTTGGACCGAACTCTGCAGAATTAAGTTGAAGATAGTGCTTTTAGTTCGGTGGATGTAGTTGTTGAGTTTCTTTCAGAATACAAGGAACCTTTCTATATTATTTAACATTCTATGGCATTACTACTAGTATAGATAAGCGGATCATAAGTCTGATTTCTCTGCCTGTCTTGTTTCTGCAGATGTTTGACGATCAAGATTTGGGATTCTTTGCCAACTTTCTTGGCATCTTTATATTTGTTCTGGTAATTGCTTACCACTATGTCATGGCAGATCCGAAATATGAAGGAAACTGAGTTGGCGCACCTTCATGCAGTTTGAGAGGCAGATGGTCGCGACCCCATTTGATGGGGAAAAGGCCTGGTTTTTATTTCTCGGATGTTTTTAGACTGAAGACATCCATATGTTTTTTGTCATGTAAGTATTTTACATGAAGATCACTATTTAGTGCTTTCTACTGAACTTGGAACACCATTTATGGTCTTGTTGGAAATCGCTTGTTACTTAACTGCTGCTTTTTTTGATGTTTGAGTGGATGTGCTTACGAGTGTCCATATGACATGTTACCTACTTATGTCTTGTAAGAAATTTATAATTGTTAGGGTTGTATTAGATCTCGAGGGTTGCACGATGAACTACACCTTTAATTAACCATGCTACTTTCACTTTTCCACCTAAGGTGAAATCGAGAAGTTGCAGTAACAGCAGGAAGACTATAATTTGAAAAAAGGTACTGCCTGAGCGTAGTGTTCATTTTATTTGGACAAATCTCAAGGTCAATCAGGAGGAGGTAATTACAGAATTAGTCTCATGTATAGATTGACGAAGCATTGGACAAGTTATCCAATATTTCTTGTCTTTTTGTTTCTTCAATTTATGTTTTGTTATTGTCTTTTTAGAGAGGCAAAACTGGGTTAATTTGAAATCAGGGTTAGCAGGTATAGAAGTACAAGGTTAGAGTGAATGGAACAAAATTAACTTTGGCTTTGAAATATTTTTTTTTTGAGATCTTTGCCTATTTTTTAAAAAAACAATATTGGTACACATGCTGTTTTAAGTACGCTGTGTTTGTTGCCTTGAATTACTGTGATTGTATTTGGTATTTTGGTTGGTGCGTCTACTTAAATGTTTCATTTCTTTGTGTTGTTTATGGTAATTTAAAATTCTGATGTTTTAAATAAGATTTGCGTTCAAGCCAAAGTATTTTTAATATCAGTAAATTATTTCTGTAGCATGATTTTTAAACTAGTATGAGCTTTTATAGAGAGATTTTTGTTTACAATTAGCAGCTCCATGTTGGTCGATTAAGTGCTGATCGATCAAAGGCTGACTGTTGGTTGATCATGAACTAGTCGATTAGAAGATTAAGTGGTTGATTGATCGATTGGTAGATAAAGAATGATCGATAGGGGTTATTTTCAGAAACGGGAAGTCATGTTGACACAATAAAGTATATAGAACAAATAATCACACATAAATAAATAGTACGGATAGACACGCTTGGCGTCTAGTTAAAAATGGACTTTTAGGTATCGTTGCATCTAAATAATGCGAATTGAACACTTTAATTTTATGATAACCGTATAGGGTGAGTTTAATGGAGGATGAGTGTTCACCAACTTTTACTTGTTTTTGTAGTTTACATGCTTCCAATTCTTTTGTGCTCTCTCTCTCTCTCTAAAATCAGAGCGCAAATGCAACAAAGCAAGCTGAGGATGCATCCACCCTATTCTAGCGATGGGCTACACCACATCAGATAGCGCTAGTGAATTGAGAGCACATGAAAACGGGTTGGTATATCTACACTCTATCTTGAAGTAAAGGACGATCGGAACATGGGAGTCCTTGGTAAGCAGATGAGGACATGGGAAAAATCAGAACTTTCTCACTCAATCCTGGGCATCCGCAAGGCCTCGAATGTCCCTTGTTAGATCAGAGTGAGTAGGGCCTATTTTCCTTACTGCTTTGCACGTTCCAGCCTTCATAATCAAATCGAAGCATATCTTCTTCTGCTAATCTTGACGTATGTTATAGTTTAAACCCTGACTTAGCTTTAGCCGATGGAGAGAGGAGTCGACCTAAGGTTCGGTATTTATCTTCTTTTGTCTAGGTTTTTCTGAATAGTATTTGTTAGAAACCATATGTATAGATAGTTATGTGTATAAGTGTGCTAATTGAATCGACTACCTTTTGAATCCATCAGTGCTTCTATTCATTTTTAATTTTTGAATATGAATACAAATTGAATTTAAATGAATTTGCAAACTTGAATTTGATTCATTTTGATTTTCAAATATTCAAATTTTTTCTTTTTATTTCAAATTTGACATGTTACATGATGTTTTAAAGTTGATATAAATTATTTACATAAAGAATATTGACAATTGTAAAGATTTTATTTATGGGATTTTTACCAGGCAGACCCTATAATCTTTGTCAATTACCTCTACGACCTTTGAAATAACGTATTTCCTGCCTCAACCCCGTAAACTTGCTAACCCTTACCCAGCAAACCATGTGGTTAACCCCGTCCATTTGCTCGTTAAAAGTAACCGGATTCCGTGAATTTCTTTTTCATAATACCCATTTTGTTTCTCAAAATTACAAAAAATGCCTTTCTCCCTCACTCTAGGCTTCCTCCATGATATCAGCCCTGCTGCGTATCCTCTCCACCCTTGCAGAGCCGCCCGAAGCCCGCGGCTGCGGCGCCACTGCACGAGCCCGCCGCACCGACCGCAAACACCCTTCCAAAATCGCCAACCTGGGCGTGTGTCGCCCAGGCATCCGCCACCTCCAGCCCGCAGCAGGGGCGACGCCCTTCGCCCGTCGACTGCGCGTCCTCTCCATCCTTGCAGATCTGCCTGGCCCGCAGACCTCGCGACGGAGCCCGACCTCCCCTCCGCCCATGCACAAGCCTCCTTCCTAAGTTCGCCTTCGCCCGACCTCCCCTCCTCCCCTACGCATGACCTCTCCTTTGCCCCCACCCAGGCCTCATCCCCTCTGCCTTGCGCGGGGTCTGCTACACGGATTCGGAGAGCAGGCAAGGGGTCGGGGAGCATTTGCTTCATGTGGGAAGACAAGGAGGAGATGATCGAGATTGAGCTGGAGGAGGATAACCTCATAGAGATCGATCCATCAACGCACATGTGAGATTGAGTTTGACAGTAAGATTTCACCGCGTGCATCAAAGTTTTGCATCAAAGAAGAAGTAGAATAGAGGAATAAGAGGAGGAAGAAGAAGGAGATGGGGAGGAGGAAGATCCACCGTTAAATTTCTCTCTGGTTAGATTAACTCAAGACTAACCCAAGCAATTAACCCAAATAAAGTTAAAACTGACGGTAGGGTATGTGGGGTAAGACAGAGCAAGTTTACAGGATCGAGGGAGGAAAATCATTATTTCAAAGGTCGTAGAGGTAATTGGCAAAGATTATAGGGTCTTCTGGGTAAAAATCCCTTTATTTATAATTCTATTTTCAAGTGCACAACTAAGATAAGTTAAAAAATATATAATCAAGGAACCCGATGAATAATATATAATGTACAAAACTTCCAATCTTTTATAGATATTGAATGCCTTTTGCAATCTATATTGAATGCCTTTTGCAATCTAGTTTTTCTTTTTTCCATGATGAAAGAAATATATAAATAAATATAAATATATTATCTTTATTTAAAGAGATAGAATGTTTTTGATACAACAAAGGAGACAATTAGGATAATGAACTTGAAATGCGTAACCCAGGTAGCCTAGTAGCAATTGGTTATTGGCCTTATGATTCTTCTCTCACATGTCCTTTCTCATCTTCGATTAGGGATTCTTTTGCAATCTAAATTTATGTTTTTTATGTCGAAAGAAATATATCAATAAACAAATAATTATTACATATTTATTTAAAAGAATAGAATATATTTGGTAGAGCAAAGGAGATGGCTAGGATGACAAACTCGAAATGCGTAGCATGTATAGCCTACGAGCAAGTGGTTAGTGGCCCTATGACTCCTCTGATTCACGTCCTTCCTCACCCCAGATCATGTTTGGTTGCCGGGTTACTTTGGAGTAAACATACTACCTAGGATGTACCCCCCATTTGGCTTGGGGTTACCTCCAGTTCTACTTCTGTGATCCTAGGATGAAATTAGTTGTATGGATCCCACATTTTTCTTTGTTATAATATTCTTAACCATGTTCAAAAAATAACACCAAAAATATATTACAATCATAAAAATAATCAATATAACACATAAGCAATGCGACATCACATCACATTTACCTTCCAACTCTCCTAACCATCCAAACGGATACTATTCACAGAAGGATTACTCATTTGGCTAACCCTCCAACAAGAGGTTACTCCATTTCAACCCAACCTTGTTATCAACATGCATCAGATCCCCAATTCACTATCTAATCGCTAGTTGCTTTTGTTCGCTACAATTCAACTCGTATATGTCTTTTTTGTTGCAACATCCGCCCTAATTATATGTCTAAGGTTAAGTTAAGTATTGGTTGTCAGTTTTGGCATGAATCCCATATCACATCATTCCTTAGTGAGATATCTTCTAATCCAATGGAGGGTTCATCCAATCTGGGATCCCTTAGAAAAATTTCCAGTTAGATGATTTCCCCTAACGGTCTAAACTTCAAGTTCCAAGATCGGCATTGGTACCACTACACCAAGGAGTTTACCAACATCGAACTAACCACCTTTTATTTGATCTAATCGCTCAACATCTTAGCAACCATTGCATGTTAGAGAGATGGCCAATTCCATTAGTACATATAATTTGAGAAGAGTAGAAGTGTGTACAGAATGAGGTGAGAAGGAATCTAAGCCAGGCATGTTAGATAGAAAAACCAAGCTCGCTATGAATCGACCGTTGACCCCTAATTGACCGAAAATCCACACAACTAACACATGGTACTTTAATCTTTCATTCTGACTCTAGCCTAAACTCTCATGCCCCAAGAGCATAACACATATTATTCAGGGTCCTCAGATTCATCATCCAATCTTGCATGGTCCTAGTATGAAGAACCGTCATATTAGCTACCTATAAAAGCTTATAGAAAGTCCAAATTTATATATTGTAAGTTGGTTACTATTAGGGATTTTTACACCCATAACCCTGAGTAATTCCTCAATAACATTCATAACCCTGCATAATCTTGAATTACATGATAAACCCTAAGTAATGCTTAACTCTTACATGACATAACCCTATGTTATGTTCCGTTTGAGATGTCCATTATATTTGTCGGTTTTCGTTAGAAAAAGACAAATTTGTCCCTAATACTCATTCTTATTTGCAAATCATGCCATCACATCTCTCTCCATCATCTGGGAGGGGCTGGGAGGAAGATTGTTGATGTAGGAAGTGGTCGGTGCGGGGGTGGGGTTGTCGAGGGAGAGGGAGCTGCTGGAGGTGGTGGTCTGTGCAGGGGGGGTGCTGGGGCTTACAACCGCCTACAAGTTCGAAGCGGTCAGGCTTGCAGATGCGCGAGGGCGGGGGCGGGGGGGGGGGGGGGGGGGCTCTGGGTCGTCGGGGCAGCTCGCAGGCGTGCGCAGGACGGGGGGCTCCTGGGGTCATCAGGGATTGGGGAGGAGGGGGATCACAGGCGACGCAAGGGGGGAGGGGGGTTTCGGGGCTTGCAGGCGGCGCGCGAGGCAGGGGGCTCCTGGGGTCGGGGGCTCGCATGCGACACAAGGTGGGGGGGTTCGGGGCTTGCATGCGGTACATGGGACTTGGGGCTCTTAGGGTCGGGGGCTCGCAGGCGACGTGTGGGTGGGTGGGTGGGGGGGGGGGTGGTTTCGGGGCTTGCAGGCGGTGCGTGGGAAGGGGGCTCCTGGGGTCGGGGGCTATTGCTACGCTTTTCTGAGTTTTAAATATTTGAATTATAAACAAGTCGTTGCAACCCAATCAAGCGTCGACAAACAAACAATTTTTTACTACTTATTTACCTGTATAGCGGATAGGATCGAACTCATGGAGGCTATAATTCCCGAAGGTTATATAAATAATCGACGAAAAATCAATTAAGAGAAAAAACAGGAATCTCAAAGGCAAACTATCCTTGGTTTTTGTGGATTTTTCTCTTTTTATTTTTTTTAATTTTTTTATTTCTATTTTTATTTTCTGATTTTCAAATCTTTAGTGATTTTAATTTTTACATTTTTTTATTTTCGAAAAATAAACAATACACACAAGATAATAATGATGCACACTAAACTCTTTTTGTATTTTTCAATTATATCAAAAAATGATCAGAAAAATCCAGAGAAAATATTTTTGGGTTTTATAGACTTTGAAATATTTTTGATAATTTTTGTAGAATTTTCAGATGTTTTTGTATTTTTCTAAAAATCAAACAGTGGCAAAAATGAGATTAATGCACAGTCTGGAGTAATTTGCAACTTAAAAATATTTTAATTGACCAAAACTCTTGGAAATTATTTTTATGATAAAATATATGAAATATCTACAAAAAGGAATTGAAATCACGATTTTTAGATTTTTGTAGAATTTTTTATGATTTTTATAAGATTTCTAGTACGTTTCATTTTTTTGGGTTTTGAAATGAATTAATAAGTTAAATTAGGATAACAATTAAATGACAATGAAATAATACTCTAATTGTTTTGGAATTTTTGGGGAAATATTAAAATTTTTATGAAATTTTGATTTTCAGAGAGAAAGAAGACATTATTTTTGATTTTTTAATAATATCAAATAAAAACAAAATGCAATGAAATTTATATACAATAACAAGGAACACAACAAGAATATTTACAAATTTTTGCAGAATTTTTAGAGCACGAAACATTTATTTCAATGAAAAGAGAAAGGAAATTTTAAGTCTGGAAATAGAGACTAAACTGTAAATACTTAATGTTTTTGCATTAAATAAATAAAAAGAAATAAATGCGGGGACGAAGTTACAATTTACCCACAGGGGCGTGCGCTGCACGTGATGGCTCTGGCTGGTAGGGGCTTTATTGCAGTTTGTGACACTTCCGAGGGTGGATTTGTAATTTTTCCATAATATTTTATTAATCCCCGTAGGGTTTCTTCATTCTCAACCAGATGCAAAGGGCGGATGAGGCACAAGGGGCACCGCCGGTGGTTGTTGGAGGTTAGGCGCGGCGGTGGCGGTGGTGTCACTGATGAGGCTGACGCACGCCACAGCCGCGGGCGGTAGAGGATGCGATCGACGGCTGGTTGACGGCTGATCGGGAGGAGCGGTGAATGTTCTTCGGTCAAAGGGAAGCGCGACCGCTGCACAGGGCTGCGTGGCGGTGGAGTCCCGCTCCTGGCGGCGGCGGGCTGATGTTCTGGGCGCGACGCTGTGTTTGCGCGGAGGTCTTCAACGGAGGTGGATCTGGAAGGATGCGAACGATTGCACGGGTCTCTCTAGCGGAGGGTCGGGGGGCGCTCAGCCCGGATGGTGGAGGCGTTGGCGCAAGGCCGGCGGCAGCGGCCGCCGCGCGTGGAAGTTTTTTTATTTTTTTTATTTTCAATTGTAAACAGTAATCAGAAAAAAACTTTTTTTTTTTATTTTTTTTGTAAATACGAAATTGAAAAAATTTAAAAATAGGAAATTAAAAATGTTTTTTTTATTTTTTTATTTTGTAGATGATCCTGCAAAACATAAATTAGAGAGAAAGAAACCAAATATATTTTTTTGTTTTTTATTTATAAACAAATGAGGATGCAAGTATGATTACTCGATCCCTGAAATCAAAACAGAATGCTTGAGGGGGGATCTGATGTAAAATGAGGAATGGATCCGAGCATTCGGCTACCGTGCGTGATCGTAGTTGAAAGATCATTGGAGGTAGAAAAGAACGTGAAGAGATCGAGATGTAAAATGAAAAACCAGGCCGGTGGTGGATAAAATCATGATGGATTTTAAAATCTTGGTAAAAAATGACAACGAATTAAAATGCGAGAAAATAAATCTACAATTAATCTAGATGAAAGATAAGAAGAAAATGTCGGATCTCACCTTAGGAGCGGAAAAAACGTTGATCACCACGACGAAGACCGACGCACTGTCACCGGATGGCTCGGAGGCTAGGCACCCTTTTGTGACAAGAAGACTCTCAGAGATCGGGCTTGTCTCACCAAAGATTGATCAAATTGAAAATGATGGAGAAGGATCCATATAAATAGAAAAGATAATGGACTTTGAAATTTGAATTTTTGAATTTTTGGATGAAGATAAGAGATAAGAGAGAAGAAAAATTGAAATGAGATAAATTAGCAACATAAATATTTACAAAAATTAACTATTTTTTTGTATTTCGTCAAATTTTTTAATTTTGTTTTAAATAATAATAAAAAATTTTACAAATATTTACAAAATACAATATTACAAATAAATGGTGAAATTGCACAAATCACCCAGAAAACCAACTTTTCACCCGTAACTCCAAAAAATATGAAATCATAGTCATTTTAAAGCTAATTTAATTTAGAATACAATGGAAGTGAGTTTGGTTCAATTTGAATTCATATGAAACCGGAATAGGTCTTTCCATTATTGTTTAGTGGCTTTTTCCAAGTGTGGTTGCTTTCATTGTATACATGATTTGATTGTGCAATTATTTTTATTAATTAGGAAATATTTTTATTTACAACTTTTGTTCTGAAAATCATTTTGTTTGAGGCCAATTTATATACAAATAAAATAGTGAAATATACAAATATACACATCACACATTTTTTTGGATTTTCTGAATAAAGACCCTATCTCCCCGTACTTTATTCCTGATCGATCAGGTCAAGTCTTGACCTTCTCTCTGGGTTCGGATCAGACTGTATCTATTACATATATACGGTCTTCCTTTTTTATTTTATTTTCTTTATTTTCCTTTCTTTTTTATTTATTTTAGGTTAAAATGGTAAGAAGTGTACAATATTTACACATAAATACAAGTTAGTAAGAATATGGAGTTAGTGTTATATACATGTATTTTATAAGGGATTTTAAGCTAAAATAAATAAATAAAGATGAAATATAGATTCATCACCCCATATGCTTTACCTTTGCCAGTCCCTTAGCAAACACTTATTTGAAAGAATAAGTGAAGAAAAAGAAAAAGAAAGGGAAAATAAAGAAATTAGGACAATATTGAGTATTAAACTTATCTTCATAAAATTGTAGTATGGAGCTCTATCAGACCTTTGGATTATTAGCATGTCGGAACCTTAAGGGGAGATGGATTTAAAACCTAACAACCTCTAAGTTCCACAGGACACCTATTCAGGTCACAGTCAGGTCAGAGCAAGTCTACATACACAAATTCTTGTGACTATAAATCTTTACTTGTACGGTGTAAGTGAAATATAGCTCTCCATCTCAAAAGTAGCAAAGAGACATCCTCCCTCAATAAGGTATCTCTAGTTCCCCAGTCTTGCAACTCTTTCCTCCAGGAGAGGAGATATTCCCTTCTAAGTTCAAGTACAACCAACTCAAGAAGAGGGGAAGGAGAAAAGAATGGACGGTAACCAGTGTAGCTACCTATCCTTGGTTGCATGACCAGTGTAGCCAAGTCATCTGCTGCAAGCTTACAAAAAATTATCTTTGAAGCTCTTATTGTAATTTTTTTATCCTTGTATATACACTTCGACATCCATTTTTCTTTTCAATCAGGCCTGTCCACTTTTGGAGATTCTACATTTTTCCATATATTTTTGAAAGTATATACAAGGTGCAGCATGTACGTAAAGAGTTTTTCCTCTTGAGCCAGTAGACTATCTCTCTTTTGAAGCATTATTGCAACCCCACAACATCTTATCTTTATACCTCAACATCACTAGACCAGGTTGAGAAGCACTTCCTTCCTTAGAGGAAGATGAGAGGTTCCGCCTAGATGTACTACCCTCGTTTGCTACCCCAAGCTAAAAGATTCCGCCTCCTCACTACCTCATCCATGAAGAGCTATGTGTAGAGTGCTTGTCCAAGATAAGCCACGGTCTGAAATAATCATGCATGTGTTGTTAAATGTTCTACTTAGACTAATCAAGAAGACATGTGAACATAGTCTTATGGACTCAAAGAATTAAGTCACTAGGACCTGAAAAGTCTTCACTCCATTTCTTATAAGGTTCCTCTAAAATTAAGTGGATTAAGGTCCAACTAAGCTCCATTCTTCAATTTTATTCTGGACTTAATTTAAATGTCAATACTATCCTGAAAAATGCACATGCAAATGCAAGAAAAATGTATAATGCAAAAAGAAAGCAATTTTTTTTGAAAAATGATGCACATGTGAAAAGAATATTTTTTTAATAATTTTCTAATTTTGAACTTTTTATGGATTTTTGGAGAAAAATGCAGATGTACAGAAAGGTTTTTTTAATTATGCAAGTTTTTATAGATTTTTAGTTTTGTAGTTTTTTTTCTCAAAAAGGAAAAAGGGTTAGTAAAATATATACAAGATTTTTTTTGTTTGTTTTTTACATACGTGGATTTTATAAAATTATATACATATCCCCCAAAATAATTATCTTAAAAAGTACGAGTTATGTCTAAAATATATATACAATATATATGCCACCCCCTATAATTATCTCGAACTATGTCCTCATAGTGATCAGAGAGCGACAAATGAAGACATAACTCATGCTAAGTATAGAAAAGTGAAAAGACTCATATGCTACAACGACTCAAAGAAAAGATAAAAAAAAGAAGTCGGTGATCCCCCCTATACTTAGGATCAAGTAATCCTAAATATAGTAGAGTGTACAAAAGGAAAACCGATGAAGAGAATGTTCAGACTCACAAACAAAAAAGACGATATGAACAACATCACCCCCTATACTTAGGGTAGAATATCCCTAAGTATAGGCAACAACAAGAGTGATGAACAAGACAAATATGAACAACACAAATCATTCACCCCCTATACTTAAGATAAAGCACATCCTAAGTATAACATGTATACACACACAGATAAGGGATGAATGATAAAACAGAAGAAGAAAGAGTGAAACAATAGGATATACAAGAGGAGTGGATGCTCATGTATCAGACGCAGAAGATGGAATCAAAAGATCATCATCTGATACCACAGATACTGAATCAACGATGGACAAGAATGTACATGATCTAGATATGGCTTCAGTAACTGTCCGTTCACAACAAATGGCTGTGCGTCAGATGACAACCCATATATGACAATACTCTCATTGTCTCCACATCTCTCACAATGAACGGTCCTGACCACTTGCTTTTCAATTTTCCTAGAAATAACTTTGACTTAGCATCAAATAACCAAACTTTCTGATCAGGGGAGGAAAAAGAAACTTGCCTCACATAGTGGCCTGTGGTGACGTGGGGAAGATGTTGATACTGAAGAACTAGACGGACCCAGAAGGAGGAAAGTAGGCCTACCCCACATTTTTCTTCTACTTTAAAAATGACCTTTGCGGGGCTTCGCTCTGGGGCTCGCTTCCGTCTTCCTTCGAATGTGTTTATCATGCCAGCGCTTGACTTTCTCCTTATACATGAGTGAGTTATCATACGCAAAGTCTCCGAACTCCAGTAATTTATTCAAATCCTACTTCCTATTCTTTCCTGCCTTCTCATAATCTAGATTGCATACACAGAGTGTCCATAAAGATTTATGAATTAATTCTACTGGCATGTGGCAAGGCTTTCCATACACTAATATGTAGGGAGACATACCCAAAGGAGACTTGTACGCTGTCCGATAAGCCCATAGAATTGAATCAAGTATCTGGGACCGGTTCTTCCTATCTGGACGTACAAGTTTTTACAATATCGTCTTGATCTCCCTATTTGAAATTTCTGCCAAGCCATTAGTCTGAGGATGGTAAGAAAACGCAACTCTGTGCTCAATGACGTACTCCTTCACAAGCTTCTTTACTTCTCTATTAATGAAATGGCTTCCCCCATCTGAAATAAGTATTTTAGGAATACCGAACTGCATAATAATATGATCCTTGAGAAAGGAACACACTGTACGACTATCTGCAGCTCAGGTGGGGATAGCCTCCACCCATCGATTAACATAATCCACGACGAGCAGGATGTACTGAAATCCCTGACTGACAGGAAATGGGCCCATGAAGTCTATGCCCCAAGCATCAAAAACATCAAAAATCTGTATATATCTTAGAGGCATGGTATCTTTGGAACCAACAGTTCCTCCCATCTTTAACAGTCAGTACAACTTCGAACATACTCTGTAGCATCCTTAAACAATGTGAGCCACCGTAGGACACTCTGTAAAACCTTTGCTACTGTGCGTTTCCCCGAATGATGCCCACCTAGGCTTGCTCGCTCCATGCAAGATAGTTGAGTTCTGCCCAATCCCTGAACTTGAGCTTCAGATTCTAGTTTTTGACACCGTTCAAGTACACCAGTGTGTTCCTGCTGAAGAATGCACCTTCTCTAGATACAATCCACACCCTCGTGAAATAGGTACGTATCCTCCCACTGGTAATAATGAATCTCTGACAGAAATCTGTCTACCTTGTACTTCGGCCAATCTTGTGGAACTTTCTTGGAGACAAGATAGTTCACAATATCATCATACAATGGGAGTGAGTCCACAGACAAGATGGTCTCATCTGAAAAGGTTTCGGAAATAGGGATCATGTTCTGCTCAGAGGTCTTTGCATCTGTGATACGGGAAAGGTGATCTGCCACAATATTTTTCACTCTAGGTTTATCTCGAATCTCTAAATCAAATTGCTAGAGAAGGAAGATCCATCTGATAAGGCGTGGTTTGGCATCCTTCTTTGCCTGCAAGTATCGTATGGCAGTGTGATCCGTGTATACAATAACACGTGAACTGATGAGGTAAGATCTGAACTTTTCTATCCCAAACACAAATGCTAACATCTCCTTCTCTGTAACTGTATAATTCCGCTGTGCTTCATCCAGAGTCTTGCTAGCATAGTGTATAGCAAATGGTATCCCATCCATTCTCTGTCCTAAAACAGCTCCAACTGCAATGCGTCTGTCATAATCTCAAAAGGAAGAGACCAATCTGGTGGCTGTAAGACAGGAGCACTAGTAACCATTTCTTTCATCTGATTGAATGCAAGGAGGACTTTCTCATCGATAAGAAATTTACTCTCCTTACACAAAAACTCGATCAAAGTACTGACGATCTTGCTGAAGTCTTTTATGAATCGCCTAGAGAATCCTACATTCCCAGAAATGACCTCAACTGCTTCAAATTCTGCGGTGGCTCTAATTTTGAAATCACATCAATCTTAGTCGAGTCAACCTCCATACCATGTTTGGAGTTACAATTCCCTTAGTCACCATAAAGTAACTCTTCTCCCACGAGAGCACTATATTTACCTCACAGCAACATTGAAGAACTCGGTCTAAATAAGCAAGACATGTGTCAAAACTATCCTCATAGATCGAGAAATTGTCCATGAAGACTTCAAGAAAATTACCCACCATGTCGGCAAAAACAGTTAACATACACCTTTGAAATGTAGCGGGGGCGTTACACAATCCAAAGGGCATCCGTCTAAAGGTGTAGGTGCCAAACGGACAAGTGAAAGTAGTTTTCTCCTGATCCTCAGGAGCGATAGCAATTTGGTTGTATCCCGAGTACCCATCCAAGAAGCAAAAGAACTCTTTCCCTGTCAACATCTCAATAATCTAATCAATAAAGGGGAGCGGAAAGTGATCCTTCTTGGTAGCTGAGTTCAGACGTTGGTAATCTACACAGATACACCATGAATTAGGTACCCGGGTCAGAATCTCCTCGCCACGATCATTCTTTATGATCGTAATCCCGGATTTCTTTGGGACCACATGTAAAGGGCTGACCCACTTGGAATATGAAATGAGATATATAAAGCCAACATTACACCATTTTCTGATCTCCTTCATGACAACCTTCCTTAGACTTGGATTAAGATGGCACTGACATTCACGGGAGGGTTTACAATCATCCTCTAGGTAGATATGATGCGAGCACAACACTAGATTAATCCCATGGAGATCCAAGATATTCCATCCTATGGCCTTGCGGTTTCTCTCAAGAACCTCTAATACGCGAGATTCTTGTTCAGCAGTCAAGTGCGAGCTGAGGATGATCGGAAACATTTGGGGGGGGGGCACAAGGAAGGTATACTTCAATGTTAATGGTAAAACCTTGAGCTCAGGTAGGGTCTGAATCGGCTCTGCAATAACCTCTACCACTGTACTCGTAGACGGTATGTGATATGTACTCTGTAGACTATCCACCTTGGCTACTGACGGCTCAACAAATAGAATATATGATAGATATGTAATGAATGATCTCTGCTCAGAAAGGAGGGGCTCATCAGGGTGTTCAATATTCTTATCAATTAACGGCTCAGAAATCTTAGCAATAATCTCAGAAAGATGTCTCTCATTTGTGCATAAATCAGGAAATTCAACGAATGGCTCAGATATCTGGACCTCAGAACTCAGCTCGAACTGCTCATCGGCAACCATCTCAATTGGACCACCAAGGGAACTTATGTCGAATGTGCTTTCCATAGAGTTCTTTTGGGAAAGGAACTCCTGGGTATCTATAAAATCAGTAAAAAGATCTGTCTCTTTGAATTCAACAAGAAAATCACAATCATCTGGCTCTGATATAGCTTTCTCTGTCTCATCTGTTGCAAGGGGCGGTGATGGTCTAGGATTAGAGATCGTCTCAATTTTCACCTTGTCACTGCGTGAGTGAACGCTGATCTCTCCAGTACCATAATCAACTGCTGCTTCGGTCGTTTGGAGGAAAGGTCGACCTAGTATGATCGGAGTATGGAGTAACGGTGCAGGTGTGTCCATATCTATGACAATAAAATCAACAAGGAATTTCATTCCATGCACCGTTACAATAACATCCTCTAAAATGCCTCTTGTCCTCTTAATCAATCTATCAGCAAACTGAAGGATCATCCTGATTGTTTTAAGAGGTCCTAACCGAAATTCAGTTAGTAAAGAGGAAGGCATGGGATTAATGGGGGAACTGTTGTCGAGAAGAGTACAATCAAATTCTTGATCAAAGATATGGCAACGAATGTGAGGTGCTTCCTTGTCTTTCTTTTTAGGAGGTAGGTTACTGATGGCATGAACTGTGGCCATGATCAAGATGCATTTCTCTGTTTCCTTTCGTCTATTCTTTCTTGATTGATGCTTTTGGGTACATACCTCTTTATAGGGGTGTAAACGGACCGAACCTGAGCGAACCTGTATTTTTTAGGTTTGGTTTGTTTATTTAATCGAGCCTAAACTTGTGTTCAGGTTTGGTTCGTTTATTTTCGAACCGAATCCGAATCGAACCTCTTTTTAAACGAATCGAACTTAAGCGAATATCGAACTTAAGAATTTAGAATAAGAAGGAGTGGAAAGAAGAGAAATGGAAATATATATGTGTATTTATAGTTAGAATAAATATTCATTTAGTTTTTTTCTTTATCTAACTCATCTTTGATCTTTTGAAAAAATTATATTAACGAGGATTCGTCTCTTTGAAAAAAGTATAATTATAATATATTTTATATCTATTCAGATGGGGATAAGGAATAAGAATAATGTGGAGATATTCGATAAGTGATGTTTGTACTTGTTCTGTTAATTTGAAGATAAAGAAGAGAAAAGTACTAGAACATAGATGATAGATGTTGTAAACACGATGTGACTATTTATTTTTGGATAGTTTATACCGAGATAAAACCTAGTTATCCCGTAAATATCTAGTTATCTCTAAACAAAATTCACTTACCTTAGGATAAAAACCACTCATATCAAAATAAGTTCATTTTTACGGATAAGGATTTGTAAATATGTATATGTGTATGTTTATCGAGCTTTCAACGAATCGAACCTGAGCGAACCTATGATTTTTAGGTTCGGTTCGTTTATTTAATCGAGCGTAAACTTGTGTTCAAGTTCGGTTCGTTTATTTCCGAACCGAATCTGAATCAAACTTTTAGCGAGCCGAACCTGAGCGAATATCGAACTTGAGAATTTTCTTACACCCCTACCTCTTTAATTCCCTTTTTTACTGTAGGCATGTATTCCATAGCCTTAAGGAGTGGCATCTTTAAAAAGATGTTCTGTAAGATCTCAACCACTCTAGGATCATATAGTGCTGTTTTTAATTTTTGAAATTTTTAACTTTGAGAGCAGATGGAAATGACACAGAATCATAATAAACATGCAAACGTTCATTTCCATTATTCAAAATAGAATCCTCATGTATAAGAGGACAACTAGAATCGGTCTGTACAATGTTGTCCAAATTAGGTAAAGAAAAAACAGAATCTAAAACGGAACGGGATGCTGCTGATGGTGAAGAGGAAGAATCTACGATTGGTATATTCTCCCTTGCTGATGGTGATCTACATCTGCCTAGTGAAGGTGGTGGTGAAGGCGGTGAAACTCCAGACTTGGGTACTGCTACACTGGGCCTCTCGACTGCTGGTGAAGGAGATGATGTAGAAGATGATGCTCTCTTAGTGGATTGATCTCCCAACCCCAACTGCTGCATAGGCAGCTGCAATCTCCTACCGCTCCTGAGATGAATGGCGTCAGATAAACATGTAAAATCAAGGGACATACCTGTCTCGGGGGTAGGTGGGCTATTGGCTACCGGCTCCTTGCGTCTGAAGTTGTTGGGGTTGGCTTTGACTTGTGTTGGAATTAGTGTCTTGGTGGTGGTCCGGTCGTCAATCCGCTGAGTCAGTGCATTCATGTTCTTTATGAGCAATGCAAGTTGGTCCAGTGCTGGATTGACTGAAGGGGCCTCATGTTGCTCATTGTCTGGCTGTCGCTGAGGTTGATAGTACGGAGGTTGTTGGTATCCATACGGATTCTGATAACGAGGAGGAGGAGGAGGGGGAGAATACTGTCCATAACATGCAGTCTGCTGCTGGTTAGGATGAGTAAAATACATGGACTGCTGCTGTGGCTGGCCTTTTCTCCAATTTTGGAACTGTGGTGGAGACTGAAAGTGAGGCTGGAACTGCTAGTGCTGGTACTGCTGCTGTCTGCCTCCCTGAAACTGGAGGGTGGGTCTCTGACCCTGCTGTAAACGCAACTGGCCTTGCCCTGATGGATGGGGCTTGTTTCGCTCACGGTCGAACCAGATGCCGTTCCCCTCCTGAATGACAGGTGGAAGTGGAGACTGCTGCTCAGGAATGTAGGCTACTTCCTGTTGGTAAGGAACTATCTGATGTGAATGCTGCTGAATCTGATCTGGTGTCTGCATGTAGTAGACATGTTGAACTGTGGATGGTCCTCCGCTACTCTGCTGGGTAGAAGAAGTCTGCTCCCTAGTAGAGGTATCGGCTGCTGCACCCACACTGTGAACTGCACTGATCTTATTCACAAGAAGCTCCAGGTGCTTTGTTATCTCATCCAACTTATCCAGGTTCTTCATCCTTTGCTCGATCACTTGAAGCTTATCAAGCTCCTTGGATCGCTTCTCAATAATGTCCACTTTGGATATGTGGTTTCCAATGATGGCCAAGTCAGTGCTATCCACCTTATCCACTTCTTGTTTGCCGTCATATTGGCATCCTTGCGGGGTACTGCAGGGGCGGTGACGGGGTGCTTCTGAAAAGCATGTGAAGAAGAAAGAGCTGCTGAAATTTCCTCCATCTCCTCAAAAATTTGATAAAGGACATCCTTGTCCTTGTTGAAGTGGCTCCCCCCACAAGCGACATCTACTAGCTTCTGATTTTCAATGCTTAAACCCCCAAAGAAATTTTATACAAGGCTGGTCTTTGGAATATCATGATGGGTGCATTTCTCCGTCCAATCTTTGAATCTTTCCCACGCCTCATGAATAGGCTCTTGAGGCATCTGAGAGAAATTAGCAATCAAGGATCGTATTTGGTTGAGTCGTCCAAGTGGATAATACTTGTTCAGAAATGCGAACCTCAAGTCTTCCCACATAGTGACAACCTTCCCCAAGTGATTTAACCAATACAAAGCTTTGCCCATCAGACTGAATGGAGGCAATCATCTGCACTACCTCTAATGGGACATTTGGGTAGTGTACTGTTCCACAAATGCGATCGAATTGCTGGAGGTGTATATAAGGTTCTTCATTAAAATTTCCATGGAATATTAGGAGAAAAGGTAAAATAGTAGGCTTAAGCTCAAAATGCCCATGAACCACAAGGATTTGTATCTAAGAATTTGTCTGTCCTGTCCTGGATTATAAGCATCCTTTAGTGTAGGCTTAGCCCCGGGTTCTATGTGAGGTTCTTCTCCCCCATTCCCACCTCCAGGGTTTCTGTTATCCCCCTCTCTCCTATCCTCTCTTTCCCGTCTCAACTCGAGAATCATTTCTCTCAACGTGGTATATCAGACATGATCGAACTCAGGGAGGCTACAATTCCCGAGGATTGTCAAATAATCGATGAAAAATCAATTAAGAGAAAAAGCCGGAATCTCAAAGGCAAACTATCCTTGGTTTTTATGGAATTTTTTTCTCTTTTTATTTTTTAAAATTTTTATTTCTATTTTTTTTTCTAATTTTCAAATTTCTAGTGATTTTAATTTTTGCAAAATATTTTTATTTTAAAAAATAGACAAAATGTATAATATAATAAAGACGTACACTAAACTCTTTTTATATTTTTCAATTATATCAAAAATAATCATAAAAATCCAGAGAAAATATTTTTGAGTTTTACAAACTTTGAAATGTTTTTGGAAATTTTTGTAGAATTTTCAATTGTTTTTGTATTTTTCTAAAAATCAAACAGTGGCAAAAATGAGAAACAATGCACAACCTAGAGTAATTTATAACTTAAAAATATTTTAGGGATTTTATCACTTGTGCCCCTCCGAGATATCACAATATCAGTTATGCCCCTATCTTTTTGGTAATATCAGTTGTGCCCCTCGCTTCTTGTTATTTTGTCACTTGTGCCCCTCGGGTTAGTTACCGTCCATCCACAGTGCAAACAGACGTTAACTTTGAGGACATAGGCGGAATTAATTTTTTTAAAAAGGTTATGAGGTCATTTTACATCTTCTTCCTCATCCTCTTCTTCTTCCTCCTCTTCCCCCTCCTCCACCTCCTCCTCCTCCTCCCTCTCTGCCCTGCCCCTGCCCCGCGCCGCCCAGCTCCGCCCCGAGCTCCCCGCACCTCCTCCCAGCGCGCAGCCCCCGCCTCTGCCCTGCGTCGCCCAACCCCGCACCCCCTCCCAACCCGACCTCCCCCACCCCCTGCCCCGCGCCTCCCCTAGGTCGCCCCCTCCCAGCCCCGCACCCCCTCCCAGCCCGCCGCCCTACCCCTGCCCCTGCCCCCTCCCCTCCCCGTCCCTGTGCTCCCTCCCTTGAGCCGCCCCCTCCCAGCCCCGCCCCCTCCCAGCCCACCGCTCCCACCGCTGCCCCTGCCCCCTCCCCTCCCCGTCCCTGTGCTCCCTCCCCTGAGCCGCCCCCTCCCAGCCCCACCCCCACCCAGCCCGCCGCCCCCGCCGCTGCCCCTGCCCCCTCCCCTCCCCGTCCCTGTGCTCCCTCCCCTGAGCCACCCCCTCCCAGCCCCGCCCCCTCCCAGCCCGCCGCCCCCGCCGCTGCCCCTGCCCCCTCCCCTCCCCGTCGCCGGCCTTCTCCTTGAGATCGCGGAAGATGTGCGAAACCTCAGTCGAAGAGGTGCGCCCCCGTCCCCTGCCCTCGCCTCCCCCTCCTCGCAGCCTGCCGCCCCCTCCTCCTCCCCGGTGGCCAGCCCCGCACCTCCTCCCAGCGTGTCGCCCCGTCCCCTGCCCTTGGCTCCCCCTCCCCCTGAACGTGCCGCCCCCTCGCCTACCCCTCCTCCGGCCCCCGCGCCTCCTCCGGCCCCTCCCACCCTCCTCCTCCACCTGTGGCTGAAACGAGTTTTTTTGTTAAATTTTGATAAATTTTTGACTAATTGATTCATAAAAAGTAATCCAAAAATTCAATAAAATTCATCGTTTGATCCATAACGAGTGATATGTCCGTGGAAATGTAAAAATTTTAGAGATTTGATGGATGCATGAAGGTGTTAGTAAGAGAGAGAAATTGTGAAGAGAAGGAAGAAGAGCAAATGGAGGAGGACGACGATGAAGAAGATGTATGGACCATAATACACTTCTTAACCAAACCATGGTTTGAATAAACCATGGTTATTTTAATTTTTTGACAGTCAATCTGACAGAAGGGCACAACTGATGACGGATCAAGAAGTGAGGGGCACAACTGATATTACCAAAAAGATAGGGGCATAACTGATATTGTGATATCTAGGAGGGGCACAAGTGATAAAATCCCAATATTTTAAGGATCCAAAACTCTTGTTAATTATTTTAATGATAAAATATATGCAAATATCTACAAACAGGAACTGAAATCACGATTTTTAGATTTTTGTAGATTTTTTTTAAATTTTTATAAGATTTTTAGTATTTTTTTTATTTTTTAGGTTTTGAAATGAATTAATATGTGAAATTTGGGTAGACATTAAAAGACAAAGAAATAAAACCACTCTAATTGTTTTGGAATTTTTAGGGAAATATTCAGATTTTTATGAATTTTTGAATTTCAGAGAGAGAGAAAAAGACACTCTTTTTGATTTTTTTAATAATATCAAATAAAAACAAAATGCACTGAAATTTATAAACAATAACAAGGAACACAAAAGGGATATTTACAAATTTTTGCATAATTTTTAGACATGAAAACATTTATTTCAATGAAAAGAGCAAGGAAATTTTAAGTCTGGAAATAGAGACTAAACTGTAAATACTTAATGCTTTTGCATTAAATAAATAAAAAGAAATAAATGCTGGGTTGAAGTTACAATTTACCCACGAGGGCGTGCGCTGCACATGATGGCTCTAGCTGGTAGGGGCTTTATTGCAGTCTGTGAAACTTTCGAGGGTGGATTTGTAATTTTTCCAGAATATTTTATTAATCCCCTTAGGGTTTCTTCGTTCTCAACCAGATGCAAAGGGGGGATGAGGCACAAGGGGCGCCACTGGTGGTTGTTGGAGGTTATGGCGCGACAGTGGCGGCAGTTTCGCTGACGAGGCTGTTGTGCACCACAGCCGCGGATGATAGAGGATGCGATCGACGGCTGGTTGATGGCTGATCGGGAGGAGCAGTGAATGTTCCTCGGTCAAAGGGCAGCGCGACCGCCGCGCAAAGCTGCGAGGCGGTGGAGTCCCGCTCTAGGAAGCGATGGGCTGATGTTCTGGGCGCGACGGTGTGGCCGCACGGAGGTCTTCGACGGAGGTGGATCTGGAAGGATGCGGACGGTTGCGTAGGTCTTGCTGGTGGAGTGTCAGGGGGAGCTCCTCCCAGATGGTGGAGGCATTGGCGCAGGGCTGCGGCAGCGACCGCCCAACGTGGAAGTTTTTTGTTAAATTTTTTTATTTTCAATTGTAAACAGTAATCAGAAAAAAAACTTCTTTTTATTTTTTTTGTAAATCCGAAATAGAAAATTAAAAAATAGAAAATAAAAAAATGTTTTTTATTTTTTAGATGATCCTGCAAAACAAATGTTAGAGAGAAAGAAAACAAATATTTTTTTGTTTTTTTATGTATAAACAAATGAGGATGCAAGTATGATGATTGGATCCCCAAAATCAAAACGAAATGCGTGAGTGGGATCCGACGAAAAATGAGGAATGGTTCCGAGTCTCCAACCACCGTGCGTGGCTGGAGTTGAATGATCGGGGGAGGTAGAAAAGAATGCGAAGAGATCGAGATGTGCAATGAAAAATCGGGTCGGAGGCAGATCAAATCGTGATGGATTTTAACATTTAGGTAAAAAATGATAATGAATTAAAATGCAAGAAAAATAAACTACGATTAATCTAGATGAAAGATAAGAAGAAAATGATGGATCTCACCTTAGGAGCGGAAAAGACCTTGATCACCTCAACGAAGGCCGACGCGCTGTCATCGGACGGCTCGGAGGCTAAGCACCCTTCTGCGATAAGAAGACTCTCAGAGATTGGACTCCTTTCGTCAAAGATAGATCAAATTGAAAATGATGGAGAAGGAGCCATATAAATAGAAAAGATAACGGAGTTTGAAATTTGAATTTTTGAATTTTTGGATGAAGATAAGAGATAAGAGAGAAGAAAAATTGAAATGAGATAAATTAGCAAGATAAATATTTACAAAAACTGACTATTTTTTTGTATTTTCGTTACTTTATTCATTTGAAAAATAAATGTATTTTTTTATTTTTTGGTAGTTAGTTAAGTAAATTAATTATATACATATACTGTATACATATAGTACATTATTTACATAATTAAATAAGGAATTATTTTTTTGTTTTAAATTTTTTATTTTTTTAAATTTTGCTTTAAATAATTAGTAAAAATATTTACAAAATACAATATGTACAAATAAATGGTGAAATTGCACAAATCACCCCAGAAAACCAACTTTTCATCCAAAACTCCAAAAATTACGAAATTATAGCCATTTTAAAGATAATTTAATTTAGAATACAATGGAAGTGAGTTTTATTCAATTTGAGTTCATATGGAGCTGGAATTGGTCTTTCAATTATTGCTTAGTGGCTTTTTCCAAGCGTGGTCGCTTTTATTCTGTACATGATTTGATTGTGCAATTATTTTTATTAATTAGAAAATATTTTTATTTACAACTTTTATTTTGAAAATCATTTTGTTTGAGGTCAATTTATGTACAAATAAAATAGTGAAGTATACAAATACACACAAACATTTTTTTGGATTTTCTGAATAAAGACCCTATCTCCCCTACTTTATTCCTGGTCGACCAGGTCAAGTCTTGACCTTCTCTCGGGGTTCAGGTCAGTATGTATCTATTACATATATACAATCTTCCTTTTTATTTTTCCTTTCTTTCTTTATTTATTTTAGGTTAAAATGGTAAGAAGTGTACAATATTTACATACAAATGCAAGTTAGTAAGAATATGGAGTTAGTGTTATAGACATGTGTTTTATAACGGATTTTAAGCTAAAATAAATGAGTAAAGTTGATGAAATGCAGATTCATCAAGGGCTCACAGGCGACGCATGGTTTGGGGGGGGGTGTTCGGGGCCTGGGGAGGAGGTGGCTCATAGACGCGGAGGGCCGGGGCTTGAGAAGGAGGGGCTCGCAGGCGACGCGTGGGGTTCGGGGCTTGCAGGAGCGCGTGGGTCGGGGCAGCTCGCAAGCGTACGCGTGGCAGGGGGCTTCTGGGGTCGTTGGGGCTTAGGGAGGAGGGGGCTCGCAGGAGGCGCAAGGCGGGGGGGAGGGGGTTGGGGTTCGGGGCTTGGGGTGGAGGTTGACCTTACAGGGGTATAGGGCTCCTGGGGTCACCTAGGAAGGAGGCGGCGGGTAGGGGTAGGGAGGCGACGGGGCAGAGGGGGTGTCTGCGGGCGGAGGGGAGGAGGGTGTGGTTGTGGGGTTGGCTGCCGGCGGAGGGACGTAGGAGGACGAGGGGGGGGGGGGATCGGCTACGCTGCAAGATGGAGGACAAAGATGTTTTTTTAGCAATCGCTGGATAGGATAAGGTTAGATTAACTCAATGATATGGTTGGGTTAAAGGAAAAAACTAACGACGGTTTATGAATGTGAGACGGAGTAACTATCCGAGGGTTCTCGTGTAATTTGCGATTATACAGGGTTATGAATGTTATTGCAAAATTACTCAAGGTTATGGGTGTAAAAATCCCTTACTATTAAAGTAGTTCACTGTAGAGAGAAGTACGAATGGAAGCATCCTTGAGCCTAATGACCTCGTTCAGTGAGCAAACAACCCTTCTCATTGGACGAATAATCCGAATCCACCTATTTAGAGATACAAATTTCTTAGAATAATATCTATAACTAGAAAAGTAGTCTATTGTTCTTATCTCTGAATCTTTGGGATGTGAATGCTTAGTTCGAGGAAAGCCCAACAAATGTCAAAATTACATACATAATCGATCGAGAACTTTCGAAAGATAGTCAAGGGAGGAAAATATGCGAGGTAGAGATGATCCTCCTTATATAGCCGATGTAGTAGTGAGGAATGGGGATGAAATGTATGATCCTATCCAGTAAAACAAGCCTCCTCAAGCTCAACCTTGAAGAGAAGTCTAGAACCCTTCACAGGTGGGTAGTTAGAGTCCTCTTTTCCGTGGGTTCACGAATAGTACTCTGACAAAGCAAATCGAAATATATAATATGAGAAGAGAACACATTATTTCGACCATTTCATGTTTAAGAAATATAAGATCAATCTCTTATACGAAATCAGTACAAGCCGATCTTGTTTTTTGAAACAACGAGAACAAAAACAAATAACATAACAAGATAAGTTACTTCATGCATAATGAAGATCATTGATATCATAGAAGTAGATTCATGAATCACACATGATTTTCAATATACAAAGTAATGACCAACACGATGGTGAGAAAAACTTGCAAATTACTCAATTGATAATTAATGTCATCTTGACAATGACAAATGTTATAATGGATTGTCTTGCAGATATAACCACAAAACAAGAAAGTGGAGGAGGAATACCCTGATTAGCCACAAATCACGACATGAATGAAGGAGGAATTCAACATAACGTAACTATCTTTTTAACATGCAAGAAAAGGTATCACCATCAACTACCTTAAGATTGATGGATTTTTGATAAATAATGAATAGGGAAAGGGAAAAGGTGGAGCAATGAATGTAAGAACATGGAAATAAGTGTAAGATGGGGAATTGGGATAAAAAATAAAATTAAAGGGAAAACAGAACAAGACCTTCGAGAAAAGTGGAACTAGGTGTAATGGAACTTTGGAATTCATTCATACAGATATTTGTTGTCTATCGTGGTGAGATCATCACATTTACCGACGACCACTCCAGATATGCATACATCTACTTGCTATCCGAGAAAGAAGAAGCACTTGAAGACTTTTCAATAAGGTCTTTAAGACGGGATATTAAAGTGGTTAGATTAGATCGAGGTGGTGAGTACTTTGGTAGAAATACTGAAACAAGAAGCTTAACTGAGGGATAAAAGAGGGTTAATGAAAAATCAGATAGTTATGACGGCTTTGTCCCTTCTCAACCAAGTTGGGGCACATTTCAGAAGAGAAGATTCAAAGGCCAGATTTTGTGGCTAATATTTTCTGCTCTATTTTTTAAATATTAGATATTTAGTCATTGGCTGTTATAATTATATGCACACACACTAGCACATGCATGCAACCATAAAAACTGCGGCATGATAAACAAATGATAATTACCTGGACTGAAATGAAGATAATAACCCAAGGGAGTCATGAACTCGACGGGTTTTGGTAGATTGCATAGTGGCTCAACTCGAAATTGGGGAGGGGGATGAAAATAGATTAGGTTGCACTGTGTATGTCTAACATTATATTAATAGACGTCATGCACATATTGTCTTGCATGTAATGAGAATTGCTTACTTAGTCACTGTGTGTAGCCTCACAATGATAGGTAATTCCTAATAATCATACTTGTATAGCCTTAATATGAAGATAATTTCAATGATAGCCACTCAGTCACGTGTATCTTTAGATTATTGTTGTAGTATGAAACTAGTTGTACTTTATCTTATCATACTTAGCGATCCAAGTATGATGCATAACTTCTGTAAACGAAGAAATTGAAATAAAAAAGAAACTAACATATTTTCCACTGCCATATTATATGTGCTCTATGATATAATTACATGAACCTAGTCTTCAAATGCAGATTGAATGACATATAGTACTTTTTAGTTGCATATTCTCATATTGCTAATGGTCTTTTTATAACTTGCAAGTGAAATTGGATCAACTGTTCGGCCTACCTTACGTGTACATGTAATATAACTCATGTTAAATTTTTTGTTAAATGGATACTCATTAGAGTTGCTCATTACTTGACACTTTTCACCTTGAGATATATGCATTAGGGTATGTAGCCCACCTTTTAATTTATAACTCAAGTAAGGGGATTGTTCGAGAGGGAACACTTGGTGACTTTCTGGAGACATAGGTACTTATCACCAAGAGGTGGTCCTCTGCTTTTTAGTTACTTAGTTCATTTGCTTTTGTCATATCTGGAGCGCATGGTATCCTTAACAATGACAATAGACCATCAATGTGCCATCCAACGAGTTTATCGAATGTTTAAATTGGTCATTAATTGTTTTGGATCTATTCTCATAACTAGTCACTTAAGGGAATATTCTGACAGTAATAGTAATAGATCATTGATTGATCACCTTCAGTTTAATCCTATTAAATTAAGAGTAATCTAATTGACTTAGATTTGAATATTAATTTATGTTTGACATATTATGTATGTATTCCCTTACAACCAATAAGCATACATCATGCACACTCAACTTGTGAAACCCCGTATTTTTTTAATCCTAAAATCTGGAGTATTTTTGACATCCAAAAAAATTCAAATAATTATTCTATTTCATAGATCTCGTCGAGATCTTTCCAACGAGCCCAAGAACATCCAATTCCGACATTCTTAGCCCAAGATATCAATGTTTTATGTTGGATGATCGAGATCCATATATGGATCCGAATCCGGATCAAAAATTTAATCCATTTACACCTCTCCTTCTATAAATAAGCTATGATAGGTTGCCATCTCCAAAGCCCTAGCCACCACCATCCTCTCCTCTCGTTGGAGCACCACCATCTTGGCCAGTTTAGTCATCGGAGGGCCGCCGCTGACGTCGGAGAAGAGCTCCGATCGAAGATCTGCGACCACCATCACGTAGGAAAGCTCGAGGTCACCTTCGTACACGCATTCGCGCTACAATCGAGCGATAAAAATATCATTCCATGTGAGAGGATATCCCGAGGGAACATCCTCGGAGGTAACGATGTTATACCTTCCTCTCGCTGTTGGTTTCATATGACTTTTGTACCCATATGCTTGAACATGTTTTGGAGCCTTGATTAATCTTGTGATATGCTTCATATACAAGTAACGATAAATACCTCCTTCTTGCGGATTCCAAACATTTCTAAAACCTATGAACTAGAACAACTAGAGCCATAGTGATTATCGTGTATAAGCTGTAGGTGATTTTAATTTTATTGCATTACGCATAGAATATTTGATTTTTTACCGTTGACCTGATTATTCACTTTTACAGAGATCGTTTGTTTACAGAAACATAATTTTTTTATCATTGATTTGAAAGAGGAAGATTTAAACATTTATGAGTTGGTGTTTGCTAACGAAGTTTAAAAATCTTCACCTATCTTATATCAATCATCGTGATGCATGTAGTCACTTTTAATTTGTTAAATCCCATTAACAAATCAATAGCCAGATCACTAGTTGATTTGTATACGTTAGTATATATAAGAAATCAGATTTTTTTTTAAAATACACGTTACAAATGAGAGAGATGACCTATTACATGATAGAAGTCCACGACCTTTCGTTCTCCTCAGAACGTTTCTTATCACGGTCAAGTTATTACTATTATTATTCAGTAAATGATAGTAATTTAAGCAATGCCGTTTGTAAAATGAAAGTTTTCTTAGCCCTTACGTGAATGGCTTGTGTCATAAAATTTTATATTAGTTGTTTTGGATTAAAACCCAACGTCATTTTTAAATTGTGGTAGTCCACTAGTGAACTTTGATGAATTTTCGGTTACTTGCATTAGGCTTAATTACCATTGTTTGTCACATATTCACATATTATTGTTTACAAATATGTATAGGTATATTTGAATATGGTAGTTACAGATTGTTGAGTTTATTCACATTACGAGTGATAAATCATTTAGATACAGGTTGTATGGATTACATAATGAAACTTCCTCCCATTCTTTATCTTGATGCACTGATGAGTCAACGAAGCAACTTTGATAATTGTGATCTCTGATAGTTCCGTTCATAATTTAATATGTTAAGTCCGTTCATAATTTAACATGTTAAGTTAAATTAACTCGTCAACTTTGGGGTATGAAGTACAAAACACATGTTTGATATATAATGAATACAATCTGATGGAAAAAAAATCTTCGACGGTCAAATATCTTTAAATTCCTCTGGACCTTAGGATGGTCAAAATATATCTTCAAAAGTCCTTTAAAGTGAAGCTTTACGAATCATATGTGATACTAAATGTGTTTAACAGATAAGATTAATATAAGAACACCAACCAATATGCGAATAGTTCAACTCTCAACAAGTCATTAGATGATTTTGTTATAGCTTTGTTCCAATTACTATCATTTAGTGGTAAGATTTCACGACAATTAGGTAGATGGAGTTATGCACCTCAAGAGATTGGGCATGCACCCTTGGGCCCCTGATAGATACCATGAATGTCGCTACCCCAACGGACGAGTTGGGTGACGCATTGCACCTAGCAGCTCGGTTGCATCCGGAGTCACTCGATGGAGTAGGCATGTGGCGTTCTTGGTTTCACACTTATACACAGTAATAGGATGCAGAGTAGAATTAGGTGTGGCCGCATCAAATTCTATTTCGAGTACTATTATTGTGAGAGGTGTTCCGGGATGTGGTTTGAAGTTGGAGAGATGAGGTTTTCGATCGTTTCATGTTCGAGTTGAACAAAAGATCTTGAGAGTTACTCAAGATGAATATCAAGTTCCCGCATAGCGGAGGCCTGCGAATCACGTAGTTGCGTGTGCTAAATTAATATGAGAAATGATTCATGATTAGATATCGGTAATTTTTATTATATACCTTTGTGAACTCTATGCAATGCGCGGAAATATGAAGACCAACGTGGTAGTTCTCAAATGATGATTAAATCAATAAATAAATTTTTAATGATTATGTAATTCCTTATAGATTAGAATAGTTTGATATATTTCAGTTGCTACATTTCATTCAAATATCATTAGATAGAGTTACGCATACATGCTTGCTTATACCTGCATTAGTTATTATAATTTTGCTTTGTTACTAGACAACTTCTCATAACATTACCCTCGTGTGAACCCAACAGGTGTAGCTGAGCAGTGATCACAACAATAGTGGCTTTGAGAAGATCGAACTTCCCACATCATACTTGCACCGGTCATGGTGCGTTTACTTAGAATATTTTATTTATTCCTTCATTATTTCTTATTTTATTTGAGAGACAATGTAATGAGATATTGGAGAACTTCTTCTGCAAGGTTATAGTCATATGTTGTATGTCATTTTGTGTGGACATGGACATTGATGATTATTATTAATGAGAATGGATGTTGTATTTTACTTTCCATTTCATATTATTCTCCTATTGTTATTTATATTTCAAATGTTAATCTAATGTGCATAAGATGGTTTGCTGAGTATCATAGATCATGGGTGTAGTTGGACCATAGGTCCGACGCTCCCGTCTTATCGGTTTCGGTAGCCGAAGGGACGGGACGTCACATATGGTATCAGAGCCTGATACTCCATTCTCTCTTTTGCATATTATATTATCTGTGGGATTTGAATTATAAATACAATGATAAGTCTTTTGACTTCGTCATTAACTAAGGAGAATAATTCAAGTCATGCTTAACTGTCCATTATCTCTCTAATCATGGAAATAATTTCTAATATAATGATTCTCGCAGGGAATCATGCCGCCTCGTGTTGATCCTGATGTTGCACAGCAGTTGGCCTTACTAGTTCAGTCTGTGCAGGGTATACAACAGCGTCATGAGGTATTAGAGCGAAGGCTCCTTCAGTAGGACGACTCCTCGTATTGGCCCTCTCGAGAATGATAGTGTTCATCCTTCGGTGTCTCTGGACCATGAAGGATCAAAGGACCTAGAGGCGTTGCAAAAACATCAAACAACCTATGCAGCATATCAGAGGTCTAAGGTGCCACAATTCTTTGGCATCGACACATCAGATGAGGCTAAACCGTGGATGGATCACGTATCCAAGGTTTTGCGGATGATCCATGCTCCTTAAGAGTCTTGACTCACATTCGTGGAATTTTCACTAGCAGGCTATGCAGAACGTTGGTAGTACGCCACCAAGGAACATCTGAAGGATCCCGTAACATGGGAAATATTTCTTGACGAGTTCCGTAGTCAGTTCTACCCTGATCACTGGATTGAGGATCAGAGAAAGTTGTTTGCTGAGATGAAGCAGGGGTCAATGATATCCTAAGAATTCCTCATTCGCTACAGTGAACTTTCCCGCCACTCACCAGCGACTACTGCTTTTCCTGAGGAGAATTTACAGAAGTTTATTCGGGGACTGCGTGATGATGTGCAACACCAACTGTCTGCATTGGATTTCACTTCCATCAAGGAGGTAGCTGCTAAGGCTACCAAGATGGAGGCAACTCAGAGTCGGCTTTAGGGGAGTCCATCACATTTCCAGCCACATCAGTCAGGGAGATCTACTCGTCGAGATTTCTACAGAACTCATAGAGAGCGTCGTTTCCACCCAGTTCCGAACACTCTTACCATTAGTAGGTTTGATCCTATACCTACTTTGGGGCAGGGCCTGACGAGTCACGGTACTACTTTGTCTCAAGAGGCTCCTTTTCTCAGACACAAGATCGTAGATGTTTCCACTACCAGCAGCCGTGCCATTTCAAGGCCAAGTGCCCCTTACTTGCCAGCAGCTCAGGTGGCCAGCAATCAAGTGTACGGCAAACTTTCTCATCTGCATGGTCACATGGATCAGCTTCCCGTCATGGAGGTCGAGGTTTTCAACATCCTCCACGACGACCAACCTTCAGTGTTGCAGGTTCCAACGCCCCACCATAGCCTCAAGGGCAGCTGAATGCAATCACGCAGGAGCAGGCCCACGCCTTAGGAGTTGTAGTGCGAGGTATGATTTCAGTGCATGGTATATCCTTACATGTCTTATTTGATTCGGGAGCTATGCACTTTTTTCTAGCACATCGACTAGTATCCAAGTTAGGTAAGGAACCAGTCTGTGTTTCATCTCCTTACTACATCAAGGGCCTAGGGGGCCAACTATTCATAGTGCGACAAGTAGTGGAGGATGTAGCAGTTCAGATTGGCGGGCACCTAATGGCCGCATATCTTTTACTCATTCAGTTAGAAGATTTTGATGTCATCCTAGGTATGGATTGGCTCGAGCAGCATCACACATGCCTTGATGACTTCGAGAAGATGGTAGTGTTCCGTCTCCCAGGCATACCTACCTTTCAATTTGATGGACGTAACTAGATAGTGAGGTCTTATATGTATCATCATTGAAGGCCCAACACTTGCTCGATCAGGGTTGCATAAGTTTTCTCGCCTATGTTGTGGAGATACCTGCCCAGGATCGCATGATTGAAGATGTTAGAGTTGTGCGGGATTTTCTTGATGTATTTCCAGAGGAGTTACCTGGACTACCACCAAGGAGGGAGATCGAGTTCGAGATCACCTTGATACCCGATACACAACCCATCTCCATCCCTCCATACCGGATGGTACCGACCGAACTCAAGGAGCTCAAAGTACAACTGCAGGAGTTGTTGGAAAAGGGATTTATTCATCCTAGTACATCACCTTGGGGAGCGCCAGTCCTCTTCGTAAAGAAGAAGGATGGGTTATGTGATTGTGCATCGACTACAAGCAGTTGAATAAAAGGACAAGAACCATTTTTCACTTCCACGAATAGATGACCTTTTTGATCATTTGTAGGGCGCAACGGTATTCTCGAGGATTGACCTATGATCGGGTTATCGTCAATTGAGAATTAAGGACACCGATGTGCTTAAATCTGCTTTTCGCACCAGATATGACCACTATGAGTTTGTGGTCATGCCTTTTGGACTCACAAACGCACCTGCCGCGTTCATGGACACGATGAACCGAATTTTTCGTCCATACTTAGATTGTTTTGTGGTAGTGTTCATTGATGATATCTTGATCTACTCACGTGATGAGCATGAGAATGAGCAACATCTTCATACTATTCTTGAGACACTCAGAGAACATAAGTTGTATGCAAAATACAGTAAGTGTGAGTTTTGGCTTACCGAAGTAGCTTTCCTCGGTCATGTAATTTCGGAAGCAGGTGTGACAGTTGATCCAGCCAACATGGAGGCAGTATTGTCCTAGGAGCAGCCCAAGACAGTTACTGAGATACATAGTTTCTTAGGCCTTGCCGGCTGCTACAGACGTTTTGTTAGGGGCTTCTCGCAGATAGCTCTACTACTTACTCATCTGACACAGAAAGATGTCCCTTTCATTTGGAGCGACAAGTGCGAGATGAGCTTCCGTACGTTGAAAGAGAGACTGACCAGTGCTCCGATTCTCACCCTTCCTTCAGGCACCTTAGACTTTACAATGTATACTAATGCATCAAAGGAGAGTTTAGGAGCAGTGTTGATGCAATGTGATCATGTCGTGGCATATGCATCGCGACAACTAAAGAACCATGAACGGAACTACCCTACTCACGACTTGGAGTTGGCAGGTATAGTCTTTGCATTGAAGATATGGTGTCACTACTTATATGGGGTCACGTTTGAGATTTTTACAGATCACAAGAGTCTCAAATATATCTTTGACTAGCGGGAGTTGAATATGAGGCAAAGACGATGGATGGAACTGTTGAAAGATTACGGCTGCACGACCTCCTATCATCCGGTAAGGGAAATGTAGTAGCAGATGCCTTGAGTAGGAGAGCACATACTGAGGGTACCGCAACATGGCTACATACTTGGGATATGCTCACAACACTCAGCAAGTGGCACCCCTTTGATAGTGCTACAGATGCCGTAACTGTACCTGCTAAGTACAGTGGATTATGGGACAGGATTGTGCATGGTCAGCAAACAGATCAAAAATTACAAGACTTGTTCCATCGATGTCTGAAGGAGGAGTTTGATGGATTCAGAGCTTGTGAGTCCATCTTATGGAAGGGAGACTGTGTTTGCGTCCCTAATGATGATGAGTTAAGGAGAGACATCCTAGGTGAGGCTCACTGTTCTAGATTATCTATCCATCCAGGAAACACCAAGATGTATAGAGACCTCTGTCAGCACTTTTGGTGGGAAGGGATGAAGAGAGATGTTGCAGAACATGTCAGCCGTTACCTTACGTGTCAATTGGTGAAGGCAGAGCACAAGCATCCTCCTGGCTTGTTAAAGTCACTTCCCATTCCGTTATGGAAATGGGAGAGTATCTCTATGGACATCGTGACATCCTTACCTCGTACAATAGGTGGATATGATGCTATTTGGGTTATTGTAGACTGACTGACCAAGTTTGCGCATTTCATCCCAATGAACATGACTTGCACTCCGGTAGATCTGGCCAAATTATATATCCATCATGTTATTCGCTTGCATGGGATCCCCAAGGAGGTAGTATCGGATAGAGACTCTCGTTTCACGTCACATTATTGGGGAGAATTCATGAAGGCCCTGGAAACTGAACTGTGTCTTAGTTCAACATATCATCCGCAGGCGAATGAACAATCAGAGAGGACAATTCATACTCTTGAGGACCTACTCCGAGCATGTGCCGTTGAGTGGTAAGGATCTTGGAAGGATCACCTTCCTCTGGTGGAGTTCACTTATAACAACAACTACCATGCTAGTATTGGCATGGCACCTTTTGAGGCACTTTATGGGCGGAGATGCACCACTCCCTTGTGTTGGCAGGAAGTGTGCGACAAAGGTATTTATTCCACTCAGATAATCGAGGAAACAACAAGAGCCTTAGAAACGGTTAGGAAGAAATTATTGAACACACAGAGCGTCAGAAGAGTTACGCTGATCAGAGGCGTCACGACATGAATTTTGAGGTCGGAGATTTCGTATTCTTGAAGGTATCTCCAATGGAGGGTATTCAAAGATTTGGTGTTAAGGGAAAGCTGACGTCGCGATTTGTTGGCCCTTCCGAGATTTTGGCCCGTATTGGGAAGGTAGCATACCGCGTAGCACTTCTCCCTCACTTGGCAAGCGTGCACGATGTGTTCCATTTGTCAAACCTTTGGAAGTACATTCGAGACCCTCGACATGTTATTAGCTATGAGGAACTCACGATTGAACCAAATTTGTCTTTCCTTGAGGCACCCGTTCAGATTTTAGACTGGACAGTCAAGAAGTTACGATGGAAAGACATTCCTTTAGTTATGGTATTGTGGCAAAGTCAGAACGTTGAGGAGGCCACACGGAATCCTGAGGCAGATATGCGACAGAAATGCCCTTATCTTTTTGAAGGTATGATCACGAAACCCTATTTCAATCCTCTTTAAGATTTTTATTGGTTTCATTCTCTTTAAGATTTTTATGCCTGAATCTATGTCACATTCAAAACATATACGTTAAATCCTACGTCTCGAGGATGAGGCTTCCTTTAAGATTTTTATGATATAAAATACCGTATTTTTTTAATCCTAAAATCTGGAGTATTTTTGACATCCGAAAAATTCAAATAATCATTCTATTTCGTAGATCTCATCGAGATCTTTCCAACGAACCCAAGAATATCCATTTCCGACATTCCTAGCCCAAGATATCAATATTTTATGTTGGATGATCGAGATCCATATATGGATCCGAATCCGGATCCAACATTTAATCCATTTACATCTCTCCTTCTATAAATAAGTTATGATAGGTTGCTCTCTCCAAATCCCTAGCCACCACCATCATCCCCTTTCATTGGAGCACCACCATCTTGGCCAGTTTAGTCATCGGAGGGTCGCCATCGACACCGGAGAAGGAGCTCCGATCGAAGATCTGCGACCACCATCACGTAGGAAAGCTCGAGATCACTTTCGTACACGCATTCGTGCTACAATCGAGCGACAAAAATATCATTCCGTGTGAGAGGAGATCCTGAAGGAACATCCTCGGAGGTAACGATGTCTTACCTTCCTCTTGCTGTTGGATTCATATGACTTTTGTACCCATGTGCTTGAACATGTTTTGGAGCCTTGATTAATCTTGTGATGTACTTCATATACAAGTAACGATAAATACCTCCCTCTTGCGGTTGGGTTCCACACATTTCTAAAACCTATGAACTAGAACAACTAGAGCCGTAGTGATTATCATGGTATAAGCTGTAGGTGATTTTAATTTTATTGCATTGCGCATGGAATATTTGATTTTTTTATCGTTGACATGATTATTCACTTTTATAGAGATCGTTTGTTTACAGAAACAGATTTTTTTAACATTGATTTGAAAGAGGAAGATTTAAACATTTATGAGTTGGTGTTTGCTAACGAAGTTTAAAAATCTTCACCTATCTTATATCAATCATTGTGATGCATGTAGTCACTATTACTTTGTTAAATCCCATTAACAAATCAATAGCCAGATCACTAGTTGATTTGTATATGTTAGTATATGTAAGAAATCAGTTTTTTTTTAAATTCACGTTACAAATGAGAGAGATGACCTATTACATGATAGAAGTCTACGACCTTTCGTTCTCCTCAGAACGTTTCTTATCACGGTCAAGTTATTACTATTATTATTCAGTAAATGATAGTAGTAATTTAAGCAATGCCGTTTGTAAAATGAAAAGTTTTCTTAACCCTTACGTGAATGGCTCGTGTCATAAAATTTTATATTAGTTATTTTGGATTAAAACCCAACGTCATCATTTTTAAATTGTGGTAGTCCACTAGTGAACTTTGATGAATTTTCAGTTACTTGCATTAGGCTTAATTACCATTGTTTGTCACATATTCACATATTATTGTTTACAAATCTGTATAGGTATATTTGAATATGGCAGTTACAGATTGTTGAGTTTATTCACATTACAAGTGATAAATCATTTAGGTACAGGTTGTATGGATTACATAATGAAACTTCCTCCCATCCTTTATCTTGATGCATTGATGAGTCAACGAAGCAACCTTGATAATTGTGATCTCTGATAGTTCCGTTCATAATTTAATATGTTAAGTTAAATTAACTCGTCAACTTTGGGGTAATAATTACAAAATACATGTTTTGATATATAATGAATACAATCTGATGAAATTTTTTTTCTTGGACGGTCAAATATCTTTAAATTCCTCTAGACCTTGGGATGGTCAAAATATATCTCCAATAGTCATTTAAAGTGAAGCCTTACGAATCAGATGTAATATTAAATGGATTTAACAGATAAGATAATATAAGAACACCAACCAATATGCGAATAGTTCAACTCTCAACAAGTCGTTAATGATTTTGTTATAGCTGTTTTCCAATTACTATCATCCAGTGGTAAGATTTCACGACAATTTGGTAGATGGAGTTACACACCTCAAGAGATTGGGCATACACCCTTGGGCCCCGGATAGATGCCATGAATGTCGCTACCCCAACGGACCCTAGATGCCATGAATGTCGCTACCCCAACGGACGAGTTGGGTGACGTGTTGCACCTAGCAGCCCGGTTGCATCCGGAGTCGCCCGACGGAGTAGGCAGGTGGCGCGGTTGGCGTTCTTGGTATCACACTTATACACAGTATTAGGACTCGGAGTAAAATTAGATGTGACCGCATCAAATTCTATTTTGAGTATTATTATTGTGAGAGGTGTTCCGAAATGTGGTTTGAAGTTGGAGAAATGAGGTTTTCGATCGTTCCATGTTCGAGTTGAATAAAGGATCTTGAGAGTTACTCAAGATGAATATCAAGTTCCCGCGTAGCGGAGGCCTGCGAGTCGCGTACTTACGTGTGCTAAATTAATATGAGAAATGATTCATGATTCATGATTAGATATCGGTAATTTTTATTATATACCTTTGTGAACTCTATGCAACGGGCGAAAATATGAAGTCCAACGTGGTATTCTCAAATGATGATTAAATTAATAAATAAAATTTTAGTGATTATATAATTTCTTGTAGATTAGAATAGTTTGATATATTTCAGTTGCTACATTTCATTCAAATATCAGTAGATAGAGTTACGCAATACGTGCTTGCTTATACCTGCATTAGTTATTATAGTTTTGCTTCGTTACTGGGCAATTGCTCATAACGTTACCCTCGTGTGAACCCAACAGGTGTAGCTGAGCAGTAATCACAACAATAGTGGCTTTGAGAACATCAAACTTCCCACATCATACTTGCACCAGGGTGCGTTTACTTAGAGTATTTTATTTATTCCTGCATTATTTCTTATTTTATTTGAGAGACAATGTAATGAGATATTGGAGAACTTCTTCTCCATGGTTATATTCATATGTTGTATCTTATTTTGTGTGGACATGGACATTGTTATTATTATTAGTGAGAATGGATATTGCATTTTACTTTACATTTCATATTATTCTCCTGTTGTTATTTATATTTCAAATGTTAATCTAATGTGCATAAGATGGTTTGCTGAGTATCATAGATCATGGGTGTAATGGGACCGTAGATCCGACGCTCCCGTCTTATCGGTTTCGGTAGCCGAAGGGACGGGGCATCACACAACTTGTATCCCATGCGCACTCTCACAATATTATTTATGGATTACTATTCACACTCTCACGATATTATTTAAGGATTACTATTCAACCTGCTAACAAGTCGCTCCACAACACAATATTACCTGCTAACAAGTCACACTCATTCACATCATCATGTACTTGGCTCTAAACATGTCATATTCGAGGATACAATATTGTTTCAATTCCTAGTTTGGCCACATAATAAAGTAGTCAATCAATTGTTGTTTAATCTTAAGTAGATTTCTATAAACGTTATTAAGCATGCATGTAAACAATACACATAAAGCAATATGAAAAAAAGACATTCGACTTTATCACATAAAATCAAATATGAAAATACAAAAAAATTCGGAGTCCAAAGTCACAAGTTTCAACCATTACAATTCAAATTGAAAGATATCATATAACACAAACTCAAAATTTACTACGACCTCAAATATTTTGTAAATATCAGGTTCAAATCCAGATGTGCATATATCACATATATTCACATTTATTTTGAGTTGGGAGACACAAATAAAAAAGTCATCATGTTCATCGAGTTCTTTTCCGACTCATGCCTTTGAGAATCCAATGTCTCAGGCCAATACGGTCAGAATCTCATGAAATGAATTCAAGCTATTATATACTTTATTTATGTTTTTTATTATAAAATAGTAGTAAAAATTTCCATAATAACATGTTATGTTTTCATCGAATTAAGGGGTTTACATGTACTTTCTGCATCTGAATCTTCACCCAAATGATGCCAATCTTCGGTGAATGTTTTGAGGTTGTCAAAACATTCTAGATGTCATAAATACCCTCAAAAATATCTAAAATAGTTGGTGAATAATATCAATTTGTATATTACTAAAACATTCAAAACACAAAAATAGATGGAAAATAATGTACCTCAATTGGTATTATTTTGACAATTTACTCTTTGGACATGGATATGAACTTGAATCATCTATCCTAGGCTATGATACCATTTCAAGGGAGGATTATCCTCTCATATAGTAAAAAAGTGGAATACATTGATCATATAAAAAACATAGTTCCCCATCGAATGAGCAAATATAGCAATCATGATTTTTTCTTGCAATGTAAAACCACATAGTAACATTGACTATCTTCATGTCATTTTGCAAACCATATGAGACATGATTATACATTTATTGATGCTTTTAGCATTTAAAATAAAGGCCTCATGAATTAGGTTCGATTTGTCGATTCTACACGCCTGAGTACGACGATGAATCACGAGCCTCCTGCAAATATGAAAATATAACTCATGTCCTCCCCCATGCGAAGGTTGGTATGATCATAGAATTCTGCTTGACATAGACTTCATCTCACGACTTCGTCTCACGGAGTCCTATTTGTCTACTCGGACACAAAGGCTTAGAGAGATGACCCTCTTCTTCTCCATGCATGGGTGCCAATATGGAGAAGGGAGAGAGAATGGGGGATGACTAAGGGGAGAGGTAGGTGGAGATGGTAGGGAGTACCAATTTAGTTTGGGATTGGAAATTGAAGGCTCTCAAAGTACGAGAGGCAATGGAGGTCATCCTCTCCTTTTATAAGAGAAAATTTGACACTTACTTTTAAAATATGGTGAAGAATTATCTCTATCAAATTCAAATCTAAGTTAGACTTGTGATAATTGTCAAATTATCTCTTGATAGATATAAATAATTATCATTTTAGGACAATTAGCAAATCATCTTCCAAATAAATGAATTAAAATAATTAATCCAAAAAATATAAATCATATTTGCGTTTAAGTAATGGTGAAAGCGAGCCCACTTCACAATAATATTAATACAATATGTAAATCATATTTACATCAATCACATTAATAAAAGTAAATCATATTCACATTATTTACTATAATTGTGAATCATATTCAAATTAATCCAAGTGCCGACGTGAATCTCAATCTCTCAAAGATAAGTCACTAATATTAAGGATTTCACAATTCTTATTATTTCGCTTATTAATTGCTCATACAAACAACTCTTAAATAAAGTAGGACTTGTGTGTTGTATTCATGTATAATTGGAGATAAAGACAAGGATATTGTATACCATGTATACTGACTTGACATCGGATTAAATACAATATCATGGTATAAACTACTTTGAGCTATTTGATTGAGTCGATATTGAATCAATTCATTACTTAACTCCGAACTATTTCATATTAGTGTCAAACTCTTTGGATCTTGATTTGGTTCAATGAATTGAGATTTAATCAATATAAATATCAATTGTTTCGACTCTAAGTGGACTCACTGAAATCCATCTTTTTCATCGTTCCCTCAGGATGTAAGCGTTATACAACACATTACGATTATATCAGCCTAAAGTATTCCCAATACTCGTGCATCCTTCTTTCTGGAAAACTTTGAATAACCCCAAGTGTTATTTCATATATTTAGTCATCTCCTTTTAGAACTTATTAGTAGTTTTCTCAATCGAGAATCAGGAATCATATGATGCAAAAGTATATATTGACATTCTCAAATTTGTATTATGTTTCATAAATAGGATGACTGATAGTTGAATTCATTATGATCACAATATCTTACGAGTGAGTTCTTGTCTTCTAGTTCATTGAGTATACACTTATATGATTTATTTGAGTGATCATACACCTCATATGTCATATGCCTCAAATGTCGACATAAGAAACTTAAAGAGGCATTTTGCGACAAAAAAGACCAGACCTCTCCTTGTTGTATTTGAAAAATGAAGCCTCTAAGTGGGAATTAATGCAAAATGAGAGCTTTTTTTTGATAAACCTAAAAGAAAGAGGCCTCAAATGAAGGCAAGCATAGTGGTGCTAGAGAAACCTCACACTTGGAGAAGTAAGCTCACCAAATTATATAATGGAAATTTTTGAAATAGTTTGAATATTATGGTTAACAAATATTTTTAATTCGGGCTACTAATATCTTGGATTTCGAGCATGCATTATTCAACTAAATTCAGTCCAATCATTGAAATGAGGTATAGGACAGGGCTACTTATCATTAATCTTCCACATGATTTTTTTATTATAGAAAGACATGAAAGATATATATGAGAATAAAATTTAAAAGATGGATTCCTGCCCGGATGTCGCTTATAGCTATAAGGCATTCTTAATCTCAAATCCAAATCGGTCCTTTAATAATTCCACAACTACTTCGACGCATTTGATAAGCATTTCAATGTCGACATGCTCATCATCTTTATCCACAACATTCTCAAAGAAATACTAACAAACAAGACGTGACAAATGGAATAATTGGTTCATATGAAATCTTAATTACCTTATAAAATTCATCCACGCTAAGGTTTTACTACAACAAAAATACATTGCGACAGTGAGAAATTTTAGCTTTTGGTCACATGTACTCAGACATTAACATCTGAATACTCTTCGCCAAAAGCTTAGTAACCATAGTTCGATTGAAAATCTGTAAGATTATTCTAGTGTAATGTACGTCGATAATTTTTTCTTCAATATTTGGCTAACGGAGGTGTTTGCTTGATAGTGAATTTCGTCGTTATAACTTACTTACCGCAATAGTGTTTTGTTGCAGTGTTTGCATCTTCTCTTTAATATCCATTGTCCAAACCACATGTTTCCGCATTCTTGTTCAATATTTCCTTCATGTTATCATTGTCAATTTTCTTTAAATCTATTGTAAGTGCCGTTCTTGGTATTTTGTGGGCCCTAGGAAAAAAGACCTATACAGAAAAAAATTAATAAGAGCAAATTGTCTTGAGTGTGTTTTACTATCAAGTATAAAATGAAAAGTTCTATTTTTGGGAATAATTGATCCTTATATAATCTCATTAAATTTTCAATTTTAAGACTTGTTCTTTATCAGAATTTTGAAGTCCTCTTTTTTCGAGAAATCAAATTATGAGAACCCTAATTTCTAGGACATTTTGGTAGTTCAACCGTGAAATTCCTTTGTTTCTGGTTATGAAATCCATGAGAGAATCAGATTAGATGTCGATTTTGCAAAGCAATGTCTTAAGCCCGCTTCAAGAGCTCGATGGTAGAGCAGTCGACTGATTGGTCATAGGTGAAAATCCTAATTGGGGAGAATTTCTAATAAAGACGAGAGGATGTCGAGGAGGGGGGGGGGGGGAGTCTTGTTCATTTTTCATTCGAGCCAAGCTTTGTATTCCTATGAGAAGCAAGCCACCTCAGTCTTGATCTCACTTTCTTCACTAGCTTCAGAATGTGGTAGAAAAGAGAAGGTCAATTATTTGAGATGAGAGAGAGGACGTTGAACTAGTATTTCTGGGAAAATTTGAGGAGTCTCAATAGTTTTCAATATCAATCCCAACCAGCCACCATCTAGCCATCAACATAGGAAGCTCAATCTCAAGCGTAAATAACAACAAGACCCCATCTCAATAGCGAAAATGTCACCAGAAAAAGCAAGCCCTGATTCTTAGCTAAGAGAGGGAGTAGATGTCAGGAATCACGTCAGCGGAACAACTATCTCATCAAAGAAAGGCTTGAGCTCAACCGTGATGACCTTCAACTTCACAATACTTTCAAAACTTTCGTGCTAGGCCCCTACAAACCTTGCTATCTTTCCTCACTTTCTGATTTCAACTACGATGCCCTAGACTCGACATTCTAGGACAATCTTTCTTCTGCAAAAAAAATGCACTACATATTTTTGCTGATTATCATCAAGAGTTTTTTTTCTTGTTTTTTGATAGTTGCAAAGGTTTCAAGAGAAAGAGGCTGTCGAGGGGGTGGAAAAAGGGGTATGTATTCATTGAAAATTTGATTCTATAAAGATCCACTACGACATACTATTTTATTCATAAATTCAAAACTAGATCACATGTAAAGCTGAGCCCTTAAAGCTAATGAGCTAGAGGCAGTTGCACTTCAAAACTATGCTCAAGGCCGATCCTGTCTATCGTCACTAGTAAAATTCCCTTGGAATATTTAGTCCGACTGTTCATGCACAATCACATTAACATTATGCTTCTACCAAGAATACTCTATCGAAAGTTTCAGTATCTCCTTTCTATGCAGAATCAAATTGTAATTGCAAACATTACTCATAGTCTATCTCGTCTATGACATGTCCTATTCTAAAATTTGATTCTATAAAGATCCACTACGACATACTATTTTATTCATAAATTCAAAACTAGATCACATGTAAAGCTGAGCCCTTAAAGCTAATGAGCTAGAGGCAGTTGCACTTCAAAACTATGCTCAAGACCGATCCTGTCTATCGTCCCTAGTAAAATTCCCTTGGAATATTTAGTCCGACTGTTCATGCACAATCACATTAACATTATGCTTCTACCAAGAATACTCTATCGAAAGTTTCAGTATCTCCTTTCTATGCAGAATCAAATTGTAATTGCAAACATTACTCGTAGTCTATCTCGTCTATGACATGTCCTACTCTCATCAAATGCAAAATCCAGAAAAGACATGACATCTATTTGTATTTCCAAAAATTAATGGTATTCAATGAAATCCATGACTTGCACATAAAAACCCAATAAAAGTACATACAATGATACCTCAAAAATAGTCCAACAGCTAAAACTCAGAAAGTGTAAGAGTGCGTTTCAAAAGTGGGGATTGCTATTCGATAACTTGCGTTGAAGCATTTAGGATGATTGTTAACTAGGGATGATTGTACACGTCCAGGCCCTTCTAACATTATGAGATTTGAGTTGAGCTGAGGTCTAGTAAATTTGTCAAAGTTCTACCCAAGTCCAACCTCGACTCTAGCCTGACACAAAAATCGTATCGCCGATATTTTGGCCAAGGCCCAGTCCATTTCAATTTTGGGTTTGGGTCAACCCTTATTAACTGAGTGGGGATTCAAGCTGATCTGGATCGGGCTAGCCCAATGCTTAATCCTACAATCGGTCAAATAGTTTTTGAATCCAATAAGTTGTGCGGATCAGTCTTTATCATAGGAATCTACAGCTCTAAGCCTATACATTACAAATGATATCAAAGTGAATTTTCTTCAAGGTGGAAATGCATACCCAAGAGGTGAAACTACTCTTACAAATAGATTGGAGGAAAATGCTGCTCAAAGCATGCAACCACTACTATCATTGATAATAAGTGATATTTCATACCGCAAGAAAGATGTTGCTAATATAAGTGGATGAAGTTGTCACACCCCATACATAAACCTGCATCAAAACCTCACAAAATATGAGAATAAGTTCAAAGGACGAGAGATTACTATTTGGTAACTTTAATTTAAACATTTTGATTGATTGTCAACAGATCCAACTGATCTCATACCTAACAAGCTATCAATGTCAGTATTCCTCGATAAAATTCCGTGGATCTAAACCCGGCCCCTTCCAACGCATAAAAAACTTTTCCCTTTAATTCTAGTAATTGTTGGACAATCAACTTGCATAGTAATAATCTAACAGTTGTTCCTCCCCTACTAAAGATTTCCCCCTAGACTTACAGTTGCAGAAGGAAGAGAGGCTTTCATATAAATGGATAGGATAGTAAAACCAAGCAACCCAGGGATCTCCAAGTACCATGAAAGTTTTGTATGAGGTTATAGGGAAAAGCAAAATGCAGGAACCTTTCATCCAGCAGTACAAAAATCCCATTTCCAACTATGATCACTTCAACTGTTTACAAAAGTATAGTAATGCATGGTGAACATCGTAACACGTCACAAATAATTAACAAATGAAATATGATAAATAGGGGCAAAACATGACCTCGAAGCCACACCAGGACTGCGACAAAATCACACACTGCAGCTCGGAAGGAAGCACAGTGAAGACTCTGGATGGTGGTACAGTACAAGAGAAGCTTCTTGCTTACACCCAGAAATGCCTTCAATTCACTGGTGGAAAAAAATGGCGAAATGCCAGCCACCAACGTGGTATAAATGCGAGGAGCACTCTAAACAATACATGAAGTCATGCGACCGGGAGAAATTTTGGAAGTGCTTGAAAAAATAAGCACCAGTCTAGATCTCATTTACACCCAAATCTCAACTCACCTGACCTTCACACAAGCTTCGAGCAATGAGCACGCGTTGCAACTCGCACTGATTCGACCTATGATGACTGCACCATTTTCTGAAACTCCGCATGAGGAATTTCCGACCTTGGGTGATTAAATAGAGCACAAGGACAGGAAGCTGTAATTGTGTTGTACACAGGTCTCTAGATGCCACTACACCTTGTACTTGATCAGGCAATCTCTCACCTTGGGTTCCAAAGTGGACATGCATTGCTCCCAGCCACCACTGGCAAGCATCTGAAAGCGAATTGTAATATGACATTTCTCGATCAAATTAGGTTTTATCATAATCCATTTGAGCTTATAGAAAATATACGAAAGGAGAGATCGTTATGTCCCTAACCTGTTTATAACCGACCAAGACCTGGCAAATTTGGTTGTATAGATCCTCACTCCGAATCTCCTGCATGAAAAACCACGATAAACCTAAAGCTCATCCAAGAACTTCCTGGAAAAAGAAAACATAATTGTGTGGGTACTCACATGCCAACTAGCAATAGCCCGGCATATGACGGCAAGGAAGTTGACAGCTACAGATGGATTAGCTCTTACCTGCAGAAGAGGGATAATAGTGAACTACATATCCATACCCATTCCTTTAACTACATATCGATTCATGCGAATTGAGCATACCACTGCACAAAGACCACAGAAGGCATCCTCTTTTTCGACGTCATCTCGGATCCTGCAACATAAAGAATTCAATGAAGATTCTTCAGCTAACACATGGAATTGCACTAAGTTCATCTTACATGCACAAAGCCAAGCACCAAGATTCCATGAAATGCTCAACATGGGGAGCAACAAGCTCTGGACAAACCCAGGCAAGCCTCCCAAGAGTAATTGCACTGTTTTCTATGAGTGACTTGTTGAGACCCTGAAGATGGCATCTGTGAGAAAACTATACATGGAAGGAAAAAAGGACGGTGAAGCTGTGCCAAAAAACTACCTCAGGATTCTTAAGAATAGGAATCAGGGAAGAGATGACGGTAAGAACTACAGGGGAAACTTCTTGACGAACCTGAAAGCCGGGAAATGAAATTTGTGGGTAAAATGACGAAATTGCTAGTTAGGAACTAAGGTTCATTTGATTTACATTATTACACAGCAATATTTTTTTGATAAATTTAAAAAACAATTTTAACAGTTCTTAATGCACCATGTTCTCCAAATACCAGGCAGCATTGCCATCTCAGCTGTGAAAATTTATTGAGGCATATGGGAAGCATCTCCGCTTAGAGAGAGAGAGGCGATGCGAACAGTTACAAGCATACACCACATTTCATGTGCACCCACAATTCACCCACTACTGGATCCATTTTATATAAATTTGGATGTCCAATATTAACTTTTGTAATGTACAACCAAACCAATATGTAGATCAGTTTTATTAAACTGTTTTTCAAGTCAAAATATACAGTGCCGTGTACATTTATAACTACTTCGTATGATACATAACCCATCCAAGTACATTTAAGCATAAATCAAGATTATCCACATTATTATTTGTATATAAACATAATCTACCATTTTTTTTGGGCCATGATGAGCCACTTTTAAGATCCATAAATAATAGTATCTCGACTATAAAGCATATGAAGATATAATTTGTATTTATACACAATCATATGCACAAGACTTAAGCCAAGGACAAAGGATCTATATACTTTTTCATAAAACCACCTTTAACTATTTCCATCAAAATCCAATTACATACCGAGCTTCTATCTACGTAATAAAAAATGCTCATTCTAGTATATATCTTTAAAGCTCCCTAACAAACCATTTGTTTGAAAAGTTAGGATCAGTTAAACAAATAGAAGCTGCTAAAATAAAACTTATTACAATTTAGAACAGTAACATATTGGGATCAAGTTTTAACAAATAACTTCTGCATGCACTAACCTTAACTGCCAGTTCACCAAGAGCCCAACATGCATTATTGACAACAGAGACGTTCTGCTTCAGATCAGGAGTTTTCTACAGCAATAAATGACAGAGGTAAAGAAGTGCATAACAAGATACAGTTGATCATTTAGGGGAAAAGAAGAATAAGTTTTCTTTACCAATTGATTAGCGGCGACAGATAGAAATTCTGCAAGGCGGGGGCGCAAATGTATTGGACAAACCTAGCATGGCCATGAAATCCAGTTTTTCAACCGATGCTTAACACAAGACATGTAAATAATTCTAACAAGTTTACCCTTGCAAGATCTCCAAGAAGAGCTAGTGCACTCTGCCGAACATCAGCCGCATCATCAAAACAGCATTGCAAGAGTGAATCCCTCAAATTGCTCTGAGCAACCTATAGAAGAAAATACAAGACACTATTTTTTTAAAAAGTGAAACACGAAAACCATGATGTTGAATAATCATGGAGGAAACGGATTACACTGTAAATACTAGAAACACTCAGAACATATTACATGAGTGAATAATTTGTGACAGGAAATATATTAAATGCTTCAGACCCCAGGAAGGGAAATAATGTCGCAAGATTCAGCAGGAAAATAGTTTAGATCTGGGAAATTCAGAAATATCTTGTACAGCAACTACATTCTTCTACAAGAAACATTTATAAAGGCAATGGAATTCCTCTAATCATAACCCCAAAACAGGAAAGCATCACTTGCTATTCCATTTTGCCAAATCGTGCCATATCGATATCTGCCCCTTCTATCTTTTTCTTCTAAGATCTTATCTAAAATATTTGTCTGATATCACCTGTATATTGGAAATCCCAGATCTTGCCAATATCGGAGAGAATTCTCCCCACCATGTTGCCAGATTACCATTTTTTAGAGAGAGTTGGTCTTGCAACATATTTGGCATCCGCTTGCCCTCGTGAGAAGTCTGACATCCAAGTCTTCAATTTGAAATTTGCCCTAGATCGCCAAGAATTTTCCCATTTCTCCAGATGCTACTATATGTTTTTGGAGAGAATTGGTCTTGCAAAATCTTTAGTGTCCTGCTCTTACTAGAAGTAGGAGATCCAAGTCTTCTATTTGGCCTCATATATCACTAGATTACATGCAACTATTTGCAATAACCATGGAGTTCATATAGTCACTCCCATTATGAAAGAAATCATGATGACTCTTACTTAAGCCCGACTTGAATAACAACGACATATCCATTTCGAATGTGGACTCTGCCACTCATTGATTAGGAAGTTGTGATGTTGCCTCTTTGGTGTGTGTGATAACGCTTATAAAAGTTTGAGATGCAAGTATTCTATGTGGCCTCAAATGTCCTAGATTACATACAACTATTTGCAACAATCCTAGAGTTTGTATAGTCACTCCCAGTATAGATGAATCATGATATGCCACTTTTACATGAATCTTACTCAAATGATAACAAGACATATATATTGGAGAGGGGACTTCATCACCCATTACTGATGGAAGTTGTAAACATGGAGCGCAACCACAACTGCAATGTGAATGGGATAACGAACGGGTTAGGATACAAGGTATCTGAACCAATGCCTTAAATGTTGGTTTCGGTCACTATTTCGGTGACGACCAAAACAGAATTTCGATGGAATTTCGGTCAAATTTCGATCGAAATTTCGATCATTTCGGTCATTTTTTGTACTAGGACCCCCATATTTCGGTCATTTCGGTCATTTCGGTCGAATTTCGATTTCGACTGGATATCGATAATAATGTACTAAGCCTTCTCCCACTATAAGTAGGGTCGGCTACATGGATTCTTGCTCAAATCCATGTTGAAAGATTCGACTATTTTTTACGCTGGCCGTCGACAGGATATCGATATTCGACAGAAATTCGATCGAATTTCGCTGAAATTTGAGGCCATAACAAAAATGTTTGCAGAAGTGCAGCTATGTATTCTCGCACCAACTCCTCTTACAAACACTAGTAGATCAATAATCGTGAATACATGTAATATGTAATGGATAATGAAACCAAGTTCCCTATATGACATGAAAGAATTGTTTAGTAAATGGACATAGTATGACTATACCTATTGGCAACATATATGATACACGGATCCATCCCAAACACTTCTAAATCTTATGTTAGAAAATATATTGAGGAGGCGCATCAGAGAAATAACAAATAAAATATGAAGAACAGTGGGATTTAACGTGGAGATCTACTCCCTAAGGAGCGAGATGAAACCACGGGAGAACACCTCAAAGGTCGGGTTTATGCATTGTACTTTCTCATTGGATACAGAGGGAGATGAGCTTCTTATATAGCCCTCACCGAGTCTCCACATCTCACAACTGGTAGATGTGGGACTAAACAACATGATGTGGTAAATGGATCCTAGAGTGATCCATTTACCCAGTTACAACATAGATGACGCATAACACACATACTCCAACACTTCCCCTCAAGTTGGAGCATGCAATGCTCAGCTTGGACAAACAAAAAGAAATCTCAAACTCACGCTACAGGACACTACGAACAATATCAACTCAACGCGCACAACCGCCGGCTGTTGTCGAGGACGTTGCTTCTCATGCTGTGCATGGGAGGACCAAACAGGCTGGAGTGTGAGTCAAATTAAGTGTGCTATGTACTGCGCCTGTCAGAGCTACTGAAACAGAAATGAGTCTCCACCTAGAGAACTATGGCTCGCCACAACATGTGGACAACTGCTCCATCTCTGAAAGGGCCGAACTGAAAAGCCGTGGAGACATCCTCGTCGGAGTCCACGGACGCTGGAGAATGGAATCTGAAGAAGTCTCCTCATCGGAGAACTGGGTCTCTCCCATACTGGCTCAGATAATGTGATCTCTACTTGTTGGAAAAAAAGGATTCGTTGTTGTTGGGAAAAATGAACAACTTGTTTATTCCATAAGCACTAGGCTCTCTTATATAGGAGAGTAGCCTATGGGTAAATTACATAAAGCATACAACTGAAAATAAAAATAACGAAGGGATACATGCACTACTCTATATGCGTCAACACTCCTCCTCAAGATGGAGCATAAATATCAATCATGCTCAGCTTGGACGCACACTTCTGGAATGGGCCTCGAAGTAATGCCTTGGTAAATATATCAGCAGTTTGATTCTCTGAGGTAACATGAGATGTAGCAATGAACCCCTTCTGAATCATGTCACGTATGTAGTGACAGTCAACCTCAATATGCTTGGTCCTCTCATAGAATGCTGGGTTGTTTGCAATGAACAAGGCTGCCTGGTTATCACATTCCAATTTCATAGGAAGAGGTATATCAAGACATAGATCCGTAAGTAGAGCTTTCACCCACATCATTTCTGTGCTAGCCTGAGCCATAGCCCTGTATTCAGATTCAGCACTGGATCTAGCTACCACTGTCTGTTTCTTGCTCCTCCATGAGACTAGAGCATCTCCAATATAGACAATAAATCCTGAGGTGCACTTCCTGTCCTTGGGGCATCCTGCATAGTCTGCATCCGCACACGCTGTGATAGAGATCTCCTTTCCCTTCTTAAATAGCAAGCTGCACCTGGAGATGATTTTAGATATCTCAGAATCATGTGTATTGCATCCATATGGACCTGACGTGGTTGCTCCATGAACTGGCCCACGCGACTCACTGCAAATGATATATCAGGTCTAGTGATCGTGACATACAATAGTTTGCCTACCAGTTCTCTGTATCTTCTCCTGTCCACCTCCTCTGTGTCATCATCATAGAGCTTCATGCTAGGATCCATTGGTGTCGTAGCACGCCGACACCCAGGCATACCTGTTTCACTCAATAAATCTGTAACATATTTCCTCTGCGACGTTACTAATCCATATGGATTTCTAGCAAATTCCAGCCCCAGAAAATATCTAAGGACTCCCAGGTCCTTGGTGACAAATTCGGTTCCCAGTTTTTCTTTCGCCTGCTTTATGCCCTGCTCATCATCTCCTGTAATCAGGATGTCATCTACATAAACCATGATTACAATAATACCTCTAGCAGTCTTCTGTACAAACAAGGAATGATCAGCATTGGAGCGTTTGTATCCTTGTTTCTCGAAGAGGTCTGAGAGCTTCTGAAACCATGCTCTGGGGCTCTGCTTAAGGTCATAGATAGCCTTATGTAATCTGCATACCTTGGAACACTCCCCCTCAACAGCAAAACCAGGTGGCTGTTGCATATAGACTTCCTCCTGCAAATCTCCATATAGGAATGCATTCTTCACGTCCAGCTGATGGAGCGGCCAGTCTCTAGCAACTGCAACTGACAACAAGATCCGTAGAGTGGAATGACGTGCCACAGGCGAGAATGTGTCAAGGTAATCCACCCCGTATGTCTGTGTAAAGCCACATGCAACAAGACGCACCTTGTACCTATCAATAGAGCCATCTGCATTGTGCTTCACTGTAAACACCCACTTGCAGCTCACCGGGTTCACATCTGGAGGTATAGGAACCAAACTCCAAGTTCCTCTGGACTGAAGTGCCGCCATTTCTTCCTCCATTGCTAGCCGCCATCTACTATCCTGCAGAGCATCTTGATAACTTCGTGGAATATCTACAGCTGACAGTGCCACCACAAATGTCCTAAAATCTCCAGATAGTCTCTCAAAAGACACAGATGCAGACAATGGATATGTAACACAACTCCTCTTCGATTTGCGTAGAGCAATCGGAACATCTAAATCGGCTGTAGTCTCATTTGGCCCCTGCAACATATCCTGCGCAGAAATGTCGTCAGATCCATCAATAGAAATATTTTCATTACATACCATAGGCGAGCTAGGAGACGAGTCATGACCATGAGCAGGAGGAGGCCTGCGGGTATAATGGAATGGTAGCGGTGAGACAGGTATATGTGGTGGTGGTGGTGGTGGTGGTGGTTGTGGTGACGGCATCTGAGGTGGTGGTGCTGTGACGGCATTTGAGGTGGTGGTGTCATGTATATGGCATCAGTAGATAGAGGTGGTAGCTGCTTGTCTCCCAAGGCTGAAAAATACATAACAGATTCAAAAAATGTAACATCTGCACTGACCATATACCGCCGACGCAGAGGATCAAAGCACTTGTAACCCTTTTGAGTTCTGGAGTACCCAACGAAAACACATTTGACAACCCTAGGAGAGAGCTTGTCAGTACCAGGCGACAACTGATGGACAAAGGCAACCGACCCAAACACACGAGGAGTAAGGGTGAACAGATCCTTCCCAGGATAGATGAGGAAAAACGGAATCTGTTCATTCAAGACAGAAGAAGGCATACGATTGATTAGGTAACATGCAGTGAGAACTGCATCACCCCAGTAGGAGTATGAACATGACTCTGTATAAGAAGTGATCTTGTGACATCAAGAAGGTTACGATGTTTCCTTTCAGCAATTCCGTTTTGTTGAGATGTATGAGCACAAGATGTTTGGTGAACAATCCCTTTTGAGTAGTAATAATTGGCAAGAACATTGGTGCACAATTCTAAAGCATTATCACTTCTCACAAACTTCACAGATGTGGAGAAAACATTTTGTATTTCATTCAGAAAATGGATAATGATATTTCCTGCTTCAGATTTATTTTTCATCAAAAACACCCATGACACTCTAGAAAAATCATCCACAAATACTATATAAAATCTGGGTCCCTGATGATCAGGTACACGACTCGGACCCCAGACATCAATATGAAATAACTCGAACTTGGAGGTACTACTCCGACCTGGACGACTGGGAAAGGACGACCTGTGATGCTTTCCCAACTGACACACCTCACATTGAATAGGTGTGTGAGGAAGACCATACGGTAACACGCGACGCAACTTCTGAAGCGGTAAATGTCCACAACGCAGATGCCACAATAAGGTAGATGCTTGTTCAGTGGGAAGGGATAAGGTTCCAGCAAATGGGGTCTGATTCAGGCGGTAGAGGCCTCCTTGCTCATAGCCACGACCAATCACGTTGCCCGTATGGATGTCCTGAAAAATCAAAGAAGATGGATCAAAAATTGCCCGACAATGTAGATCCTTCGTAATCTGACTAATTGACAACAAATTCATTGAAAAATCAGGTGCATGTAGCACATTCTTGAGCTGCATAGACGATGTCAATCTAATCTCCCCCTGACCAGTGATGGGGGAATGTGTACCATTGGCAATTACTACTGTCCGGCCTGGAGGGATCTGAGTGTATCCTGTAAGTAAACTCTGGTCGCCACATAGGTGATGTATAGCGCCTGAGTCCATAATCCATGGTAATGTATCTGATCTACTACTGGTGAATGCAAGTATGCTACCCATGGCCTCAAATTTCAGCGAAATTCGGTCGAATTTCTGTCGAATATCGATATCCAGTCGAAATCGAAATTCGACCGAAATGACCGAAATGACCGAAATATGGGGGTCCTAGTACAAAAAATGACCGAAATGACCGAAATTTCGGTCGAAATTCCACCGAAATTCCATCGAAATTCTGTTTTGGTCGATACCGAAATGGTGACCGAAACCGACATTTAAGGCCTTGATGCTACCTGAAGTACTGGTAGACGCAGAGGCAAAAGCAACGGCATCAGATTGACTCTCCGTAGTCGGTGCTGGACCAGATGGTGGAATAATGCCCCTCAGACGGGCAACTAGATCGTCGAACCGTTGATCCAAAGTAGCAGCAGATGGATGCTCTATCTGCTCAGCAACTCGTGCGGATGCAGGAAATCCATGCTTCGAGTAACATGTGTCTTCATTGTGTCCAACCCGGTGACAATAGTACATGTTGTCCTAGTGCGACCACCTCTTCCACGAGGTCCACGTCCACGACCCTGGTGATGAAATCCGCGACCCCTGTTGGCTGCCATGGCTGAAGTATTCTGACTCGAGGCCGTGGAAGGAACTGTGATCCGACTCAGTCTATGGAAAGCTTCCTCCATGGGAGGAATAGTAGAGTCGGCCAAGATCTGTGATCGTGCCGCCTCATACTCTGGATCAAGTGCAGCCAGGAACACACCCACCATAGTCGCTTTCCTATATGTCTTCTGCTGTTCTGGCGTAGCTGTCAGGGGCATGAAGCTATAGAGCTTCTCGAACATCCCTCTCAGTGATGTATAGAGAGAATGTAGAGGAAGACCATTCTGCTTGATAGTGAAGATATCATGCTGGAGTTGCAGAATCTTTGTCTCGTTCTTCGCCTGTGAATATGTGGCCGCCAGAATGTCCCACATATCCTTGGCCGTGGGTTGATGTAGAATGTCATTGGCTATCTCAATTACCACTGTACCGGATAGCCAAACTTTGGCGTATGCATCATCAGCCTCCCAAGAGGCATTGGCTCCAGTCTTCTCAGCAGGCTCTGGTTCGGTAAGAATGTGCTTCTTACCCGTTGACTTCATCATGCTCATGAACTGCATTGCCCACAGTTCATAGTTTGTACCGTCCATCTTTACAATAGGCGCTGGACCACGATTTGCGCCAATAGATGGGATATCCGCCTTGCTTTCTGACATACTGGAGATGGAAGACTGGAGCGATTGACAGAGGATGGGATTCGTCTACAATGACATAGACGGGTTTAGTTGCACATGTAGACCTCAAGCAACTAAACCCATGTAGATGAAGATGTGTGTGCCCTAGGGCTTAGGGCATAGCACACGTACAAGCGCGCAAGAAGCACGCGCACACGCAACTGGTTCGCGCGCAGAGGAGATGCAAGAGGGCTACAGCGCGCAAGGTGCAGTGGTAGCGCGCAGGCGCTGTGCACAGCAGTGCACAGGGGCACAGCAGTGCACAGGCACGGTGCACAGCAGTGCACAGGAGCGGTGCACAGCAGTGCGCAGGGAGAGGCGCAGCGCAGGCGATGCGCAGCACAGGGGCGCAGGCGATGCGCAGGCGCGATGGAGCAGCACAGAGGCGCAGGCGCGATGGATCCCCGGCGATGCGCAGCACAGGGGAGCAGCAACACCGGCGCAGGGGTGCTGGTGCGGCTGCGGTGAGCCCCGACGGCGCCGATGAGATGGAGAGAGATAGAGAGGCCGGCGGGTGTGGTGGAGTAGGATTAGGGTTTCGAGAACTCCGGTCTAGGACCGTCGCTCTGATACCATGTTGGGAAAAATGAACAACTTGTTTATTCCATAAGCCCTAGGCTCTCTTATATAGGAGAGTAGCCTATGGGTAAATTACATAAAGCATACAACTGAAAATAAAAATAACGAAGGGATACAGGCACTACTCTATATGCGTCAACAGTTGTTATTCCAAAGAACCCTAGGCTCTCTTATATAGAGAAGGCCTATGGGTAAATCACATTGTAGCTGCATGGGTAGAGGTACATCTATATGCAAATCTTCTAACACAACTCGAACCCACATTATCTCAATACTTGCTTGTGCCATGGCCCTTATATTCAGATTCAACACTAGATCTAGCCACCACTGTTTGTTTCTTACTTTTCCAAGAAATCAAAGAACTACCCACAAACACTGCAAAACTTGAAGTAGACTTCCGATCCTTAGGGCATCCTGCATAGTCAGCATCAGCACATGCATAAACATAAATTGTTTGTTTCTTTCATGATGCCTGGAGACGACTTTAGATATCTCAGTATCATGTATATGGCATCCATATGTACTTGCCTAGGTTGTTCCATGAACTGACTCACCCGACTCACAACAAAAACGATACCAGGTCTAGTGATGGTAATATAGAGAAGCTTTCCCACCATTTCTCTATATCTTCTCCTGCCAACCTCATCTGTATCATCATCATATAAATTCATGCTAGGATCCATAGGAGTAGTTGAGGGTCAACACCCAATCATGCCTGTCTCAACAAGCATATCTGTAATATACTTCCTTTGGGTCATCATAAGACACTGCGCATTCCTAGCAAATTCCAACCTCAGAAAATATCGTAGAGTGCCAAGATCCTTAGTAACAAACTGATGGCCCAGAAATGCTTTTGCCATCTTTATCCCCTGTGTATCATCTCCTGTAACGAGTATATCATCAACATACACCATGATAACAACCGTACCTCTGGGAGTCTTCTGGACAAACAAAGAATGATCTGCATTTGATCTTTTGAACCCTTGCTTTTCAATTAGATCAGACAGCTTCTGAAACCATGCCTACGGGCTTTGTTTAAGACCTTATATTGCCTTGTGAAGTCTACACACCATGTGAGTCTCCCCCTCAACAGCAAACCTCGGAGGCTGCTGCATGTAGACTTCTTCCTGCAGATCCCCGTACAAAAAGGTATTCTTAACATCAAGCAGAAATAAGAGCCAATCACGTACCACAACAATTGACAGAGGATACGTAGAGTCGAATGACGCGCAACTGGAGAGAATGTGTCCACATAATCCATACCGTACGTTTGAGTGAACCAATGCACCACTAGCCTTGCCTTGTAACGGTCAATGCTACCATCTGCAAGATATTTAACAGTGAACCCCCATTTACAGCTGACAACAGATACTCCTGGGGGAGCGGGAACGAAGCTCCATGTATCTCGTGACTGTAGAGCAACCCTTTCCTCCTCCATGGTTGAACACCAACAACCAAACTTCAAGGCATCCTGATGGTTCCGTGGTATCTCCACGACGGATAGGGCCACAACAAACCTCTGAAAGTCCCATGTGAGATGATGGAAGGAAACCTGTGAAGCAAGTTGATAGGATGCACAGGTACGCTTCTGCTTCCGTATGGCAATAGGTACATTCAAATCATCAGAAACAATACTCGCCGGTATGCAATTCTCCTGCAAAGATCCCTGCACTTGCACATTATCAGACCCATCGTTAGTAATAATATCTGGACAAACCTGAGGCGTGTTAGATGATTGACGGGCACCATGAGCAGGAACAGACCATCGGGTATAGTATTTCGGTAAGGGTGAAACAAGTGGTTGTAGAGGTGGTGGTAGTGATGGTGATGGTGGAGGTGGGACAATGGGAACTTGAACAGGAAAGGATGGACACAGAGGAGGAGATGGTACATAGATCTCATCATCAGATGTGGATGAGGCCAACCTGTCACATGCAGGGGAGAAATACATTACAGACTCAAAGAATGTGACATCAACACTGACAAAATATTTTCTGTTTATAGGATCATAGCATCGGTAACCCTTCTGAGTCCGAGAGTAACAGGCAAACACACACTTAACAACCCTAGGTGATAGCTTGTCAAGTCTCGGAGACAACTGGTGAATGAAGGCAACAATGCCAAAGATACAAGGAGTGAGAGAGAATAATTCCTCGTCAGGAAAAACATCAGAAAGAGGAATTTTCTCACCTAAGACAGAGGATAGCATACGATTCATTAGATAACATGCCATAAGGACTGCATCACTCCAAAAAGAAATGGGGGCACAACTCTGGATAAGGAGGGTCCGAGTGATATCAAGAAGATGGTGATGCTCTCTCTGCAACTCCATTCTGTTGAGACGTGTAAGCACAAGTGGTTTGATGGATAATGCCTTGAGATGATAGGAAATGTGAAAGAGCACGAGTATAAAATTCCAGAGCATTATCCGTACGCACATATTTCACAGTAGAGGAAAAAGCATTCTGAACTTCATTGATAAGATTTTTGATCCCACGACAACCAAGAAAAATCATCATCAACAACAAGATAAAACCTGTGCCGCTGGTGATCAAGAACACGTCTCGGACCCCAAATGTCAACATAAAATAATTCGAAAGGAGAGCTACTGCTCCGAAACTGACGACGAGGAAAGGCAGATCTATGATGCTTTCCCAATTGACATGCTTCGCACTGAAAAGAAGAACTCGGTGAAATTTGAGGCAAGATATGACACATCTTCTGAAGAGGGAGGTGACCAAAGCGTAGATGCCATGTAAATGGGGAGACTGGTCCACTTGAGTGAGAGGAGACACCAACATAAGGAGTGCGAACCAGACGATAAAAACCATCCTACTTACAGCCACAACCAATCACCCTGCCTGTAAGAATGTCCTGAAAAACAAGAGACGATGGGTCAAATATAGCGCGGCAATGCAAATCCTTCGCAATCTGACTATTAAAAGTAAATTCATCGAAAAATCAGGAACATGTAACACATTCTGTAGACGCATGGAAGGCGATGATCTCCCCCTGTCCAATGATAGGGGAATGAGTCCCACCGGCTATCATGACAGATCACCCTGGTGGAATCTCCCTATAAGATGTAAGTTTATCTTTGTCTCGGCAAAGATGATGTGTCGCACCGAAGTCCATAATCCATTCTGAAACGTCAGATCCATGACAGGAGGTAAAGACATAAGCACTACCTAAGGTGCTAGCAGTGGCTGATGTACTGGCAGAGGCTGAAGCAGCAATATCCGAGGTGCCTCCTGGAGATTCTGTAGAGGCAGGGGGTATAATATCACGCAATCTGGCAACTAGTTCCTCAAACTTCTGGTCTGAAGCATATGCTGATGGAGAAGCAACATGCTCGGTTACAAGCGCCGAGGCCGGAAAACCATGTATCCTCTGCATGACCTGGGCGATGACAAAAAGTGCAAGGCTGACGAATACGGCCGCCTCTACCACGAGGTCCACAACCACAGAATGAAGAAGAAGCTCCTCTGCCTCTGGAGGCCGCCATTGCCGAAGGAGGCTGAGTAGGAGCATTGGACGAGACTGTAATCCGGCTAAGCCTGCGGTAAACTTCCTCCATTGGAGGAATAGTAGCATCTGCAAGAATCTGCGAGCGACCAACATCATATTCAGGGTCAAGTGCCGCAAGTAAGAACCCCACCATAGTAGCATTTGGAAAGGTATTCTGCTGCTCAGGAGTCGCCGTAAAAGGAATGATGCTGTAAAGCTTCTCAAACATCCCACACAAGGATGCATATAAGGAGTGAAGAGGCTGTCCGTTCTGCTTGATTGTAAATATGTCATGCTGGAGTTGAAGGATCTTGGTCTCCTTTCACACATGTGAGTATGTTGCTGCAAGTATGTCCCACATCGCTGGGCTGATGGAGGACATCATTAGCAATCTCCATCGTAAATGTACTTGAAAGCTAGACTTTGGCGTACGAATCATCAGCCTCCCGGGAGGCATAAACCCCAGTCTTCTCTGTCGGCTCATCTTCAGTAAGAATGTGCTTCTTACCATTCGACTTCATGAGACTCGTGAAGTGCATTGCCCAGAGCTCATAGTTCATCACATCCATCTTGACAATGAGCGTTGGACCTTTGAAAGAGCCTATGGAGGATATATCAACTTTATTTTATGACATTTTGCCTGAGATAACGAACTAGGGTTTGTAGACCAAAGAACAAATGTCTACATAAACATCAACGGATTTGAGTGCATATGTAGACTTATGCACTCAAATTCATAGGTGGCGATGACGGGAAGAAAGGAGGAGGCCGGCGGCGGGAAGAAGGGGCTGGGGCCGGCATGAGGAGGGCCGATGGGAGGAGGAGCCGACGGCGAGAAGTGGTGGTTCGGCGGCGGTGGAAGGAGGGGGGGGGGCGACAGGAGGGGGGAGGAGAGGGACGGAGAGAGGAGAGATGGGCTAGGGTTTTGGCTCTGATACCATGTTGGAAGAAAATGATTCGTTGTTATTCCAAAGAACCCTAGGCTCTCTTATATAGAGAAGGACTATGGGTAAATCACATAAGGTGAAAATAAGAAAAAAAAATAACTGAAAATGTATATAGAATATAGAAATATCTCTACACTACTCTGGAGTCCCTATGGAACCACATGAAAACCCTAGCCCACATGGCATAGGGAATGAGATCTCTACTCTGGAGCCCCTATGGAACACATGAAAACTCTGACCAAAAAAAAAATAGGGACCACACAAAAGATGGAAAACATGTGCACATCAAACTAAAAATCACATACATGTGCATGGCTGAAACAGAAGACTCGGAACCAATCTGACGTCGAGTCTGAATACCTGTAGACTAACTGGAAAATCTGGTCTCCTATACTCCCCCTTTATCTCATACTTATTGGAAAATAATGATGTCGACCAAGTTGGGAGAAGAAAAAGAAATGGGAAAAAACATAAATCACATAAGCCGTGCCAATTTCAATTTTTTACGTCTTTCCGTTTCTCATTTTTTTCATTTTTCGGCTATTCATTTTTTGCAAATTTTTTCTTGGCTATTTTCCCTTTATCAATAGCCAATTCATCTCTTTTTTTTTTCGCGTACGAGTTTTTTTTGTACGCACCTTCTCTTTTTTTTCAAAACACTTTTTTTGCTTCGGCCCAATTTGGGCATCCTTTTTTTAAAATATGCACGGCCCATATTGTCTCCTTATTTAGGGTTCCCCTGGGATCATACGAACTGCCCCCCGGTATGGGATCCTGCACTTGCCGTCGCCTGCTTTGGGTGGAGGTCTCTGCCTTCAGATCGTTGGAGGGCTCCACCTGGAGATGATCCCCGAGAGGATCGGCGGTACGACCATGAGGATGTCGCTGGACTTGCTACAGATGGAGCCGCTTCCACCTAGAAGGAGATCTAGGAAGGAGCGGCGACTGGAGTAGTAGCGAGAGGCGCCACCATCGCCTCGCTCATGGAGTTCGAGCGTCGCCAGGAGCTCGAGCTCCGCCTGGAGATTTCGTGCGCGACGAGGAAGCACAACTTGAGATTGATGAGGTTCTGCCGCCTGGCGGATTGCCATCACTGCTTGAGAGTTGCTGCTTTCGACTGCCGGAGAAGAGGATCGCCGCCTGTAGGAGTTCTTTGAACACGAGCTTTGTCGCTAGGAGCCTTTATCTCTGAGAGGCATCACCTAGAGCGGAAGGAGCTCATGCGAGACACAGATATGTGGATCAGTGCGAGGCCACATGGAACTGACGAGTTGCTTACGCCGCCAGGAACTGGGAACTGCATGACTTGCAAGTCTAGTGTTGCTTCGACCTTAGGGTTCCAGAAGAACCCAATAAATCTCGAGCATAACGAACAAGAGGCGGGGGCTCCGCTTGGATGTGATGCCTAGATCTTCAACTGAATGGCCTGCTTGATTTATCTTTAGGGTTAAATCATAGAAACCCTACTTCAGACGATGCATAAAATAATGGAACACACATGGACAATATTAGAATTCCAGAAACCCTAAACTGATGAACAAATTTCCAACATAACTTTTAAGAACAAATCTTGCTTCGATAATCGAATCTCGAACAAAAATAAATAACATAAAATAATCATCCTCGAGAATCGAACCTGCTCTGATATCATGTTAGAAAATAGAAATGCGGAAGCATATCAAAGAAATAAAGAATAAAATATGAAGAACAACGGAATTTAACGTGGAACTCTACTCCCCAAGGAGAGGGATGAAACCACGGGAGAACGCCTTAAGGGCAGATTTATGCATTACACTTTCTCACTGAATACAGAGGGTGAGGGGCTTCTTATATAGCCCTCACTGAGTCTCCACATCTTACAACTGGTAGATGTAGGACTAAACAACATGATGTGGTAAATGGATCCTAAAGTGATCCTTTTACATCTACAAAATAGGTGACACATAACACACATACTCCAACATGCATCATTAAAATCACCATGTATTATAGTTCCTTTTCTTACATATGTTATTTTCTAAGAAAAATATAGATATTTAGCATGCAGTTAATTTGGTATGAGTTAAACCTACTAGACACTCCTTCACTATTAAGTGTATTCTACCCAATGTATTGATATAAAAATTGCATTAATCTTAGTGACTAGAAAAAATCACTTAAGCCAATTCACCATTTCCAATTATATCAACGATATGTCAGCAATATATATCATATATATTGCATCTCAATATATTCCTTCCTTGATTTGGCAAAATAAAACCGCTATAAATATTTGAAGCCATGCATCTAATTATAAGTTATGTTTTCCAACTAAATTTCCACAATATCTATAAAGATCCAATTGTATAATAAGAAAAGTGTAAATAACACAAAACTCCCTGAACTTTACACTCAAATTCAATGTAGTCCACAAAATTTTAAAAGTCACAATATAGTACCAACTTTTATGAGCGATTTCAAAGTGGTACTCCGTACTTCTAGCCAACAACGAAGGTACCACATCAATGGCAATGGTTGAGGCGGAGGTCCTCGGGGAGCGACAGAGCTCCACAAAATAAGATTCTCAAAGCAATGATGATGGGTGGGGCCCCTCACCGCGAATGACGAAAGCAGTTGGAACAAGGGCGCATGAGAGCAGTGCCAGCCCCTTGCAAAGGTAGCAATGATCGAGAGGCTGGAAGAGTTGTGAGATATTTATCTCATTATTGTTATTTTACAATTTCTTATTTCTTATGTCTACTTTATGTAATTTTTTCCTTATAACTTTTCATTTCACAACTTTCTACATGGTATCAGAGCGACGATCCTAGATTGGAGCCTGTGCCGTAGATACCTACCCCAACCAAAACCCTTTGCACGAGCACACGACCGCCGTCACTAGTTGATAAGCGGCAGCAACAACCACCACCAGCCGGTCCGCGGCAGCAACAACCGCTGCTAGCCAGTCCATGGTAGCAGCAACCGCCGCCGGCCAACCAGCGATAGCACCAGCCGCCACCAGTCATTGCCAGCCACTGCCCTACCGCCAAAGGGGGACTCGTGACAACCGTCGTCGCGCTTGTTCTAAGGTGTAGGCCTAAGGGCATCACCCTCTGTCTATTTTCTATCTTCTGTTAGGTCCGATTTGGGGTTTTAGGGTACGATCCGATCATATAAATCCCCCTAATTACCTAGAGAAGTCTCTAACAGATGGAAGAGGTTGTGGTATGAGTCTACACCCACAACCCTCTTCGGATATGTCAGCGTAGATGCAAGTATTCTAGTTTGCGGACTCAGTCTTGGAGATCGTTGTCATCATGTCAAACAACAAAGCAAATGTTTCATCTCTTGGTGCCTTCAAAGGTCCAGCACCCATCATTAAGATTGATGGAACGAACTATGAGCTTTGGGCCATGCAATTCATGAGCCTGATGCAGTGTAATGGCAAAAAGCACATCCTCATGCTGGAGCCAAGTGACAAGACTGGGGTTAATGCCTCATGGGAGGCAGACGATGCATATGCTCGCGTGTGGCTATCTGGGATAATGTCCATGGAGATAACCAATGATATACTGAGTCAGCCTACTGCAAAAACTGTGGGATATTCTCGCTGCTACGTATTCTCCGACGAAAAATGAGTCGAAGATACTACAACTCCAGCACGATATCTTCACATCGAAGAAGAATGGTCGTCCCCCACCCCACACCCTTTACACATCTCTAAGGGGTATGTTTGAGAATCTGCATGGTTTCATTCCCTTGGCTGCCACGCCTGAGCATCTCAAGGAATACAGAGATTCTGTGATAACTGGAGTTTTCCTAGCAGCCCTTGATCCTGAATATGATGCTGCTCGAGCCCAGATTCTTACAGATGCCACCATACCTCCAATGGAAGAGGCATATCGCATGTTAAGCATGCTATATATATATTCTGGTGGTATTGAATAGTCTCAAAGTTCTTCAGCTATGGCTGCTTCTCGTGGTAGGGGGAGCCCTGCACAGTATCGTGGTAGAGGTAACCATGGCAGGGGAGGAGGCAGTTGGCCCCGTTAACCGTGCACCTACTGCCATAGGTCAGGTCACTCTGACGAAACATGCTACTCCAAGCATGGGTTCCTTGCTTCAGCACGTGTTGCAGAGCATAATCAGCAGGTTGGTAGTCCGACGTCTACTTCTGATCAGAGATTTGATGAGCTTGTAGCACGGCTCCGAGAGATTATGTCTGCTCCCGGGTCAACCAGTTCTCCTTCAGGATCCTCAGAGATAGCTGCCTCAGCATTCGTATCCACATCAGGTATATCATATGCTTTTACTAGCAGTTACATGACAGATTTATTAGAATGGATTGTGGATTCCGGAGCTTCCCATCATCTTTGTGGTGACAGAGGACAGTTTAGTACCTACAGACCGACTCAATCAGGGAGATCGGTAATGATATATGATGAGGCACACTCTCCTATCACCATGGTTTAAAAAAACGCGCCTCGAGGCGCTGAGGCGGTCGAGGCGAAACGGGGCGTTGAGAAAACGCCCTGAGGCGACCGCCTCAGACCCCCTGGCTGAGGCGTGCGCCTCAGATGCCTGAGGCGGTCGAGGCGAGGCGAGGCGCTGAGGCGGGGCGAGGCGCTAGGTGAGGCGTGAGGGCTTTTTCAAGTATGTTTTTAAAGGAAAAAATTATTCATGTTCATATTTTCATATGTTTATAAAGGTCTTGTTGTTGAGTATATATTTATGCAAGATGAATGCTTAAATTTGACCTCTTTGACCTCTTTCACATTCATATTTACCATTAACATGCCAAATTATTTCAGTGAACTCTTACTATTACATCCTTAAACATATAAAAAACTGTATACGAATTTGAATACTCATATAAGAAAAAAATTTGGGACGGGGGCGCTGCCCCCTGCACCCCCGCAAGGGGGGGCCAACCTGGGCCCCCCCTAGCCCCCCCAGGCTCGCTGACCGGGCAGCGAGACCCCCGTACTGGTAGGGTATGGTGGCACAGGAAGGATATCAGACCATTCTTCATTTGAGTGCAGTAGAACATATAGTTAGTATTCAAATCATATGATTCATATCAACAACTTGGATATCTATAATGACAACTATAGCCAATCCTCTTTAGATAAAAAATTTAGCAATAGTTACAGCCAATGATTTCCTTCTAATTGGGTAGAAATTAAGTAGAAAGGTTTATGGCATTGACATATTCTTTTTTCATGCTCTTATCTTCATAACATCATCATATATTACATTGTTACATACTATATGTTTGTCAGATTATATTATTTCACCAATAAATATATTTATTATATATTTTATAATTATTTTTCTATACAAACTGAGGCTTACGCCTCGACCGCCTCGAGGCTACGCCTCGCCTCGCTTCCAGGGAAAACGCCTCGTTCCGCCTTTCGTTTTTTCGAACCTTGCCTATCACTGGTCAGGGGGAGGTGCAGTTAACCTCTGCAATGCGACTTCAGAATGTTCTTTATGCTCCTGAATTTTCTATGAATTTAATGTCCATTAGTCAAATCACCAAGGATTTACATTATCGTGCCATATTTGACCCATCTGCTCTTGTGTTTCACGACTTTCTTATGGGCAGGGTGATTGAATTTGGTCGTGAGCAAGGAGGTCTCTACAGACTGGTGCAATCTCCATATGTTGGCGCTTCTTCTCTTCGCACTAGATCTATTTCTCCCTACGTGTGGCACCTTCGATTTGGTCATCTTCCTCAGCAAAAGCTGTCTCATGTTCTTCCACAGATTTCTCCTCGCACTACTCTTCAGTGTGAGGCTTGCCGACTTGGGAAGCATCATCGATCAACATTCCAAAGTCGTCAGGGTCAAAGTAGTCACAATTTGTTTGAGTTAATTCATTTTGATATTTAGGGTCCAAGTCCTGTCCCAGACCATTAGGGACATAGGTTTTATCTTGTTGTTGTTGATGGGTTCTCTAGATTGTCTTGGGTCTTTCTTCTTAAGAACAAGTTTGAAGTTGGTCCAGTTATTCAATCTTTTATTAATAAAATAAGGAATGTTTTTTCTGCAAATGTCAAGTATATTCATTCAGATAATGCACTAGAATTTTGCAGTACTCAACTCTCTCAATTCCTTAGAACCTATGGTATTGTGCATCAAAAATCTTGTGCACTTACGTCCCAACAGAATGGGGTGGTTGAACAAAAACATCGCCACCTCTTGGATATTACCATGACTCTCTTGATTCAGAGCAGTGCTCCTAATTCTACTGGGGGATGCGATTCTTATTGCTTATTACCTGGTGAATCTCATTCCCTCATCTGTCTTGGGGGAGAAGATTCCGTTCTTGATCGTGTTACCCAAGACAAATCTTTTCTCTTACGCCTCAAGTTTTTCGGTCTGTTGCTTTTGTTCACCAGATGTCCCCAGGTCTTGACAAGCTCTCTCCTAGAGCTGTCAAGTGTGTGTTTGTTGGGTATTCCAAGATCCATAATGGATACTGTTACTTTGACCCTGTTCGACAAAGGTATTATGTTAGTGCATATGCCACCTTCTTTCAGTGTATTATGTATTTCTGTCCTATAGATGACGAGCTAATTACTTCGGAGACTGGAGAAGAGGTATAAGCCTCTATCTCCGATTTAGTCTTCTTCAGGTGCAAGACTTTTGTTCAGACGAGACACGTCTCTCACAGTTACTGGATGTGCGGATACATATTATGTCAGGTGCCCTAAGGATAGGAAGTCCACTTCAGGCTTCACTGTGTTTGTAGGTAGCTCGTTGGTTTCATGGAAGAGCAAGAAACAAACATTTGTGCCTAGATCTAGCGATGAATCAGAGTATAGGGCCATGGCCCAAGTGAACACGAAAATGATGTGAGTCAAGTCTGTTCTGACTGATCTATCTATTGAGGTGCCTCTTCCTATGAATCACAAACGTTATAACCAAGCAGCTTTATTTATAGCTAATGATCCAACCTTCCATGAAAGAACAAAACATATTGAAGTAGACTACCATTACACTCATGATCTAATCCAGAAGGGACTTATTTCTACCTCTCATGTTGCTTCAGGTGATTAGATTGCATATATGTTTACCAAAGCTCTCGTGAGAGGACCTTTTTATTGTTGATGTTCCAAGTTGAGCATGATAGACCTATACGCTCCATCTTAAGTGGGCGCGTTGAGATATTTATATCTCATTATTGTTATTTTGCAGTTTCTTATTTCTCATGTCTATTTTATGTAATTTTTCCCATAGAGCTTTTCTCCTATATAAGAGGGCTCTAGGGCTATGATGAATGATAACTTTTCATTTCACAGCTTTCTACAAGAGTACTGAGTGATTAACACATGAACTACAGGACTCTGTTAGCCTCATGGTTGTGTCAGGATGCTGCTGGAGATACTACCGCTTTGAGGGCAGCAAAGGGAGATGATCACCTGGGGTACAACCGCTTGCAGCAATGGGCAACGACTAAATCGCGAGCAAGTTTGCCACTAAAGAGAAGGTGACGAAGAGAAATCAAGATGGTGGTGGCACAAACCACTAGGAGAGTGAAGACCTCACCAGGGTGATGCGATGGGTGCGGTGATTGGGCTGCGTTGGTCAGGAAATCCCCTCGTAAACATGCGGCTAAAGTTTGTAATGCGAAGGGCTTCAAAGGTTGTTGATGGATGAACAATTGGTTCAACAATTAAAAGTGATGGAGAAAGGAGGTCAGCCAAGGGTGGTTCTTCACCATTGACCTGAGATGATAGCAAGGACTCTACGGAGGCCTGAGAGGAAGACCTCAATGGATGATGTTCTCCACAGGAGAAAGTAGTGGCTGAGGATGGAGCTTGTTGGTACAATGGGCTCAAGGGGGTTGTTTCCTACGAGGTTGTTCTCTGAGAAGACACACTGTCAGTGTTCCGATGTTTGTCGTGGTGTTACAATTGTGCGAGGAAGACGAAGCAGTGAAAAGGTAGCGGTGGATCCAACAAACTGGTGATGTCACAGTGATGGGAGATTGACTCTAAGAGGCAATGTCATGAGAGGAACTTCGTGGTGGCAATGCATATTACTGTCAAGGTAGGGAGGAAGATTTGAGATATAGATAAAGAGGAAAAATTACGAGGGGTATAATAATCCATCGAAAAAAGATGATGGTTTATTTATGAAAAAGATAACAAAAAATTCCACATTGAAAACACTTATAAAATTCAGGTACCACATTGTGAATTTTTAAGGTCTAGGAACTACATTAAATTCTGAATGTAAAGATCTAGGATTTTTTATGTAAACATTATACACACTCAATTACTCATGGCTAGTAAGTGCTTATTCCACCTAATTTATTGATATAATAACAACATTAATCCTACTTAAAATAACATATTTAAGCCATTCTGGGATTTCCAATGATATCAATGAAATGTCATCAATACATACATGATATCTTCCTTGACTTGACAAAACAAGACCGATATTGATATTTGAGGCCACACATCCAAGGTTCAGGAAAGCGGTATGCGTATGCGTTCGGACTGGTCACCGAATACTGAATAAGCGGTATGCAGGGGCATATGCGACGTATATGCGGTTCTACGCGGTTTTTTAATTTTTAATTTAAAAATAAAAAATAAATATCTATGAATAACATTACCATTGAATTTATGTATCTAAGTGAAGTTAAAGAAGATTTAATAAAAACGGTTCATGTTAGATGGGCGTGTATATGCTTTTAATTGCCTCATATTTAATCACAAAAAACATTTACCATAAAAACTCCACATATTAGATGATTCGTAATAACAAAACTTCAATACACATACATGCACTACATGAGTAAAACCTCAATTGGCATATATAAAAATATTCGACGATACATTGCATATACTTGTGAAAATAATACATGAGAAAAACATAAAACATTGCATATGCATAATGGTATAATGCATTGCAATTGTAAAGAATTGCGTGTCATATTCTTACAATTGAATGAAGGAAGAGGCAGAGCTACAAAATGAAGGACCTGGATGGGAAGATTGAAAAGTTGGAGCGGCTGGAGCAATATGGGGGGCATATGCGGGGTATGCGGGGCATATGCGGGCCGCATATGCGGGGAGGGTGCATAACGCACTGATTCATGAAATCGGTGCGGTCTGCATGCCGCATGGGCATATGCAACCGCATATGCGGCCGATTTCATGAACACTGCACACATCTAATTATACATTACATCTTCACACATCTAATTATGCATTACATCTTCCAACTGAACTTCCACAATTTCTATGAGGATCCAATTGTGTCATAAAAAGCTAGATATATATCTTGTCCATTCAAAAATAAACATGTGTACTAGAAAGATGGTCAATAAATGCAATTGAATTGTACAAATCTACTAAATCTACTAAACTTGATCAAGTCAAATTATTGCATAAAAAATCATTTTTAGGGACTATTGAGACATGCCTTTAAATTAGGTCATGAACAATGATACGTAGTTAAATCATGCATCAATTGTATCCAGTCTTATTTATTTATACAATCTAGATCTACATGGAGCAACAAGGGGAGACTTCTATAGAGGTAAAGCAAAGATAAATCACCACTGCAATTGTGCATGGGAGATCAGACCCGGACGGCCCAAATTCCTATCTAGTAAAAATTGCTTGGGCTATAAATCTTCATTCCCATGCCCAAGGCCCCAAAGTGCCCCATGTAGTATGTACTGCCTAGATAGGAATGACCCACTTGACAACATTTGGACATCATTCCAAAATTTAAACCAATTGCACCGTCAAAACTGCCCATTAAGCCTATGGATTGACAGGCTACCATATCATATCAAGCTCACACGTCCGTTTGCATGTTATTGTAAATAAAAAGTTCGCAGAAGTATCCATGTCATATAGCAGATTTATCAGAGTATTTATGTTAAAACTCCTTAAGGTTAACATCATTGAGGTTGAAAAATAGAAATGAAATTGTGCTAAATCATTCAAAATTGATTAAGGATTTGTTCGGAAAAAAGTTCACTAAAAATAAGAATGAATCGAATACGAATTTGATTGATGAGTCAAAATCCAAAGGAATTGAATATGGATTTTCTCGGATTCGTTTAAAAATGAATTGATTTGATTCAACAATATACGTATATACATATGTAAAAATATGTATTACACATGCATGTATTTGTGAGATCGTGTGCAATTGTGTAAAGAGAGAAGGTGGTGATCCTATAAATGCAAGTCCTTTGGCCAGCATAACAACAATCCATAATCATTGATCCTCCAAGCCGTCAACCGACTTTGGGTTACTTACCTTAGCCCTCCATGTTTTCGCTGCTATTAGTTCTAATGGCACCGCCGCCTCTTTGGATGCAGCATAACAACCCTCTCCTCTCCAAGTGCCAAAGAACACCAACTCTTTACTCCGCAAGTATACAAAGCATTCTCCCTTGTGGTGTATAAAGCACAAGCCCTCCTAGTGTGAAGAAAATCAGTCCAAGCCGCATATACGGATTGGGGGGTTCAAAGCACAACAGATAGTCCATATTCGCTCAATATGCAGTAAAAGCACATATGCAGCCAAGTAATCCGCATATCCGGTCGCAAATGTGTGGAGAAGAGAATGAATCATTGTGTTTATTCTATGGGTCTGTTTGGTTTCTGGGATGGAGTGGGTTAGGGTATCCTCCTGTGAATAGTAGTTGTTTGGATGGTTATGAGGGTTGGAGAGGGGTTGGAGTGTCATATTGATTTGTGATGAAATTCCAACCCATGAATGCAGAGGGGTAAATCGGGTTACCTCGAGGTAACCCGATAACCAAACAGACCCTATGGGTCTAGAGTCTCTTATATATAGATGACTCTATAGAGTTATATGACTCAAAAATAGAAATCACAATAACTCCAACATTATGTATTAGAGCTTAACCCTGAACCAAAATGTATACACCCGAATACATTTACACCCAATTAGAGTAAATTCTCCCCCCAGTAAACCCTAATCCCAGCCCTAGTGTTCGCCTATCCATCTCCAGTCGCTCCCTCACCGCACACGATATCTCTCTGGTCACTCGGTTGTCGTATGCTCACTCTCTTCGAACGTCACGATGCTCTCTCTCTCCTATCTCCGGATATTGTAAGGCTCCCTCGTCCACGTCAATGTTTTGTTCTCTCTGCGGTCAATACTTCTAAATTCCAGGGTTTTTGTTTTGTGATTATCTCAACTGATTGTTAGTGTCTTAGCATCATACATTATATTGTTGGTGTGACTATTATTGTAGAGGTTTACGTTATGTCATGATGTACTGTTACGTATTTCTTATTTATCTCATGTACGTCTATGTAATTTACCCAAGGGTTTTCTCTCTATATAAGAGATCCGAGGGCTCTATGGAATAACACATAAGAGTATTATTGACTCTGACATGGTATCAGAGCCAAAACCCTAATCTAGGGTTTCTCTCCACCCGCCCCCCCTCTCTTTGGCCGCCGCCACCACCCTTCCGCCCCCAGCCCGCCGGCCCCTGCCCGCCGCCCTCACCCTTCCGCCACCAGCCCGCCGCCCCCAGCCTCCCGCAGAGGCCCCGCCGCCCCCAGCCGCCCGACCGACGCCCCACCATCCCCGGCCTCCCACCGAGATCCCCGCCTCCCGCTGCCGTTCTCTACAGCCGCCGAGGCTCCCGGCCTTCTCGCGGCGCTCCTACTCCGGTCGGCGTCGATTCAACGATGGGTTCAAGTGCATAAAGTCTACATATGCACTTGAATCCAAAGGGGTCTTTGTAGACGCCAGTTCTTTTGTCCATCATCCCTAGTTGTCTTCTTCGGCAATATGTCAGAACAAAAGATTGATATGCCCGCCATAGGTGCCTTTAAAGGTTCGGCACCAATAGTCAAAATGGACGGGACGAACTACGAACTCTGGGCTATGCAGTTCCTGAATCTTATGAAGTCATGTGGTAAGAAGCATATTCTTACCGAAGATGAGCCGCCAGAGAAGACGGGGATATATGCCTCATGGGAGGCTGATGATGCCTATGCCAAGGTCTGGCTGTCAGGGACGCTCACGATGGAGATTGCCAACGTCGTACTCCATCAACCCACCGCCAAGGCGATGTGGGATATTCTGGCTACGACATATTCTCAAGTGAGGAATGAGACGAAGATGCTGCAGTTGCAGCATAATATTTTTACCACGAAGCAAAATGGTCGGCCTCTTCATTCTCTGTACACGTCACTACGTGGGATGTTCGAGAAATTATACATCACCATTCCGCTCACAGCCACCCCCGAGCAGCAGAAGACGTTTCGCAATGCCACTATGGTAGGGAAGCTAGATCTTTTGTTCTACTTGCCGCCCTTGATCCGGAGTACGAGGCAACCCGCTCTCAGATCCTCGCCGATGCTACTATTCCTCCAATGGAGGAAGTCTACAGGAGGCTTAGTCGGATCTCTGTTCCCTCTAGTGCAGCAACCCCATCTCCGTCAGCAATGGCGGTCTCTAGAGGACGAGGTAGTTCGTCTTCCTTTCGTGGCCGAGGAGGTAGAGGGTGTGGCCGAGGAGGTCGTGTGAGTTCAACATGCTCATTTTGTCGTCGCACTGGCCATTCCGAAGATACATGCTATTCCAAGCATGGTTTTTCTCCTTCTGCATGTGTAGTTGATCATGTTCAGGCTCCGCCAGCCTCTACTCCAGATCACAGGTTCGAGGAGCTAGTTGGACGGCTTCGAGACATTATGCCACATACATCATCAGAGGGTGCTGATACATCCGACGTTGCGGCTTCTGCGTCAGCTAGTACATCTGCTACTGCCAGTACCTAGACCTGGCCATTGGGCCGGGGGCCCACCCCCCCAGCCCGCCCAGCCCGTTCATGGGCCGGGCTTGGGCAAGCGATTTTGGAAATGGGCCGGGCCGGCCCGACCCGCTCTTTGGCCCGCCCATCAATTGGGCGGGCCGTGGACATGTGTCAAAAAACCCGGCCCGGCCCGGCCCGCATATATAAAAATATATGTTTAAAAATTATATTTTAGATACATTTAATATAATATACTTCAAGTTTTTGTTTTACATTATCAATATTACATCTTATTTTATACTTTACATGCAAAGTACCACATATTATGGTTACTTGGATTTAGAAAGATTAGATGATGCTAAAAAAACTTAATTATCTCCATAAATTTAATTAAAAAACTAATTAAAAAATATTTTACATTCGGCCCATGGGCCGGGCTTGGGCCTTGAAGTATGGCCCATGGACCGGGCCAGGCCGGGCCTTGGACAAGGGGTTTTAAAACCTCAGCCCGGTCGGCCCGGCCCATGGCCCGGCCCGGCCCGGTTTATGGCCAGGTCTACCGGTACCTCAGGTAGTACTTCTGCCTCCTATCATAACCATGATCTCTCAGGTTGGATTGTTGATTCTGGAGCCACCCATCATCTCTGTCGTGATAGAGATAACCTGCAGTCCTACAGAGCTATTCAGTCTGGTCGCTCCGTACTCATAGCTGATGGCACTCATTCCCCTATTGTCGGTCAGGGGGAGACTGTTTTGTTGCCCTCCATGCACTTACAGAATGTTCTATATGCACTAGAGTTCTCCATGAATTTATTATCAATTAGTCAGATTACAAAAGATTTGCACTGTCGTGCTATATTTGACCCATCTTCTGTCATTTTTCAGGACATACTAACGGGCAAGGTGATTGGTTGTGGCTCTGAGCACAATGGCCTCTATCGTCTAGTACGGAACTCCTACGCTAGCGTATCACTACACTCTCAGGGATCCGTTTCTCCATATACATGGCATCTTCGCTTTGGTCACCTGCCGCTCCAGAAAATGTGTCACCTCCTGCCTCAGATCTCTCCGAATTTGTCATTTCGTTGTGAAGCGTGTCAGTTAGGAAAACACCATCGTTCTAGCTTCCCTAATCGTCAGGGTCGGAGCAGTCGCTCCCCATTTGAGTTATTTCATATAGATATTTGGGGTCCGAGTCGTGTCCCAGATCATCAGGGGCACAGGTTTTATCTTGTTGTGGTTGATGATTTCTCTCGAGTGTCTTGGACTTTTCTTCTTAAAAATAAATCTGAAACAGGAAGTGTTATCCAAAATCTTATCAATGAAGTGCAAAATGTTTTTTCATCTACTGTTAAGTATGTGCGTACTGATAATGCATTGGAGTTCTGCACTCGTTCTCTTGCTCGATTTCTTTCCTCTAAGAGTATTATCCACCAAATCACATGTGCGTACACATCTCAACAAAATGGTGTTGCGGAACGGAAACATCGACACTTTCTTGATATTGCTCGCACATTACTTATTCAAAGTTGTGCACCATTAGCCTTTTGGGGGGATGCTATACTTACAGCATGCTACCTGGTCAATCGCATGCCCTCTACCGTTCTTGGGGAAAAGGTCCCTATCTCTGTTCTCTTTCCTGACAAAGACTTGTTTTCACTTACCCCTCGTGTCTTTGGGACTGTCGCTTTTGTTTACCGCTTGTCTCCAGGACTTGACAAGCTCTCTCCTAGAGCTGTTAAGTGTGTTTTTGTGGGCTACCCGAGGACACAGAAAGGATATCGTTGCTATGACCCCATTCATGACAAGTACTATGTGAGTGCTGATGTTACATTTTTTGAACCAGTTATGTACTTCTCCCCTGCAGGTGACAGATTGGTTTCCTCCACATCCACGGATACTAATGTCTATGTGCCTCTACCTCCAAGTCTGGGTCAATTTGAGTCCACTATACCACCACCACCTCCCATTCCCTAAGTTCTACACAAGGCGGTCAGGGCCTGCTCAAGCTACACGTCAACCATCCAGCACGCCTCAGGTATGTTCTGAGGTTATCACTAATGATGGGTTAGATAATGCACCGGTGCAGGAACCTTTGCTACAGGAGGAGGATCCGCCAGTCCGCACAGTGATAGATGATCTTGATCGTCCTATTGCTCATAGGAAGCAGAAAAGACAATGTGCATCATATCCGCTTGCGTCTCCAGTGTCATTTCATCGTCTCACTGGTGATTACCAGAGATTTGCTGCAACTGTCTCGTCGGTTGAGATCCCACGGACTTATCAAGAAGCCATGAATATTGATTGCTGGGGTCTAGCTATGGAAGAGGAGATGCGTGCCTTACAGTCTCGAGGGACTTGGTCTCTAGTTCCCATTCCTCCAGGTGCATCTGTGGTGAGTAGCAAGTGGGTGTTTACGGTTAAATATCATGCAGATGGGCATCTCGACAGATACAAGGCCAGACTTGTCGCACGTGGATTCACCCAAACCTATGGGGTAGATTAATTGGATACATTTTCACCAGTGGCTCGCCACTCCACTCTTCGCATTCTTCATCTGTTGCTGTGGTACGTGACTGGACCATTTTTCAACTTGATGTCAAGAATGCATTCTTGTATGGTGATCTACAGGAGGAAGTCTACATGTAGCAGCCACCGGGGTTTGCTGCTGAGGGGGAGACTCAGATGGTGTGCAGACTTCATAAGGCTATCTATGGCCTTAAACAAAGTCCACGGGCATGGTTCCAGAAGCTTTCCCAGCTGATTAAAAGACAGGGGTTCGAGAGATCAAATGCGGACCATTCATTGTTCATCCAGAAGACTCCTAGAGGTACGATTGTCGTCATGGTATATGTTGATGATATCCTGGTTACAGGAGATGATGCTAAGGGAATTGAGATGACCAAATCTCTTTTGGGAAGTCAGTTTATTACGAAGGATCTAGGCACGATACGATATTTTCTGGGTATAGAGTTTGCAAGAAATGCACAAGGAATGGTAATGACTCAAAGAAAATATGTCACAGACTTGCTAGTTGAAACAGGAATGGTTGGATGCAGACCGTCGAGCATGCCTATGGACCCAAGCATGAAGTTGTACGACAATGATACCAAAGAGGTGGACAAAAGAAGATACAGAGAGATGGTGGGTAAGCTTCTATACATCACCATAACTCGATCGGATATTGCCTTTGCAGTAAATCGGGTGAGTCAATTTATGGAGCAGCCTAGGCAAGTTCATATGGAAGCCTTGTATATGATAATGAGATATCTGAAGTCTTCCCCAGGCACAGGTTTGTTATTTAGAAAAGATACAGATCTGTCTATTTCAGCTTGTGCAGATGCAGACTATGCAGGATGTCCAAAGGATCGTAAATCTACTTGAGGATTTGCTATCTTCATAGGAAGCTCTTTGGTTTCTTGGAAAAGCAAGAAACAGACTGTTGTGGCGAGATCCAGTGTTGAATCCGAATACAGAGCCATGGCACAAGCAAGCGCAGAAATGATGTGGGTTCGAGCGGTCTTAGAGGATTTGAATGTAAATGTCTCCTTACCAATGAATCTTCAATGTGACAACCAGGCAGCATTGTTCATTGCCAATAATCCATCTTTTCATGAAAGAACAAAGCACATCGAGGTAGATTGTCACTATACTAGTGACATGATCCAGAAGGGCTTGATTTCCACTTCACACGTCAGTTCAGAGGACCAGACTGCTGATATATTTACCAAGCCATTGCTCAGAGGACCTTTCCAGAGATGTTCTTCCAAGCTGAGCATGATTGATATCTATGCTCCATCTTGAGGTGGAGTGTAGAGGTTTACTGTTTACGTTATGTCATGATGTACTGTTACGTATTTCTTATTTATCTCATGTACGTCTATGTAATTTACCCAAGGGTTTTCTCTCTATATAAGAGACCCGAGGGCTCTATGGAATAACACATAAGAGTATTATTGACTCTGACAATTATCAATGATTTACTTCTGGTCAGTTCTTGGTCAATACTGCTTCATATGTTTTAGCATTACACAATATACTGTTAGTGTGACTTTTTGTTATATGTCTCCCCCAAACAATGCCGCTGAGACCAGACCCACATCCGACGTCCCCATGAAGAGCGCCTCATGTCCGCAGTCCTCTCCCACCAGCACCGGTGGCCCTTCTGGCCATTTCCAATTTGGACAAGCGTCGCTCCTGTGAGAGAACCCGTGGCAATGGAAGCATCGAATTGGTTCGCGGCATTGCCGAGCCCAATGCCTCAATGATCCGCACGGGTAGCACCCTCTTCTGAAGGGATTAGCGAAGCTCCGCCTGTGACTCACGAGCAGCCTTCCGCCGAAGTCACCCGACCGTATTACTCCTGTTGCACCTCCCCTTTCGATGTTCCGCCTGCAGACTCTGACCCAACCTCCCCCCCATATGCAACCAACCGCTCCCGCCTCATCCTAGAAATCGGTGTGGATCATGAACATCTCCATGGATGCTCCACAGAGGGCTGAGGCAACTGCAATCTTAAGGTACCAATCCAAAAACTTCATAGCACACCGCCTCTTCAAAAATATCAGCTCATCAATGGCGATGAAGGAAAATGTTGCAGCATTAAGTTCTTGGGTGGGCGGAGGAATCCAGTTCACATCTAGCTGAAGGGAGGGCGCCGGCTTCGGACCTGATCGGCAGTGGTAGAGGGAAGTAGTGGAAGTTGTGGGATGATGCGATGGCGGGGTGGGAATCAGCTGCGTCCTTGCGGTGCGGGTGGAGAAGAAAAAAGTACATGTCATATACATTAACCTTATAAAGGATATATATGATGGCGCTTCATCTTGTGTAAGGATCCAGACACCAATCTGGGAAACTTACTATTTTGACATCAACATTGGTATGTACCAAGGTTCAACTTTGAGTCCATTTCATTTTACTTTAATTATGGACAAGTTTACTAGTCACATTCAGGATGAGATACCTTCATGTTTGTTGTTCTCCGAATGATATTGTCTTGATTGATGAGACTAGAGATGGACTAAGTGTGAAACTTGATGTTTGGAGGCATGCCTTGGAGACTAAAGGATTTCATATAAGTAGGACTAAAACTGAATATATGGGTGCACATTTGATGGAAGCAGTGGTGAAGGAATCAAGGTGAAGACTGAAAACAATAACATTCGGAAGAAAGATTTTTTTTAAATAATTGGGATCTATTTTGCAACATTATGTGAAAATTGATGTAGATGTAACTCATAGAATAAATGCAGGTTGGCTAAAGTGGAGATGGGCCTCTACTATTCTATGTGATAAGAAAATTCCTTTGAAAATCAAAAGGAAGTTTTACAAAGCAGCCAAGAGACCTACTATGCTCTATAGATATGAATGTTGGCCTGTGAACCATGGACATGAGCAGAGAATGGCAGTAGGAGAAATGAAAATGATAAGGAGGATGTATGGTTATACATAAAAAGCTTAGATTCGAAATGATGCGATTAGAATGTAAGTTGGTGTCGCTCCAATAGATGATAAGACGAGAGAGAACCATGTAAGATGATTTGCAAAGGTGGTCGGTTGATGCGCTAGTTAGAGGATGCGAGATTTGAGAACCTGAGCCGGCTGATAGAGGTCGAGGAAGGCCCAATAAGTTTTGGAATGAGACTATTCGAAGGGATCTAAGTTATTTGGATCTATGCTCGAGAATGACCCAAGAGAGATCTGAATGGAGGCAAAGAATCCATGTAGCCGACCCTACTTAATGTTGGAAAAGGTTTTTTTGTTGTTGTTTAAAAAAACGTAGAGACAACATAGGACACCAATATTTATGAAATAGAAAAATGTGTGTTTAGAAGAAGAGCAATAATGGAGCTTACCAGACTCTCTATTCCACTGCCAAGTCCTTCTGCCAGGCCAGATAGAAGGTCCAGAGAGCAGACAATGAACTCTTTATCATATTGAACTCCTACAGATGCAGGATCCACCTGAGAACGTGATCAGTTCATCAAATAACAAATTAAATATGACAGGGCAGTAGGACATTTTATGTTTTGTAATCAATGAGATGTGCAGAGGTATGCCCACCATTGTCGATAACATGTCTATAAAACCAGAAACGATGGCAGGATGAATGTAAAATCACACCTTGGCATGTTGCTGCGTTTGAATAAGATTGATGCACCTTTGAAATACTGGTTCAGCGAATTGGGAAAATGCTGGCCCTAAAGCCTGTAAAGGAACAAAGAAAGTATTCCTATGGATACATCACAGCTGTATTGACATAGATAAGCATTGATAAATGAACAAAAGGATATATAGTTTTAGGCACGGTCACAAGCAAACAGATTATTTCTCTGCGACACCATGGACAAACTTTCCAGACAAAGGAAAAAAAATAAAAGCAATTTCACAAATCCCAAAACTTCCTAGGAAAAAATGAAGCCTATATTCGTTGTAACCGCAAACTGCACAAGCTTCAATAATGCACCAAAGCTATTTGAAACTAGGCTAATATCATTTTTCATATTTAATACGTCACAAATGTCTCCATTTTTAATCAAAGAACGGGATAGGAATACTTTTCATGTTACCAACAAATTCACGGGCTTAGAGGTTTTTCCTCCAACAATCTTCCCGTTCCATCCACATAGAAGAAAAGTCGTCTCCTCACTTCCCTCCCTTTGCCCTCACGTGTGATTGAAAAAGGGAAAAAATATTTCTCTAATTATATTTCTTTAAAAATTAAATGAGATATTTCTGTTTTCTTATATTATTGTTACAAGAACAAACCCACCAATTTATTTTCCAATCATTTTCCTGTAGAAACACTGCTAACATGTTAGGTAATTGGCCAACAAATAATGACTTAACTCACTTTTTGTCATTTTTTGTTTGACTGTGGAAGTGAGATGCATGATACATCCCTTTCCAGGCCCACTACACCCCTAATAAAATAATTTTCACATGAAGATGAGAAATTTTCTTTCTGCCAGACTGTCATGTCACAATATATCAACCTTCCATAAGCTTCTCCATCCTCCAAGCCCTACCACCTCTACTTGTGGACTCTCATATTCCCATGCTCACATTACCCCCTTAATTAGTCAACAAAAAATGACTTAACTCACTTTTTTTCATTTTTTGTTTGACCGTGGAAGTGAGGTACATCCCTTTCCAGGCCCACTACACCCATAAAAAAATAATTTTCACATGAAGACGAGAAATTTTCTTTAAACCCGATTGTCATGTTAAAATATATCAACCTTCCTAACCTTCTCCATCCTCCTATCCCTGCCAACCTCTACTTGTGGACTCCCTTATTCCCGTGCTCACATTACCCCCTTACCCCAGCTGCATTGGCTACTCCCACCATCTCTCCCTCTAACTCCTACAACCCAACCCTATTCTTTGCTTTCTCCATCCCTAGCACCTCCATCCAGGGTACGAAATATCAGTGATATATCGCCGATATATCGGCATCGACATGAGACCGATATCGGTATCGATATGGCAATACATACTTCTTTTCTGCTCCTTCCTTCACAAAAGTGCTTCGATATGGATGATATTTCGTCTATATATACCTGATAAATCGTTGAAATATCGAATCGACACCATATTGATATGGTGTCGATATCGGCATTTCCTACCTTGCCTCCATCCTTCAACTCTCCACTTCATTTCCAGGTTTTCCAGATCCCATGCTTGTAAAACATCCCTTACCTCAGGCTCCACTGGCTAGTCCCTCTTCCCATCTCCACGGCACATCCCTCGTCTTCGACCTTCACTGCATTCTCTCATTCTTTGATTCCCCATTTTATACAATTTCGATGGCTTCAATATCCTCTTTCACAATTCAATCAATCAGCACCTCAGCCTCTTGTTCATACAATATTTGGATTGTGAGTGTGCCCTGTATCAGGTCAGGTCGTATTGGATCAGGTTTTAGGATTCGATTATGACTTGTTAGTCCATGTAATCCCTCATTAAAGGGGGCATGTCTAGAATGCGGACGCCCATCGTACAATACTTTCATTCCAAATATAGGTTTTCCTAGTCCCAATGCTGAGGGTTTGTTCCCTTAATTATCTGACTCGAGGCTTCACTTACCGAAAGCCCAAAGGTCTTTTTCGTCACGACTATTAATGCGCAACCAAATATAAAATGCCTGTTCATATCAATTAGTATAATCCTCAACTGTTGAGATAGTTGTTATCTTCTATCGCTTTCATGTATTCTCTTTTCTTCTGGTCAATATTATTCGTCCAACACATTTATCATATATATAAGAGAACCATAGGACCTCATGAATAAGTTGCTCATTATTTTCTCGTCACATGGAATCAGAGCGACAACCCTAGACCGGAGTTCTCGTACCCCAAAGCCTTAACCCTATACGCCACCCCTTCTCCCTACACACCGCTCATAGCTGCCACCGCCAGCTACCTCTCCTTGGCACCTCCAGCAGCCTCATGCTCTGCTACAACCCTCCAAAGGGCTGCGTGCATGGTTGCAGGCCCAACCAGGGTCACTTGGGCTGCTGCTGGCCTGCTCCGGACCATCATGCGCCACACGTATCGCCGCTGGAGCATCTTTGGAGACGCATGCAGCGTATCAACCCCATGCATCCATTCTTGTATGTTCCGATGCTGCACAACACTCTGACACGATCTGATTTTGATCGGAAAAGGTGATTCTGAGCAACAAATCACCCTCTCCAGCGCTAGCATGCATCAAAGATTGATGAGAATGGTTGTATGAGTTTACACGTACAATCAATCCTCCATATGATCGTGTAGACTCGCTCAGATCGGTCTACTACCCTAGTCAAGTTCCGTTTCAGCATCTTTTCCATCATGTCAAAAAACAAGGTTGCCGTTTTCCCTTCCTCCGATGCCTACAAGGGCCCGACACCCATCGTGAAGACAGATGGGACCAACTATGAGTTGTGGTCTATGTAATTCTTGACCGTTATGCGGTGCAATAACAACAAGCACATTCTGACATAGCCAGAGTTGACGGATAAGAGTCAGGAGAATGTTTCGTGGAAGCACGATGATGCACACACACGTACTTGAGTCTCTGGTAATCTTACCATAGATTGCCAATGACATTGTGAACCAACTCACCGCCAAGGCAATGTGGGATATTCTGACAGCCATGTATGGCCAACCGAATAATGAGGTCAAGATTCTTCAGCTACAATTTGGCATCTACCTGATCAAGAAGAATGGTCGTCCTTTGCAAACTTTCTACTCTCCACTTTGTGGCATGTTCAACAAGCTTCATAGCTTCATGCCAGTTACCACGTCTACTGAACAGTAGATAGCATACATGAATTTCACGAAGGACGGAGTTTTCTTGGCTGCTCTTGATCCTGAGTACGAGGCAACACACACATAGTTTCTTACCGGTGCAACTATACCTCCATCCCAAGGAGGAAGCCTACAGTCGCCTCAGCAAGATTATTGTCCCACCTCCTGCAACCATGCATACCTCCTCAGTGATGGCCGCATCTCGTGATAGGGGGTTTTACTTAGTTAAGAGGGTGTGGTCCCTGTGGCAGAGGAGGTGGACGTCAACGTGGCCCTTTCACCTATTACAGTTGTCTGGGTCATTCTAAAGATATATGCTATAAAAAGCATGGTTATCACACAATTGCTCATGTGGTCGAGCAGATTGAGCCTCCAGATGGTTCAGATCCTCCTACTGATTCACATCTTGATGACATTGTCTCCTGTCTAAGAGAGATAACGACTCCTATAGCTGGTACCACTACATGTTCTGCATATGTTGTAGTCATTGCTATAGCCTCTTCGAGCTCCTCAAGTATAGCCCATTCTTTTACTAATTTTAGAAGGGCAAATATCATGGACTATGGTGCTTCTCATCATCTGCGTGGAGACAAATCCCATTTCAGTTCATACGGATCTATACCCCTCAGTAGATGGGTCGTCAATGCGAACGTCGTTTATTTATCCATTACAGGCAAGGATTTAAATTTCGCGAAATTTCGGCGAAATTTCGCTTTCGACAGGGTCTTTCGAAACACACACACACACACACACACACACACATATATATATATATATATCGATTTCCTTTATTTCGACCGAAATGGGTCGAAATATCGGTGATATTTCGATATTTCAACCCATATCGGTCGAAATTCATGTTTTCAATTCAAAATTTCTCGGATTTCGACCGATATGGGCGAAATTTCGTTGATACACATGTAAATCAACGATATTAACCATGTGATCTTAATTTTAGTCATTTTACTAACTATTTACCAATTCTCTATATCAAAACACATCATGATTTATATATTTTGTTTCGGGTCGACCGATATGAGCGAGACCCCCGTTCTGGTAGGGTATGGTGCAACAGGGGGGTGCATACAATGTTTCTTCAACGTATGGAGCAAGGATGCAAAAATCGGTTCAGGCGGCCGTTTAAAAGGCCGCTTAAACTCATTCGGTCCTCGACCGACTGTATAACCTTTAATCGGCTATGTAAACGGTCAGACCGTTTAAACGGGTGTAATCGACCGTTTACACGCCGTTTAAGCGGCCGCGTTTTGCATTAAGTTTACATAAATCCTATGTTGATTATGCTATCTACTTTGACATGTCACATTTGGATGAAGAAGTCATTGAAATTGACAATATCTGATCAAAATTGTGGACATGTGATTATATTTTTAAAGTTCATTTATACTTTTTTATTAAATATATATATGTAATATTTTTTATTAATTTAAAAATGTAAAACCGCATAGACCGTTTAATTTCCGTTTAAACTCCCGCATACCGTTTAAACAGTAATCCGTGACCCTACCGATTGTATACCGCATACCGTTTTTTGCAACCTTGGTATGGAGCTTCACCTCCCTTGTTTGGGCAATGGAGATGAAACAACTCTATAGATTCTAGAGATCCGCTATAGATTTTTTGCTTCATTCCTTTTGTCATTTATCTTTGTAAAATATATCATCTTTATCGTAAGTCTGTAATTAATTAAGTAATTCACTAGAACTGTATGACATATAACAGTCAGCTCAACGATATGCCCCCAATATGTGTGATATAAGGCATATGGATGAGAGATATGTGTGATATAAGTGTGCATTTGTTAGCTATTATTGTTTTAAGAACTTGGATTTAATGATATAAATTTCCAAAATGTATCAATCAATAAACAATCTTAACAGTGAAATGATCGATATGACCGATCTGACCGATATGTGCAATATAAGGCATATGGATGAGAAATATGTGTGACATAAGTACGCATTTGTTAGCTATTGTTGTTTTAAGAACTTGGATTTAATGATATCCATTTCCAATATGTATAAATCAATAATCAGCCTTAACAACGAAATGATCGATATGACCGTTATGACCAATATGTGCGATATAAACGGCATATGGATGAGAGATATATGTGATATTACGCATTTGTTAGCTATTGTTGTTTTAAGAACATGGATTTATCGATATCCATTCCCAATATGTATCAATCAATAATCAGCCTTAACAGCGAAATGATCGATATGACCGATATGTGCGATATAAGGGGCATATATGACCAACATGCATGATAAAACTGTATATTTGTGAGCTATTTATTGTTGTAAATAACTTGAAAGATCTTAATTTGCAAAAAAAAATGATCGAAAAATGACTTTTTGAGTCATTTTTGACATTTCCACCTAAACGGTCGAAATTTCACCGAAATTTCGGTATTAGGGGTGGCCGAATTTTATATGCACCCAATTTTCATGACATTAGGAGGTTTATTTGACGCCATCCATGCATCAACAAAAATTTTATATGCACCCAATTTTCAGATGAATTGGCTTCATATTAGTCAGATATATGCATTGTCATACCATTTTTTACCCATCTTCTCTTTTATTTCAGGATATACTCACAAGCAAGGTAATTAGATGTGGTAGAGAGCACCGGGGGCTCTATAGACTGGTCCAGTCTCCTAGTACGGGTGCCTCTATGGTTCCCACTCGATCAGCCTCATCGTACTTGTGGCATCTTCGTTTTGACCACCTTCCTCTGCAGAAGCGATCATGTCCTCCCACAGATCTCTACACGCTCTTCCTTCCAGTGCGAGACTTACTAGCTTGGGAAGCATCATCGTTCTCCTTTCCCTGATTGTCAGAGTCGTAACAGTAGCCATATATTTGAGCTGATTCATTTAGATATTTGGGTCCCAATCGTGATCCTGATCTTCAAAGACACCATTTTTATCTTGTTGTCGTGGATGATTATTCTAGACCTTCTTGGGTTTTTTTGTTGAAAAATAAGTCTAAAGCTAGGTCTATCATTAAATCTTTTATTAATGAAATAAAGAATATTTTCTCTACTAATGTCGCATTGATAATGCCATAAAGTTCTGCACATTACATTTATTTGAGTTCTTCAGGTTTCTTGGCTTCGTACACCAAACCTCATGTGCTAATACTTTTCAGCAGAACAATGTTGCCGAACGCAAACACCATCATTTACTTGATGTGATGATGACACTCTTGATCCATAATCGTGCTCCTCACTCTTTCTGGGGTGATACATTCCTCACTGCTTGCTACTTGGTGAACCACATGCCATCTTCCGTCTTAGGATAGAATGTTCCTTTCCTGATTGCGTTTCATGAGAATGACATGTTCTCCCTTACATCCCATGTATTTGGCTCTGTTGACTTTGTTCAGCATTTGACACCTGGTCATGACAAGCTCTCCCCTATAGCTGTCAAGTGTATTTTTGTATGCTACTCTCATACCTACAAAGGGTATCGCTGCTTCGATCCGCTTTGACAGAAGTACTATATTACTGCCGATGTCACATTATTTGAGCTGGTTACGTATTTCTCTCCTATGGGTAACAGGTTGACTCTGTCTGACTATGGAGAGGAGGTATATGTGCCTCCTACGGCTACACCGCCTCAGATGTTTTTGAAACTGAATCGGAAACCTTCTCGAAAAAGGTCAGATCGGGTTGGACCATGGAGTTAAACCGGTTCAATCAGATGATGATATCATGATATCATCATTTTTTAAAAATTGTATTAAACCAAACCAATGAGAAAAAAGTAGTTGAACCAGCCGATCAGATCATAATAAAGAACAAATGTGTAAAATACACATTTAAATATCATTGAAATAATATATAGAGACAACAAAAAAGTAACATAAATATATTTATAAAGATCAATAAATAGACGACAAAATCATACAATTGTAATTGCATATGTTAGTACAAACATCTTATTTTTTTACATATTACGTATTTGCGTGTACAAATATTTGCATCTACATTTGTTGTAAATACATACATATACATGCATAGGAGGATAGATTTAAATAAATTCATGTAAATAAACAAATATATAGAGATAGTTGTATAATATATGCTATATCTATATGGATAGATATACGATCTACATACTTTTACATATAGCTATTAAAAATGCATACGTAAATATTTAACATTACACATACACTATTTTAGCATATGCAACATTAAATATTGTATATATGTAATATTTAAATAAAATATTATATGGTTTATAATAGAATATTAATATTTAGGATCAATTTATAACAAGAAGTTAGTAGTGGTTGAGTTGGTTAGCAAGTGATGTAAGATAAACCAAAGGCATGTATTCAACTCCCACAAAAGCAATACTTTGAAATAAAATAAAATTTGAATTCCAGTTCAAATTTGGTTGAACCTGGTTGAACCACAATCTACATATTCGATTGAACCGATGGTCTCCAAAAAATCCCAAGTTGAACCGAATCGTGAAACCTGGATAACCGAACTGGCTCAAGTTTGGTTCACCGATTGAACCGGTAGGACCGATTTCAAAAACACTGGGCCCATCTATTGTCACATTTCTATATTCACAGGCCTCACATGATTCCCCTTGCTTGTGGCTTTCCCATCATCCATCAAGTCCCAGGTATAAACCGAGCACATTGTTTGTAATGACGACACTAGTGATTTGTCCATGCAACAAGATTCTTTATAGGATGAGCAGGTGCCCTCTCAAGAGGGTGGCTTACAAGTTGAGGAGGCAAGTTAAATTGATGTGCATATTGCTTTGCGGAAACAGAGACGTTATTGTGCTACCTATCCTCTTGCAACCCATGTCTCTTTAGGGCGTCTCTCAGAGGATTTCATAAGGTACGTCGTGGGATTGTCAGCCGTGGAGATACCACGGATATATCAGGAGGTGATACAAGACAGTCAATGACATCTTACACTGGAGGTGGACAGGGTCGCGTTACGGTCATGTGGCACATGGAGCATTGTTACAGCTCTTACAGGAGCATCTGTTTTTGGCCACAAGTGGGAGTTCACAGTGAATCGTCGAGTAGATGCTAGTAGGTATCGTTAAAAAGTGAGGTTTGTAGCTCGTGGGTTCACTCAGACATACAGGGTGGACTAACAAGATACTTTCTCTACAGTGGCTCAGCATTCTACACTGCAGATCCTTCTCTTTGTTTCAGTGACACGAAACTGACACATATATCAGCTTGATGCAAAAGATGTGTTTCTATTTGATGAGCTACAGGAGGAAGTGTACATTCAATAACCACTTGGGTTTGCTACTGATGGGGAGTGCCAGAATATTTGCACACTTCATAAGGCTATCTATAGCCTTAAGCAGAGTCCAAGATCATGGTCTCAGAAGCTCTCAGATTTGATATCGATGCAGGGGTTTGCGAGATCGACTGCAGCTAAGGATACATGTTTATTCATTGTTTATTCAGAGGTCTCAAAGAGGTACAATTGTCATATTTATTTATACTGATGATATTATTCTTACAGGAGATGACGTGCATGACATCCAAGCAGCTAAGGATTTCCCAGGTCAGCAGTTTGAGACCAAGGACCTTGAGTCTACGACACTTGCTTGGACTGGAGTTCGCCGGGAACCAGCGAGGTCTTGTGATGGCCCAGAAGAGGTACATTACATATCTTCATTTGAGATGGGCATGGCAGAAGGCATGACACTACTCCCACGAACATGAGCGTGAAGTTATACGATGATGACACTGAGGAGGTGGAAAAGATGAGGCACATGGAGCTCATTGGGATAGAAAAGAGGAGGAACATGGAGCTCATTGGGATAGAAAAGAAGAGGTACATGGAGCTCATTGGGAAGCTCCTCTATGTGACCACTACTAGGTCAGATATATCCATCGCATTGAGCAGAGTGAGTCAGTTCATGGAGTAGCCTAAACATGCACATATGGATATGATTCTGAGGCATATGAAACCTCACCTGGCATTGGTATTTAGTAGAGGCACACCCCTTTGCCGTTACAGCTTGCGCAGATGCAGATTATGCGAGATGCTCTAAGGACATGAAGTCTACCTATGGCTTTGCAGTGTTCAAAGGAAGTTCCTTGGTGTCATGGAAGAGCAAGAAGCAGATTGTGGTTGCCAGATCTAGTGCAAAATCAGATTATAGAGCCATGACACAGGGGAGTACAGAGATGATGTGGTGACCTAGCAGTTGAGGTGACTCTTCCCATGCACCTCTATTGCGACAACCAGGCTGCTCTTTTCATTGCCAACAACCCAACCTTCCATGAGAGGACCAAGCATAATGTTAGAAAACTTGAATACATAAGCGTATCAAAAATAAAGGATAAAGAACAATATAACCCGAGATTTTACGTGGAACCCTACTCCCTAACGAGTCGGATGAAACCACAGGAGAAGGTCTCAAAGGGCCATATGTGTCTATTGACTTTCTCATCCGATATAGGGGGGTTTAGGGCTTCTTATATAGCCTCCACAGACCCTCCAAGTCCCACCACATGTAGATGTGAGACTAAACATTGGATGTGGTAAATGGATCATACCCATCTTACATAAGTAAAGCATCTACTCCAACACTGCCCATCAAGCTGGAGCATGCAATGCTCAGCTTGAACAAACAAAAAGAAATCTCAAACTCACACTACAAGACACTACATACAATATCAACTCAACACAAACGCAACTATCGGTCGTTGTCGAGGACGTTGCTTCTCATGTCGTGCAGTTGATGAGGCTCCATCTCTGAAAGGGTCGAACTGAAAAAACCGTGGAGGCAATCCTCATCGGAGTCCACGGTCGCTGGAGAATGGAGTCTGAAAAGTCTCATCGTCGAAGAACTAAGTCTCTCCCATACTGGCTCAGAGAATGGATCTCTACTCTGGAGTCCCAATGAAACCACATGAAAACCCTAGCCCACATGGCATAGGAAATGGGATCTCTACTATGGAGTCCCTATGGACCACATGAAAACTCTGACCAAAACAAACGACATGTACCACACTAATGATGGCAAACATGTGTACATCTGACTGAGGACTCAGAATACGAACACCAAGTTTGAAATCTGAAGAACTGTAGAGTCTGAGAATCTGGCTGGTCTGGAGAATTTGAATCCGACCTGTAACTCTACACAATACTCCCCCTTTCTCCCATACTTGTCGGAAAACAATGGCATTGACGAAGTTGGGAGAAGACAAGAGAATGGGGAAGACAAGAAACCAATAAGCCAATCTCATTTCTTATTTTCGCGGCTTTTCAGATCTTTTTTTGTACGTACCTTTTTTTTTCAAAAAAAAACACATTTTTTCTTTTAGCCCACTTGAGCCCTGGAATATGCAACAGCCTACTGTTGAGCTAAAACTAAAACCTCCCTCTTTTTTTTAGAAATCATGGCCCAACTGGGCTCCCTTCTTCCTTTTTTAAATCAACACTGGCCCTATTTAGGGTTCCCCGATTGGGAACCCCTCACGAGAGCCGCCTCGATGGGGCTTTGCACTATAGTCGTTGCCAGCATATGGGAGGAGCGTCGAGATCGGAGGGGTACCGCCCCAGCCCTGATAGAGAGAGGAGGCAAGGGCATCGCCGAGCGAGAGGGTGGCACTGACTGTAGATCGAGGAGGCCCGATGCCGTTGTCGCATGCTTGGAGGAGGAACTTAAAGGAGGGAAGGTTGTCGACTGGAGGGTGGTGGAGTCCTAGGAGGTAGGGCAACACCCAGGCAAAGCCTGAAGTGGCTAGGTGGAGCACCGTCTGTGCCTGCAGAACAAGGAGGATCTGCATCGCCGCCTTGTCCTGGAGATGAGCTTGCGTCTGGAAGAGGTTGCCGCTAACTGGGAGGTCATGCGACCTCTGCCTGGAGATCGTGATCGGAAGGGGGACTCAAAGGTGTGTCGCCTCCTAGAAGAATTTCTTTTGATGCAGCTAGGAGTTTCGATTGGAGGGGGAAGGCGGAATGGACATCGCCACTGCCAAGGGGATCTGTTGCTGGATCTGTGTCGCAAAAAGATGGCGGCTTCGTGAGGGACCCGAGCTCCACCATAGAGCTCCGCCTGAGGCAGGAACACAATGGCAGCTATGCTACTGGGAGTGTTCTTCGAACTGGAACAGGGATATGTGCCGACTATATGCGGCCTAGTAGTCTACGCTAGATGAGATATGCGACGAAGAGGCATGGGAGAAGAACCCATGATGAACTGGCTAGGGTTGTCGCTGCCTTAACTTGAACATGAATGTTTAGGATTTTGAAAAAAAATCTAGATCTCAAACTTTGAACAGATCATGAGCAATGGATAAATAATCTTCAAGAATAACTAACAACCGAATCTCAGTCAAGAACATAAAATAAATCCTTAAGAACAAATCTTCGAGAACCGAACTTGCTCTGATACCATGTTATAAAACTTGAATGCGGAAGCATATCAGAAATAAAGGATAAAGAATATTGAAGAACGTGGAATTTTACGTGGAACCCTACTCCCTAAGGAGCGGGATGAAACCATAGGAGAAGGCCTCAAAAGGTCATATGTGTCTATTGACTTTCTCATCTGATACAGGGGCTTCTTATATAGCTTCAACAGACCCTCTAAGTCCCACCACTAGTAGATGTGGGACTAAACACTGGATGAGGTAAATGGATACAAGAGGGATCCATTTACTATCACTACACTCGAGACATGATTCATAAAGGTTTCATCTCCACCTCTCCTGTCAGTTCAGGAGATCAGACAACAGAAGTGTTCACCAAGGCCCTAGCCCGGGGGCCTTTCTAGAGATGTTCCAAGCTGAGCATGATAGATATTTGTTATCTTTTATCACTTTCATGTATTCTCTTTTCTTTCCACCCATATTATGTAATTTGTCCAACTTGTTTCTCTATATAAAAGAACCCTAGAGCCTTATGAATAAGCAACTCATTATTTTCTCTCGACATCAACCCTGGCAACTTTGCCATTTCCACAACCTCATGGCAATAAGTGACAGCTGATAAGAAGCTGGATCAGATAAGGTTGCTACTTTTTATTTAAGAAAATAGGAAATGATAGGCAAAGAACCCATTGGAAGAAATTGGAGCTACAAAAGTGTTTTTTTTTGAAAGCTAAAGAATAACCATTAAGTGTGGAAACTCATAATCTGAATACGAGTTTTGTTGATAGATTGGAGTAATGATTCAGTTCAAGAAGATACGATGGGGCTGCTAATAAAAATGACAGTGGCCGACGACTGTTTGAAGAAATGGATGAAAGGAGAGAAGAAAAGAAGGGAGATTGAAATCAAAACATGACCAAAAATTGATCTTGGGTATCTCATAAACCTCAATACTTTGGCTTCCTAATATTTAAATATTTTACTTCAGGACTTAGTTGCACAGATCGAGGAAGTAAGACCCAACTCTGTTCATTCGAGGATCCAAAGGAGGCTGCAAGCTACTAATAACATTGAAAATGGGAGAAAGGTAGATAGTCACATGCGGCTTTGCTTGCAGAAATTGATGTTGAGGTTCTTCAAATCATGTCCTCCAGGCTAATTATGAAGTGAATCACTAAATGAAGTACATATATCCATTACGGAAACGGCAAGCCAATTCGAGGAATTTTATCACACACATATTCAATTAGTTCACACTTGCTTAGTATTGAATTTGGGCCAGGAAAGAAATGGTTCTATAGGGGAGATTCATGCTTCCTTTATCGAAATAAGGACAAACAATTTGATTCGCAATTTCATAAAAATGAGTTGGTACAACCTCCCTTTTCTTATAGCAAAAAGGAAGGATATGGCAGGTTCGGGGTTTCTTTGTCATAAGGATTAGCTTGTAACAGTATCAATCATTTTTATTCCAAGTTGAAGATTCACCCACTTATCCAATAGTGATATTGGTACGTTGTTGATTCGAAACAAGGAATGCCAATCTATGATAAGTTTTCCATCATCCAACTGCTCTAGAATCGGCTATTTCTAATGGTAATAGAAATGCATGTCCTACCAAGATAGAATTTGTAACTCACTATCCTCTTTCTTAGCAGGCAGAGATGACCTCTGTGGCTCTGTGGATAGACTGGTTCATTTGGATCGACATGATGGTCCAATTACATTGCATTAAACTTTCAATTTCCAAGACAATCATAGCATATCAGAAATATGGGTATATAGCAAAGAGTATTTGCACGAAATTTGAGTTCAGAGTGGTTCTTTCCAGATACAAGAAGTGGTAAACAAGATTTAAAAAAACGTGAGGCAGTCCGAGGCATTTTCCCCGAAATTGAGGCGAGGCGTAAGCCTCGAGGCGATCCACGTGTAAGCCTCAATTTTTTGAAAAAAAAATAAAATTAAAGCAAGTTACCTTAAAAGTATATAATAATATTAAGTTTCACCAAAAATACATTCAAAAATAATTTTAGACTAATAAAAGATACAACACATAAGCAATGGGAGCATTGAAGTTCAAAAAAACTAATATTAAGCCATTAATATACTAAATATCAAGTTCCAACTTCAACGATTATATATGAGTAATGAACTAAAATCTATACTTAATACTAAAAGTACAATAAAAATCATATTTTTTAGTGTTCAAAGTAAAAGATGTTGATATGCCTTGAATCCCAACCATATGTCTTGCTGGACGTAGTTGGAGAACTGTCATATGCATCTCCTGCCATATCATACCCCAACAAGACGGGAGTCTCACAACTCATATAACCAAATAACAAAATTAAATTGCAAACTTGAACTAATATAAACAATTTATTACAATTTAAACTCAAATCTATGTGCAATAGAACTAGTATGTGTAGATGTATGATAAATTGAACATAATGTATACAAGATCATTGAGCTTCGCTTGTTTCAGGCGATCTTTTCTTTTTTGCATGGAGCTATATATAGAAATATGCAACTATGCAAGGTTTAACATGAAAACATAAATACAAACATAAAAAAACATAATGCTTAGGTAAAAATAGGGTCGGGTGCAAAGCAAATAACTAAAAAAGTAAAAAAAATCTCCATCTCGAGGCTTACGCCTTCGCCTCACCTCGAGCACCTCGTGCCTACCTGAAGTGTGCACCTCAGGGCGATTTTAGCGCAACTCTGTATGAGATCAAAGAAAGGTAGGCAGAGTTGATAAGGTAGTTGTCTATGATAGGTGCATCGTAATGGGTTGGGTTCTAGGATCTGATTATGAACTCATGTATGTAAACCCCCTCATGTTTTTACAAGAAGCATGGCTAGAATAGGGAGAACCATCCTACCATTTGACTAGAATGGGGAGATTCATCCTACCATTTCGCTAGAATGGTGAGAACCATCCTACCATTATTTCATTCCCATGACTACGTCTCCTTAGCCATTCATTCCCATGTCTACGTCTTCTTAGTCCTAACTCCTAAGGTAGAGGTTCTCCTCTCAGGGCTACATTGTTTAATGTTTCCCTATCTGGAGAAGAAGCTTCATCTTCGTCGTGATTGCATGCTTGGCCGAATCCATTGTATGGGTTCTTATCAATGGCTTTCCTTTAAGCTTTAACTCCCTTTACAGCCTTTTCCCTCCCTCAATTAACATCCCCCATCTCTTATACAACTTCCTTTTCATAACTAATACCAAAAATCACTCCCTCATGAAGTCTTATTTAGTCCAATAACTCTAGAAGTGATCTCCCGTATCACCTCCCACTCCTCTCACCTGCACAGCAACCTTTCCACCTCAAACCTTAGGAAAACCTTTAACTTGTGGAAAAAGCTTAAGTCTGGCATTAATGGGTGGATCATACATGATGCATATAGTGAACCTCATGGAAGTTAGATTCATCAATATCTCTTTTACCCACATCTCAATTGGCTGTTAGTCTCCAATGCCAACAAGAGTAGGAAGGTGGAAGAAGGGAAGAAAATACAAGGATCCCAATGCAATATACTAGATCTCTTCGGTCTCTAACTCGTCATATTCAATGCAACAGAAAGTGGATACCAGCATAGGGGCATTATTCACTACAGTACAAAGTAACTTGATGGCAAAAGGTAACAAGAAAAATGTAAAATGTGGTAATGCATTAAAGGTGGTGGATAGCAATCTGCAGAGATGCTGCTCATTGTACATATGACAATGCTAACACTGCATGCTGAGAAGCATAAACCTACCTGTGCAATAGATGTAAAACACTCGAGCAGCGGAAAGAGATCTTTGTCTGAGTTTGACAATTGTTGCCATTTTGATATCAATGGGGGCATCAATATATCTAGATACTTTGGCTGCAAAGATAAACATGTGAGAGGTCTAAAAAGATCGTCTTTCTTTCAGGTTACCAACAGAATATACCTGATTCAACTCAGATCCAACTGCATCTGCCAGTGTACCAATTGCATCATAAACTATTCTGAGGTTCCGTCGCTGAAAGGGTTGGAGTAGAACAAAAAACAGATAAGCATATCATTTTTTGAAGATTGGAGAAAACATCATACAAGGAAAGTGTCAACTTACTTGATATTTGCCAAATGCACACATTAGGTGCTGAAGAATTATTTCTAGTCGTGGAGCTAACTCTTCTGCAGCTTCCTGACAAAAGAGGACATTTTTTAAATTGCAACGATTAACATAGGAGCTGATGTTGAAAATTTTAATTTAGAAACCTCCTCAAGAGTTGCAAATGCTGAACAAGATGCCTCCTGCACTCTTTTATTTGGATCCAGTATTCTTCGCAGAAGACCCATGAGAATTTTATCAAATTGTTCTTGACCTTTTGGATGATCAATTTGCTACAAAACAAAATGACAACTTTGAATAAACAAAGGTTGGAAGGAGACAAACTTCTCCTATCAGCCAATCGCTCAAGAAACATCACACAGATGGTTAGAGGAAGAAAGAAAGAAAATGGAGTTTAACAAAATGATGATCACAACATGAAAGCCTAAGTATAAAGATTGTGAAAGAGCTAGTCTGGAAAAAAAAAGAAATTCTTCCGCAAAGGTCACCATTCATTTGAGCCAAGACAGTCTAGATAGACACCGTTTACCTAAAATGTCGATTAACATCGATCCAGAAACCATCCTTTGACCAGGAACGACGAAAAGAAGAATCCCTTGTAAACATATTTCTTACCCAGTGAAGCTGATGTTCTGCAGCCTGTCCATCCAATGGTCTGTTGCAGGGTTCACGAAATCGGTCAGAGCAGCTGCATATGCGGCCGCATATGCGTGTGCGGGCCTTTAGGCGCACCACATTCATGATGCCCGTCACTAGGCGGGCATTGTGCATATGCGGCCTGCATATGCGGGTTGTGTGGCCGCATATGCGGACCGAGCGCCGCTTCGTGGTCTGGCGGGTTGCTGGATCCGTTTGCCCATAACCCGATACCTGATTACCCTTAACCCATAACATGATACTCGATTACCCTGATCCCCTAATAACCCTCGATACCCCCGAATCCTGATACCCTAACATCGCTAAGCCTCCATCGCCTCCTCCTCCTGTGTGGTTGTGCCTCCATCGCCTCCTCCTCCGCGTCCTGCCAACTCCGCCTCCTCCCAGCACCTTCGCCTCCTCCGCCTCCTCCTAGTTGCTGCCTCCATCGCCTCCTCCTAGTTTCTGCGCCTCCTCCTAGCTCCGCCTCCTCCTCCCAACTCCTCTACCTCCTCCGCCTCCTCCCAACTCCTCTGCCTCCTCCCAGTTGCGTCGCCTTCTTCCAACTACACCTCCGCCGCATCACAGGGCCGTGCGACATTCCTCTCAACTGCACCTCTTCGCCTCTTAGGGTCGTGCGGGATTCCTCTGCCTACTAGCCCTGGGAAAGTAACCTATTGAATAGTTTTTTTCAAGGTTGCAAAAATCGGTAGTCGGTACTCGGTCGGTTGGGTCACTGACTAAGGATTAATCGGTAGTCGGACGACTAATCGGATTTAGTCGGGCATTAATCGGTTTTGAATTTTTTAATTATTTTAAATATATAAATCATTTTTGTATGTATATTCTTACATATTTACATAAATTTGTAAATTTTCTATATTATCATAATGAAACAAAAGAAGAAATTGAATTTAAATAAAACATTAAGCATATTAGAATAAGTTTGCTTTAAAAAATAAAAAATAAATGGTATTTCCAAGCAAAAATCGATCGACTAGTTGGCCTTAGTCGGAATTAGTTAGTACTCGGTCGGTCGCCCCACCGACTAGACTAGTCGGACCTACTAGTCGGGCCAGTCGGGGGATTTTTACAACAATGGTTTTTTTACCATAGTTGATAGAAAATTAGATTTTCGCATATTTGATTTATAATTTGAGAAGTACACGTATTCATTGATCGAATGTTAGATTTTATATAATTATAGAATGTTAGATGATATGGATTGTGAATGTATTCATTGATTTCTCATCAAAAATGTTCTTAAAAATGTTCTCACCAAATATCTGGATTGTGAATGCACATTTCCAGCATGTATCTATAATATGAAAATATCATTATTTAAACAAATATTTTCCTAAAACTCTCATTTGTACATGCATATTGATGTTTTATAATTATGATTGAATGTTAGGCAACTATGGCCTCCAGACTACCACTGACAATGCTTCTTCTCCTACACCTGGACTGGAAGCGGAAGTGAGGCTCCTATTCAGAGGAGCGATACATCGGAATTTTTTGTTCTTCCTGGATCCAATGATCCGGGATGGAAGTATGCTTTTCTAGCGAATCCGAGTACTCCTAGCATGGTCACTTTGCCGATTATGTCGGAAGGTTGTGATCGGAGGGATCAATCACATGAAGCAACATTTGGCTCATATTAAAGGTAATACAGCATCTTGTCCCAAAGTGACCCCTAAGGTGAAGAAAGAAATTATGGACAACATGGAGGAAATTAAAGTGAAAAGGAATGAAAGGACCATGAGGATGAAAGACATTCAAGGGCAAGTCTCCATCAAGATTAATCAACAGTTAGTTGATGAAGAGGGGGATGGGAAAAGACCCCGGACTTCAGTAGAAGATGAGCATGTAGAGAATCTCCACCAATCCACAATCAAAGATACCTTTGCCAAGGAAGAATGTGCACGTGTAAATTCATTCGTGCCAAAGTATTTCTATGACAATGACATTGCTTTCAATGTTGTCAAAAGTGACTCCTTTCTCCGAATGTGCGAAGCAATTGGGCAGTACAGAAGGTCATACAAGCCTCCAACGTATTATGAGCTTATAGAAACTCTTTTGAAGGAACATGTTAAGGAAACACCAGATTCTTGCAAGCGCATCGTGATACGTGGAAGACTCTTGCATGTTCCATTATGATTGATGCATGGACTGATAGGAGAGGAAGGAGCATAATGAATATTTGTGTCAATTGCAAGCTTGGAACTAGTTTTCTGAATTCAATTGACTCGTCTGCAGATTCTCATACCACGGAGTACATTGCTTCCTTAGTGGATAAGTCCATTGAGGAAGTTGGGCCCGAGAATGTAGTCCAAGTGGTGACAGACAATGCATCTGCCAATATGGCTGCGGGCAGAATCTTGAGAACTAAGTAGCCACGGATATTCTGGAGCTCTTGTGCATCACATTATATCGACCTAATGCTAGAAGAGATTGGCAAAGGATCGAAAGTGAAAACTGTCACCACAAAGGCAAAGACATTGACTGTATTCATATACAGTCATGCCAAAACATTGAGCTTGATGAGACAATCTAGGTAAAAGGGAGAGATAGTGAGGCTGGGAACAACAAGATTTGCCACCGCATATCTCACTTTGCAATCTGTGATGGAGAAGAAAGATAAGTTAAGATTTATGTTTTCTTCTGATGAATGGAGAACTTGTAAATGGTACAAAACCAAGAAAGAGGAAATGGCTTCAGCCATAGTTTTGAGTCCTTCACTTTGGACTCAAGTGTCTTTGACATTGAAGGTTTTTTCTCCGTTGGTACATGTGTTGCGGATTGTTGATGGAGAAAGGAGACCAGCTATGGGTTTATATATAGCGAGTTGCAAGATGCTAGAAAAGAGATCATGAGCATTTTCAAAGAGGTCGAAGCGTCTTAAAAATATTTTGTTGATGCCATTGACTCAAAGTCAAAAGGAAGACTGGATAGCCCCCTCCACCTTGCTGCGTATTTTTTGAATCCCTATTTCTTTTATAGGGATAATGCTCAAATCCAAAGGGAAGGCCACGCTTTGAAGGGATTCTTGGATTGTATGGATTTTTTCTATCCCGATTTAGAGATCCAAGATATCATCACCAGGAAGGAGTTGCCTTTGTATGAAGGGGCAAAAGGACCATTTGGCAAGCCTTTGGCTATCAGACAGAGGTCAATCATTGATGATGATTTCAATCCAGGTATAATTTCTCATTAGGATTAATAGAATTATATGTATAACGATTATTAACTATTTTTTCGAAAACAATCCGTTGGTGGGGATTGCATGGCATGAAAACGCCACATTTAAAGCAAATGGCAATGAAAGTTTTAAAGTTGACAGCTTTTTCCTTGGGTTGTGAAAGGAATTGGAGCACTTTTGAGGCGGTAAAGTTAAATAATCGGTGCCACATGTTATATGTTGTGTCTCATTAATGATGTGGTAAATGATATATTTATGGTTATTTTGTAGATCCACACAAAGAAAAGGAATAGACTTGAATTCAAGCTATTAAATGACTTGGTGTATGTCAAATTCAATGCCAAATTGAGAGATCGTCGTCTTAAAAAACGAAATGATCCACTTGCCACAAATGATAGAACTCATTTGAGAGATTGGATTGGTGAAGAAGATAAAGGAGATGATGAAGTTTTCCAAGGATCGGGGCTGATGTGGAACTTAGTGGCTGATGCAACTGGTGTAGAAGATTTCGTGCAACATAGAAGAAGACAAAGGCATGCTACTGGTTCAACCTCATTGCCGACTTTGAAAGAGAAAGAACTCCTATCCGAGGAAGAAACTGAAGATGAAGATGAAGATAATATCACAGTGGAATTTGATGATGACTAGATTAGAATTGATTTGTACTCTGTACCTCATTATCGTTTGAACATTTCATTTTTCTTATGCTATCTTAATCAGTACTTTTGCAAATGTTATTTGTTTTGAATTTCAGTTTTCTTTCAGATTCTTACATATTTTGGTGATTGTTGTTAATTATTATGTTTGCTAACTGGTCTATCGAAGTATTGATATTTGATTGATGGATAAATGAAAGTCATATTTTTTATATCTTATGTAGGACCACAATTATACATAAGTTTAGTTCAGTTGTAGACAAATTTGTACATATTTATTTATTTTTAAATAAAAAATAGCAAACCGCGTAGAACCGCATATGCCCTGCATATGCCCCCGCACACCGCATAATCGTTATTCAATGATATGTCCGAACGCATATGCATACCGCTTTCCTGAACCTTGGTCTGTTGTATCTTGTGTCTGGTTAAGATTTTTGGAGTTAAAACAATAATCGAGTCCAAATGTGGTAAATAACTTTCCCCATCCCCTCGTCAGAATAAGTATATACTTGGATTTCCATTGACCCACATGTGTTCTATAAGATTTATTCCTTGAGGTCAGACATGCCTTCCACATTGAGCCATGCCTCATGTAAGAAAGAGTGGTTGTCTCAAGACCTAAGGCATTTCAGAAGTAGACATGGCACGCTGGATTGAAGTCCCCAAATCTCAATTGAATTTTTTTAAACATACATCCAATATACTTATAACATCGGATGCAGTAACTATTTCTTCAGTTAAAAAAATATACTATCATTTATAATGGAAAATTATCCAAGACATAAACTTGTTTGAAGTGCCAAAGGATGATCATTAAAGGTTTGTAATTATCCAAGATTTTATTACAAGAGAAGTGAGAAGTTGAGGCGTGATGCTAAGCATAAATTTTGAAAACAGAATCAACTCAAAGAAATTTAAAGAAATTTTACATTGAAATGGATGAAACAATGCATCAGAGGCCAGCATAAATTGCTTACAATAAAATATTTACTATCAACATATCTCAGGAAGTCAACTGCCTTTATATACCTCGTACACTTCAAAACTTAAAAGTGTTATCCAGGAATAAACCCTCTCATAGAATGGGTAATGCTAAAAAAGAAAAAGGGTGTTTACACACATAACCCTGCAGTATCATAATTACACAGTACCCTAGATAATTCATAATTACACTCAAGATCCTAAATAAGTGCTCCGTCTTACACCCATAAACCTCAACCAGACCATTGAGTTAATCTAACCTATCCTTAATACAACGGCTGAATAAAAAAACACAAAAGAAAAAGAAAAAGAAGAAATCACCCCTTTCCTCGTCTCCAGTCCCCCACTTTCCTCCTCCGATGCCCTCAGCCTCCAGCCCCCATCTTCCTCCTTCGACGTTCTCCCCCTCCAGCCCCTCCGGCCACAGTCCCCGCCTTCCAGCCCCTCCGCCCGCAACCCCCTCCCCCCAGCTCCCTCGCCCTTTCCTCCGCACGTCATCTCTCCTCAAAACCGCCCCATCCTCTGCCTCATCTTCCTCTTGTAGATCCTCGTCCAGCAGCAGCAAGAAGCAGCAAGCCACCCCTCCTCCACCTACTCTTTCTCCCGCTGCATTATCAGCAAGACGCTGCCTCGTCTTTCTCTGCATTATTCTCCTCTTCTGATTTGAAGAGGAGAATCCTCGTCCAGCAGCAGCAAGAAGCAGCAACCCGCCTCTTCTTCCTCCCGCTGCATTTCCAGTTGACGAGTTTGCTACTAGCGTTCTTAAATTATTTCCAGAACATCTCTAGCTCTTGAATTTAGTTTGAATTCCACTTTGCAATGCTATTCAATTATTCCATCATCAACTTGAATTTTTGTTTCTAGTTGTGCCACTATCTTCCAGATTCTCTAAGGTCATTAAACTATTAAGGTACAAAGACCTGTGACCATCTCTCGCGCCTTCAAGTAACATCAATCCATTCACCAAAAACTCCTATACTATATAATACAACATCTTGGTGATTTCATAAGAGTTTGAGGGAGTAGCTTTGATTGGTCTGATTTGAAGAGGGAATCCGAACTAAGTTTAAGAACGATAGTAAAATCAGTAAGATGATGTTTGATTTGCTCACCCCTATGTTTGCTTAAATTTCTTGACGAATCTACCATTTAGGATTTCGTTTGCTTTGAAATCATTTTACAATGGGATTCAAATTCCCAGCTATAGGGTTGTGGAATATTGTAAATCCTTTGTTTATCAACGACAGGAAGAAGTATCGGAGCCCCCCTTCCCCCGTTGACATGAGCACCACCGCGTTGCCCTAAACACACTTGGGATGAGCCCCAATGGCTACACCTGCTGCACCCTCCACCTGATGTTGGCGATGCGATGCCAAAGGAGGGGTGGCGGAGGGAGGAGGCGGCTGGACCCAAATCACCAAGGGGAAGGGGGAAGGAGGAGTGGAATCATTTGTAAATAGGGGAACTTAAAGGGTTAAATATTTAAATATCTGACGGATTTCACCAAAATTAACAGAAAAGTGGATGGAAGTTAACTCAAGGTTATGCCACACCTTAGTTAACAATTATCCGGGGTTCTGGATGTAATTATGAATTACCGAGAGTTCCAGGTATAATTATGATACTACTTAGGGTTATGAGTGTAAATATCCCAAAAGAAAACCTAAAAGCTTTCCAAATCCTAGCTCTATTTCGGGGGAAGGAAATCTTACCGTCAACAATGAAAAAATCAACTTCTTCATCACATTCTTTTTGAGATATTTACATCTCATTATCTTTATTTTGTAATTTCTTATTTCTTCGGATTACTTTATGTAATTTTCCCTTTGAGCTTTTCTCCTATATAAGTCAGCTCTAGGACTACGATGAATGGACTTTTCATTCTTCGCATATTTCCACAATTCTTAACCTACAATTTAACAATAAGAGACAACCTTGATCTTTCATCTACATCTCTCAATCCATTTGTAAGTTGCAAATATCCTACCTCCTTAAATTATCAGTCACATTCGGGGCATTGCCTATGTAAACAACTTGACTACATTGGCTTCAAGTTTAGAGTTGGTCCACTATTGCTAACAAGCACAGAGAGAATAACAAGCTCACTGGCCATTGTGATGCCAAATTAGGTTTATGCAGTCATCTATGTGTGTTGAAGTCCAAGGATAAGCGAATAATAGCAATCTAAATCACCTTCTAATCGAAGATCGATGACAACCAAAAGATCAAGTGAGAAGCCATAAAAAAAAACACCACGATTGATGAATAATAAAAAAGTAAACTGGTCTAGGGAGCCACAATGACATTGCCAATCCATGGGAGTTATAGATGCAAAATTGTAATCACTTCCATGCACATAGAAATGAAGATCATCATTCACTTGGATAATATTACACTTTTATCCTCAAGAACATGTGATTTCGTGTATGAAAAATAACAAGCATGATTAGAATATGGTGACTGCGATGGACACAATGGTGTAATGATTCTTTTCTATCAACATTTTTAAGTGTAGCATAAGGAGTTGATGTTCTTTCATGTTGTCAAAAATAAGAGAGACGGAAGGAATGAAGAACTATGACCGTGATAACAAGAGAATGCAAACTACTTAAATTATATTAGTTCGCTCGATCACAAACCAAGACTTATTGGAAACAAGAACATCACAGGAGCACAAGAAAGATAGTGTCAAAAAATATCTCAAGGAAAGATTTAGACTGCACTATTGCTAAGGTTTGATATCTCAATTTTGATTTAGTTTCGATTCCCTTCAAGACCGAAATTTTGGTGAAGTTACGGAAAATTTCGACCGTTTCGGTGGAAATGTCGAAACTGGCTCATAAAAGATGGTTTTGATCATTTTTCGCAAATTAAGATCTTCCACGCTATTACATCAATAAATAACCAACAAATACATACTTATATTACACATATCGCTCATCTATGCTCTTTATATGGCACATATCAGTCATAGCGAGCATATCGTTGTTAATGTTGATTCTTGACTAATATATAATGAAAATGGATATCATCCAAGTTCTTAAAATAACAATAGCTTACAAATACACACTTATATCACGCATACCTCTCATCGATACGCCTTATATCACACATATCATTCATATCAGACATATCGCTGAGCTGACTGATAGATATTGGAAATGGAAATCGGAGTAACTAAGTTAACAACACTTAAAACACGTCTTTTGTTTATAAAAATAGATGAGCATTTGATTCTAAAATGTAGATAATTATTAATGAAACAACGTTTCGTTCATAGAAATAACTGTTGTGGACAAAGTTCTAGTGAACTACAAAATTAGTTACAGACTTACAATAAAGATGCATCTATTCAGACTTTTGCATACTTGAATAAAAAAGAAATTTCACAAAAGAATGTTCAACATCTTAGATAAATCTACATACAAGTGGAACCACATGCACTGCAACTACTTCATGACTTCTGATATCCTCACCATCTATTCAGACTTCTCTATAAGCAGAAGTATGTAAAGAAAGAGAAAAGTGTTACCTGAACAATAAATTTGCTGTAACGCGAAAGTGTCCAGCAAGTGATACTCCTAATTAATGGAAATTTATCATCTAATAACGGTATAAGAAATGCCACAATCTGCAACATCAACAAGCAAAATATATTGAAATTGACCAAAAATTGATATCAGAAAAATAAAATCAGCACGAGATAAAGGAAGAAATACCCAGCATCACGTTACCTAGTTTTTTAATATTTCAGCATTCATCACAAAGAGACGCGGATACAAAAAGTAAGTTATCTTATCTAACGATATTCATTCGAAAAAATACTCACATAGTAGTGGCTTCTAATGATTTAAAAAAAACATTACCAACTACAACAGCCTTAAGTTTTAGTAAATTCCTATTAGGACTCTAATATAACATAGAACTCTCCGAGGCATAAGTTTTACCTAAAATTTAGAATAGTCTCTACGAATGAAACAAGTGACACCGCTATGTTGGGTAGCAAAGTTCCAGCAACAAATCATTCTTGCAGGCATTTTATCCATCCATTAGATCTGAAAGTGAGAGAGAACTGATAATAAATCATAAATGGAGTTCGTACATCTTACAATCGGTATTTTGCGCCCGTGACACCAGGATCGAAGCCCATGGCCGGTCCCAAGCCAGGGTAAACGAGAAGGGTTGCGTTAAGTAGCTGAAAGTCAGCGTAAAACTGTCAGAAACAACTTCCTAAATAGTGTTTTTTTTAAAAAATACCATTTAGCAAGTTGCCTCATGACAGTCGGATCTTTTTCAACATAGAATTAAGCAAATATTTAGATTCCATTAGGGCGTTGCCTATTTGTGATGCGTTGCATCGCCCGAATGCAATGAAAAATTGACAAGGACCGCTATACCGCAGCATGGATGTAGTTCAAAATTTGCAAGGGTTGTCGCATGAGGAACTCATGTGAGTAAAAGCTAGTTACGCCGCATCACCACCCGGATGCAGTCCAAAATTTGCAAGAATTCTCGCATGATGGGCACATGCGAGTAAAGAAGTTAGTCCAAAAAAGGTTGCAAAGGAAGTTGTCGATTGGTAGTTGGAATAGTGGCACTTTAACTGGAAAATTGATGGAGATAGTGGATACGATGGAAAAAGGAAGATTCATATACTATGTCTACAAGAGGCTAAATGGGTTGGAGAGAAAGCAAGGAAGATCGAGAAGACATGCTTTAAACTTTAGTATTCAGGTAAAGATAAGGACAGAAATGGTGCTGGAGTGATTATTCATAAGGATTTGAAGGATTGTGTGGTTGAGGTGCAAAGATCTAGGGATCGGAATATTTTGCTAAAATTGGTACTTGAAGAAGAAATTCTGAATACCATCTCATTTTATGTACCGCAAATTGGTTTAGATGAAAGGACAAAACAAGCTTTTTGGGAAGATCTCTGGATAAGATTTTGCAAGGAATCCCACAAAGAGAGATGATTTGTATAGGTGGAGTAGCTAATGGACATGTGGGAAAGGATGCTTCAGGGTATGCTAGTGTTCATGGAGGCCATGGTTTCAGGGATAGAAATGAAGAGGGGCAAGTCATTCTGGATTTTGTAACAACATATGATCTTTTCATAGCAAACACTCTCTTCAAGAAGAGGGAGGAGCATTTAATTACTTATAAGAGTGGCCCGACTAGACACAGATAGATTACTTTGTGTTGAGAAGAGATCGATTGTGTCGTAAAGACTGCAAAGTAATCCTAAGAGAGAATTTGACAAGCCAACAACACTTGTTAGTCATGGCTGTGCAAATAAAAGGGCTGGTAAAGAAAATGAAGCTTCCGAAGATCACTAGACCTAGATGGTGGAATCTTCAACTGAAGCAATCGAGCTTCAGGGAGAAGGTTTTAGAAGACTTATCTTAGGATTGTAGCGGAAGTGCAAACGAGATGTGGGAGGCGGTAGCATCTTGTATCCGAAAGGTAGCCAAAGAGATGCTAGGCGAGTCAAAGGGAGGAGCTCCATGTCAAAAGGAGGCTTGGTGGTGGAGTAAAGGGGTACAAGAGAAGCTAATAATTAAAAGAGTATGCTTTAAAGATATGTCTAAGAATTAAACAGAGGAAACTGTCACAAACTACAAAATAGCAAAGAATGAAGCAAAGAAGGCTATAAGCGAAGCTAAGTCAAAAGCTTATGAAGTTTTGTACAAAAATCTCGACTCTAAGGAGAGCCAGAAGGATATATTCAGGTTGGCCAAAGCAAGAGAAAAAAAGACTAAAGACATTTCTCAAGTGAGATGCATTATAAACGAGGAATGTCAAGTGCTTGTTACTCAGAAGGATATAGAGACTAGATGGAAGCAGTATTTCCAAAAACTTTTCATTGGGGAAGGAAATAGAAAGATCACTTTGGGTGATCTAGCTAGTAGTGAAAGTTACTTGAATCGTGCAAGCTGTAGACGAATACAAAGAAAGGAAGTAGAGGAGACTTTGAAGGTTATGAGACATGGGAAAGGTGTAGGATCGGATGACATCATTGTAGAAGTATGGAGAGTTTTAGGTGAGCGTGGTTTAACTTGGCATTCGAATTAATTGAATATTATTTGGCGAAGCAAAATGCCTGAAGATTGGAGGAGTATCGTGGTGCCTCTTTATAAGAACAAAGGAGACATTCAAAATTGTTCAAATTACAGAGGTATCAAGCTGATGAGTCACACTATGAAAATTTGGGAACGTGTGATCGAAAGAAGGTTAATGCATGTTTTCAATGTAAAAGAAAACCAATTTGGATTCATGTCAGGTCGCTCAACTATTAAAGCCATCCATTTGCTAAGGAGAACAACGGAGATTTATAGAGCCAAAAGGAAGAACACTCATATGATTTTTATTGATTTGGAGAAGGCTTATGATTCTGTCTCACGAGAGATAATGTGGAAATTTTTGGAGAAGAGACAAATACATACCCTCTACACTAATCTCATAAAGGATATGTATAATAGGGCTCTATCTTGTGTAAGGATCCAGTCTGGGAAGACTGACTATTTTGACATCAACATTGGTTTACATCAAGGTTTAGCTTTGAGTCCATTACTTTTTACTTTGATTATGAACGAGGTGACAAGTCACATTCAAGATGAGATACCTTGGTGTATGTTATTTTTTGATGATAGCGTGTTGATTGATAGAGATGGAGTAAATAAGAATCTTGAGGTATGGAGACAGGCATTGGAGTATAAGTAGGGTTAAAAGTGAATATATGGAGTGCATTTTTTATGTAAGCAATAATAAAGGAATCGAGGTGAAGATTGGTGATGATAACATTCGGAAGAGAGATTCTTTTAAATACATGGGCCCTATTGTGCAACATGATGGGGAAATTGATGGAGATGTTACTGAGAGAAAACCGCTTAAAAATCAGATACGGAATGATGCAATCAAAAAGAAAGTTGGTGTAACTCCGATCGAGGATAAGATGCGAGAAAACCGCTTAAGATGCTTTGGTCATTTGCAAAGAAGGTCAGCTGATGCACCAGTTAGGATATGCGAGTGTTGGGATGTTGAGCCAGCTAAGAGAAGGCGAGGACGGCCCAAGAAGTGTTGGAATGAGACTATACGAAGGGATCTTAGTTTTTCGGATATAAGCCCGAGATTGACCCAAGATAGATCTGAATGGAGGCAAAGAATCCATGTAGCCGACCGTACTTAATTGTGGGAAAAGGCTTTGTTGTTGTTGTGTGTGAGAAAGGAAGTTTCTATAAATTTTTGGACAGGGATTTTTGCATGCAGATATGATTAGGAAGCTCATTGCTCCCATTAAAAAATATTTCGGACAACTACTTGACGGAGGCATCCTATTCAATATCAGAAAGAAAAAAGGCAATTAAGAATATTACTGCACGTGACTAACCTTATGACTTCCTACACTGCATTCGCATATGCAGGTTGAAATTTTTTAAAGGAGAAAAGGGTGGAGCATCAAGAAGGCATCCATCCAAAAATATATATTCGCAAATTAAGAATGGAATCTACAAGGATTAGGAGTCCCAAAATATTTGGTATACTCGATTATATTTTCAACATAGAACCTTTCACCCCGAAAGATAACTCTGTTCCATGACAACCACATGGGCCAAATCACGATTGCAGCCCGAACCCTACATGCCCAAACCCATCCCTTTATTTGCCTAAAGAGGACCGGAACACTACCACATAATCCCCAACATCATATCTAGGGTCGCTTCCTCCCACAATTGTCAAGAAATACCGTAGGCTAAGAAAAAGGTGTTCTGTGTCTTCACAATCGACCAAAAATCAACGGCATGAGAGGTAAGCGCAATGGGGTATGGCCCTCCTCGACTCTGTCATCATGCGGTCATGTCTCAGTAGCTAAAGAAAAACCTCGAGCAGCAAAGGGATCTTCCATCTCTAAAGGTGCCGAAAATCTGAAGAAGCGGTGCCAGGATCGAAGATCGATGTCTCATATAAGGCCTTGTAGGCCTTGCGAACAGTAAAGCGACCATCCTTCCAAGTCTAATGGTCCAAATCAACTGTAGGGCTCCTCATCTCTGACAAATCCCCAACAACATCATGAACTCAACAACCCTCTGGTCCGAAAGCTAATAGCAAAAAACCAACGACTCCCATCCAATGCCTTACGGCTGCCAGCGCAAAGAAATGATGAAAACAATCACAAAGAACAGTATGCCTAGTCCAATCATCCGTACAAAAGTGAAAGCCTCGCCCATCGAATAGCATTGGAACAAAAAAGCTTGTCATTGCAAGTAAAATCAAAACAACTCTTTTCCAAAATATCAACAGGGCACACACTAAACCTTCTCAACATTAAAGATTCGACGAGACCACATAGATGGTATGCAGAAGTATGGTCGCCAAATCATCATTACCTCCCTGGATTTGTGACACCCACTTCGCCAGCGAAGCCTGATTCATCTCCTCAAGACCTCTTACACCAAGCCCATTATCTTTCTTTGATAACATCGTTGTCCTCCAATTGACAAAAGGCATACCACGACTGTGGAAGGTGTAAAAAGAAAAGTTATATTCCACGTAGCCCTAGAACCCTCTTATATAGAAGAAAGGCTCTAGGGAGAAATTGCATAAAAAAGACGGGAAAATTATAGAAATATGAATAAAGACAAAGATATAGAATTCTCTCAACACTCCCCCTCAAGCTGGAGCATATATGTCTATCATGCTCAGCTTGGAACAACAACAGTGGAAAGGACCCCTCGCGAGAGCCTTGGTAAACATATCTGCAATATGTTCTCCTGAAGCAACATGGGAAGTGGAAATAAACCCCTTTGGATCAAGTCATGGGTATAATGACAATCAATTTCGATGTGCTTTGTTATCTCATGGAATGCTGGATTATTAGCTATGAATAGAGTTGTTTGATTATCACATTTGAGATGCATTGGAAGAGGCACCTCAATTGTAAGATTAGTCAGAACGGACTTGACCCACATCATTTCCGTGCTCCCTTGGATCATAGCCCTATTCTGATTCAGCGCTGGATCGAGCAACTACAGTCAGTTTCTTACTGTTCCATGAGACCAATGAGCTACCAATGAAAACAATGAAGCCTGAAGTGGACTTCCTATCCTTGGGACACCCAACATAATCGGCATCTGCACATCCAGTAACTGAGAGTGACACGTCTCTTTTGAAAATTAAACCTGCACTTGGAGAAGATTTCATATATCTTATGATCATACAAACTGCATCCATATGAACTTGTCTAGGTTGCTCCATGAACTGGCTAACTTTGCTCATAACAAATGATATGTCAGGCCTGGTAATGGTAACATATAGCAACTTTCCTACCAGCTCCCTATACCGTCTCTTATCTATCTCCTCAGAGCCATTTAGGAACAAGGACCGCTAGAAAGACTCCAGTCATCACAAGATCTCTATTAAGTCTTGAGCTGCTCTGGCGTAGCAGTCAAGGGAATATAGCCATGTAGCTTCTCAAACATGCCCCTCGAAGAAGTGTAGAGAGTATGGAGGGGTCGACCATTCTGCTTCGACGTAAAGATATTAGGTTGGAGCTGCAGTATCTTCGACTCATTCTTCGTTGGAGAGTATGTCGCAGTGAGAATGTCCCACATAGCCTTTGCCGTAGGCATGCTCAGTATATCATTTGCTATCTCTGTAGACACAGTCCCAGATAGCCATACATGTGCATAGGCATCGTCTGCCTCCCATGAGGCATTTATCCCAGTCTTGTCACTTGGCTCCTCCACCGTGAGGATGTGTTTCTTGCCATTACACTGCATCAAACTCATGAACTGCATGGCCCACAGTTCATAGTTTGTTCCATCCGTCTTGACGATGGGGGTTGGATCTTTGAAGGCCCTCAGGTATGGAACATCAGCTTTGTTGTCAACCATGATGACAACTATCACCAAGACTGAAACTGCAACAAATAAGACTTGCGTCTAACTGACATATGGGAGATGGTTGTGGGTGTAGACTCATACCACAACCTCTTCCATTCTTTGAAGGTGCCTTTGGGTGACTAGGGTGTTTTTAGATGATCACGTCACACTCTAAAGGCCCAAGAGTGGACCTAAACTGAGATGAGCGGCAGCAGCAAGGGCAGGAGAAACCCACGAATGGAGGCAACCTGCAAGGAGCGGCGGCCCGCGAGGGGCGGCGACCCGTGCAGCCAACCGCGAGCCAGGGCGGCGGCTACCCACGAAGAGAGGTGGCGTGATTTTTTGGTGGGGAGGGGCTAGGGTTAGGTCACATGCTCCGGTCTAGGACCGTCGCTTAGATACTTTGTGGAAGGTAAGAAAAGAGAAGTTATATTCTGCGTTGCCCTAGAACCCTCTTATATAAAAGAAAGGCGCTAGGGAGAAATTACATAAAGAAGACGGGACAACAACAACAAAGCATTTTCCCACAATTAAGTAGGGTCGGCTACATGGATTCTTCGCCTCCATTCAGATCTATCATGGGTCAATCCCGGGCTTATATCCACAAAACAAAGATCCCTTCGTATGGTCTCTTTCCAACACTTCTTGGGCCGCCCCCGCCCTCTCTTAGCCGGCTCAACATCACAACACTCGCATCTCCTAACAGGTGCATCAGTTGATCTTCTTTGCAAATGACCAAACCATCTTAAGCGATTTTCTCGTATCTTATCCTCGATCGGAGCAATACCAACTTTCTTTGTCATTGTATCATTCTGAATCCAATCTTTACGTGTGTGTCCACACATCTACCTTAGCATTTTCATTTATGCTACAACCATTCTCTGCACATGTCTATGGTTCACAGGATAAAGAAGACGTGAAATATAAGTAAAGACAAAGATATAGAATTCTTTCAACAACGACTATGTGCATCGAACTCTCCAATGACTCCTGATTCCTACAGAAGCAGTCTGGAGGAAAAAATAAAATTGGGATCACAGAAAGAACAGACTTCAGGAAAAAAGATGCCCCCATCTCGAACAAGTCGTCCACCCACCAAGCTTTTGTTCCATCCTCTCAACCATTAGAAACCAATCACTTTGCTTCAAACGCCCACTAAATAATGGAAATATAGGTAACTTGACAGGAAGTAAACCCCTCGGAGTTCCAAGGATTGCAGCACAAGCTCATGCCACCTTCATTCCAAAGGGAACAAAAGTGGACTTGGCGATGTGCTTCCGAAGGCCAGAAATCAGACCAAATAACTCAAGGACTTCAGCAACAATCTCCATTGAATCAACTCATCCCCCCATAAAGAAGATCATATCAGGGGCATACTGTAAGAGTGTAATAGAAATGCTCCTCATAGAATAAGCCACGACAAAGGCCCCCAAATAACCTCATGTGACACCATCCGCGAAAGTGCATCAACCACAACGACAAGCATCAGCATCACCCCTCTAAGGTTGGAAAAAACAACTAATCACTCACCTGCTCACCACAAACTGAAGAGGAGGTTGTCATTACACAATGCTTCGTCTAACCTATCCACTCCTACGGGAAGCCCCAATGTGATAGTGAGGCCATAATGAATCTCCAGTCAACATATTCATAGACTTTGGAGAAGTCAAACTTCCAAAGTAACATCCAATCCTTCCACATGCACCAATTTGCTGCAATTTCTGATGCCATAACTACTCCATGACTAGGTCTCATAGGGATAAAAGCCATTTGCCTAGGTGCACTAATGGAGTCCTACACCTTACGCAACCAGTTTGGACGGACCATAGCCATGATCAAGTAGACAACATCGGAAAGCACAAGGGAAACAAGAGGAAAATAAGAGAATGATTCAACCTCTCGAATCCTTGATTACATAATCCTAGCTTCTCCACCTCAACCGAAATTCCATAGATAACTTTAAAAGATCACTCTAAAGTGTTCTATATCAAATAAAATAAGCCTAAGCAGCTTGCTTGAGTGTAAATAAAAATAGGAACGCACTCCTTTCCTAGAACCACATGCTTAGAAAATTCCTTCAGACTTTTCCAACCCGATTTTGCTTTGCATCATATCTTTTCAGATTAAGATACTTGTCTATAAAGTAAAAACCAAGTGCAAAAACTAAACAAGATTTCTTATTTTGTAGTAATAACAAGAGGCAACGCCTCCTATGATGAAAAAGTTATTATTTGAATCCAAGAGAAAATCAAAAGACCATAAGACAAAGCAGAAACACAAATCATATAGGTTAAGAAATCAATCATAATTTATTTATTATTGGGAGAGAACTTGACATCTCAATATTTTTTGCTAGTCATAGATGTGCAAATAAAAGGGTTGGAAAGGAAAAGGAAGATCCTAAGGCTAATAGAACTAGATTGTGGAATCTTAATTGAAGCAAGCAAGCTTCAAGGAGAAAGTTATAAAAAAAAACTTATCTTAGGAATGTAACGAAAGTGCAAATGAGACGTGGGACGTGCTAGCATCTTGCATCCGAAAGGTGACCAAAGAGATAATAGGTGACTATAAAGGAGGATTTCCACGCCAAAAGGAGGCGTTTTAGTAGAGTGAAGAGATGCAAAGGAAGCTTGAAGATAAAAGAACTTGTTTTAAAGCTATGTACAAGGATAGAACAATGGAAATTGTCACAAACTACAAAATAGCATATGTAAAAAAAATTTGATAGTGAATTTATGTGAGTGAAGCTGAGATAAAAACCTGTGAAATTTTGTACAAAAAACTAGACTCTAAAGAGGGCCAGAAGGATATATTCAAAATGACTAAGCAAGAGAAAAAGATCAAAGATCTTACTCAAGTTAGATTTAATGATGAGGAGGACATGTAATCAAGGTTTGAAAGAAGAAAGGAGGAACGAGGCATTTTACCTGGAGGCGAGGTGTAGCCTCGAGGCGGTCGAGGTGTAAGCCTCAATTTACATAGGAAAATAATTACAAAAAGTGTAATAAATCTATTTATTGATGAAATAATGAAATCTGACAGACATGAAATATAACATAATATATGATGAAATTATGAAGATAAGAACATGAAAAAAGTTATGTCAATTCCATAAACCTTTCTATTACATTTCTATCTAATAAAAAAAGAAAACCAATGGCTATAACTATCACTAAAATATTTATCAAAGAGGGAGTCATTGGTTATAGTTATCATTAAAGATATCCGAGATGTTGATATAAATCATATGATTTAAATCCTAATAGTATCTTCTGATGAACCCAGTTGAAGAATGGTCTGGTGTCCCCATGTGCCACCATACCCTACCAGTACAGGGATCCCAAAAGATTTTCTTATATGGGTATTGGAATTCGCATGCAACTGAGATTTGCATATTCGTGTGTTTAAGGGTGTAGTATTAAGAGTTCATTGAAATAACTGAACATGAAAAAGGTCAAATTTAAGCATTCATCTTACATAAATATATCCTCAACAACTAGGTCTTTATAAACATCTGAAACTACTAATAGAACCAAATATTTTCTTAAAAAATGCTCGGTAAATCCCTAACGCCTCAGGTAACACCTCGCCTCGCCTAGCCTCACCGCCTCGCATCGACCTCCTCGGGCATCTGAGGCGCTCGCCTCAGCCAGGGGGTACGAGGCGGTAGCCTCAAGGCTCCTTGGAACTGCCTCGTTTCGCCTCGAGCGCCTTTTCGCCTCGAGGCATGTTTTTTTGAACAATGCATGTGATTGTTACTCAAAAGGATAAAGAGACTAGATAAAAACAGTATTTGCATAAGATTTTCATTGCGAAAGAGAATAAAGAAATCACTTTGTGAGATCTATCAGGTAGTGAAAGTTACCTGAATTGTATGAGCTATAGACAAATACACAGTAAGGAAGTAGAGAAGGCTTTGAAGGTTATGAAACATGGGAAAGGTGTATGACCTAATGGCATTCAAATAGAAGTAGAGTTCTAGGTGAATGTGGCTTGACTTGGCTCATAAAATTTTTCTATTTTATTTAGTGAAACAAGAAAATACATGAAGAATGGAGGAAAAGCACAGTGGTGCCTCTTTACAAGAATAAAGGAGACATTCAAAATTGTTCGAATTACAAAGGTATCAAACTGATGAGTCATACTGTAAAAATTGGGAACATGTAATCAAAAGAAGGTTGAGGCAAGTTTCCAAAGTAATAAAAAGCGAATTCAGATTCATGTCAGGTCACTCAACTATTGAGGAGATCCTTCTATTGAGGAGAATAATGGAGATTTATAGAGCTAAAAGGAAGAACCTTCATATGATTTTTATTTATTTGAAGAAGGCCTATGTTTCTGTTCCGCGAGAGATTTTGTGGAGAGTTTTAGAGAAGAGACAAGTGCATGTCTTGTACATTAACCTAATAAATGATATGTATGATGGGGCTTCAGCTTGTGCAAGGATCCATTCTGGGAAGACCAACCATTTTGGCATCAACACTGGTCTGCATCAGGGTTTAATTTTGAGACCTTTCGTTTTTACTTTGATCATGGACGAGTTACCTAGTCACATTCAGGATAAGATACATTAGCGTATATTATTTGCCAATGAAAATGTTGAAGAAGTCGGTATTTGGTATTCAGTCAGAGGGGTCATTGAATTGAGAATAATTGGTATTCGGGGCGACAATTTGGAATTATTTGGTTTTGTATTTTCAATTATTTTAAGCTAAAAATGATTTTTAATACATATATTCTTGTAAATTTATGCATATATTATCACCAATCAACAAGAATCCAAGATAAAAGTATCCATTAACAACATACATATATAGAGCTTTGACATTTTTGATAATATCATGACATAGTAATTCTTTATAATTAAAAAAATAAAAATAAGATAGTCCAGTAGTTAACTATTTGTCGGCCGAATAATCGAACCGACTATTCGGTTAGGCTGACAAAAGGTTATTCAGCTAGGGTTCCCCCCGCACCTCATAGTCGGACCAAACAGTCAGCCTAGTCGACCGACTATTGCAACACTGGCAGATGAGAATGTGTTGGTCGATGAAACTAGAGATGAACTAAATGAAAAGGTGGAGGTTTAGAGTCATGCCTTTGGGACTAAAGAATTTTGTATAAGTAGGGTTAATTCTGAATATATGGCGCATGCACATTTGATGGAAGTAGTGGTGAAGGAATCGAAGTGAAGATGAGAGAAGATAACATTCAGAAGATAGATTCATTTAGATACTTGGGATCTGTTTCATAACATGATGGTGAAATCGATGGAGGTGTTATATAAAAAATGTTAGTTGGCTAAAGTAAAGAGGAGCCTCCACTCTATGTGATGAGAAAATTATTTTGAAAACCAAAGGAAAGTATTGCAAAACAGTCGTGAGACATGTTATACTCTATGGACCTAAATGTTGGCTAATGGAGCATAGAATGTGCACAGAATGACAGTAGCAGAAATGAAAATGTCATGGTAAATGTATAGTCATACACGAAAGGATACTGTGCTTGAGGGTAAGATAAGAAGGAATTGATTAATGTGGTTTGGCCATTAGCAAAGGTTTGTTGATGCACTACTTTGAAGATACGGGGTTTGCGATGTTGAGCCGACTAAGACAAAGTAATGAAGGCTCGAAAAGTATCGGAAAGAGACTATCCAAAGGGATCTCAATTATATTGGATCAAGTCTGATAATTACCCAAAATAGATCTGAACAGAGGCAATGAATCCATGTAGCCAACCCTACTAAACATGGGAGAAGCATTTGTTATTGTTAAAGGAATATTGAGAAAGGTCATTACTTCAATCTTCCTCGTCGAAGACCCCGAGAATGAGTGTTGTCTTTCAAAGAAATGCGATGCACACAAAAATAGGTTGATCTGAGTAAGTTTTTTCTAATTTGAGTCTCATGATAATTTAATTTCAAATTAAGGTCAATTGATATTGTTGGAGTAAATGCGTCACTCTTGTGTAGATGGGTAAATGGATCACTCTAGGGTCCGATTACGGCATCTAATAGTTAGTCCCACATCTACTATCTGTGGGACTTGGAGGGTCAGCGGAGGCTATATAAGGAGCCCCAGACACATTGTATCGGAGAGAAAGTTCAATGAACACAACAACCCTTTGAGGCGTTCTCTCACGGTTTCATCCCTCTCCTCAGGGAGTAGGGTTCCACATAAAATCCCGATGTTCTTATTATTTATTTTGTATCTCTGATATTACACTTCTGCATTCTTCATTTCTAACACGGTATCAGAGCGGGTTTGATTCTCAAGGAGCAATTTTTCATCATTTGTTCGAGATTCGATTTTGGTATTTTGTTCTTGAAGATTATTATTGTTCATGTATATGATTTGTTCAAGATCAAGAAGATTTTAAGGTTTCTTAAAACCATAATTTTTCAGTCGTCACCAATTGTTGAAGATCACGTTCATTATTTTAGGCAATGTTGCAAAAGTCAGTACTCGGTACTCGGTCGGTTGGGTCACTGACTAAGGATTAATTGACAACCGGGCGATTTATCGGATTTAGTCGGGCATTAATCATTTTTTATTTTTTAAATATATAAATCATTTTTATACATATATTGTTATATATTTACATAGATTTATAAATATTTTTACTATCATAATGAATCTAATTGAATTTAAATAAAACATTAAGCGTATTAGAATAAGTTTGCTTTTAAAAAGATAAAAAAAAACATGGTATCTCCAAGTAAAAATTGGTTGACTAGTGGACCTAGTCGGAATTAGTCGGTAGTCGATCGACCACCCCACTGACTAAACTAGTCGGACCTACTAGTCGGACTAGTCGGATGACTTTTACAACATTGATTTTAGGGTTTCATATGAAACCCTAATCAGTATGGTTCCTTATCTGAAAATTTGAAACCAGAACGTATGTGTGTTGCACTGTTGCACAAGAAGAAGAAGAGGGAGGGGGTGCTCCTCACATTGCAAAAGCTCCAAGATCCATGCAGCGAACACCAAAAGGCAAGCGCTTCCACGTGCATCCAAGAGCTACAGGCGGAGCCACTCCCGCATGATCAACTCCCTGGCGTAGCAGCACTGTTATCAAGCCCCTTCGTCCTCACAATCCATCTTCTCTAACAAGCAACGACAAGGATACCTCTCTTGGAACCCTAAAATTCTCCGGGCAGAGGCATCCGCCGAACATCCCATCTCGACGCACCCCATATAATCAACAGATCAAGGCATAAGTGGCGACACAAGAAGAATATGTGGCGGAGGCTGCTCGAATTTTGTCCAAGCGACGCCGTCTACCTCTTCCCAGGCTTCGAAGACCTCCAGGCGGAGGCCCCTCCACGACGATGCCTCTCGTGGTGCCCTTTGGCGATCCTCTCGCGTCGCTCCATCTCCTCTCCATTAGAGTCTGTTTCAAATTCAGATTCTCCTCTCCCGACTCCAGCGAAGGCGGCGCAGATTCTGGCCACCATATCCAGGTGGCACCGATCCCAGGCGGCAGCATCGAAAAGCAACACAACTCTAGCCTACAAGCATCGCTGCTCTCTCCACAAGGAGCATCGCATCTCCGGTGATTGAAGGAGGCTCGAAGTGCTCGGTGGTGCAACTTTGGCGGCGATGATTCTTTAAGTGGCAACTGGAAGAGCCACGATCGTGGGCGACACACGAGCGAGGGATTCCCAATCGAGGAACCATAAATAAGGGTCAAGGGCTCCAAATGGGACGAAAGTAGAAAAAGGTTAGAGCTGCTCTTTTGGGGCCCTTTGGGTTGTGTTTGAGAAAAAAAAGAACAAGAAGAGAGGCCGAAAAAAGGAGTGGCATGTTTAAAAAAATAGTCAGAAAAATGGCAAACGTATAAAAAACTGTATGCGAAAAAAAAAGAGCCGACTTTAAAAAAAATAGCAAGAGAGAGAAATAACAGTAAAAAAAGAAAAGGGAGATCGTACAAAAAGAATCCGTATGAAAAAAAGATTTGAAGAAAAATGCGAGGAAAGTAGAAAAAAGGAAATATTTAGCGGCTTATTATTTTTTGTTTCTCCCCGTATTTTCTTACCTTCTCACAACGGCCGATGTCATTGTTTTCCGACAACTATGGGAGAAAGGGAGAGGATTGTGTAGAGTTACAGGTCGATTTCAGATTCTCCAGATTTCAGGCCAGCCGGATTTCAGACTCTACATATTTTCAATTTCAAACTCGGCGTTCAGATGGGTTCCGAGTCTTTATTTGGCGTACACATGTTTGTCATCTTTTGTGTGGTCCCCATCTTTGTTTTTGGGCTCAGGGTTTTCATGTGTTCCATAGGAACTCCAGTGTAGAGATTCCATTCTCTATGCCATTATGGGCTAGGGTTTTCATGTGATTTCATAGGGACTCCAGAGCAGAGATCTCATTCTCTGAGCCCGTATGGGAGAGACCCGGTTCTCCGACAATGAGACTTTCAGACTCTATTCTCCAATGACAGTGGACTCTGACAAGAATGTCTCCATGGCTTTTTCAGTTCGACCCTTCAAAGATGGAGCAGTTGTCCACATGATCCAGTCTTCTACACATGGCAGACCAGAGTACTCCGACGAGGAGACTCATTTCAGTTTTGGTGACTCTGATAGGCACAAGACAGAGCAAATGTTCTCCGACGAGGAGACCCAGTTCAACTCACACTCCAGCCCGTTTGTTAGTCCTCGGTTGCACGGCATGAGAAACAGCGTCCTCGACAACAACCGACAATTGTGAATGCGTTGAGTTGATATTATCTGTAGTATCTTGTATAGTGAGTTTGAGATTTCTTTCTATTTGTCCAAGCTGAGCATCGCATGCTCCAGCTTGAGGAGGAGTGTTGGAGTATATACGTCACTCATGTGTAGATGGATAATCAAATCCTTCCAGGGTATAATTACCGCATCCAGTGGTTTAGTCCCACATCTACTGAGAAAGTTCAATGAACACAACAACCCTTTGAGGTGTTCTCCTGTGGTTTCATCCCGCTCCTGAGAGAGTAGGGTTCCAGGTAAAATCTGGTGTTCTTATTGTTTATTATGATATTACGCTTCCACATTCTTCTTTTCTAATAGATATCGTTAAAAGTGACATAGAAAATTAGGTATCTAAACAAGGAGTCAAGTTTTGCTAGGGTTTTATTTCATTTGATATTATTTTATAATACATCATCTCTCTCTATAGTCTTATGTGTTTATAAAAAGGAATATTCAAGATTATAAATTGTGGAGTTTTTCTCCATTTACTACCCCCCCTCTGTCCATGTAGATCTCTATGATTCTCCATCCAAAGTATCACGTCACAAGCATACTTTCTACCTCTTTATCTTTCTTCATCTCCGCATCAAAAGGGCCTAAATGGAACATATAGAAACTGATGAGATATTAGTTATCTTTCTTATTATTTAATATTATATATTTCTATTATCTTATTCTTGCAATTTGCCCAACAGGTTCCTCTCCTATATAAGAGAACATTAGGGCCTCTCATTAATGCAACTCAGCCTTTTCATTTTACAAGGAATGGGAGCGACGGTCCTAGACCGGAGTTCCTGTATCCCAGCAAACCCAAACACTACCCACCCACCCCCTTCAACCGTCGCCCCCCCACCCGATTGTCGCCGCCTCTCTGGCTGCCACCCAGGATCCTTTTCTGCGCCTTCACGCTTCTCCGTGCTCTACGATTCGGACTGTAGTCTGTAACGACCTGATTTTGATCGGAAAACGTGATTTCGGACCTACAAATCACGTTTTCCGATCCTAGCGTGCAACGGAGGTTGATGAGGATGGTTGTATGAGTCTACACGTACAATTGATCCTATGTATGATCGTGTAGACTCGTTTATATCGGTCTACTCCCAAGTCGAGTTTCGTTGTTCGGTCGCTTTATCATCATGTCAGAAAACAATGGTGATATATTTTCTTCGTCTGGTGCCTTCAAGGGCTCGGCTCCTATCGCAAAGATAGATGAGACTAACGATGAGTTGTAGTTCATGCAGTTTCTCGCCCTTATGCAGTGCAACAACAAAGAGCACATCCTGACAGATCCCGAGCCAACAGATAAGACTTGGGCGTATATGCGTGTGTTTGGCTATGTTGGACCCTCACCATGGAGATAGCCAATGATATTCTGAATGAACCCACCGCCAAGGTGATGTGGGACACATTGGCTTCCACCTAAGCTCAAGCGAAGAATGAGGCCAAGATTCTTCAGCTATAGTTCGATATCTACAAGGCCAAGCAGAATGGTTGTCCTCTGCATGTGTACTACTCTTCACTCAGATGTTCGAGAAGCTTCATAGCTACATGCCTACTACAACATCTTTGGAGCAGCATAAGGCATATAGGAACTCCACAATGGTTGGAGTTTTCATGGCCGGCCTTGATACAGTGTCTGATGCAGCGCATACACAGCTTCTCACCGGAGCCATGGCCTCAAATTTCAGCGAAATTCGGTCGAATTTCTGTCGAATATCGATATCCTGTCGAAATCGAAATTCGACCGAAATGGTCAAAATGACCGAAATATAGGGGTCCTAAAACAAAAAATGATCGAAATGATCGAAATTTCGATCGAATTTCGATCGAAATTCCATCGAAATTCTGTTTTGGTCGGTACTGAAATGGTGACCGAAACCGACATTTAGGGCCTTGACCGGAGCTACCATACCTCCCATGGAGGAGGCCTATAGCCGTTTTAGCCGGATTATCATGCCTTCTACGACCACTCCTCCGCCCTTTTCAGCGATGGCCGCTTCTCGTGGCCGAGGAGGGCTGGCCCGGTCCAGAGGATGCACCCCTCATGGCAGAGGCGGTGGATGTCAGCATGATCCTTACACCTACTGCCGACGGCTAGGACATGCACATGATACATGCTACCAAAAGCATGGATATCCAGTTTCTGGTCGTGTTGCAAAACAGTTTAATTCTTCAGAAACTTTAGCTTCCCAAGATGATATTGGATCTCGTATTCGAGAGATCATGACTCTTTTTGCATGCACCACTACTACAGATACCGCAACCGCAGCCAGATCCTCCCCGAGCTCCTTAGGTATCGCTTACGCTTTTTTAGTATGTAGACAAAGCGCAGTTGAGGTCCTACAGTACCATACCTCATGGTATATGGGTTGTCATTGCCAATGGCGACCACTTAGCCATTATAGGACAGGGGGAGGTGCATTTGATGTTGTTCATGCACCTTCAGAATGTTCTATATGTTCCTGACTTTTAGATGAATTAACTTTCCATTAGTCAGATTACTAAGGCATTGTCGTGCCATTTTTGACCCTTCGTTTCTTGTGTTTCAAGACATACTCACGAACAGGGTGACTGGATGTGGTCGTAAGCAGTGGGGGCTCTACAGACTGGTCCAACCTCCTCATGTCGGCATTTCTACTATACCTATTGGACAAGTCTCATCATATTTGTGGATGTGAGCCCTCGAAAGAAAAACCGACACCAACCTTCATCGAGAGGAGCGGCGACATCGCCAATGATTCAATTCCTTCCGTCTTCGACGGCAACGTGGGACAATCGCGATCTTCCAAAGCAACGATCCAGATCGGGACCAGCTTCCTCCCCAGAGAGATGGTGTCTCTCAGGGAGATGAGTGGTCGCACCCCTCGTAAACGATCAACAACCTCATACTCCTCCCCCAACCGCAGTATGCTAGAGCACATGTCCTCCAGTTTGACGTGTCAGATCACCACCCTGAGAATCTCCAGCCTACGGCATCTGAAAGGGACCCCAAGTAGCTTCGCATGCCACAACGAAACCAGAGCTCCTGGTGCACCATCAGAAGCCTTGGTCTCCTCCAGCAACTGCTGCCCCCCAGCTCCGTTGGGAGGCAACCATCGAAGGCCCCCGAGACCATGGCCTTAGCACCCGCACATGATAGGCCTCGTAAGCCCACGAGCCCACCTTCCAACTCGAGGAGGTCAAGCTCCGCACCAGCCAACTACGCAACACCGACCGCGTCGTGAACCAACTAAAGAGCCTCCTCATTACCCTCCTTGATGAGAAAGCCATCCGACAGATGTCCCAAGCTTGCACACGTGGAAAACTCAACAAGAAGTTCCGCGAGGTCACGTGGAGCCGAGGGCTAATGCATTACGACCTGCACCACTTCGTCCCTTGGCATAGCATCTTCCTTCGTAGCATTAACCCTAGTCTGGCATTCACGGCGTCGGTGACCAAGCAAGTTGCACTGAAAGCAGAGAGGGTCTGGTGCAGGGCATAACCATGAGATGTGATCCACCGCACCGCGCCTGAAACACAAAGGATTCATGTCATCGCCAGGCTCGACTGAAACCCTCTGAGAAGCCCGACAAGGCTTGCCAGCGAGCCAAAAACCTTCGAAACCACCTTACTCTCAAGGTTGCAGGTAGCCTTCTCATTCCCACAAGTGACCCTCACCCACCCCCACCCCCGCTCCCTTTCGACACTTCTCGCTCCCCCCCACACCGATTCCCACCTCTGACTTCCTCACTCCCTCCCTAGACCTCCCGCTCCAATGGGGGCCTCACATGCTCGCCATTGCACCAACTCCCTGCCGCGGTTGACACTCCAACTCTGGTGGTCGACGCTCATTCTCCCTCCCGCAACTCGTTGGTGAGTGGCACTTGCCCACCCTTTCTCGACATCGCTAGCGATTCCATATAAGCATTTGAAAAATTGGGAAATGTTTTTTAATAATTCAGGATGGGTACCAATTTTAAATATAAATAAAGAGGGGTACCAAAGTTATATAAGTACCCTTCACAACAAAGAGGAGAAAACGAGAAGACAGTAAACATTTAAGTAATAAAGAAACAATAATATTCCCCTCAAGCTAGAGCATATAGGTCCATCAAGCTCATCTTGGAGACACACTTAGTGAAGAAAGAACATCTCACAAGCTTTAAGAAAACATCACTTGTATGTTTCATAGAGAAGACCGATCCATTCTTGATGTACCCATTTTGGATCATGCCCACATGTAATGACAATCTTCCTCTACATAATTAGTGTGTTAATGGAAAGTTGGATTATTTGCAATGAACATAGTAATGGAACTACGACTCAAATCTGTTGGGTGCAGATGCTTAAGCACAAACTTAATCCACACTAGTTCACTGGTGGCTTGGGATATTGCCCTATACTTAGACTAAGCACTAAAGCAAGCAACAATGCGTACCTCTTGCTTTTTTCAAATAACTAAGTTACCACTAATATAACAATAGAAACCATTGGTATATTTTACCATTGTGAAATCCCGCTTACTCAACGTTAAAATGAGCCAATACATAGAGACTTGTGACATGCAAATAAAAGTCATTTTCCTATGAAGACTTCAACTATATAAAGATCAGCCATGGTTTTACCATGAACTAGCTCACTGAATGATAGAAAAGGAAAATTCTAAGGTGCGTAACAGTGACATATAATAACTTCCCTATTAGACAATTGAATTGTCTTGCATAAATATATGCAGATAAATCATGAATCTTCAAATAAACGCGCATTGGGTTGCACATATGTAGAAGTTGGCTTTGCCCCCAACATCCCTTTGTCTTGTAGAAGATCCATAGCAAAATTTCTTTGTGAAAGAATCATGCCATGATCAATTATAGCAACTTCAGAGCGTAGAAAGTAGTGAAGTTCTCCTAAATCCTGTTTGATGAAATGCTCTGGAAGTTACTTCTTGGTATTCAATATGCCATGGGTATCATCACCAATGAGGATGATATCATATATATGTATACTTGCTTCCCAATTGTTCCCTTTTCTGTTGACCTGACAAAGAGATGGTGATCTAGTGTGGATCAACTAATGTAATTCTGAACACAATATCTGAAAATTTCTGAAACCAGGCCTCGGAACATTTATTTGAGAGTGTAAGCTACTTTTTATAGCCTCTAAACCATCTGATACTCCCTCTTGGAGAAAAATATAGGAAGTTGTTGCATATATATCTCTTCATATATACCGCATGTAAAAAGAAACTCATCATGTCCAGTTGTGAAGTGACGATGATAAGAGTATATCAACAGAAATCACAATGTGCATCGTTGGAAGCCGGGCAATTGGAAAGAAAGTCTTAAGGGTAATCCCCTCCACATGTCCAGGCGTAGTCGGTAGTAACAAGTCAAGCTTTACATCTTTTCATAATACCATCTGGAAGGTGCTTGGTAGTAAAGATCAATTACCATCAACAACAGTGACATCCTTTGGAGGGTTGACTATGGTCCATCTGCCTCGAGAAAGAGGAGCATTCATCTCTTCATGCATGGTTGCATTCCATTAGGGAACCATGAGTGATTACTGACGGGCAGAGAGAACTATTACAACTTAAAGCCTTGCCTAAAATGTCTTGCAATATAGATATAATCTTCCATAGATATATATTTGGTAATATGGAGTAACACGCACACCTATCTTCCATTCCATGTGCTACTAAGAGATCCGAGTGAATATGAGAATGTTCGATATCGTCCTCTGCATCACGTACACACGTGGCCACATGGTTCTCAAGCACCAAATTATCATTGCTCTTATTTTCAAATACCATGTGGTCAGGTGCGGGTGTGCCAATAGGAGGTAAAAACCACAGGAATAGACCAACCTAAAAGGTTCAACATCAGTTAAAATACCAGAAGATTTTTTAAGGAAAAATACTAGGAGATGGAGACAACAGAGGAAGGGACGCATTTTGGAGATGGAGACAACAAAGGAAAGTGCACATTCCCGTAAACACACAGGGCAATACATGTGAGCCAAAAGTGAAATAATAAAGTATAGATTCGAAGAACATATGCATTTTCATAGTTCTAATGGTGGACAGAATCGTAGCACTTGTATCTTCTTTAAGTCATGGAATAGCCCACAAAAACACACTTCACAGTATGAATGTGAGCTTATCGCTACCGACTAAAGGGTTGTGAGTAATTGAAGTGCGCCAAATATGGAACACTTTTTGTCGCAGAAGATCACATAATATGGATTTTTCTCTTACATGATAGTGGAGGCATGCAATTTATTAGGTTGGTGGCCATAAGCACGGTATCTCCCTAGAAGAAAGGTAGGGTAGCTCTCTGAACAAGTAGGTGTCTAGCAACATCAAGGATATAACCATTGTTTCATTCAACTACGTCATTTGGTTAAGGTGTAGAAGGACATGAAATTTGGTGGACGATTTCATGCTTATTGATACAAAATATATTTGGCCTGAAAGTTCAAAGCATTTACCATCTCCATTAAGCAATTATGTATAAGAGTGTCAACTTCAATCTAATATTTTATAAGGGGAAACCCACGAAACAGAAGTAAAGTCATCAAAATCCAGACAAAAAACTACGCCTAGAGTGATCTAGACTATGGCTAGAATGCATAAGTTCAAATCAGATAGAGCAATACGAATAAGATGACTAGAAACAGAGTTCTTTGATGTTGTCTGAGCGAGACATGCTTCACACTGGAAAAATGTCGAAGTAGGAATTTAGAGTAGGATTTTTTCATTTTTAGTAGTGGAAGGTGACCAACACGAAGGTGCAAACTGCCAAGAATAGGCAGACAACCCCCCATGAAAGTTGACACATGAACCGCCAAAAAGAGATAGCAACAAGTGGTATACACCCCCTTCCTCACAGACACCATCAGTCACAAGATCCATCAGCATATCATATAAGATAAGAGAAACTGGATTAAAAATAGCCTGACAATTAAGATCCTTAGTAATTCTTTGAAATAGAGCGTTAACTTATGGAAACTCAAGAACTAAAAGAAGAGTATTAAGATGAATATATAGGCAAATTGATTATCCACGTGATCAGTAATTGTTGATAGTCTCCCGTCTGCTACCGAGACGGTACATCTAAGTGGAACATCATGAAAGGAAGAAAACTGATTTTTTTTACGCAAATGAGTCTTGATGCACCAGAATCTACTAGCTATAGATCATTTTCATAAATCATCGCACAAAGCATTACATAAGCATGCTTGAAGTGTTAACAAAGTTTGCATTGTATGGTTTTGTGTGTAACGCTCCAAAAATGAAGGGGGTCTGCTAAGATGTCTGTCCATGCATATAAAGCCTCTGAATCAGATTCTCATACTCTTGGAAATCATGGAGATACAGTCATCATGCATTGTGGAAATTGCCTGATTGGAAGTTGGAAGTCTCTCGTGATTTTACCAACAACAATCCTCGGTATGACAAATATGACCAGAGAAGGTGCCCAAGGGTCTGAAACACTCAGGTGCATCACGACCACGACCTTTGCCTTCCGAAGAAGGTTCCACGATCTCTTCCAGAAGAGGCAATTTAGCGGAGGTGCTTTCAACCCATTGCTTTGTAGGAGAAATGGAGAGTATGTTTAACCTGCTTTGTTTTGCTTCCCTAAAAGGAATCTCAAATGCAATAATCATTTATGATCATGAAGCAGACCAAAGCCCCAACAAATAGTCCAACCACCAGTTCAAATCTAAAGATAGTTGAATCTGAATTTGTTCTCTAAAAGTTGGAATTTAGAGCAGAAAGATATTAGATCAAAGGTCAACGCTTAATCTAAGAAAAGTCAACATAAATCAAGAAACTCCGAGCATAATTCTTCCAAATAGGTATGTCGTAAATCATCCTGCATTCACTTGGCGCATTTGTAGTACAAAATATCATTCACTGTTCGATGAGCACAACCAAGGTTTTAAAAAACGTGAGGCGTATCGAGGCGTTTTCCTAGTATTGCCTCGAGGCGTAAGCCTCGAGGCGTATCGAGGCGTAAGCCTCACTCGTGGAAGAAAATTTTTCATAAAATATATTAATTAATCGTAGTTACAATCTTCAAGTTCTAGAAACTAAATAGTTATGGTTAAATGCATAACTCCATGATATTTCAAGGCTAACATCATGGTTTTAACATCCAAGTGGTTATATAACTCTCTTTTTTTAAACTCTAGATCTGTAAGGAGTCAAGTAAATATGGATATGTAAGCATAATAAAGGATAACTCTCCACAAAATTTTGTTTTGAATAAAATTTAGCTAAAAGAACTAGATGTATATGTGTCATTCAATTGAGAAGGATAAGAGAGTAAGCAGTGAATCTATGATCACTTTTTACTTTACCATAATGATTGGGGATAAAATACTTGAATATTGCATGTTATGATCATCTTTGTTCATGCATGCTTTGATGTGTATTAATTTAGTCTCGATTGAATAGAAGAACAGATGAGACATGTTTACAAAAATATACTTTTCAAAATTTAAGTCAAAGTAGGGGACTTGCATCCAAACATTTTAATAATGAAAGTATTTAGGCTTGATTCATACTAAAGAGTAGGGATATTAGATTTAAGGAGTCAAGACTCAATTTTTTGTGCATGTTGATTTATAAAAAAAACATGCATAACAAAGTAAAAATAAACTTAATATGTTAATAAATTCAAAAAATGTATTTCAGTGAATCACGAACTTAAAGACTTGAAAATACATGTCTAAGAAAGATGAAAAGTTCACAATCAAAAAGAAAAGGAAAAAATATTGCAGAAAAAAATTAAAAAAACAGCCCATTCATGAGGCAGCGCCTTGAGGCACGCCTCGAGGCGCGCCTCATAAGCCTTGAGGCGCACGCCTCATTGAGGTTGAATGAGGCTATAGCCTCGAGGCGTTTTTCAAGGAAAAACGCCTCGAGGCGTACGCCTCAGCGCCTCAAGGCGCGTTTTTAAAAACAATGAGCACAACTATTCATAATACATGCTTTGATCATAGTATTATCTTTCTTCAATGTCACGAGCCTCCTGATTTTCTCACTAGGTTCCTCATCTGTGCTCTTTGTCATATCCTTCAATCGCATTTAGAATTGACTAAGTTAAAGCATACAATTCTTACTATCCAATATAATAATCAGACCAAATAAGGAGTCATACATGAGTAGATGAGTCTACTACTTTAGATATTTTTACAAGGATTGGAACCACACATATAGATAGCAACGCACTAGCACGTGTAGCAACAACGCATGACAATATATGAATAGTTGTTTATGACATATTTATATATGTTCAGATCAAACTGGTCTAAGCAAATCGAAGGCTTATCTGGAGACAAACTGCTGGAGATGGAATCTATCTCTGAAGACAATCTATCTCAAGAGACAACATACAACTACTGGTAAAAACTGTATCTAAAGATGACTAATTGTGCTGCTTGGTAAAAATTGTCTGGAGAGAAACAATCAAACTCTGGAGACACACAACTGATTACTGGAGGCATCGTTGGAGGTGATGGAAGCAAAGAAGGTAGCGCTGGAGGCTGGAGAATGCTTGGGGAGGCGCTAGGAGTGGTGCTGGAGCAGTGCCCTAGTCGATGGTGACAATACTGAAGAGTCGATGAAGGTGACGCTGATGACGATGCTGGAGGTGATGCTTAGATGAGAGGCAGCGGCTAGATGGCATGGAGGTGGCGCTGGAGATGGCATCGAGACCGTGTCAAGGGGTAGTGTGGGAAAAGCTGATCTAGAGAAAGCAGCATTAAGATGAAAAGCAAGAGAAGAGAGATTAGATGAGCGATGGAAATGGAGGGAGTAGGAGGACATCCGGCATTGAGTTGGGTACCAACTGGGAGAAAGAAATTGGAAGTTGTGCCCTAGGATGCATACTCCGATACCACCACAAATTGGAAAATGTTCGTCTTAAAAGTTCAAGTGGGATACCCCTTCCATTTATATGTGGAAAGGGCTACCAAAGTTGCATAAGTATCTTCACAACAGAAAGGAGAAAACATGTTAGAAATATTTAAGTAACAAAGAAATATTATCATCGTGTACAACAGAGATCCAATGCAAGCATAAATGACATCTAGTTAAGTTGTGCAATTATAAAATAGACAGGGATATAAGTGATATTGGCAAAGTTTGAATGTGGCATAAATGTAAATGACCCAATAAATTAACTGGGTATCATTTTTAGTATTATAACTGGCAATTTTGTTTCCGAACAAAAGAACCTAACTTACAACAAAGCAATTACACAACATCCATAAAGCAACATCAGGATATTAGGTCACACCATTATCAGCACCTCCATGGCTCTATAACTTGAAAAAATACAAATCCAAGTGTACATGGTTCAAATGTATCCGTAGGTTTTGCAATGATAAGCCAATAAATTATTGTCAGCACGATAATCAGTGCTGACCATAGTTGAAAACATAAACTCCGAGCCTGGCTCCCAGTAAAAAATGCTTTCCGATTTGACAAATTATGATCCCTCCAAAGGTAATTATTAGTTTATTTCTGATGCATTAAGTCAAATTTCATGGATTCGGGAAGCTTCCATAGAGAGGGGAATTTTTGGTCTACTCTCGGACAAAGATTCATGGGTTGGGGGAAAAGAAGAATCATCAGTATGCTCATAGTGGCTCCCATATTTCCATGTATGATTTGTTAGAATTGACATAATTTCGTGGCAAACATTTCAATTATACTTTAGCCATCATCAGACACAAAGACTAAGTAATTAAGGACCTGTTCATATGTTTAACAATAACCAATACCAATATATTGTCTTTACCCCACCAAGTCTCAATTAGAAGTGTAAGTCCAAGTGGAAAACGACGTTATCACTGGTTGAAAAGCACCATTATTATAATATGAGAATTAGATTCGTGTTGTATATTTATAAATATGCAATTGTGTAATGTATACAGATTTAAGTGTAGAAACACTAGCGAAAAAAAGAGATCAAAAACAGCAAAAAGGACCCTACAAAAGTACCTGGAGAAGAAGAGGATATAAGCCATTTATGCACCCCTCGGCTATGGCACCAAGAGCTAATACAGCTGCCTCTCTCTCCTTCCAAGCAGAATCCCCAGCACTTGTCAGTTTGGACTGAGTAGTGGACAAGCATATCTCAAAATTAAAGGCCAAGCCAAGAGCATTAGAACATACACACACACACACACCCTTGTATCTATCAAAACGTATAACCACTAAAAAATAGAAATATCAATATCGGTCATTTTAACCTTTCAAAAAAACCGGTCATTTTTACCTGAATCAGAAACTAGGTCTTACACATAACATAGCAAGGGAAAGCAAAATAGAAGAGCACAGAGACGTTCGACTCCAGAGTAAAGATCCTAGCATGGGAAGTGTGAGACCCTCTGAACCCGAGAAGAGGTGGAACTGGTGACGTATTTTAACCAAGTTGATGTAAGATGTTGCTTGGGTGTGATTAACTAAGTTGAAACAGTTCAATGACTAATGATAAATGAATAAGAGAATTTGTTGCTTTTTGCTGATACAACATCAATTCCTTGTCTAGAGAAATCGGTGTGCCTAAGGTACGGAACTAAACGTGAAATAATATGCTAGAAATAGAAACACAATCTATTCACCAGATCTGGTTTGGAATGACAAATACTACTCATAACTCGCAATACTCCCTTCCGAACTGGTGGTTAGACATCCATCATGCTTATTGTGGAGAAGAGAATGAAATGACTTGCGTTATTCCATGGGTGTAGGATTTCTTATATAGCATGAAACCCTAGAAAACAAAAAAGAGGAATTACATAAAAGAACCTCAAAGGGTTACATTACTCAATGAATAAAAAAATGACAGTTTAAGAACAAGATAACTCTAACACTCCCCCTCAAGTTGGATCATATCTATCGATCATGCCCAACTTGAAAATCATCCTCGAGAGACGTTTCTTTGGTAGCACCTTCGTGAATATGTTTACAAGTTCAAGATCTGTGGATATGTGTCGAGTAGTGATCTTCCCTCCTTATGCATCACGAAAAGGTGGCAGTTAACCTCAATGTACTTTCACTCATGAAATACTGGATTGGAATCAATGTATGCAGCAGACTTGTCACAGTAAAACGGTAGGGGAGTAGTAGCGGAAATCTATGTTCCTGTAAAAAGGAGACAAGCTAGGTAATCTCACATGTGGCTTGGGCTATTTTCTTATATTCTTCTTTTGTACTCGATCTAGAGACCATTATTTGCCTCTTGCTCTACCAAGTAACAAGACTGCCACCAACAAATATAGCATATTGTATAGTGAATCGACAGTCCTCTAGTGAACTGGCATAATCTGCATCTACGTAAGAGGAGACATCAGTGTGACTGTTAACCCCCATTGAAGAGAAGTAGTCCTGGAGATTCCTTCAAACATCGAAGGATGAGATGAACACCATGTCAATGACTATAAAGAGGTCTCTTCATATGCAGGTTGGCTTTGCTCACAACATACGATATATCTGGCCTAGTAACAATGAGGTAGAGTGGTTTACCCACTAGGCTTTTGTATCGTGTAGTATCCTTAAATTCAAGATCAGTATATGTAGAGTGCTTCCTCAGTTCTGCAAAGATGACAGATGGCTTGCATAGATGAAGTCTACATTCAATAAGAATATCTCCACAATACTTCTGTTGTGAGATATGTAGTCTATCTATAATATGTATCACCTCAATGATAAGAAAGTGGCAGAGATGTCCAAGATCCTTCGTGACAAAGACCTTCTGAGGAAAGGTCTTGATTTCTGAAATGCATGTTTCATCATCCACTGTGACAACAATATCATCAATGTAGACGACAAGTATAACAGTGCCAGTAGACCATCATCCAACAAAGACAGAGTAGTCAGGCGTCATTTTCTGAAAGCCATGACAGTTGATCTCAATAGTAAGTAAGTTAAACCACACCCGAGGACATTGTTTTGGGCCATAGATGGCCTTATGAAGTTAGCACACACACTTCCTCTAGACTTCTTAACCTGTTGGTTGCATTATATAAACCTCCTCCTCGAGGTCACCATTGAAAAAGGTGTTCTTCACATCAAGCTGAAAGATATGCCAGTCCTACTTAGCAAAAACTAAAAGAATGGTGTATATGGATCCCATTCTGATAATTGGACAGAAAATATCAAAGTAATCCATCCCATAAGTCTACGTGAATCCCTTAGCAACTACTCTGCCTTTCAATCTATTAATGGGCCCATCGAACGATTGTTTCATCGTGAAGACCCATAAACATGACACAGGTCAAACTCCTGAGGGGGGCACAAGATCCTACATGCCTCGGTAGTGTGTTCATTTCCTCATCCATGGCATGTCGCCAACGATGGACCTACAATGCACTATTATGATCTCGAGGAATGAAATTGGCTATTAGAGCATGTGTAAATTTCTTGTTAAAACTAGATAAACCATCAGTAAAACTAAATTGTGACATAGAATGAAAAGTACATTGCCTCTTTGATTTTCGAAGAGCTATAGGAAGCTCATGAGGCACATCTGGGGCAGTAATGGCAGGAGAACTTGAAGAAGGCATATTATCCTGCAAAAAAGGAACAGAAAAAGGCACAGAAGCAGGAATAACAGTGGGCTTGTATTTATAAACAATCAATGGTGGTGGTGGTAGATCCAAATTGATGTAACTAACAGACAGTGTAAAGAAGCTAGGTTGCTCAAAGAAAGTGATATCAGCAAAAATATTGTACCGACGCCCAAAAGGATCATACTACCTATAGCCCTTCTGAGTGTGAGAGTACCCAAGGAAAACACACTTCATAGAACTAGGTAACAACTTGTCAGGAACATGAAAATTATGGACAAACATAATGCACTCAAAAATCCTTAATGGTATCAGGAAAGGTGACTCACTCGGTACAGTAAAGTAAAAGGAGTGTCGCCCTTTAGGACGGAAATTGGAATCATGATTATGAAATGGACAGCAGAAAGAATGGCATCCCCATAGGACTTTGGAGCCTTCATCTGAGTGAGTAGAGACCAAGCAATATCAAGAAGATGTCTAAGTTTCCTTTCGTTATCCTATTTTGCTGAGAGGTATATGGACAGGATGTGTGATGTATGGTTCCCTGAGAAGCAAAGAATGATATCTAATCATGTTGGTTCAAGAGCATTGTCAGTTCGATAATCTGAACACGCGTAGAAAAAGATAGTTTGATGATATGAAAGAAAGTCTTGACAACTTATTAATCTCTGAATGCTCCTTTATTAGATATACTAGAGAAGATCTACTACAATCATCCATAAAAATCACAAAATATCATTGTTGTAAAAATCCCCCGACTGACCCGACTAGTAGGTCCGACTAGTCTAGTCGGTAGGGTGGACGACCGAGTACTGACTAATTCCGACTAAGGCCAATAAGTCGATCGATTTTTGCTTGGAGATACCATTTATTCTTTATTTTTAAAGCAAACTTATTCTAATATGCTTAATGTTTTATTTAAATTCAAATTCTTCTTTTGTTTCATTATGATAATATAAAAAATGTACAAGTCTATGCAAATATATAAGAATAAACATACAAAAATGATTTATATATTTAAAATAATTAAAAAATTCAAAACCGATTAAAGCCCGACTAAATCCGATTAGTCATCCGACTGCCGATTAATCCTTAGTCAGTGACCCAACCGACCGAGTGCCGACTACCGATTTTTGCAACCATGCAAAATATATATGACCGCTCAAGGTGCGGACTGGACGTGACCCTCAAACATCACAATGGGCTAAAGCAAAAGGAGTAATATGATGCGACTCTACACAAACATGAAAGGAAGCTCAATGATGTTTCCCAAACTCACGCGCCTTGCATGTTTGCACTCAAAGGGTTTCAAAAAAGAGAGTTCAGGAACATTGTAGAGGTTTATGATATGTCATGATGTACTGTTACGTATTTCTTATTTATCTCATGTACGTCTATGTAATTTACCCAAGGGTTTTCTCTCTATATAAGAGACCCTAGGGCTCTATGGAATAACACACAAGAGCATTATTGACTATGACATGGTATCAGAGCCAAAATCCTAATCTAGGGTTTTTCTCCACACCCCCCCTTCTCTTCGGCCGCCGCCCCCAGCCTCCCAGGCCCCAGCCTCCGCCGCCCCCACCCTTCCGCCCCCAGCCTGCCGCCCCCACCCTCCCGCCGAGGCCTCGCCGCCCCCAGCCTCCCACCGAGGCCCCACCGCCCCCAACCTCACGCCGAGGCCCCCGCCTCTCGCTGAGGCTCCAGCCTCCCGCCGCCGTTCTCAACAGCCGCAGAGGCTCCCGGCCTCCTCGCGGCGCTTCTTCTCCGGTCGGCGTCGATTCAAACGATGGGTTCAAGTGCATAAAGTCTACATATGCACTTGAATCCAAACGGGTCTCTGTAGACGTCGGTTCTTTTGTCTATCATCCCTAAGTCTTCTTCTCCGGCGATATGTCAGAACAAAAGATCGATATGCCCGTCATAGGTGCCTTTAAAGGTTCGGCACCAATAATCAAAATGGATGGGACGAACTACGAACTCTGGGCTATGCAGTTCCTGAGTCTTATGAAGTCATGTGGTAAAAAGCATATTCTTACCGAAGATGAGCCGCTAGAGAAGACGGGGATATATGCCTCATGGGAGGCTGATGATGTGTATGCCAAGGTCTGGCTGTCAGGGACGCTAACGATGGAGATTGCCAACGACGTCCTCCATCAACCCACCGCCAAGGCGATGTGGGATATTCTGGCTAGTACATATTCTCAAGAGAGGAACGAGACGAATATGCTGCAGTTGCAGCATGATATTTTTACCACGAAGCAAAATGGGCGGCCTCTTCATTCTCTGTACACGTCCCCACGTGGGATGTTCGAGAAACTATACAGCACCATTCCGCTCACAGCCACCCCCGAGCAGCAGAAGATTTTTCGCAATGCCACTATGGTAGGAGTATTACTTGTTGCCCTTGATCCAGAGTACGAGGCAGCCCGCTCTCAGATCCTCGCCGATGCCACTATTCCTCCGAAGGAGGAAGTCTACAGGAGGCTCAGTCGGATCTCTGTTCCCTCTAGTGCAGCGACTCCATCTCCGTCAGCAATGGCGGTCTCCAGAGGACGAGGTAGTTCGTCTTCCCTTCGTGGCCAAGGAGGTGGCGGACGTGGCCGAGGAGGTCGTGTGCGTTCAACATGCTCATTTTGTCGTCGCACTGGTCATTCCGAGGATACATGCTATTCCAAGCATGGATTTCCTCCTTCTGCACGTGTAGCTGATCATGTTCAGGCTCCGTCAGCCTCTACTCCAGATCACAAGTTCGAGGAGCTAGTGGCACGGCTTCGAGACATTATGCCACAGACATCATCAGAGGGTGCTGATACATCTGACGTTGCGGCTTCTGCGTCAGCTAGTACCTCTGCTACTGCCAGTACCTCAGGTAGTACTTCTGCCTTCTGTCATAACCACGATCTCTCAGGTTGGATTGTTGACTCTAAGGCCGCCCATCATCTCTGTCGTGATAGAGATAACCTGCAGTCTTACAGAGCTATTCAGTCTGGTCGCTCCGTACTCATAGCTGATGGCACTCATTCCCCTATTGTCGGTCAGGAGGAGACTTTCTTATTGCCCTCCATGCACTTACAGAATGTTCTACATGCACCAGAGTTCTCCATGAATTTATTATCAAATTATCAATTAGTCAGATTACAAAAGATTTGCATTGTCATGCTATATTTGACCCATCTTCTGTCATTTTTCAGGACATACTAACGGGCAGGGTGATTGGCTGTGGTTCTGAGCACAATGGCCTCTATCGCCTAGTACGGAACTCCTACGTTGGCGTATCACTACAATCTCAGGGATCCGTTTCTCCGTATACATGGCACCTTCGTTTGGTCACCTTCCGCTCCAGAAAATGTGTCACCTCCTGCCTCAGATCTCTCCGAATTCGTCATTTCGTTGTGAAGCATGTCAGTTAGGGAAGCACCATCTTCTAGCTTTCCTAGTCGTCAGGGTCGGAGCAGTCGCTCCCTGTTTGAGTTATTTCATATAGATATTTGGGGTCCGAGTCGTGTCCCAGATCATCAGGGTCACAGGTTTTATCTTGTTGCGGTTGATGATTTCTCTCGAGTTTCTTGGACTTTTCTTCTTAAGAATAAATCTGAAGCAGGAAGTGTTATCCAAAATCTTATCAATGAAGTGCAGAATGTTTTTTCCTCTACTGTTAAGTATGTGCGCGCGGATAATGCATTGGAGTTTTGCACTCGTTCTCTTGCTCGGTTCCTTTCCTCTAAGGGCATTATCCACCAAACCACATGTGTCTACACATCTCAACAAAATGGTGTCGCGGAGCGGAAACATCGACACTTTCTTGATATTGCTCGCACATTACTTATTCAAAGTTGAGCACCATTAGCCTTTTGGGGAGATGCTATACTTACAGCATGCTATCTGGTCAATCGTATGCCTTTTACCGTTCTTGGGGAAAAGGCCCCAATCTCTGTTCTCTTTCCTGATAAGGACTTGTTTTCACTTACCCCTCGTGTCTTTGGGATTGTCGCCTTTGTTCACTTGTCTCCAGGACTTGACAAGCTCTCTCCTAGAGCCGTTAAGTGTGTTTTTGTGGGCTACTCGAGGACACAAAAAGGATATCGTTGCTATGATCCCATTCATGACAAGTACTATGTGAGTGTTGATGTTACATTTTTTGAACCAGTTATGTACTTCTCCCCTGCAGGTGACAGATTGGTTTCCTCCACATCAACGGATAATAATGTCTATGTTCCCCTACCTCCAAGTCTGGGTCAATCTGAGTCCACTACACCACCACCACCACCATCACCGCCTCCCATTCCACCATTCCCTAAGTTCTACACAAGGCGGTCAGGGCCTGCTCAAGCTACACGTCAACCATCCAGCACGCCTCAGGTATGTTCCGATGTTATCACTAATGATGGGTTAGATAATGCATCGGTGCAGGAATCTTTGCTACAGGAGGAGGATCCGCCAGCGAGCACAGAAATGATGTGGGTTCGAGCGGTCTTAGAAGATCTGAATGTAAATGTCTCCTTACCCATGAATCTTCAATGTGACAACCAGGCAGCATTGTTCATTGCCAATAATCCAGCCTTTCATGAAAGAACAAAGCACATCGAGGTAGATTGTCACTACACTAGAGACATGATCCAAAAGGGCTTGATTTCCACTTCACACGTCAGTTCAGAAGACCAGACTATTGATATGTTTACCAAGCCATTGCTCAGAGGACCTTTCCAGAGATGTTCTTTCAAGCTGAGCATGATTGATATCTATGCTCCATCTTGAGGGGGAGTGTAGAGGTTTACGTTATGTCATGATGTACTGTTACGTATTTCTTATTTATCTCATGTACGTCTATGTAATTTACCCAAGGGTTTTCTCTCTATATAAGAGACCCTAGGGCTCTATGGAATAACACACAAGAGCATTATTGACTCTGACAAACATCATGAAGGGGGCCCAAGCAGAAGGATGCCCAAGACGAAGATACCAAAGGAAAGGATCGTCAGAGAAAGACGTAGTACCATTAAAAGTGGAATCATAGGGTACGCCCAAATAATAGAGGCCATTCTTCCCATGCCCTTCATAAAAATTTGCCTCATCTGGATGTCCTGAAAATAATAACATAATTCATCAAAAATCACATCGCAGTTAAGCTCAATACAAAGCATATAAACAGAAAACAAGCTGAGAGGAAAATTAGGGGCACAATAAACTCTAGTGAGTCGAAACTTGGAGGAGAACTCAATATTTCAACAGTGGTAATGAGAGAATGAGCCATCTTGGCAAACCCGCACGGAATTCTCTGATGAAGATGGATTCGACAAGGTTAGTAGACTACCTTCTCTTATCAAATGTGCAGAGGCTCCAGAGTCAATAATCCAAGCAGGAGCAGAAGCATTGTCGGAGTTAGCTACTGTACCTGAAGTGGAAGCCAGGCTAGCAGTAATAGTACTCTCGTTGGTGGAAGCATTAGGTCCAGGGTTCTGTAGAAGTTGCATCAGGTGTGAATAATCAGTAGCACTGAGTTGGACCATCTGTACAGTAGGGTCCAGATAAGGAGATGCCTCTGCAGTATCATATGTGTTCTTATAGGCACTATTGGCATCAAGAGAATAGCCAAACTTTGCTCAATATCATTCTAATGGATGTTTCCAGCATTAGCGGTGGATACACCGTGGGTACTGAGAAAAAGTAATGTCACAACCACGGCCATGGCCCAAGTCTCGACTACAACATGAGTCATGCCCATGGTCATGACTAGTGTCACGACTGTGGCCTCTTCGAAAGCTATATCATCCTCTCCCACATGATGCAAAGTGGGCAGAATTCTCTTCAAGTGGCAAAGTAGAAGCTCGTCTAGCGGATGTCTCAAATTCCTGAAGATGATCAAATATAGTCGTCATCGATGGCAGAGTATCAGACATCAGAAACTGCTCCTTCACTGCTTAGTATCAAACATGTAATCAAACAAGACAACGATAAACATGTTAATCAGATCTCTCATGCACCTGTTTAGTACAACATGCAGGTTGAAATATTGAAAGTTCATCGTACACACTGGTAAGATGCCAGTAGCACTCGACAATAGTGAAATCGCCCTGAGATGTTAGGCAAGATCAACATATACATGTTGACGAGACGAGACTTAGTTTTCTTCTAGGAATATGTCTGTTTTAGATCGTCCCACATCTCCTTGGTTGTATCCTTGTAGACTAGATTCGCAGAAATGTGTGGTTCGACACTGTTTAAGTAATGACCTGATAGTTACCTCCAAGCCATTTGCCATAGTCTTTGTTCGTCTCCTTCAGAGCATCTTTCATCAAAATATAGATATTTCTTGACCACGGATGAATACCTTGAAGGCGTGAGACTAGAGCACAAGGTTTTATGTACCCTTGAGTTTGATAAAAGTGCATTGTACCATCATAGAAGAGTATTGTACAAGGACTTAGTCTTGGTAGCAAGAGATGCCATCGTGGTTAGCTATAAAGTTCAAGAAGGTAGATTGTTTGTTTAAGTAGAGAAAAAAGAATGAATTATTCTAATGAGAGGCCCTTGGATTCTCTTATATATGAGAGGAACCTATAGGGAAAATTACAAGAAGATAAAAGAAATAGAAAATAAGAAAACAATAAAAAAGATAACAAATATCTCAACACTCTCCCTCAAGCTGGAGCGTAAATATCGATCAGACTCAGCTTGGAACAACATCTCTGATAAGGCCCTCTGGCTAGGACCTTAGTAAGAACATATGTTGTCTGGTCTCCAGAGATGGCATGCATAAAGGCGATAAGACCCTTCTGTATCACGTCACGAGTGTAGTGACAATCCACCTCTATTTGCTTCGTCCTCTAATGAAAAGCTGGGTTGTTGGCAATAAAAAGAGCAGTCTGATTGTCACATTGGATGTGCATGGGAAGAGGCACCTCTATAGTCAGGTCAGTAAGAACAGATTTGACCCACATCATCTCTGTGCTAGCATGCGCCATGGCCCTGTATTCTAACTCAGCACTCGATCTGGCAACCACAGCATGCTTCTTGCTCTTTCATGAAACCAGGGAATTCCTTATGAACACAGCAAAGCCCAATGTAGACTTCCTGGCCTTTGAACACCTAGCATATTCTGCATCTGCACATGCTGTAACTGAAAGAGATGTGCCTCTGCTGAAAAGAAGTCTCGTACCAGGTGAGGACTTCAGATATCTCAAAATCATATGGACTGCATCCATATGTGCATGTCTGAGCCGCTCTATAAACTGACTCACTTTGCTCATGACAAAGGATATGTCGGGCCTGGTAATAGTCACATATAGTAGCTAGCCAACAAGCTCCATGTACCTCCTCCTCTCGAACCTCCTCAGTGTCATCATCATAAAGCTTCATGCTCAGGTCGGGTCAATAGGAGTAGTGGTAGGTCTGCAATCTGCCATGCTTGTCTCTGAAATAAGATCTGTAACGTACTTCCTCTGGGTCATCACAAGATCTCATTGGTTCCTGGCAAACTCCAGTCCAAGGAAGTAACGTAAATGTCCAAGGTCCTTGGTCACAAAATGTTGACTTAGGAAGTCCTCGGTACCCTGAATGCTCGGCTCTCATTCCCTGCAACAATAATGTCATCAACGTAAACAAGAATGACAATAGTACCTCTCTTGGTCCTCTGCACAAACAAGGACTGATCAACTGTCGATCTCACAAACTCACGTTGCTCTATCAAGTCCGAGAGCTTCTGGAACCATGCTCTTCGACTCTGCCTAAGGCCATAGATAGCATTGTGTAGCATGCAAACCATCTGACATTCCCCGTCAGCAGCAAACCCAGGTGGCTGATGCATGTAGACCTCCTCTTGTAGATCACCAAAGAGGAAGGCATTCTTCACATCAAGTAGGTAAAGAGGCAAATCTTGTGTCACAGCAACACAAAGTAGAATACGCAGAGTAGAATGTCTGGCAACTAGAGAGAAAGTATCCCGATAGTTCACCCAATATGTCTGGGTGAACCTGCATGCCACAAGTCTCACCTAATAGCGATCCACACTGCCATCCGCACGGTGTTTCACAGTGAACACCCATTTGCATCCCACGAGGGATGTAACAACTGGAGCAGAAACAAGACTCCACGTACCATGTGACTGTAACGCGGCCATATCCTTCATGGCCAACCTCCACTGACTGTCCTGAATGGCCTCTTGATATGTATGCGGTATCTCCACAACTGATAGTGCTAACGTAAATCTCCTGATACCCACTGACAACATGTCCAAGGAAACCTGGGTTGCAAGAGGATAAGTAGCGCACTTACATTTCGGCTTGTACAGAGCACTCGGCGCATCAAGATCATCTGCCAAGTCTGTAACCTGTGAGTTCCCCTCTTGAGAGGGTACTTGCTCATCTTGTATGGAATCCTGCTGCACAGACAACTCAGTAGCGCCATCAGTAGAAACAATGTGCTCATTAGTCATTACATACATGAAGTAAACTGGATGACGGGCAAGGCCTATGAGCAGGGGGGAATCGAGTGAGATCTGCGAGTAAAAACGCGTGGCAAAAACTGAGTTACAGTAGAAGGCGGAACCACGGGAGCAGGTGTAGATGGTGGTGGTGGTGGTATGACAGTAGGAGTGGTGTTGGACATGTGAGCCCACGGCGAGCCATTATGCAATAAATATTATTGCAAATCATTCGCTAATCTGAAATGAAGAATAACTAATTTGCATAATAGATCCCTTAGTACAAATAGGATTATGTACTATGGTCATCTTAATGTTCATACAACTGTTGATCAAATGTTGAATCATAGAGGCCGGTACTTGGATGATATCTAAAGAGTTAGATTGAGGATTCATCAAGCACCGTCAAGTGATTGTTAAGAGAGGATCGCCATCCTGAGTAGGAGATGGCAATCCATTCTCTAATGGGTTGATATCTAACCGACCTCATGATGCTGGTCCTCTGCATAGGAATAGAGATTCGGAGGTGTTAAATAAGTTAGGTCAAAGAATTTACTTAACGAGATCAAAATAACCAAGACATGTCGTATGCTGTCACGATATAGGTACACATTTTCTGATCAGAGACAGATGTGTTACTATATGTCTGAGTATGTACATTTGGCAGACCGATAGGTTGATGATCTAATCAAGGTCAATACATCGGCGTGTTGGTGTGCATACAAAGGTATATGAGTAATACGATCTCTCAAAGGGATCATACAGGTTCAATACTGAACTGAAGATATGGGCTCACTCATGAGATATTAGGAATCAAATTCCATGCACAGTCGTCTCGCTTTGAAAGCTTGATTAAATTTGTTGATTTGATATATGCTTTTGGAAAGTATATGATCAACACCTAGGTATGATATATGTTTTTGGAAGGTATATGATCGATACCAACTCTCAATGATCAAATGAGAAATTTAATGATAAAATCATGAAGGAGACAATCTAAAAAGGATCTAAAACTTCAGCTTTATCCTAGGTCTTCCAATATGTATGATGTACGGGTTATTAGAAATACTCGAGGGTGATGTGATCATAAACGATTATATAACCATTACGCTTCCATTCTGATGGAGTGATAAAACAGGCATGGATTTTAGTGACTCCTCTCAATAGAGAAGTAATCTGATCTTAGTCCAAATGTTGGACATTGATCTGAATACAATTCAGATGCAATAAGAAGATTAGATTTATGAATTTGATTTAATCAAATATCTATGGGAGGTCCCCTTATCTGGATTTGATATATGATCTTAAAATCCAAGTCATTATATATGGAACGTACAATCGCCATTTCCTTATCTCCAAGTATCCGCGGAGGAAAATTATTCCCTCTCAGATGGAGCGCTGGTGGTGAGTCAAGGGTACGGCGGGCCCGTCGCGGTCGGAGGTGGATGGAGCGCATGCTAACTCCAAGGGGGTTGGTGCGAGGCCTTCTTCTCGTGAGGGTGGCGAGATACGAGGTGGAGGACCAGACGACAAGCTGACGACTGGGGAGGGGGCTTGGGAGGGGGCTCCTGGGCCCTCAGTTCAGCGGGGACTTCATCATCTTGGACTCTTCAAGATGCTGCGTTCGAGGCCTTTCCGCGGAGCAACGGGAATGCCTCTTCCATTCTCTTGGTGCCGCGGACTTGGTGTGGCGGCGGTTGAGGGTTGCGGATGGCGCGTTCTCCGAATCGGAGGTTTGTGTGGCGGAGGTGCGGGGAGTGCCCTTCCTTTCCCGCACGGTGCCCGCACTTTCCAAGGTTGTGAGTGGTTGGGCGGAAGTTTTGGATGTTCTCGACGATGGTCTCGCACCGGGTGCGGATTGGACGCGTGCTCGTCTTCTCCTCGAGTGTTCTCGGGCTTTTCTCGCTAATGTTGTTGACAAGGTCATATTTGAGAAGATGAAACTCGGTCGGTGGAATTTCAAGCTGGAGTTCTCTATTCTTTCGCCGGCAGCGGAGCCGGGAAGTTCACCGTCCTCTCCGGGGGACCGCGGTGGTGACTCGGAATTCGAACTTGGGGTCGACGCTTCAGCTTCATTTCGCCACGTGTCCACCTTTGGGGATGCTAACGAAGGGTCGCCAGGAGGGCGCTTCTTCTCTGGCCCGGCTTTTCCGCACTCTTGGGAGGCGTGCGCGGAATCTGAAAGGCAAGGTTTGGTGGCTATGGGCTCTTTCGAGGTCGATACACACTCCTTCCATCCTTCTCCTTTGTCGGCTGACTCCTTGCAACTTAACTTCCCGAGGCACGTAACAAGGCTTCCTTTGCGCCTTGTACTCGGATCCTTACATTTCGAGTCGTGGCCTTTGGTGCGGGCTCCCCCTTTCCCGATTGTATTGTCGGATCCTCTATCTTCGACATCCGAATATCAGCTTTCGGACCCCGGTGCTCCGTTGCCTTTTCCTTCGCGGATTCGGCTGGAGGAAATTCACTCATCCGCTTTGATGGCTCCGGTTCTCTCACCCTCTTCCCTGGGACTCCATCGCCTTTTTCCCCGCCTGATGTCGGAGGTGCTGATGCTGCGAGCGGTGCCCTTGATGACTCATCGGGGAGGGATAATGCTTCCATGCCGGTGGGGAGCTCTTTGGCCCGATTTGGAAAGAGCTACAGTAGGCGCTTTCATTCTCGCCTCGGAGACACAATGGTTTCTTCTTGTCAGACGCTGCGCGAGGCGGTAGCGGAGGCGGCAGGCCTCTCTTTAATTGGGGGGCGTTCACTTGGTGTTTAATGAAGGTATTATCCAGGAATGTTAGGGGGCTCGGGGACCCTGACCGGAGGCGCGCTTTGGGGTTGCATATTTCCGAGTGGGAATGCGACATTGCATTTATTCAAGAATCCAAGATGTCGGGGATGGATGATATTCTGTGGAAGTCCTTCGGTGCTGGGCCTATGGATGTTTTTCGATCAATCGATGCGGTTGGCGCATCGGGCTGTATTATATTGGCCTGGCGCTCGGCGAGGTTCTCTTTCTCCTCTATGCGTGTTGGGAGACACTCTTTGACTGTGGTTCTGTCTCAGATCGATTCTAACACTTGTATCTACGCGCCTACTTGCCATGTGGCCCGGCGGGAGCTTTGGGAAAAGTTACGTGAGGAGGCCGCTGCGTTTACAGGAATTCCGTGGTTGCTGGGGGGAGACTTTAAAGTCACTATCCTCTCTGATGATCGTCCAAGAGGCCGCGGGGGGGAAGACCCGGGCTCCAGCGACTTTATTGACTTCATTCGGGATTTGGCATTGGAGGGGCTGGTGCCCAATGACATTACGTATACTTGGAGGAACAACGCTTCTAGATCGAGGCTTGATAGATTTCTGGCGATCAACAAATTGATGGAGGCTTTTCCTCTTTACGCGGTGTCATCTCGACCGCGATCTTTCTCCGACCATAGTCCAATTATGTGGGATTCTGGGGAAGAGCTCCGGCCTCGGGGGCTTTTCAGGTATGAAAGGTGCTGGCTTTTGGAGCCTAATTTCAAAGAAATGGTGAACAATCACTGGGACCAGATCACGTATGTGGGTTCCGCTGCTCGCCGCTTTGACCACAAGCTTGCGTCCCTGAGGAGATTCCTGGCGACGTTCAAAAAGGAGTCTAGGCTGGCACGTGTGGCGGCAAGAAAGGCGGCGGATGATGTTATCTTGCGGCTGGATCGGGTGGAGAACGATAGAGATTTGCTCTCCGAGGAGGTGGTGGAGCGCGCTGGTGTTGTTGCTTTGGTCAGCGAGGACAAGAAGAGGAGCATTGAATGGCGTCAGCGATCGCGATTGCGGTGGCTTAAGGAAGGCGACGCGAATACGGCGTTTTTTCACCGGATTGCCAGTGGTAGAAGGCGGTTCAATTCTATTCAATCTCTCATGGTGAATGGCTCCCTGATTCATGGGGAGAAGGATTTGGTCGACGCTTTGGGGGATCACTTCAAGGTTGCTTTTGGGCGCCGCGCGCAGCGCTCGTGGCGATGGGCTGGCAGGGGGGCTCCCTCTCTCCTTGCGTCGGACGCGGAGGCCCAGATTAGGTCGTTCTCTTTGGCCGAGCTCAAGGAGGCTGTTTGGGACCTCAACGCGGACGCCTCCCCGGGACCTGATGGATTCCCGGTGGCTTTCTACCGCGACTTCTGGGAGATGGTTGATGATGACGTTATACAGGTGGCCCGTGAATTCTGTGATGGTAACTGCGGCTTTGACAAAATTAACAGGGCTCTTATTGTTCTGATTCCTAAATCCCACTCGGCCAATCGCATGGAGGACTATCGCCCAATCTCTATCTCCAATGGGATATACCTAATAATTGCTAAGGTCTTGGCCAAGAGGATGGCTCCCCTTCTCGATTCGTTGATTTCGCCTTCTCAGGCTGCCTTTGTTCGGGGGAGGCATATTACTGATTGCTTTGCGGTGGCTTCCGAGATGATCGAGGCTTGGAGGAAGACCTCTACGAAGGGGATTCTTTGGAAGATCGATTTTGCTAAGGCTTATGACTGCCTTGATTGGCGCTTCCTGTGATCGGTTCTTAGGCGGAGGGGATTTCCGAAGGCTTTGATCTCTTGGGTGCGGCGTTGTGTGTCCACGGTCTCCCTTTCCGTTCTTCTCAATGGTTGCCCGGTCGGGGGCCTCTTTCAGCCTAGGAGGGGTGTGTGTCAGGGGTGTCCCCTCGCTCCCCTCCTATTTGTGTTGGCAGTCGACGTCTTGCCTCGAATGATTGATGGTGTGGCTGCGGCGGGCCTTACCCGTGGTTGCTCTATTGGGGATCTTCATGTTCCTATTTTACAATTCGCGGACGACACCATTTACTTTATCGAGGGTGGTTCATCCGAGGTCTCCGGTATGGCTACTACCCTTCAACTTTTCAGCGAGGTCTCGGGCCTAATGATTAATGGGAATAAGTCCAAGGTGGTTCAATTCGCTATGCCGCAGGCGGAGGTCTTGGAGTGCGGCCGGTTGCTGGGCTCCTCCCATGGCGGGCTTCCTCTCGATTACCTTGGGCTGCCTTTGGCTGTGGGACGCGCTCGGATTCGCGATTGGAAGGTGGTGGTGGAGAAGCTGGAGGCTCGTCTCACCGGTTGGCGTGCGGCTCCTTTGTCCAGGGGTGGGCGGCTGGTGCTTCTCAAAGCCGTGTTATCCTCTATCCCAATTTACTTCTTATCGGTACGTGGTATGCCTAAGGGGATTCGGGTGCGTTTGGAGAAATGTATGCGGGGCTTCTTATGGGGAAGGAAGGGGGAGGGGAGAAGGGGGTGCATTTGGTGGGGTGGGGTGATGTTACGAGGCCCAAGCGGGTGGGGGGCTTGGGCGTGAGGCGGTTGGATGCGATTAATGATGCCCTTCTGTTAAAATGGGCTGCTCGGGTTTGGAGTAATGACGATAATCTAATGCTGAATATCCTGAGGAACACGTTGGGGGGGGAGGTGATGTTTGTTACTCGGGGGAGCTCGTACGATCAACTTTCTTCTTTTTGGTATGGGGTCTTGACTGTTTTTAATCGTAACCGCTCCCTTTTCAAACCAATGTTGGGCAACGGGAACCCTTTTCGATTTTGGACCGATGACTGGTCGGGTTCGGGTGCTCTCAAGGACATGTACCCTCGTTTGTATGCTTTGGTGGATGATAAAGAGGTTTTCGTGGCCTCTTGCTGGGACGACGACTGCTGGTGCCCTAGGTTTAGCGTGAATTTATTGGAGCAGAGGTTGGACGATTTCATCGCGTTGACAGCTACGCTTGCGGATGCTATCAAGCCCACTCTCGGTCGCGACCACTGGGCTTGGAAGGATGGTTCCTTCTCTACTAAGAAGGCTTACTTTGCTATTGTTCCTACCTCTTCGGGTGACGATGCTGCTCTTGTGCGTGATTGTAGATTCTTTTGCGGGCTCAAGCTACCTGAGCGCATTGGCATTTTCCTGTGGCTTCTTCGAAGAGGGAGACTCTTAACTCGCGATCGTTGTGCAACTTTCTTTCCCAATGTTGGGCCCAATTGCGGGCTGTGTGACACGGAGCGGGAATCCATCGATCACCTTTTCTTCAGATGTGGGCATGTACGTGAACTTTGGGACGACCTTGGCTGGATCAATACACTGAACTTTGCTTCCTTTTGCGACAGCTTGGCGACTTCCAGGGGCAGGGCTAGGAGGGATTTGCTAGATCCGATTGCTCGATTATGGGGCATCTGGTTGGGGAGAAATGAAGCCCTATTCAGAGGCCAGCGCTTCTACAGGGAAAATATTTCTATTCTGGCAAGGCGTTTTGTGGATGATTGGTCTTAGGGGTAGACCACGACTTGGTTCGTGCGGGGGGTAATCCATCTCGGCTGCCCCCATGGGTGTTGTCCCTGGCTTGACCTTTTCTTCTTCTTTGTAATTACTCTTTAGTTTTTCTTTTTAATACATTGGGGTGAACACCATCGAGTGTATCCCCCTTTTTTTGAGCGTCAAAAAAAAAGTATCCGCGGAGAAAGCGCATTGTTCTTCAAAGAGTTCAAGAATAATTCCATTTATGAATAGTATATCTAAGCATAGAGAAATTGATAATTAAATGTGTTTTAATTATCATAAATAATGTGAAAGAGATTCATATTATTTAGATGCATGAGAATGATGGTATAAGATAATTAAATGTGATTTAATTATCAATGATATGAATAATGTGGATAGCACTATACACAATAATCAAATATAGTATAAATGTGATTTATAATACAGAGAGCTAATTGTAAATAGTATTTATAAGTTAATTGTTGATGTGAATTGGATTCACATTGGATGATTAATTGAAAATACAATTTACAATATTTTGGATTAGTAAATATGATTCATAATTTTTTATTAGCATAATTGGAATATTCACAAATTAATTTGGAATTAATTTTGTGAATATATTTGCAATAAAATTTGTTGCAAATATATAGAGGATTATGTGAGATAAAATTACAGATAAATAAAAGGGATGACTCACCTTCCATAAATGGATGGTGGACGGCCACCCATGACTTGATCAATAGTGGTTGTCCCCTCTATATTTAGAATGCCGACTCATTCTTTATTTTCTTATCCAAATTGATTTGATTAGATTAAATTATGCTGACGATAATTCAATATATATTTAATTTAATGTAAGTTAATTACTGTTGTATTTTTATACAATAAAATCATAGCCATTGAAGAGAAACACAAATCAATCTCAACCATTGATTTTTTGTTTCACATGAATTGTGATCCATGGACTCCCAAAATACTATAAAAGAAGAGGCAACTTTAGCTCTTCTTTTTAGATACAACAATTGAATACTCTCTCTTTCATTCTCATACTACACGCCCCATCTCTCTCTAAATGGTCATCCACTTTTGCCCTTAGAGAGAATCACCGTCGTCGCCACATCGGCATGCCACCGCATCGATTGCTCGTGGATCTTCGTCTCCTTCGATGTGCCTCGCTCGTGAAGAAGACATCGGATCTCGTGTGACAAGATCAGGAGATTTGTCACTTGGATAGTCATCTTGGATTGCGAGAAGCTCGTGTCTCATAAACGCGCTCGCAAACGTCTCCTCCATCGGTCGGACATGAGACTTCAATCGCAACCATGCTTCAAGAGGCAACCCTAATACCTCGTTGTGGCTTAGATGAAATGATCCGAGAAGTATTGTCGGATCATATGTTTACATCACATTTAAATTTTTTAAATTATGTTGCCCCGAGCAACTAATATGACTAGTCTCTCACAATCGCATATGATGTGATCACCACACTTTCGTGATGCGCTTAAGGTTTTTCCCATAACCTTCAGGTGGAGGCATGTAGATATCATCATCAGAGTCAGATAGGGCTAGTCTGTAACCTGTAGGAGAAAAATACACGACAGACTCAAAGAAAGTGACATCGGCACTAACAAAGTACTTCCGCCTGAGCGGATAAAAGCAGTGGTACCCTTTCTGGGTACGAGAGCAGCTGACAAAAACGCACTTGACAACTCTGGGAGAGACATCATGAACAAATGCAATAGATCCAAACAAATGAGGTGTAAGGGAGAAAAGATCCTTCTCGAGAAACGCAATCGAGAAAGGAATCTTCACTCCCAACACAGACAAGGGCATACGGTTCACTAGATAGTATGCAGGGAGGACAGCAATTCCCTAGTAAGCATGAGGAGCACGACTCTATATCAGCAAGGTTCTAATCACATCAAGTGGCGGTGTTTACGCTCGGCAACAACGTACTGCTGGGAAGTATAAGGCTATAAACACATGAGGTCTGATGAACAATGCCCAAATATCTAAGGAACTCAGAAAACTATAGAGTGCGGAACTCAAAAACATTATCAAAACGAAGGTATTTGACTTTTGCAGAAAAATATTCTTTATCTCATTAATAAAATATTTAATCACAGATCCGAATTATTCTTCAATAAAAAGATCCAGGAAAGTCTAGAAAAATCATCGACATCAACTAGATAAAAACGATGTCCCTCGTGATCAGGAACACGGCTCGGACCACAGATGTCTAAATGTAGGAGCTCAAATAGCTGAGAACTGCTCCGACAATGACAGGATGGAAAGGATGAACGGTAATGCTCCAAGCAGGCATTCCTTACAATTGAAAGAAGATCTCATAGAGATCTGAGGGAGAACATGACATAGCTTCTGCAGAGGAAAGTAGCCAAAATGAAGGTGTCGCAGATATGGTAAGACTGGTCCATTAGATATAGTACAAACACCAGCATGCGGAGGTTGGACCAGTCTGTAAAGCCCCCGCTGCTCACGACCACATCCAATCACCTCGACGGTGAGTATGTCCTGAAACACAAGAAACAAAGGGTTAAAATGGCACGACAATGCAGATCTTATTAATCTGACTAATGGAAAGTAAATTCATCTGAAAATCATGAGCATATAAAATATTATGAAGGCGCATGGATGGCGTCAAATGCACCTCCATGTGTCCTATAATGGGTAAGTGGTCGCCATTAGCAATGGCAACCCGTCTGCCAGGTGGTATGGTCATTTAGGACCTCAGTTGCACTCTGTCTCCTCACAGGTGATGTGAAGCATCAGAGTCCATAATCCACTCATTCATGCCAGCACCAGTACTACCAGTAAATGCATAGGCGATACCTGAGGAGTTCGAAGAGGCTCTGGTTGCGGTTGCGGTAATCTGTAGTGATGGCGCCAGCAGTAGGAGTCATGATCTCTCGAATACGAGAAACAATATCATCTAGACGAGGATTGGCATAGGAAGTTGTAGTTTCTGAAGGCACAATCCGTTATGCTATGCGACCAGAAGCAGGATATCCATGCTTCTGGTAGCATGTAACCTCTGCATTTCCAGGATAAAATAGTAAGCGCAAGGGCTACGCTGGCGTCCACTGCCTCTGCCACGAGGGGTGTGTCCTCTGGAGTGGATCGTCTCTCCTCGCCACGAGAAGAGGCCATCGCTGAAGAGGGTGGAGAAGTGGTTGCAGAAGGCATGATAATCCGGTTGAGATGGTTGTAGGCCTCCTTTATGGGAGGTATGGTAGCTTCGATAAGAAGCTGAGTACGAGCATTACCATACTCTGTATCAAGTCCAGCCATGAAGATTCCAACCATCGTGGAGTTCCTATACATCTATTGTTGCTCGGTAGATGTCGTAATAGGCATGTAGCTATGAAGCTTCTCGAAAATGCCACGGAGCGAAGACTAGTACACGTGCAGAGGACAGCCATTCTGTTTGGCATTGTAGATATCAAATTGTAGCTGAAGAATATTGGCTTCATTCTGCTCTTGAGCATAGGTGGATGCCAAAGTATCCCACATCGCCTTGGTGGTGGGTTGATTTTGAATATCATTGGCATCTTTGTGTTGAGTGTCCCAAAAAACCAAACACGCGCATACACGTCATCTTCCTTACAAGAAGCATTTGCCACAATCTTATATATTGGCTCTGGATCTGTCAAGATGTGTTCATTGTTGTTGCACTGCATGAGGGTGAAGAATTGCATGGACCACAAGTCATAGTTGGTCCGATCCGTCTTAACGATGGAAGCCGGACCCTTAAAGCCTCCGGACAAAAAAATACCACCCTTATTCTATGACATGACAAAGAAACATCTGTCCATGAAAACTCAACTGGGGAGTAGAGAGATATAAACAAGTCTACACAATCATACAGAGGATTGGCTGTACATGTAGACTAATAGTCTCATACAACCATCCTCATCAATTTCCGTTGCTCGCTAGAGCCGGATAACGTGGTTTTTAGGTTTGAAATCGCGTTCTCTAGTAAAATCAGACCGAATCAAACATTAGATCAAGCCGTAGGGATGCGTGGAGGGGTACGGGAGAGTCGGCGGTGGCCCAAGACAGCCGGGGGGCAGTAGCCAGCAGACTTCGGCGGCCTGGAGCAGTGGCCTGGGCCGCAGCAGCTTGGGCCGAAGGCCTGGGTTGGGCGGCGGCCTGGGGCAGAAGGCCTGGGCTGGGTGGCCGGGGGCCGAAGGCATGGACAGTCGTATGGCAGGCTAGAAAGCCAGCAGCGGCAGCGACAGGAGGAGGAGGTGGGACATGTAGGGTTAGGGTTAGTGTGGGATACGGGAACTCCAGTCTAGGATCGTCGCTCTGATACCATGTAGAGGAAATTGTTCTAACGAGAGGCCCTTGGGTTCTCTTATATAAGAGAGGAACCTATTGGGCAAATTACAAAAAGAAGACAAAAGAAATTAAAAATGAGAAAACAATAATAAAGATAACAAATATCTCAGCAGTTCAGTCACGCATATAAAGTGCTAGAATGCACCCTAAAATCTGCCCTCGAATCAGAGAGGGGTGTACGAGGGGACTGAGATCTTACGCTAGTGACGACGTTGCCCTATGCGGCCATGAAGATGCATGCGAGGCTTTGCGACAACGCTTGCAGGGGCCTGCAACAGTGCACAAGGCCTGGCGGCAGTTTGGACAGCTCTCTAACGAAATTGGCAGTGTTGCCCTAGCCCCGACGACAGCGCACAAGGCCTAGCGACGGCCTGGACAACACATGGTGACGTCGACGGTGGCCCCCTGGTGTTGGCGACAATGCAGCAAGGTCCTAGTGGGACCGCGGAACAAGGTTGCGTTGCTAGAGGGGGTGCGCAGGAACCCTATGCGAGGCCCTAGGGAGAAGAAAGGATATGCGCAAGGGCTGAGATGGGAAGGACAACTTCCAATGGCGACGGGTGTTGGGTATGAGCCATGGTTTAAGACCGTTGCTTTGATACCAGGTGGAGAAGAGAATGAAATGACTTGTGTTATTACATGGTCTAGGGCTTCTAATATAGAGAAAAAAAAAGAGGAATCACATAAAAGGATCTAGACAGGTTACATGACTCAATGAATAAAAAAACGACATAGTCTAATAACAAGATAACACTAACACTTAGCTTGGAAATGCATCTAATGAAGGGAGAACGACTTCGAAGCTTTGTAAATATATCATCAATTAGCTCTTCAAAAAGAATCAACTTAGTATGGACGTATTTTGTCGGAAGCATCTTCCAAGTATAATGAAAACTTTGTGAAAGTATAGATTGTCCGGTGAACATCTCAGTTGAATTATTGCACACCCATAATCATGAGACTAAGGGGGCAAAAGATGTACATTTGAAAGCATATATCTAATACGCATCAACTCAATAGTAGTTTGGACTATTGTCTTGTATTCAGACTCACACCCAAAGTGTGCCACAACAACTTGATTCTTACGCTCCACTAGGTAACAAGATTACCTCTATGTAAGTACAACAATCGACGTGAATTTCATGCCATTAGGTCATCCATCATAGATTGCATCAATGTAAGTCAAAAATCTTGATACTTATGACCTGAGAATAGAGGCGCTCCTGGTGCAGCCTTCAAATGCCTCAAAATTATTATCACTTCATACCAGTACACCAAACTAGACTTGTCCATTAACTTCTAATTTGATTGCAAAGAAATAATCGGGACAAGCAATGGAGGGATACGGTAACTTCCCTACCATGCACATACATTATCTTGTAACCATAAGTTCAAATGAATCTTCATGTATGTGCTATGCATTCGAGCCCATATGTGCACATGCTCTGTCTTATCACATGAAATCTTAAAAAAGATAAGTGATATATACCCCTAGTATTTATTGCAACCTCAATGTCAATAATGTATTAGAGTTCTATAAAGTCCTTCACACCAAAGTGCTCGACAAAATACTTCTTTGTAGAAAATGTTCCTTGGTTATCATATCATCAACATATACTAGCATCCTAATAGTCTCTTTTTGTCTTCACAATTAAAAGAGAATAATCTACATTGCACCAATTAAGGTCAATTTTCAAATCGCACCCTTAAACATTGTTTGAGACAATAGAAGGCTTCATAAAGTTGGCATATTTTATGATACTCCGGCATGGTCTAAAACCCAGGGGATTACTATATATAAACTTCATCATGAAGATCGTCATTCATAAAAGCATTTTTTACATCGAGCTAGTGGAGAGAGCATGATAATTAAAGAGCAATATAATTCAGAATATGCATGGGCGGGAAGTCGGAGGGACAGGAATCCACGTGATCCACACCATGCACCTGAGTGTACCTTCAAAGAGAGATTCCTTTGATCAGTGAAAGGAGGAGCCCTTCCTACTATCACAAAAACTATGCACAGTCATCCCTTTATGTGTTATCCACCTAGGATTAAATTCAACAAAATTATACCAATCCATCCCACCAAAAGAGAAATCAAACATCATTGGTCTCTGTTTTTTGAGGTAAGCCACCAAACACCTCCACATGACGAGAACTCATGACGAGAAGCACCATCAGCAGCCACTAAAGGTCTCGGCATTAGTGACATAGCCAAAGCTCACATACCCACAAGTCATCCATAAGAGAGGTCCTCCATACGAGAGGATCCGTCGGAGCCCCAACCCCACATTAGACGATCGATAGAAAAAGGATCAAGGAGATCCCAAGATGAATCTGCATTGAAACCAACTCGACTTGACCCAGTTGGCATAACCTAACCCGATTCCTACCTTCGTAAAGGGAGCGCCCCCACGAAGTCACACATGACTCTAGACATTGATTCGCCTCCTACGATCTAAACTCCTCATCAAGGGTCGGGTATGATCCCCCAAATCTTAATAATATACACACATCAATGCAGTACATTAAAGCAGACCCCTCCATTGTCCAATCATCGCCATCGACTGACGATAATTCACCAACCGCTTGTTATCCTAACTTCTTCCCACCACAACTGCAGTATCGACCAAGGCATTAAATATCATTTCAGTCACCATATCAGTGATAGGCGAAATGAAACTTGACCAAAATTCATCGAAATTTCATCCATTTTAGTCGTTAACCCCTCTATCGATAACCCCAAGGGCTCAAATTTCAATCACTTGCCAAAATCGAAATTCGACTGAATTTCGACGAAATTTGATGTCAAGGTGCCAACTTCCACGGTCGATGAGTCAGTAAAATACTGACCTACCACTTCATCTCCCTCCTCATGCTACTGACCACAAGATGCCATCTCTATCACTTCCCCAAGCAACGCAAGTGATGCCGCTAGAGAATCAAAGTCTATGGCATGCAGGGGAACCCCACAACTTAAAGTCGACCTTCGAAACGCAAGTGATAGCACTTGGGCATCGCAAGAGTGCACCATATTGGAAACAAGGGCCCCATTACGTGAAGACATCCCCACACGAACCATGCCCGCCTTCCAGAGCAACCTCCCAATGTCCCCCTTCGAAAACCCTATATAGGACAAAGGTGGTTGCCAACCAGCATGACATCCTAGAAACCTCAATACCAAGTAACAGACGAGGGCAAGGCTCCTCGCTTCCCCATCTGCTAGCAAGCATGTAGCACATGCACCTTATCCTACCATGTCAAGGGCATAAAGAACTGTAGTGGCCGATTCCCTGTTATTAAGAAGAGACCACCATGCCTCTACAATCGCAAGCAAAATGTCCCTTAACCCGCAACAATAAAAGCGAACAAACCCGACCCTATCCTCCACCGACATCCGCTTAAACCCCCCTAACCGCTACCTCCTCGCAACCTTCTATGTCCTCAACCTCCCTCCACAACCAGAGACCTCTACCCACAGTAGACCCCTTTATCACCTCCCAGTTCCCTTTCCATCCCATTGCACCCACCCTCCACCGCCTTCCCTTCTCACATCTTTCTCATGTTTATCTCCACACTCCCTCTCTCATTGTCGCTCCTCTCCCATCGCACGTGTCCCCACTCTCACCTTCCTCCTCTCGCTCCTCTCTCTCTCTCGTACACTATCCTTTAATTAAAAATAAACTAGCAACCAATTTACCAAGAGAAAATGTATGAACGATGCAATATGATCTTATTTAAATTGTTCTTGGACCGAAAGCACACTATGCAGTAGTTAAATGACAGAATTGGATAGCTTGGTTGTCAAAATTCAAGCAGCAAGCTTTTTCTCTAAAGAGCCTAATTGTACAGGTTTTTCTGGTAGTAAACAGTAAATTTGGCAAATGTCAGAAACTCAATAGATAACATTTAAAATTAACCAGAGAACAAAAAACACAAACACGACCAAAAAAAGACATTCAGAGAAAAAAAAGAACTTTCGGAGACGTAATTTTACTTTCCGAAATTTAATGTACACAAAGATTGACAAAAAGAATATAATATTTTGTATCAGTGTTCTTTCAAAAAAAGATTTGTATCAGTGACATAAGACCACCTCAATCAATGGTATCAAAGTTGGAAGAATATCGTCACCAAAGACATTTGAAAATATATCCAAAGCAGCAGCACTGCATTTTCGCAAATTCCAGACATTAACAACATCATCGTCCTGTAATGAATTGAGAATGTGAGAACAGGTAAAATACATCCAATCTATGAGGGAAAAAATTGTACGGGTAATAGCAAATCCCAACAAGAAACAGCAATGCATTTCACATACATCTTCTTCGGCATTATCAGCACCATGAAACCGCGACGAATGAAAACGTGGCTTTAGGTCCTGCACAGGTCACATTTTGTACATAAAATCTATAGATAAAACGAATCAAATAGAAACTAAAACAATAGAACTAAAAAGATAAGAGGACAAGCCTGATCCCTATCCGGGAAAGAGTCATCTTCCTGCAAGAATGCATAAAGCTATTAATTTGAATCAACAAGTTGGAAATAGATTAGTTGCCTGAGTACAATCATGATAACAAACCTCAGCATCAACTAGTGACTCATCATCGTCCGCATAGACCATGTTTGATAGCAAAATCTGTGAAATTTTACCAGGGGAGCGAAAATGAATACGTAAATTGAGTTAGAATAAGAAAGAGTGCATAGACCGTGATTGAAAGCAAAATCTGATTCAAAATGAAGATGTAAATTGAGTTAGAATAAGAGGGGTAGACAGGTGCAGTGTACCGGAAGAAGGCGGGGCAAATATTCAGACAAATACTCTGCGGGTAATGCACCATCGGAGTAGGCTGACCTGAAACTCGGTAAATAATGAAATCATATCAAATTGTGTTCTTATTTTTTAAGAAATATGTGGACACCCAGAATGGTGCACGTCACCACATTCTTAATAAATAACAAAGGATTGCATCAATGAATCAAATTGGAACCCCCGCATGTGCGATCACATTTTCAAGATAGAATCTTTTTTGACAGAGAATTGCTCCACTCATAGCTAGGCATAATGCCCGCCAATAGGCCAACAGTTTGTCCTGATCAAATTGAGATCTGTAACATGCCACACCAAATGACCCCCAAGATCCAATAGCAGAAGTGGAATTTCACCTAATCATTTACCATGACATGCCAAACCTCCCAAGCCGACTCATACCAGAAGAAGAGATTATTAATCACCTACAGATTGCATGAGCACAAGGGGACTAAACACCGAGGTTTGAAATATCGATATCGATATTGTATCGATCAGCCCGAAAAGGGATATATCGTGGATATATCGGGATATAACGTGGATATACAAGGATATATCGATGATAGCGGTGGAAATCTCAGAAATGACACAAAACAGCGAGTTTTTCGCAAATTAAGATCATACTAGTTCCTAAAACAATATATAATATACAAATAAACACTTACTGCAAGAATACGGTGAACTTAACATACCAATACACATTATATCACACATATTATTGTTGTCAATGTTGATTGTTGACTAATGAGAGATATTAGAAAGGAAACAATGAAATTCAAAAAATAACTTAGTGACAACAAGAGGTGTATTTAACACATTAACTCTACATCATATCGCATATTATATATAAATAAAATGACGATTTATATCAAATATCATACAAACAAGCTAATGAGCATAATAATATATATGTATGCAGACATCCCTAGATTATCTCTAGAGTTGTTTCATCTCCCCATCGTAAAAGGGGACGAAGCTCCCCATCCAAGCACCCCCATCTCGAAAAAATGTATAAATCATAATGTGTTTTTAATATCAAGAATAGATATAGAAGAAAAATACCAAACAACTAGACCAAAAAATAAAAAATGTGTGTTAATGAGCAATATCAACACCATATCGATGGTATCGGACAATATCAATTGATATCGGGGAAAATGTGCACTGAAATCTTCCATTTTATTCCATATTAGACAAATCACCGACATATCGCGAGATATCGAACGATGTCCTAGAATTCAGTAGCCACTCAAATATAGAAACCCTCCACTAACGATATTGTTATATTATCGATGTATTGTGATATTTTGAACCATGCTACAAATCATAAATTTCAATGTTTATTTGTATCAGATTTGTTTCCAAATGTGTTAATATAAGAAGTGGCTACAAAAATCTCAACAAATCAACTTTTACAGCTTAAAGAATGAAAAAATATCTTTTAAGCTTCTTTTCTTATAATACAGGCAGCGAAGTCAACTAACATGTTTTATATCGATGATGGAGTGCCAATAATGACATGATACCATTAATATATCTCAAAATAGTGGAAAGTTTGTACTATATACTTGAAGTTTTCATCAATATCGATGATAGCAGACGATATATCACTCGATATTGGTCGATATCGATATCCATTGTAATACCTGTCAGTGTTCACGAAAGCGGTCTGTGCGGCCGCATATGCGGCCGCATATGCGTATGCGGTGCCTTCAGCGCACCGCTTTCATGAAGCCCTGCATTATGCGCCCTGTGCGCTTATGCGGGCCGCATATGCGGGCTGTGCGGCCGCCTATGCGGTCTGTGCGGCCGCATACATATTATTTTATTTTTTTTATTTTTTTAATTTTTGCCATATTTTTATTATGTTATTTGTGCCACATTTTTCTTGCTTTTGCATGTATGCCAACCATGCATCCATGAATATTTAAATCCATCATCAAAGTAATTGTACGACGAGATTGGAGTAAACACGCGAGGAAGAAAAAGAACAATGTACCAATAATTTAGCAAATTAATTTAGTCAACTAATAGTTATAATGAATGTAATATATTATATATAAAGTTTGGTACTTTTGATGGAGGATCAATTATAAATATAACAACAACGATAAATGACAATACATTCAACAATAGAGGCATTTTGTATGCTAACTTTTCTATTTTGTTGATTGCTGTCAATTATTTTATGTGCTAACCGTTCTATTGAAGTATTGATATTTGATTGATAGAGATTGTTTTGAACTCTATATGAAAGTTATTTTTCTTAGATCTTCGGTTGGACCACAATTATACATAAATTTAGTTCTCTTGTAGTCACTTTTGTATATATTTAATTATTTTTCAATAAAAAATTAGGAAACCGCGTAGAACCGCATATGCCCCGCATATGCCCCCGCATACCGCTTAATCGCTATTCAGTGACCTGTCCGAACGCATACGCATACCGCTTTCCTGAACCTTGATACCTGTATCTCTAACTTGCCGATATGGATATATCGTTGATTTATCGAGGATATATCGGGATATTTCAATCCATGATAAACACCATCCCAAACGCACCTTGGTCAGCACATTACCCCTTCTCAAACGATGTGAGAATGTCCTCTCCCATTGGCACCTTAGCCTATCACACGAGCTTGTAGTCCCTCACGTGGTCACCAAGATCCAAAAGTAAGAGGGGAAGACAACACCATATATGCCATCTTCATTGATAAATCATCATCAAAGTCAAACCATGTCCAGTGATCTCAGTTTTCAAACGGTCTCTTGACAATGCTCAGCATATTCATCACACTCAAGAACACTTACAATCAGAACACTTACAATCACTGGTTAGAGAAAGACAAACAAAACATGGATGCACATCCACTGTTGGACCATGCATTGCCTATACACATGTATTGATTTCTTGGCAAAGGAAGGAGCCTCAAAAATCAATAGCAAAGAGCCAAATGCTCTCACAAGTCATCTTTCCAAATATTTAAAATCTTGAAACCCCCAACCTTGACCTCAAAAAGGAAGTTCCAAAAGGGCAAAAGAACAAATGCCACTCTAGATGGTCGATGGCAATCTAAAGAAACCCACCGACAACTCCATACTAGGTGAGATGCCATAAGTGTCTCTAAATAGACGACGCACATCATCAACACCGCCCCATACTCTCAAAATCCACTTTATCAGCAAAGCATTGCACATTTCTCCAAATCTCGGCACCCCAAGACAATCATCTTACATGGGTCATGAGACATTATATAAACAAAATATCGAGTTATATCGGATATCATACGAACACGCTAATGAGCATAATAAAACACACATATGCAAACATTCCTTGATCAACTCTACAGTTGTTTCATCTCCAACGCCAAAAAGGGGTGAAAGCCTCCGTTCAAAACGGTGGTCTCATATCCTTGATAGATGAGTTTTGTACTGAAATCTTCAAATATCGACTCTCATCGGTAGTATCGGTCGATATCAATCAATATCTAACAAAATTTGTACTGAAATCTTCAACTTTTAATTGATATGAGATGATACGAGCGATATCCCAGAATTTGACATACATCCGGATATTGAAACCCCTCCTTAAGTGATACTAAATCGCGATATTTCAAACCATGTATAGGAAATTGATGACAAAGTATTCGGCTTTCCAAATCAACGACCTAGCATTAATTGTGGAGTTTAGTATTCCTAAATGTTGGAGTATGCAACAAGTGTAGGTGGGTAATTGGATCCCTCCAGGGTCCAATTACCACACCCACTTATGTTTAGTCCCGCGTCTACTATTCGTAGGACTTGGAGAGTCGGTGGGTACTATATAAGAAGCCACACACCACATATATCAGACAAGGTTGCAAAAGTCGGTAGTCGATACTCGGTCGGTTGGGTCACTGACTAAGGATTAATCGGCAGTCGGGCGACTAATCAGATTTAGTCAGACTTTAATCGGCTTTGAATTTTATGATTATTTTAAATATATAACTCATTTTTATACATATATTTACATAGATTGTGTACATTTTCATACTACCATAATAAAATAAAAGAAGTAATTGATTTTAAATAAAACATTAAGCATTATAATAAGTTTACTTGTATTAAAACAAGCAAAACATTAAAAAAACATGGTATCTCCAAGCAAAAATTGGTCGATTAGTGTATCTAGTCGGAATTAGTCGGTACTCGGTCGGCCACCCCACTGACTAGACTAGTCGGACCTACTAGTCGGGCCAGTCGGGTGACTTTTACAACGCTGATATCAGATGAGAAAGTTCAACTAACACATCAGTCTTTTGAGACGTTCTCTCGTGGTTTCATCCTGCTCCTCACGGAGTCAGGTTCCATAAAAAAATCTCGGTGTTCTTTATCGTTCTTATTCCTCATCTCTGATATTACGCTTCCGCACTCTCGTTTTCTAACATGGTATCAGAGCGAATTCGATACTCGAGGAATTATTTTATGTTTTTGATTTAGTCGAGATTTGGTTCTTGGTTGTTCTTGGGGATTCATTCTTGTGGATTATTATTGTTAAGATATATGATTCCACCAAGATCACGAAGAGTTCTAGGGTTTTCATGAACCCTAAATATCAAGCTTCATCGGCAATGCAAGCAGATTCAATTATGGTTGCTTGTTCTTGATTCAACAACTTGCCCATGTTCAAGACCATTCTCTGATTCTAGGGTTTAATCTCTGGAACCCTAGTTCTCCAGGCCGAATGCAATCAGCCCTTGCTCACACGATAGTCGACGATGACAAGGTATACCTCACAGACCCATGTGCGGGAGGATACCACGATAGGACACGTCGACGTTGGTATTCCTCGTCATACAAGATCGAAAGGAGGAGGAGAGAGAAATAGCATAAGTCGAGCCATGTCAACGTAGATGTGGCGAGAGTTTCCTCCTCTTCATCCACCGGCTTCCTCCTCGAATACAAGCACAGTTCCGCCATCAATTCTGAGTTCCTTGTCGATGTCTGATCTCCAGGTGGAGCCCTCATGCGAATCGACATCATATACAAGCGCATCCCTTTCCTCTCGGTGCATGACTTTCTTCCTCATGACGGTAGCATCGGACCGTACGATGACCTCCTCTCGAAGCTTGTAGGTGTAAAGAGTCCCATCGGGGGAGGTGATACATGCCTTCCATAGCTGTTACGCCAACCACAAAGTCCCAACGATCCTCCTCCTCGCGCGATGCTCCAGCACCACCTCAACGCACACTTATGCACCTTCTCCAGGCGATCTCCAAAGGCGGCAGCATCAACACTTCCAGGAGGTGGCCCCAATCACTTCCAATCCGTGCAAACTCCTGCTGCCAGATCTCGCACCGCATCTTCGAGCGGCGCCACCACTAGCATCATCAAGCACCGCTACATCTCTAGGTGGTGTCCCATCTCCATGATCCACTAGAGGCGTTGAATCTTGCATGTTGTCTCAACATGCTTGTTGTCCCCAGGCGTGTGCTGCCCTCATACTCCTTTCCAGGCGGTGCCGAAGAGATGAACTTCATGAGAGATTTTCCACGATAGGGATTCCAGGAGTTTGATACCCCTTCAGGGCTTACCAATTTATTTTAAAAAAAGAAAAAGAGAGAGAGAGAGAGAGGACTTGCGTTTGAGTTGTATTTAGGCCCATTATTTGAGATGAGGTCTTGTTTTAAAAAAAGGTGCATACCAAAAAATCGGACAAGGAAAAAAATAGAGACGGCTAAAAAAAGATAGAGAAGAAATAGACAAGAAAAAAAGGATCACACAAAAAGAATCCGAACAAAGAAAAAGTGATTAAAAGGGGGGAAGAAGAAAAATCGAAAAAATTTGAGATAGGCTTATGTGGATTGTTTTCTCCATATCTTTTCATGTATTCTCCAAACTTTGTAGATGTCATAGTTTTCCGATAAGTATGGGAGAAAGGAGTATTGTGTAGAGTTCTACATGCCAGATTTTCAGATTCTCCAGATTTCAGACTCTGCAGATTTTCATATTAGGACTCGATGTTCAGATTGGTTCGGAGTCTTCAGTTTGATGCGCACATGTATGAGATTATCGGTTGTGTGGTCTCCATCCTTGTTTTTGGTCTCAAAGTTTTCATGTGATCAATAGGGACTCCATAGTAGAGATCCCATTCTCTATGTCATTGTGGGCTAGGGTTTCCATTTGATTTCATTGGGACTCCAGAGTAGACATCCCATTCTCTGAGCCAGTATAGGAGAACCTAGTTCTCCGATGAGGAAACTATCAGACTCCATTCTCTAGCAACCATGGACTTCGACGAGGATGTTTTCACGGCTTTTTCAAATGGTCCTTTAGAGATGGAACAGTTGTCCACATGATGCACAATCTTCTATATGTGATGGGCCAAAGTACTCCGACGAGGAGACTCGTTTCAATTTATGTGACTCTGACAGATGCAGTGCAGAGCACACATTCTCCGACGAGGAGACCCGATTCGACTCACACTCCAGCCCGTTTCTTCCTCCTCGCCTGCATGGCATGAGAAGAAACGTCCTCGACAGCAACCGACAATTGTGTATGCGTTGAGTTGATATTGTCTATAGTGTCTTGTATTTTGAGTTTGAGTAATTTCTTTCTATGTGTACAAGTTGAGCATTGCATACCCCAGCTTGAGGAGGAGTGTTGGAGTATGTGTCATGTATAGGTGGGCAATTGGATCCCTCCAGGGTCCAATTACCCAACCCACTTATGTTTAGCCACACATCTACTATTCGTGGGACTTGGAGAATCAGTGGAGGCTATACAAGAAGCCCCGCACCACCTGTATCATATGAGAAAGTTTTTTTGAATAAGAAAGATGGGGGTGCCCTCCCAAGACGGGGGTCACCACACCAACTCATTCATTAATCATATGAGAAAGTTCAATGAACACATCAACCTTTTTGAGGCATTCTCCCGTGGTTTCATCCCGTTCCTCACGGAGTAGGATTCCACGTAAAAACTCCAGTGTTCTTTATCGTTCTTATTCTTTATCTCTGATATTATGCTTCCGCATAATCATTTTCTAACACTAAAATAATTAAGGACTTACGGGAACCATCATTTATGAAGCTACAATGGTTGGCAGGTAGTGCCCCAAATAAATTTTATCAAATACAATCCAGCATCAGTGAATTGGAATGTTTGGAACTTTGAACCTATAGAATCGGATTAGGATTCTTCAAACAAGATAACACATGAAATGGGAGCATTCTCGAAGTAATCGATTCGATACATAATCCACTAAAAAAATTTATGTTTGTAATCCGCTAAAATAGTGTCTTCGTGCAACACTAAAAGTTATTTGTGCATGTATGTATTGTCCATAATTTATTCTTGTCATTTTTTGTATATTGATTATGTAATTCTTAAAAATGGTATACTTTTTCAGATGAAAATTTTACCAAACGATTAGGGTGGGAACATAATGCTCACAACTTCTAGCTCTACAGCTCACTCCCAGCTTGCCAATTCTACACACCTCTCTGTAGTTTAAACAGTTGCCCAATCCATCCCCGATGATCACTCCAAAGACGCAGTCATCCACTATCCACTCTCATGGAACCCTCGCAATGTTGTTGCATTTCCAACTGCACCCTCACTAACAACAACCCTCTTCAGTTACCTCATGTCAGCATCCTCCTAGAGTAGTGAACTTGTGCCTCCCATATATAGTTTTGTCGAGTAGCGCCAGAGGCCCAGAGCTCACAGATATGGATACATTGTGATGATGGAATTTATATAATTTTAAGCTGTAATGGCATGTTAAACATTGTGTCATGTTAATCTATAAGCTCAATAAATTTGGGTTTCATATCTATGCTTGTATATCAAATGTGCAGAAAATATACATAGATAATAATATACAATCCTTTATCTGGAGGATTGGATTGGACAAGGTGACTTTTAACTGGATTTAGAAAAATACTCCCTGCTAGGATTAGAAATGAAATATGCCAAAGTAAGCACACCTAACACTATAATATTATCTAACATGGGTGCTTCAAGTCTAAAAGGGGGAATCCCTATGTATTAATGAGGGGCATTGGCTATTTAAGGTGAAGAAGGCATGTGATGTTCTAAAGGGGCATGCTGCGAATTGCAGACTAATAAGGGATCCACCAACTCCAAGAAAATGAAATTTTAGATGAATACACAAGGTGTTTTATCACAAAAATATTTAGAAGAAAAAGAGCTCCCTTAGGTAATTAGCTTCTATGCATCCAAACAAGCTACCGGCTCATTGCCTACAATTTATCAGGGTAGGGAAAATATCTCCATGAAACATCTTCATACTCCATTGACCTGCATAATCGATTTTGACAACAAGATGAAGGATGGTGTTCAGAGAATTGATCCTAGTTGTTCCAAGGACAATTTGGACCAAGAGTTACAAAGATATCATCAAATTCCAGACGGCCATTGGTTGAAGAATATGGTTATGGCTGTATAGATCTGGCACAATAGTGCAATACATCGACAAAGAACATCCTTCCTTCAGGAAAAAAAGTATGCCCTACCACCCTGGCAAGGGACAAATTCTAGACTCAATTCAAGTTCACACGTCATATTAGCAATTTAACTAGGTTTATTACCTTCTAATTGTTTTTTAACTTCACTGGCCATTGCCATTATATTTCTGTTTGCCGTCTGTGTGCATAAAATCTTAGATCAAATCTGGTCAAACTTTGATCCAGTTTGTTACTCCCTTGTAACAAATTATATTTTACTTTGTTTTGTGTCCACGTCAATGGTTTGGTGGTAGTACAGTGTGCCTACCACCCAAAAGACCAGGGTTCAAGTCCCTCCTCGTGGGGGTTGCATTAGGTAGCTGACAACTTTCAACATGGAATCTGCTTAAAGTGGGAGAAGGTTTTGCCATTTTTTATTTTGCGTCCCACACTGCTGATTCAGATATTTAAATCATTTCCACTGCTTCAAGATCTACTTCTCCAAGTGCAAGGCATTTCATAAAGAAATGCACTAGTTTGCAAGCATCTCACATAGAAATGAACTAATTTGCTGTCCAATCCTTGTTTGTGGTGTGGCCCAAAATACAGATAAAAAATCGGCCATCCACTATTTTGCCTAAACGACTTTTTCTGAAGTTGATGCATACACCGGGATAAAATTTACTTTTTATATTTCATCCTAGATAATACTCTCTTTCGCAAAATTTAAGGCAAAGGTCATTGCTGACAGCCTATAAAAAACACAAGAGTGTGTGCCCAATATGAATTTAATAGGGCTGTCCATGTGATACCAAATTGTGGTACAAACAGGTCCGTAAAACTCCAGTAGTAAAAAAATGTATGTTCAGTCTTCCACACAAAAAGGAGCCACATATTGATCAAGAAGCTAAAACATATATATAATGGAGCTGTACTCTGCGTCGGAACCTAAATAGGGTGTATAGACAATACTAGGTGGGGTCGATGTCATGATTTGGTTGATTTAAATATAGAACTACCTTGGGCATACCCAATTTTAAAAAAAAATGGCGAAGCATTCTCCCGCTTTATGTAGGGTCAGCTACATAGATTCTTGCTCAAATCCATGTTGAAAGATCTGACTATTTTTGACACTGGTTGTTCGCTACCTAACTCAACCCCTACAAGGAGGGATTTGAACCCTGATCTTTCGGGTGGTAGACACACTGCGGTACCGCTAGACCATTAAAGTGGGTTCGCCTGAACAGTTTAGGTCATGTTAGATACAAAATATTTAGGTCATGTTTACAGTTTCTTTCAGTATTTCCTCGTTCACCTGAACAACTACTATAAGTCTACTATACAGCTTCTTACACCTTCGGGAACAATAGTGATGAGCCTTCTCAGTTGATCGCCAAAACTTTAAACTCTCTCATCATAATCAATTGTTCTGTACAAACTCTTTCAGGTGATTATTGACAATCAAAGTTCATCCCATCATGTTTACTTTAGCTCTAGCCTCTAGTGACCTCTACACATCTACGTTAGGTAACATAGTACTTAGCCCCATATAACATGAAACCCCAATCAGTATGAGTTGTGTGTGACCATTCAATATAATTTGTTTATGTTGACGTTATCGGATAATACTGTCATAACGTATTTCCCTTTTTTAAATGCATTTCCTTGTTCTCTATTTGTATGTGTAGTTGCTCGTGGTCTATTATGCAAATGCCTCCGATTGGGCTTGAGGCCTTCACGTTATATAAGAATAGCCATACATATGGATAAATTTATTCCACTGCATTCTTATTTTTTCTCCACATGGTATCACGGTGATGATGGTACTAGATCAGCGTACACACCTACGTTCCCTGCCCCCCTACCACAAGCCTCGTCGTCTTCTTTGCCCCCATCCCCGCACGTAGGGCTCCTCAACATGCACTGTCTCTTGTCAGTTGTCATGCACCAGGGCCTCCCCTCGCGTGTGTCGGTGCCTACAGCACTGCTGCACAAGGCTGCAACTCTATGCAGCCCCTGCAATCCCCATCTTGGCAACACGCGGGCACCTGCACCACCGCGCTAGCTTACAAGTCCATGCGTCGTCACCCAGGCACAAGCCCCAACGTTGCGCATGCATGTCACACAATATCCATGGTGCTTCAAGCCCACCGCATGGTGCTTCCAGCATCATCGTTCTGCACATAGTGCCCCAACGCATCCCCTTCCACGTAATATCCATCTCGCATACCTTGTGACTGCGGATTCTCATACGTAACTGACCTTATTATGGATTTCATTGACTATTTTCCCTGATCGTGATGGCCACGACTCCTGCCGAGACCAATCCCCTCTTTTCCACATCTTTTATGATCGTTCAGAAGACATCTATCAAACTCAAGGGCGTAGATATTATGTGCTATAGTCTCAAGCCTTCAAGGTATTCATCAACCATCATAAAAAATCTATCAATTCTAATGAAGGAACCGCTTCAAGAAAATGGACAAAGATTATAAGTCCCAGCTTGAGGACAACTATCGGGTCATGGCATGGATGACTAACAGCATTGAGTCCCACGTCGTTGACAATCTCCTCTACAAGGACACTACAAAAGACATGTGGGATAAAATGACACAAACCTTAGCAGACTAACAAGTCACAACTTGCAAACATCTGAATGTAGATTTGGTCCACTTCTCGAGAAGACTACTCTCGCGGAGTACTGCCAACATTTTACCAACCTCTATGAGGAACTTCCATCTTTCAACGAGCCTATTGAACCAAACATGTGGTAGAGAGATCTGAGTGAAAAGTATATAGACTAGTCTGCATCCTCGCTGTCAAATCGTGAAGGATCAGTTTCTCGCATCAGATACACTTCCTTCCATAAGGTCATCTTTAGATGTCTGCAATAGCTTGAGACATCTAATGGTCATACTCATCCTCCGTAGCCCACGGAGAACTCTGCTTTTCTGGCGCCATCTAAAAGAGGGTTATTACAGCATCGCGGGTATGGATCTAACCACGCGTCCGAGAGGTGTTGGGCAAAGTTTGTTAAATCACTGCAGACCAACGTGGCACACCGTTTAATTATACGACTATGATAGAGATATCCTCAAATCAGGAGGACAAACGGTCCAACTTTCTATTACATACTATTCCATACTCATGCAACTGCTACATAATTCTCCCACTTGTGGGAAAATACGACTTCAATCTCAGGTATTGTAACCAACTCTGCTTCTGCCTCAGCACCAACTTGGATTATTAATTCCAATGCATCTACTCACTTGATCGGAGAAGGTAGTTTGCTAACATCTTCAGAAGTACCTTCTTCTATTGTGATGTCGGTTCGTTTAGCCAATGAGGCTCATTCACCTATTACATTTGTTGGGAATATAAAGGTTTCCCCTATATTCAAACTTTCTGAGTTTTCCGAGCTCCCGACTTTTCATTAAGCTTATTGAATAGATTATGTGTTGAACTGAACTACAGAGTCATTTTATATGAGTGCTATTGATGAAGAATGTAATAGATGGGTAATTGGATCTCTCCAAGATCCAATTACCCAACTCATGTTTAGTCCCACATGGACGAGCAACGGGACTCCAATCTATCTGTGGGAATATATGAGGAGCCCCACACCCCTATACTCATTGAGAAATTCTAAAAGAAGATCCTGTCCTTCGAGTCATTTTCATGTGGTTTCAGAATGCTCCTTCGGGAGTAGGGTTCCACGTAAAATCCCAAGATATTTATGTTTTGATTCTTGTCTCTGATTCCGCTTCCGCGTTCTTTATATTTCAACATGGTATCAGAGCAATCAATTTTGCAGTTCGTTTTCACTCTGATTTTGTTCTTCAAGATTATATTTGTTCATGGAGGAGCGGAGATTCATGTTCAACGTTCGTTATCATTGGAGATTGGTTCATATTCATAATGTGTTCAAGTATGAGGGGCATCTAGGGTTCCTGATGGAACCCTAATTCTACATGGCAGCAAACAACTAAGGCCTCAACAACAATCGATTCCAGGTCGTAGATCAAGATCCCGAAGACATGTGGCTTTGATGGGTTCAAAGGAAATCTACTTCGAAGAAGACTAGGTCCAGCGCCGCCAAACGGTGACCAGCATGAGACATGGCACAATTTCCTTGCGTGTATCATAGCTGCAGCCGCACATCGACACCTCCTCGCGCCAATACCATCCCAAAGAAGAAAGAAGAAGAAGAGATGGAACACGACTTCCAAGCGCATCTCTAGGAGCCTTCCAGCAAATGCAAGGGTTCTTGGAACCCCAATCTCTTCCAGGTGCATATATCGCCAGTGGAAAACATCTCAAGCGGTGACACCCCAATCTTGTCCTATTGCACGAAGGGACCGCTCCCTCAAGGTTCGTCATCATTCAAAAGAATTAAAAACTCTCCATGTCGAACCTATAGAGGCGTTTCATTGCTCCATCATATGCATCGCTGACCCAATTCTTCAAAGTGGTGGCGACATGCTCCAGGCCTCTACTCCATGCAGCAGCGACACAGACTGGCTCTTGGCCCAACTCTTCAAAGAAGAAGAAGAGGAGGAGGAGGAGGAGAACCCATGGTGGTGCAATGTCATACCTCCAAGCACATGCCCTCACCTCCTGGTGGCGATGAGACCCACAATCCTTCTCCAAGAATTGCAACGCTAACTCTTTTTCCTCAAGATAGGGCGGTCGGTATACTTCGTGAGATGGGTTCCACGTAAGTAAACTCTGGTCCACATGGTTGAAAGGGGAGCCGAGACCCTTTAAAAAAAGAAAAGAAGCCAACCCTTTAAAAAAAGAAAAGAAGCCACGGAGCCCACAGGGGTTATTATCTCAGCATTTAAAAAATAGTGGAGATGCTTTGTTTGGGCCCATTGGGCTACTTGTATGCAAAAAGGGGGGGTTGATAAAAAAAGCATACAGTTTGAGAAAAATATGACTTTTTTAAGAAAAAAGGCTTTCGTACAAAAAAAAAAGAAGCCGTAAGAGATAAAAAGGAATTGTTGAGAAAAAAGAGCGACGGCTACAAAAAAAATGATTTGTACAAAAAAAAGAGAAGCACAAAAAATGCATGTTTTGTTTCTCCCAACTTGATCATCCACGCTCTTTGTTCAATCAAGTATGGGGGTAAGGGAGAGACAAAGATGGAACATATTCTTCATGACTTCTAATGTATGTCCATGACCGACAGACCGACACTCCAAACATCTACTTTTATCAGCCATCTTCACTAAGCGTCGTCTACTGCATTGCGGTGTCTCTATCCCTAACTACTACACCGTGATGGACTTTCTTCTTATATTGCGACTCTTCTCCAGGAACGACCTAGTATCACAACGACTACTACATGCACGACAAGGGTAATTCCTGATGGCCTGAGCGTCGCAGACCCATCATTAAGCGAGGTCTTCTACTAGCAACGAACATATGTTCTTCTCAAATGCATCGAGTGTTGAAGAATGTAATAGATGGGTAATTGGATCTGTTCAGGATCCAAAGGCCCCACTCATGTTTAGTTCCACATGGATGAGCAATGGGACCACGGTCTGTCTGTGGAGCTACATGAGGAGCCACACACACCATGTACTCATTGAGAAATTCTATTAGAAGGTCCAGCTTTTTAAAGCATTCTCTCATTGTTTCATCCTGCTCCTTCGGGGGTAGGGTTCCACATAAAATCCTATGATGTTTATATTTTGATTCTTGTCTCTGATTCTGCTTCTATGTACTTTATATTTTAATAGTTATTATTATTTTCACGACATTGAACGTTGCATATCTTTGGTGGCGGCCATGAGAAGAATGGCATGTATTATCTCGATATCCATGCTAACTCAATTTTTGTTGGTGGTGTCTCAAAATCTGTTGATACGTCTCTTTAGCATTTGAGTCTTAGCCATACCCCTACCAGAGCTTTCCCTCAAATGTTTCTTGGAAGATTGAGCCTTATAGTTCCTCACATTTCTCTTTAGTCCATTGTGATATTTGAGGATCCTATCTAGTTCGTACTGTGAAAGGTCTTTTCCTATTTTTTAAGATGATCATGGCAAATATTTAATTTGAGCCAATATTATAGCATATCTTCTTAGGTGTACATTGTCAAAATAATAGATGGGAAGGAATGACATACATTATTCAAGGTCATCGGGTTTCTTATTTAGTGTGAAACCATACATTCCAAGTAGTGGTAACTACATAAGAGACCCCGAAGGGTAGCATGACTCAATATAATAAAGAGAATAAAATAAAGAATAGATAATAGCTTCAACACTCCCCCTCAAGTTAGAGCATATCTATCAACCATGCCCAATTGGAAATCAACCATGACATGCGTTTCTTTAGCAGAGCCTTTGTGAATATATCTGCAAGCTGAAGGTTCATAGAGATATGTGAAGTAGTGATCTTCCCATCTTGTATTGCATTTCGAACTAAGTGGCAATCAACTTCAACGTGTTTAGTCTGCTCCTGGAATACAGGTTAGTAGCAATGTGTATAGTGGACTTGTTGTGATAGTATAAAGGAACATGAGTAGTAGCATGAAGTTCAAGCTCATGTAGAATAGAGATTAGACAAGTAATCTCACAAGTAGTTAGAGACATCGCGCGGTATTTAGCCTCCGCACTTGATTTGAAGACAACACTTTGCTTCTTACTTCACCATGTAACAAGGTTTCCTCCAACAAACATGGCATACCCCGTGGTGTATCATCTATCCTCAAGAGAAATAGCATAATCAGCATCTGTGTAGGTGGTGATGTCAATGTGGGCATTGGCCCAATAGAATAATCCTTTTCCTATAGAGTCATTCAAGTATCGAAGGAACAAGAGAACATCTTGCCAATATTTGTTGAGAGGCTTCTCCATGTGATGGATCTGCTCACAGCATATGATATATTTGGTCTAATGATAGTAAAGTAGAGCGGCTTGCCCACTAGGCATTTATATTGTGTTGTATCCTCAAACTCTGTGTCGAAAGATGTAACATGTTTCCACAACTTCGTTGGGATGGCAGATGGTTTGCTTCCAATGAAGCCAGCGTCTGCAAGAATGTGCGGATAATACTTCTGTTGTGATAGGTGTGGTCACTCTGCATTGTGTATAACCTCAATACCAAGGAAGTATCTGAGTTGACTAAGGTCCATGGAAACGAACACCTTCTGAAAGAAGACCTTGATGATGCAAATGAAAATTTTGCAACGGTAAAAAATAAAAATTTTAGCGGAGGAAAATATTTGGTGGAAGGAATTGTAGGATAGAAGAAAAGAACACTTGCCAGTTGCGAGGTATTTGGAGAAAGAACCGCAGAGTGCGCAAGGAGGGAAATGAGAGAAGGGGGAGAGGGATAATTGGAGAAAACTCTGATTTAGATTTAACTTCAACTGCTTTCATACAAAAACATTTGCTCCCTTTAGATAGGAGGGAAGAAGGGATTTCGATCAAACTTAAAAGGAAAGAAATAAAATATAAATCCTAACAAATTCTAATTTCCTCTAACATATCTAACAAATTAACTAATTAAATCCTAAATAGACTCTGACCAACTAACTAATTAATGTGAGATCACATGTGATCTCGTTATTTCAAATAAAATTGCATAGACTCAATAAAGTTAACATGATTGTAATTTAACTAGACTCTAATAAAAACGGACAAAAAATAAAAGTCTACATCAAAATTCATAATTGGACCAACTTCGGACGAAAGAAAAATTCGCCCCAATTCGGATTTCGCGCTACATCAGCTCTCTACCGCATCAAAAAACCCATCCCCTGATGACTGGCTTTGTCTTCAGGTTCAGTGCATGGATGCTTTATCAAAAAGCCCTCATTCTCGTGATGAAATAACATATGTGGTGCATACGACGGACTCCAGGTGTCGTTGGTGCAATGGTCAGCGTCGGCAACTTCACACTAGAAGAACATATGTGGTACAAAAGGAGGCACCCACATGGATGTCGCTCCCCTGATATGATGACTTAAGAATTGATGGGGTAACTTCAACTCAGGTAACAATGCATTTAAAGGAGCCATAAAGACTACATGGCACAAGTCTAGGAAAAGAGGAGATATAGGTAACATACTAGACCATAGGGTCCTTATATAGGCAATTCTCACATTCCTAATTATGATTGGAAAAGGTGGTGGCTCTAACTTTCTAGTTTGCAACACCTTTTTTCAAATATTATTCCACCAAGGGAAAGAGGTGCAACTTTCTACCCTTAATTAGGAGAGCTTCTTTCCCTTAACTTGGCCTTTTGGTAAAAGGTGTTTGAGTTGAGAACTTGGGCGTAATTTCTCCAAGCCTCTTTTGGAGACCTTGACTTACGAGATTGGCATCTCAATTGAGGCGGCAACTCTTGGACAAAGAAAGATGGCGTCGACAGCTTCTTACTCGACGAAGGCTGCGCGATTCCCTGCTACTCTGCGGATGGTGCTAGAGTAGGCGGTGGTAATGGGGGCGTATTCGGTGGTGGTGACGACAAGGACCTGGGGGAGAAGGTGGTGTTAGTGGTGGGGTGGTAATCGAGAGGAGGGGTGTGGGGGTAGGGAGCAGTGGTGGGAATCGCACGCGATGGCACGAGGAAGGATGTCGATGGTGGGCTTGGGATGCAGGGTGGGTAGGGTTGCAGGGAAAAGGGATTTCGGGGTCGCGAGAATGTTTGGCTAATGACGGAAGTTGCAACCGGACTGCGAGGGTTGTTAAGGGTGGAGAGGTGGCTTGCAGTGGGGGTGAGATGGCGGCAAGAGGTGATAGTGGGGGTACCGGTGATGGCGGTGGTGCAAGGGAGGTGAGATAGCTAACCTGTAGCATTAGGTAGGGAGTTGGAGGCTCGTGAACTTCCTGAACATCGGCTTTTACGACGGCTTTCTCCGGTTGTTGTTCCAGAGACTTGATAATTGTTGGATTTCGCAACGACATCGATAGATTTTGTAGCCTCGATTGAATATGGAGCAACATGGACAACACTTCTATATTCGATGAATGTGTTGGACGTCAATTTGAACTATATAATATTGGTCGATAACTCCTTGAATGTGTTGATGGATCGTCAGATCGTAACGACGATCTAAGGGCCATACTTTGATACCAAATGATGCAAGTGAAATTTTGTAACGGTGAAAAATAGAAATTTTAACGGAGGAAAATATTTAGTGGAAGGAATTGGAGGATAGAACTAGAAGAAGAAAATAATGTTCGATTGTAAGGAATTTGGAGAAAGAACCGTGGAGGTCGTGTGAAGGGAGAAGAGAGACGCGAGGAGAGATAAGTGAAGAAAACTCCTATTTTGATTTAACTTCAATTGCTTTAACATAACCCCTTGCTCCCTTTATATAGGAGGGAAGAGGGGATTACAACCAAACTTAAAAGGAAATAAATAAAATATAAATCTTAATTATCCTCTAACTTGCCTAACAAACTAACTAATTAAATCTTAAATGGACTCTAACCAACTAATTAATTAATTTGAGATCACATGTGATCTTGTTATTTAAAAAAATTGCAATGGACTCAATAAAATTAACCTGACCGTAATTTAAGTAGACTCTAATTAAAATGGACGGAAAATGAAATCCAATACGAAATTCATAATTGGACCAACTTCGGATGGAAGAAAATTTCGCCCTAATTTGGACTTTGATTGCATCGTTTGGTCTCTTAAATGCATGTTTTTTTCATCACTAGTAATCACCATGTCATCAACATAAAGAGAATGTATCACGATACCAGAAGTCCATCTGATGATCTCAGAGTAATCAGATGTCGTCTTATGGAAGCTACGTGAGCTTATCTTATACTCGTGTACTCTGCTTTAGGTTACAGATAGCCTAGCACATATACTTCCCCTCAACGGTATAACTCGGTGGCTGTACCATTAGATCTCCTACTCATGATCATCATAGAGGAAGGCATTCTTGGCATCTAACTAAAAAATCAGTCAGCTCTTATTGGCAGTAACACAGGTAATCGTATGGATAGACGCTATCCTGGCCACTAGAGAGTAAGTCTCAATTAAACACGCCAGAAGTCTGGGTGAATTTCTTTGCCACTACTCGAGTCTTCAATCCGTCTATTGATCCATCTGGAACATGTTTGGTCGTGAAGATCCATCTACAATCTACAAGAGCAACACTTGTGGGGCATGGAACAAGATCTCAAGTGCCCCTTGACACAAGAGCATATATATCCTCGTCCATAGCTTGCTCCCAACCAGGATACTGAAGAGCTCTATGATGATCTTGTGGAAGAAGTACATACATAAGAGCATCCGTAAACGCCATGTCATATCTAGATAATCTATCAATACAAAATGTGACATATGGGTAGAGTACATTGCCTTTTGATCTTTCTTAGAGCAATAGGAGGCTCAATAGAAGAAGGATCATCCATATTCGTAGCATCCGAATTAGCATCAAGCGAGGAAACATTAGTTGCATCTCAAATGCATGTTTCTCCCTTAGTCCCTCCTATGGTAAACATGTAGTATAGGAGGGAATTCCAAACTCCAACACTCTCAATAAAGAAACCGATCTTCGTAAAGAATGAAACATCTGCAGAGATAAAATAACGATGGCTACCTGGATCATAACATCTGTATCCCTTCTGGGTTCTAGAATACCCCATGAAGATGCATTTGATTGCACGAGGAGAAAGCTTGTGTTAAGCATGAAAATTGAGAATAAAACAAGTGCAACCAAAAACCAACGAAGGTAGCAGAAATGGCTTATTACCGGTACGATTTAAAAAGGTCAGAGGCGGTTCGAGATGTTTTCCCAAAATGTGAGGAGAGGCATAAGTCTCGAGGTGGTCGAGGCATAAGCCTCAATTTTAGGGGGAAAATAAAATTGGCAAAATACATTAAATTATACATAATAAAATTTAAGTTTTGCAAAAAAAATATTCAAAAACAATTTCATACTAGTAAAAGATAAAACAAATAAGTGATGAAAGTATTGTAAGTTCAGAAAAACTAATATTAGACATGTGACTGCTTCAGCTATTTACAGCAAAACGCAATAGTTATTTTACTCCATGTGTTTCTTTTCAACTGTATTTCTTCATATATGTGATAAATATTTTAAGAACAACCAAATAACAACATCAAGTTGCGAACTTGCAACTAGTATAAAACTTTAATTAAAACTCAAACACAATCATGCATGTTGTGTACAACAGAACAAGTATGTGTGGATGCAATATGATAAATTAAACATGATATATATAAGATCAACCAGTTTCACTTGTTTCAAGCAATCTCTTCCCTTTGAATGGACTTATTTTATAGAAATGTGTTAGTTTAGCATGGAAACAAAAACACTTGCGTAAAGATATATAATGTTTAGAGCAAAACAAGGTCATGTGCAAAGCACATAACCCAAAAGTAAAAAAAAAACCATGCGCTTGAGGCTAACGCCGCAGCCTTGCCTCGGCTGCCTCATACGCCTCAAAGTACTCTGAAGCTTACGCCTCAGAACTTTTGGGTGAGGTTTAAGCCTCGAGGCACTTTTTGTCGAAAAACGCCTCGAGGCTTGCCTTTTAAAATAATGACTGTAGAGATAGAGCAATGAGAATAGAGAAGAACCTCCTAATATGGATGAGGGAACCTGGTTAATAAAATAAGTTGCATTGAGAATAGAATCATCTCAAAAAATTTTGAGGACATTCATCCGAGTAAGCGATGTCAAGAATCTGATGAAGTTTTCTGCAATACCATTCTACCAGAGTTAAGGAAAACAATATGCGTATGCATTCGGACGGCTCACCGAATGCCGAAAAAGCCGTATGCGGGGGCGTATGAGGGGTATATATACTTCTATGTGTTTTTCATTTTTAATTTAAAAATAAATAAATATCTATAAATAATATTATTACTGAATTTCTATATCAAAGTGGAGGTAAAGAAAATCTATGAAAAAACATTTCATGTTAGATGGTTGAGGAGATATCATTAATTACCTAACATTTAATCACAAAAAAATCGTCATAAAAACTTTGCATATTAGATGATTCATAATAACAAAACTTCAATACACATGTAGATTTGCAAGACATGAGCAAAACCTCAATCGACATATATTAAAATATTAAATGATACATTGCATATACTCATGAAAACAATACATGAGAGAACATTGCATATACATAATGGCATAATGCATTCAATTGTATATAAATACATCGCATGTTCTTACAATTGAATGGAGGAAGAGACGGAGCTACGAACGTAACCACCTGAATGAGAGGATTGGAGAGTTGAAACTGTTGGAGGCTAAGTCACCAAGTCGTAGGAGCAGTGTAGCATCCGGTTTCCAATCAAACCTGAAGTCGTCCGATTTTTGGTCTAATGAACCCAAAAACGTTGTCGGTCAATACTAAACAACCTAAAACGACCAATTGATCATAAATCAAAAGTCGTTCGGACGAAATCGACCAAAAATCGGTCCCTTTGCAATGCGTGCCGTGAAAAGCCGCGACGCAAATTCGGAAACCGCGAAACGAACCGGGACCGTCATTAGATCCGATTCGACGATACAAGACCAACGGAATCGACCGTTCGTCAATCGGAGGTCGTTTGATATTTGTAAATCGTAAAATTTAACCTTAAACAAAATCCGTATCCGAAAATTCCGAGTATTTAAAACTCGACCGAAAGTATATGAATATTATACTCATATTGATCGTCGTTCAACGACGATCAAAACGAGATATTTCACGTTGGAATCCGGCAACCAATGCGCGAACGCCGTCAATTTTTTGATATGCGAAATAAAAGGAATTTTTGGAAAAAAAAATCAGACTGTGCACAGCCTGTGCACAGTCCAGCCGTGTATTTTTTTTCTCCCATTTGTCTTTCTCCTCTTTTCTCTCCTTATAACACATGCCACAATCCTATTTTCCACTTGGCATTAAACCTTGAACCATTCTCTCTCCCTTTTCCCTATAAAAACAACCCCATCGAGAGAAACTCCAGCCCTTTCTCTTCTCCTTCAGCTTCAAGTACAGCTGCAAACCTTCTTCATCCTCCTGCTGTTCTGCTGCAAATTAAAGCAATTGCATGTCATCTTGACCCAATTCAAGGTACATTCATCCCCAATCATTCTTCTTCCCTTCTCCATTATTCTTCCCATCTTCTTCTCTCCAACATAAAAGCTCAAAGCTCCTCCAGATCTTGTTAATGCTGCTGTCCAGCCACTGTCAGGAGCAAAATCTGCAGCTGAAGCTACTGCCTTTCATCTCCTGGAGGCTCCTGCAGTCTCCCCTCAAGCCATTGAAGCCTCCCTTGTTGCTGGAGCTTTCTCCCAAACCTTCAAAACAGCTCTCCATGCTGCATGCAACCATTGATTCTTCCAAATTTGAAGCAATCTAATCAAAGGTACAATCCTTAGCCTCTTTTGCTGCCATGCATGTTTTGGCCTCTCTTGAATATCCATATGTGATGCATTGTTATTGAAAGTTTCTTGAAAATTTAGAAAATTCTCAATCCAACTGTGGACTTCACTCTCTGGTTAACTTTTACAATGACTAAATGATGCTGGAATATAGTGTAAAATATATATATAGATAGGAGCATATACAAGCACTCTTTCTTTTCATGCTCGCAAGTTTTATATTCATAGACATGTTTTTGGGCTAATTATTTAGATATGTGGGAACTGCTAATAGAGGAGCAAATAATATAGGATTAAAGTTTTGAATGACAATGATAGAGAATATAGAATAGAATATACATGGTTAAACAAATAACTCAAAGCAAGCATGGAAACAAGACATGTGGTTTGGTGATTTAGATGCTTGCCTTCATATTAATTCAAAAAAAATTGAATTTCAGTAGTATAAATTGAACAGTGTATACTGTATAAAATAAATGGAAATTCTGTACTGTAAAGAAAAATATAAGTTAAAATTTTGGTAATATATAAACAATGTATAGCCGGTACATATTAAATTAAAATTCTGTAAAGTAAAATATAAATTAGAATTTCAATAATTGTATTGCAGTTTTAAATATATATAGTCTGTGGCATCTCTAGGAATTCCAATGGTGGATTGATGTTAAAATTTCATCCTACGTTCCTAATGGTTAGGTGTTATATATTACACTTTTGAAGTAGATTCAGATTTAGATTCATGAACCCAAGATGTCACAATCAAAGTGCTTTCGTCTAAGTTGACTTGCAAGAGAATCTACATACCACAATTCTCCAAATTATGTTCATGAAGAAGAATGTTCCAAAGATTGAAAATTTTGATGCAACTATCCAAATGCATGGTTTGGTAGACACATCAAAGCAATATAAGATTTTGATCATATGATTAATCAATTTTTTTTGATGCCTCATTCTATAAGATCTATCGCATATTAAGTTGTTGAGATATGGGTAATTGGATCATCCCAGGGACAAATTACCACATCTATATATTTAATCCCACATCCATTGTTAGTGGACTCCAGTCTATCTGTTGGATTATATAAGAAGTCTCACATCCATCGTATCTGTTGAGAGGAAAGTTAATAAAAACATCACCCCTTTAATGCGGTCCATTCGTGGTTCCATCCTTAGAATTAAAATTTATGGAATTTATAAAAGTTAAATTAATCTATGGAAGTCTATGATCATTATGACTACTAATTTCATAAATTGATCCTTCAGTATGAATCATTGTTGATAAGTTATTGACCACACACATAGATCGATCAATTATTAATGCCGGTCATGATGATCCTTACACATGACTGTGCGAGGGCGCGGTGACCCTCAACTGGGCGGAGGAAAGGAAGCCCAGTTTGGGCAGCGGCCGTCAAGTGCGCGGGTCTAGGATCCCAGTCCCTTTTCGGTTTTTACGCGAGCTCGCTGTGTTTTTACGCCTCGTTGGGATCCGACTTTAGACCAGTTCCGCTGACCCTGTCTATTAGGATACCCAGGCGGGGATCCTTGGTTTTTCAATTTTACGTACGAGCTCGTCCGCCCGTACTAGTCGGGCAGTTTTCTAGAGCGACTTTTCTAGGGAGTCTCTCTCACCCGTCTCAGTGGCGTAGTTGGGGAGTAGACCTATCCCTCTATTGGACCGCGCTTCCAATTAGAGGGCGAGACGGAAGAGCCATTTGTAGGCTTCTTCACCGCTTGAGTTACTTCGCCAAACAGACTTGGCGATTCTATATCTAGATCATCCATATCTACATCTACAACATCTGGAGCTATGTCTAAAACATTGAAGTTAGAATTTGAGAAGTTATGATCAAAAGACCATTCTCTCTACCCAAGAATTTGAATATATTAATAGATCTCTACAATCTCAACTTTTACATTTTTTCACTCGCCAACTTGATCTCTAAGGAAATTGATATATGCATTCACACTCATACACTCATGATTACGAAATTGCTATATAAATATGACATATGGGAAATGCCGGGTTCTGGGGGAAAACATTAGAAACGCATTACAAACAAACCCTTTTTACTTACGCAAGTAGAGGTAGATTTTACTTATACCACCTTTCTACTTGCCTGCTTTTGTACATATTAAATGTCAAGTTATTTTTATAAATTTTAGGGAGGTACCAGCAATGGCTGACGCCTCTTCTTTCCTATTTGTGTGTGTGGCAGGCAAACAGCCTGCAGCTCAGTAGCTATATGCTTCCAGGAGACAGAGTATATACAAGACGGTATGAATTCCTTGTCTCAGTTTTTGTTCAAATAATGATGTAAATGCTATCTCTTTTGTATCACTCTTTGGGATATATGATGTAATGGAAGATCCTTGTATACGTTGTAAACTGATATGAATATTAATGAAAAGAATTTTGGTGCCATATTGTCTCTTGTACTTGTGGTCATGTGTTGAGAATGAATGTCATAATCGCGCGAAAAAAATTTCCTGTATTTGTGCGACTTGTGTGATTAATTGTGAATGATATATTGCGAAATGCGCGTAAACGGGTACCCGGATCCTGAGGGGTTCACAAGCAGCATGCGGGGCATATGTCCATAGGGCGCATAATGCACCGGTTAATATAATCAGTTCGATTTGCATGCCGCACGGGCATATGCGACGGCATATGCAGCATGTGCGGCAGATTTATTAACATTGCATTCTATTGTGAGGTGTGGGGGCATGATGTCTAATGTATGGTATTCTGAGAATCAAAAAAATAAACCAAACCCATTTGCATGAACTCAAGAGCATTATCAGACTAAATTATTTTAATGTAGCGATAAAAGAAGTTTCGAACTCTGCAAAGAACTTAACCTAGTTGTTGATCTCTGATCTTTCCTATATAAGGTAGACCCATGAACTCCGACTTTAGTCATCGACACTGTTGTAAAAGTCGGCCGACTAGGCCGATTAGTCGGCCCGACTAGACGAGTCAATGGGCTAGCCAAGTCGACTAGGCCTAATCGGCCATTAGTCGGTCAACCCGACTAGTCAACCTAGTCGGTTGACTACAAGGCCGACTTTTACATAGAGTTTTTTTTAGTTTTTTGATTTTTTTAAAAGTAAACTTATTCTAACATGCTTAATGTTATATATAAAGAAAATTACTTCTTTTACTTCATTATGATAGTTTAGAAAATGTACAAATCAATGTAAATATATTAGAATATGTGTACAAAAATTGATTTATATATATAAAATAATTCAAAAAATTCAAAACCGACTAATGGCCAACTAAATATGATTATTCGTCGGACTGCCGATTAATCCTTAGTCAGTGACCCCACCGATCGAGTACCAACTACCGCTTTCTGCAACCTTGGTCATCGATGAAAAGAACAAGGTAGATATGTCCATGCTAGGGATGAAAACGGTCGGATACAGATAGGAATATAGGTATGATCATATCCTTATCCATTATGCGAATGCGGATACGAATATTGGCGGATATGAAAAATATGTTACCATATCTTAAAATTGGATATGAATGTAAAACAAATAGGAATCGGATACGAATACAATAGAAATTTTTAATAGAATAACTAAAATATACATGTTTAGGATGGTTAAGACATAAAATAGATATATCAAATATATTCATTTCATAACAATTATATCAACAATGGTTAATGCAATCATAAAATATTGCTATAACTATACTTATGTATGAAAATGGTTATACAAATACGAATGTGAATATGAGTGAATATCAAAGTGATATCCATATTCGCATCCATTTTAAAACAAATACGAATACGAATGTCAAAATATGTATAAAATGAATACGATAGCGGATCGGAAATGAATATATTCATATTCGTTTTCATCCCTAGTCACTGCAGTGGCACATATTGGCAAGGACCCCATACATCATAATGAGCAAGATCAAACAGAGACGACTTGTGTGGCTCAATTCTTCGAGGAAATGATGGCATGTGATATTTTCCAAACTAGCAGGCCTCACATTCAACGGCTTCAGAGCACTGACTTCAGGGAACATACGATAAAGAGCACTAGCAGAAGGATGTCCAAGTCGTAGATGCCAGAGAAAAGGATTTGCAGTAATAGATGCATCTCCAGCAAAGAGAGTTATCAAATACACCAAGATAAAAAGTCCATGTTTCTCATAGCCTGCAAAGATCTGCAACGTCTGAATGTTCTGGAAGTAGCAATGGTGCGGTCAAAAATAATCCAACAATTTAGCTCCTTGTATAATTTAAGAACGGACAACAAACTTAGAGGAAACTCCGGATTTCAATCTAGAGGAGAAATCCATTCTGCTTATGATAGTAAGGTAGTGGGAGAGAGATCCATTGGCCAATTTAACTAATCTCACAGAAACAGATGGTTGAGAAGAAGAAAGAGAGTTTTTTTCTCGAGAAGTGAAACGGGTGAAGTCCCATAAATTGGAACTCACTGTTAAGTATATTTCATTAATTAAAAAGTATAAAAGAGTACATATTCTTACAGACTCCACAAAGTACAGACGAAGAAAGAGAGTTTCCATCATTAGTCAAATGGTTTGATGCCCCTGAATCAATGACCCATTGATGAATAGCTAGTGGTGCCACATTAGCAATAGCAGTGGCAAGTCCAGTGGATATATAGTAGCAGAAGCATAAATAGTATGCTTAGTTTGCATCCTATGGCTATTTCTGAGAAGTTGCACAAGACGATGATAATCTTCAAGAGATAATGATGTCGGAAAGTTGAGGGATACGATTGAGGCAATTGATTTTGCCTCTAATGATCCTGTAATCATATGTTGTTGCTGATTCGGGTTACATGATGTAGCACTAGCACTAACTCTTCAACACATCAGAACATCATCAAACTGGAATTCACATTTCATTCTCGAATTCGGTCCAGAATTGCATTCCAAAACAGATTTCGGATCAGAATTCAGTGTTGAATTCAAAAATCGGATCAGATTCACATCAGAACTCACGCATTTCAGAAGAAATCACACAATTCGGTCTGCAAGTGCATTTCAAGACAGATTTCACATCATATTCATATTGGAATTCACAAATCAGATCCGAACACTAGGATTTCAGATCAAATTTGAGAAAAAACGCAGCATTTAAGAGATGCTACATATCGGATTTCAGAACAAGCACAGCGTTGTTGCGGTGCTACTGTAGCGACGCTATCCTAGTGATAGTCTCATGTAGCCTAGGGCTTCCTATGACGATGCACAACAGTAACAACAGTAACCCGGAGATTGCAGCAGCAACAGGTGGAACGAGATTGACGATGAGAGCTAGGAATTGAGTCAAAAGAGGCAAACGCTCCGGTCTAGGACAATCGCTCTGATACAAGGTGAAAATAACAGAAGGGAAGGAATGCCATACTTTATTCACGGAGTATGGGGTTTCTTATTTAATGTGAAAAGCGAGAGCTCAAGTAGTGATAATATACAAAAGATACCAATTGGTTACATGCCTAAATAAAATAAAGAGAATAAAATAAAGAGAAGATAATCTAATAGCTTCAACATAATAAAAAGAATGGTCAGAAATCAATAATACTATCAAGTCTTTTCAGTTTATAAAAACATATTTCTTTACTTGTGCTAAGACTTTCATATTTGATAATGCTCTTAAGCTAGCTCAACGGGATTTGATCACTCTCGTTGCCACTCAAGGAACCCATCACCAAATTTCCTATCCATACACCACGCACCAAAGTGGAGTGGCAGAAAAGGAACTTCGTCATCTTCTGGATATTGCCAGGACACTCGTCACACACATGAGAATCCTTAAAACTGATTGGGGCATTGCTATTCTTACTGCCAAGTATCCTATCAATCCGGGTACCCTCTTCGATTCTCAATGGAGTCACTCCCTTCTCTCTTTTTCAAAGATGTGGAACAATTCCCTCTGGCTTAAAGGAGCTTTGGTTGCACCGCCTTTGTTCACAACTCCCATACTATTGACAAGTCGTCTGCTCATTCAAGTGTGTCCTTGTGTACTCACGAACCCAAAAGGGTACAGGTGTTATGATACTATCAGTCATCCGCTATCGCATATCGGTAGATATCACCTTCTTCGCACAGACTAGTTACTGCACTCAGTCTGTTGGTGATATTCCCTTGGAGCTTCCTCCTCCGATTGTCTACAACAGGAGGCCCACTGTACATACTGATTTAGTTCCTTTAAATGTTCCTTATTTGTAGGATGGTGTGCCTTCTTCCAGTGGCCTCACTAATACAAATTTGAATGCTCCTCAAAACTCCCCATTGCATGGCAAAAAACCAAAAGGCAATGTACTCTACACCACTAGTCACATTTTACTTCTATAGCCAGATGTGAGAAGAGTTTTACATATGCTCTCATGGCAATCATTGTTCATCATAATCATCATAATACCCTTCAGGATCATGGTTGGAAACACGCCATGAATGAGGAGATGGATGAGCTTACTTCTAGGGGCGCATGAGACCTTACACCATCTCCAACATGTATGACCCTTGTTGCATGCAGATGGGTTTTCAAGACCAAACACTCTCCATATGGCTCTATTGACATATTGAAAACAAGGCTTCTAGTGAAAGGCTTCATTCATACCTACGATGTCGACTACTTTAAGGCATTCTATCTTGTAGCAATGATGTGATCTATTCGTACTATTCTATATGTAGCAGCCAACCAAAATCGTTTCATCTCTCGGCTTAATGAGAATAACACTTTCCTCTACGGTGACCTAAAGGAGGAGGTTTACATGACAAAGCCACCAAGTTATGCCGACGAAGGGAATATGTATGTCGACTATGTAATACCAACTGCAATCTAAAGTAGAGTCCACGAGCATGGTTCGACCGACGTACTTTTGAGATCAGCTCTCAAGGTTTCCATTAGACGGTAGTTGACTACTATGTTTTCGTCAGACGAAGGTCCGAAACTGTAATATTTGTTATTTATGTTGATGACACAATTATCATTGGTGATGACAAAGCAGGCATTCTCGATGTCACCAAGGACATTGGTCAACTCAAATACCTCTCACGCATTTAAGTGATACATGTTGCAAAGGGATTACACTGGTCACTGAGAAAGTATTGTCTGGATATCCTTACATCGATGTAAACCATAAGGCATCCTAGTAGAGGTAGAGAAACATATTACAACTACGAATCATGTGTTTGAAAACACTATACAGTATAGAAGCCTAGAAAGAAAGCTACTTTATCTCACGGTCTTCACTATAATAATTGCCAAGAATTTCTTTTGATCCTTCAATACTTGAAAAACTCTTCAAGCAAAGACCTCATTTATGGGGTTAACTATTAATATATTATACTAACATCATCGCATATGCAGATGCTAATTAAGCTAGTTCTCTTGAGGATAGGTCGTCCACTACTGGTTACAGCATGTGTGTTGGTGAAAAATAGGTTATATGACAAAGCAAGGACCCAACCGTTGTTTCAAAATCAAGCGCAGATGCAAATTGCAGAGCAATGACTCAATCCACATGCGAGGTTATCTAAACTTGGACTCATCATGCTGCAAAATAGATCCATCAATTTCCCCATTTATTCTATGACTCAAGCTCCTCTCCACTTTAGCCAACCTACATTTACTCTATGAGTAACATCTCCATCAATTTCCCCATCAAGTTGCAAAATAGATCCCAAGTATTTAAAAATATTTTCTGAATGTTATCATTACCAATCTTCACCTAGATTCCTTCACCATTGCTTCCATCAAATGTGCACTCCGTATATTCATTCTTAGCCCCACCAATACGAAATCCTTTAATCTTCAAGGCATATCTCCAAACCTCAAGCTTCTCATTTACTTCATCTCTAGTCTCATCGATCAACATAAGATCATCAGTAAATAAGACACACAATGTATCTCATCCTAAATGTAACTAGTCACCGCGTCCATAATCGAGTAAAATGGAATGAACTCAAGGTTGAACCTCGATGCAAACAATTGCTGAAGTCAAAATAATCGGTCTTCCCAAACTGGATCCTTACACAAGATGAAGCCACATCATACATATCCTTTATAAGGTTAATGTAAAGGACATGTACTTGTCTCTTCTCCAAAACTCTCCACAGTATCTCTCGTGGGATATAATCATAAGCCTTCTCCAAATCAATAAAAATCATAAGGAGGTTCTTCCTTTTAGCTCTATAAATCTACATTGTTCTCCTCAACAAGTGTATAGCTTCAATAGTCGGGTGACCTGGCATGAATCTGAATTTGATTTTTTTTACTTTAGAAACATGCCTCAACCTTCTTTTGAACACATGTTTCTAGATTTTCATAGTATGACTCATCAGCTTGATACCTATGTAATTCGAACAATTTTAAATGTCTCATTAATTTTTATAAAGAGGCACCATAATGCTTCTCCTCCATTATTCAGGCATTTCCTTGCTTCGTGAAATAACATTAAATAAATTTGTGAACCAAGTCAAACAACCAGTCTTCCACGTATCAAATGAAAATTCCATCATTAACACACTCTACATGTGCCAAGGATTTTGGCAGTCCCCTCTCTATTCCATAAGGCATGGCAGATTTCGTGGAGTTGCTTTCTACTATATGCTCATTTACTTGTAACGGCATCTCAACGTTTTCTTACTTACTGATGAAACCAAAAGCTCTTCTGGATTTCAACCAACCTTTGCATCAGTAATCTGTTACCAAATGTAAATTGATTTTTCCTCATTTGTCAATAAAAACATGCCCGGAGCTCTATGAAGCGCCTTTCTTTTGAAACGCAATAGGAATTGAAGCTCCTCGACTTCCAGGGACTCCCTGCAGCACTTAAGTTTTTTGTTGGCTTACTACAGCAAAATGTTGTTTGCAGAAAGCATGCATCAATTACTACTCTTCGTTGTGCTTCATCATCAACTCATCATGCATCAAGGTTTCGGCTCTTATATGTGCTTCCTCAAGTTATTTATTAGAAAGACAAGAGATGAGGGTTCAAGCTAATTATTGACAGAGACAGGTAATGTAAGGAAGTTGTTTGTCAACATTCCTGAAAGTATCACATTCTATATATTGTGTGTACTGTAAATCCATATCAAGGACTAAATGATACCATATTTTTAACTAAAACATTATTGAAAATTAACAAGGACCCAAACACTGATCCTGTCATAATAATTACAGTTCCAGCTTCCAACCCAAGATAATCTAAAAAGGTAGCAAACCAGAAGTACATACCAAAACTCGCATGCTTCAAGTGCAACTTCGTCATCAGAGTCCTTGTTGGCTTGCATCATGTACTCAATCACATTCCTCAAATGTGGCTGCCACATGACATCAACAATCACAGAAGCACACGTTAACAACACCAGTCAAGGATGATAAAAGACGATACACACTAACACCACAACCAGTATTTGTCAGTACTAATGCTGCAAATTACTGTAGCAAGCAATTAGCCTCTCTAAACCTTGTGAGGGGTAAAATTTAGATTGTATTTATTGAAAGTTTCAAATTAAATGCGAAACTGAAAATTAATACAAGTGATGAAAAAGCTTAGGACAAAGGAAAAAAGAGCGCTAACTGCTCCAGAATAAAGAATGCAAACTACTGAAGAAGAAATAATAAAGCGATGCTCCAAAATAATATGACTAGTACTACATATAATTTTTAACCGATAGGATACTGACAACGTATAAGAAGTAAGAACCTATCACTTCAAAACAGCCTATAGCTCCATAAAGGATCTTTTTTTAAGAAAAAGGGGGAAACACGCTCCATAAAGAACTTATTGTCCAAAAAACATCACATTACTCCAAATAAGAGCCATCACTTCAGAATTGTCAATAGCCCTGGCTCCAGAACAAAGAAGAGGAGACTCCGGCATAAAGATTGACGAAGACAGAAAACCCCTTCTTTATCAAACACAATTCCCAAATTGCAGAAAGCAAAGGACCACAAAAGGTTACGTGTCATCTGAGACCTGAGGCCCACGGGCCCTAACACCAATAATAAATACTGACAACCACAACGAAGGGACTTCTAGCCGACCCTAGTTAATGTGGGAAAAGGCTTTGTTCTTGTTGTTATAACGAAGGGACTTCTGATTCATGTCGTTCCTCATTTTTTTTCCATGTTCTCTTTATCTCTCAAGTCTTCTAAGCTCAAGGAAGATCTAAGAGGATTATAACACAAACTTGTAAAAAATTAAAATGATGCATCAATACCTAAACACACAAATACGCACATTGATTGTGGGTGCAATTAAACTTGAGACAGATGAGTATTTTCCCTACAGGGGCAAGACCTCAAGAAAAATTCCCTTACATGACACGGGTCAAAATAGTTTTTCATGCTACGCATGAGCCGGTTGATGACCGATCTAGATCTTGTCCGATCAAAGGTTGTGACAGGATGAGGGTGAATGGGTGGAGGTGGGCAAGAGAAGCGGAGTGGAGTCAAGGTCTGAGAAGTGAAGGCATCTGAGGATGGAGGAGATCACAGGAGAGAGTGGTAATGATGAGTTCCAAACACTACCCTTGCCCGGTGGTGCTTCCAGACAGAGTTCAAGATATTGTGGCATATCGGCAACGTATTGCTGATAGATTCGAGAACGAGATGTAGGTATCAATATTTATATGCATATTCTTTTCCATGATATCGGTCAATAGCTCATAAGATATCGGTATATCGAGTCATATCACTCAAAATAGATGGATGCAATACAAATTTTCTCAGATATTGACCGATATCACCCATAATACTAAATCTGTGATATATCACCGTTGTATATCACGTAACAACGAGGAGGGGATTCCGATATTAGCATGTATATTGGTATATCGAGCAATATCTCATGAGATGTTGATGAAATATCAGTATTTCATCTCGTATGGGTTAAAATTTGATGTTTTACACAAACTTTCCACGATATTGACTGATATCATTCGATACCATCGATATCCAGCCCATGGATTGAAGTATCCCAATATATCGATAATATATCCATGTCAACAAGTCAGGGATACCGAGATTACCCTGGATATCCTTTTTACCAATATCGATAGATATCAAGCGATATATCGGTGATATGAAATTTTAGTATTCAGTGCAAACTTTCCATCATTTCGAGTTATTTCATCAGTATATTGTCTATATCGATGCTCTATCATCGATATCGACCATTTAGGTGACTTCCATGCGAGGAAAGAAGCTTGGAAAGTAATTTTTTACTCTTTAAGCTCTAAAAGTTGATTTGTTAAGAATTTCTAGCCACTCCCTATATTAGCACATTTGAGAAAAAAACTGCTACAAGTAAATAACCAATTTTATGATTTGTAGATATTAGTAATCTATTGATATGTATTCAAGTCAAGCTCTAGTTGGTATTGATTACCTTCAATTCATATAGAGATTATAGTCTCTAATCTATATTAGAACTTTTTTTTAAATAGCGATTATCATGAATGATGCACTTTACAATCAAATAAATTATTATACTCATTCATTTCTCTGATTTTGGGTATCCATTATGCTTTTGTTTATACAATAAATGGGGTGTAACATGTTAATACGTTAAATACAAATTCTTCATCTTTATAAAAGTGTAATGGTATGCTATTTATTGGCGTAAGAAATAAGCTTATTTTTATTCGTAAAAAATACTTTTCTAGGTTATTTTCAAAATTTTCATCGATATTTATCATATATACCAATATATCCTCGATATATCCAGATCTAGACTTATCGATATGACCTCGATATCGATATTTCAAACTTTGATTGGGCCAATGTTGCTCAATATCATCTTTTTTAATTGTTTTATTCATGATTTTTCTTTTGTAACTACTCCTAATATTAAAAAACATTATGATTTATAATGTTCTGGGTCAATATCGCAGCCCTGACACCCCTGCAAGGGGCACCGGGCACGCACCTGCTGCTTCTAGACCCCACCCTCGGCTCACTGATCGCAGGGAGACCATGTTTTGAATAGGGGTTCTCCCTTTAGCGATGGAGATGAAACAAAATTTATGCTTGTTATGAATGATGTTCTTTATAATTATGTTATTATATCAATTGCTTGTTTGTTTGATCTATGATATAAACTTTGTTTATACATGGTATGCAACGTAATAAGGAATATATAATGTTTCGATGCTAAATAAATTTCCTCTATATTTATAAATAAGTTTTTTACAATTGTGTTCCTCTTAGATTCAGGAATATCGATTATGGCCCTCCCTTTTTTGCAATATTAGTTGCGCCCCTACCATCTTAGGCAATTAACATTTCTGCCCCTTGAGTTAGTTTCTGTCCATTCCCTTCCCAAACGGACGTAATCTCAAGGGTACAAGTGTAATTTGAAAGAAAAAATAAGGGTACAACTGTAATTTTTTGAAAGTCAAGTGTACTAAATCGAGATTTAATTTGTATAAATCACGATTCGATTTATCTCATTAACGACAAAACTAACCGGATACAAGTGATAACATTGCAAGAAGGTAAGGGCACAACTGATATTGCTAAAAACAAAGGTGCATAACTCATATTACAAAATCTTAAAGGAAGCACAACCGTAAAAAATCATTTATAAATTGTCATGTGTGACTTTCTTATGTCCTGATTTCTCTCAGCCGTCAGCATTCAATACTCAACATTGACGTCAGTGACATGTGTGAGATAATGTGCATTGGACTATTAAATGCACCTCACTCTTGCATAAAAGTGTGTCTTTGTATGTTCTTTATAGTTTTAAGAAATAAGGTGATCTTACTTTATGAGAAGATCACTTTTTTTAGCCAAAAAACGGGGAAAACTCTCCAGAGGTGTCCGCCCCAAGCTTTTATTAGGATGGAAGTGTTACTGAAAAACTTACAACAACTAGGTCTTAAGGAGAGATCTAGCTAAATGGACAACATTCTCAACATAAAATCTTTATGAACTAAAAATCAGTTCATTACGTGAGAGCTAAATCGCCAAGATCGAGTGAGTGGGTGTCGTAGCATCGCCATCACTCTGAATTGGTCGCCCACCAAGGAGCTCCAAAAGTTTGTGTGGGAAGAAAGGTCCACCCGCAAAATATCCATCCCTGCCCAAATCTCTCGGTCCTGAGCACAAGAATAGAAAAGAAGGTTCAAATCTTAATCCTAAATGGCACACATCGAGCACATGGTGACACCCCCAGGATGAAGGAGAATCTCCTTGCCTTAGGCAGTACCCGACCAAGCCTGTGCAGCCAAAGGAAGACATTGATCTTCAATGCCCTTGGAGTCCAAATCAAATTACAGTCCTTGTCCCTATCAACCCCCGCCCTTTCATCACCACTTGTGAGGGCCTTGTAGGCCTTTCTCACATAGAAGAAGCCATCTCGCCAAATCTAGTGATTCTGCACACCAGTAGGTCCCGGTGCAGATGTCATCTGCTCCAACATATGCATTAATTCACTGAATCGTTGCTCCAATAACGAAGAGGATAAACACGAAACTCAATGCATGGCCACCGATGCGCCTCTCGTGCACATCTCCTGATCACCATCTAGAGCAAAAAGGCGAGGGAAGCACTCCATAAGAGGAACCCCACATCAATTATCCTTCTAGAACCAAAAAGATTCACCATCAACAACAATCGGGCGCATCTGCATCGAGAGTGCCTGTAAAACAGAGAAAACTCCCTTCCAAAATGCAGAGTGGTGGCGTTGAGACGAAGCCTCCAACCACAGTTGCACCCAAGTGGCGTAAATGTCCCGAAGAAGCCTACAGGCGAGGTCCTCAACGTGGCCACATAGCCTCGCCGCCCACTTCTACAGTAATGCTTTATTCATATCCTCCATCATGACAATGTCCAATCCACCATGCTCCTTCAACGAGGTGGTTGTCTCCTAATTCACCAAGTGCAGCCATCTCGACTGCCCACTAGGACTCTAAAAGAAATGATGCATACACAACTCCAAGTGGTTATGAATCCCAACCGGTAGGATCCTCAACGAAATGAAGAAGATTGGGATCACTAATAAAACTGCCTTTACAAGCACAAGTCCCCCCCATGCGAGAAACAAGAAGCCATCCACCCATCCAACTTCCACTCCAACTTTCAATCACAAGCAACCAATCGAATTACTTCAAATGCCCACTCAATCTCCGAATCACCAAGATCCTCAATCACTCCTCAATCTCTGAATCAGAAAGGTCAAACGGCACGAAGACAGACTACGCAATGTTCACCTCCGGCCAAGACAACTCATCGAAGACATCAAGCATGGTAACCATGGCCATGGCCTCGTCACAACCACCCTCAATGAAGAATAAGGTATCATCCGCGTATGGTAGCAAGGGGATAGAGAAATCCCATCTCGAGCACCTTGATGTCCTCCCACGAAGATCCAGCAGGCCGGTCATAATGGCAAGGACATCCACAGCAATAACAAACAACAGCGGCGCTAACCGACAACCCTGTCAAACTCCCCGTTGAGGCTGGAAAAAAAACCCCTCCGAACGCCCATCAATCAAAATAACGAGAGAAGACATAGTGACATCTCTTTACCCAAGAGATCCAAGTATCCGAAAAGCCACGCTTAAAGCCCAATCAATGCAATCGTATGCCTTAGAGAAGTCCACCTTCCAAGGAGACCTTTCACATCCATGTTCCTCCATTCCCCAACTATCTCTGAAGCCAAATCCACATTGTCCATCATCAACCGATCAAGGATGAAAGTGTTCTGAGCAGGAGCAATCAGATCCTCCAGGACGAGGCTAAGACGATTCGTCAATGCCTTAGCCATAATGAGATAAACCGCATTCAAAAACGTACTAAGATGGAAGTCCTCGATTCTGCTAGCCCCCTCCTTCTTAGGGAGGAGAAAAAGAAGAGACTTGTTTATCATGTCAAAGTCGTGGTTCCCGAGGCAAATTCATCCAATACCGCCAACAAGTTCAACTAGAGCACATTCCAAAACTCCTAAAAGAACACCATCGAAAAACTATTCGAGCGTGGCACCCCATCGGCGTTGAGATCCCATACCGATACCTTCAGCTCATCCAAGTGAAAGTCCCTAACAAGAGCAGCTCGTTGGCCAGGCGAGAGAGACAAGGCGTCCTGCCAAGCCAACACTGGCCCCCACTCAGCACGACACATGATGAAAGTAAACAACCGTCGCCCTGCCTACCTCTCAATCCCCCTACGCCTGGACCCCGCTAATCGAGACATTCTGAATTAAATTCTAACGATGCCTCCCATAGTCACTGCGAGAAGAATCTCGTGTAGCATGCCCCTCCTTGATCCATCTCTGTCTAGATCTCTGCATCCATTCCACCTCCTGCTTTCGGTCATCCTCAAGAAGAATCTGTTGACCGGCCTCTCTCTCCACCAACTCCAGTGCGGAGAGGTCCCTAGCATCCACAACCGATCCTATTTGGAAACAACCCTCAGGACCTCAGTACGTTGCACCAAATAGCTCTCCCGTACCTCTTTCTCGTACTTACATAGGTTCTACCTCAGCTCCAGCATCTAACGGAATAAACGAGCGATAGCTTTCCTATCCACCATCACAGATCCCCGGAAGTTCTCCACCAACTCCCTGAAGTCATCCTCTAGAAGCCAGGACTTCTCAAATCTGAAGAAAGAGAGACGGACCGAGCTCTCCCTCGAGGTCCACAAGATAGAGGTGTGGTACAATCTCGAGCAAGGTAAGGCTGAGACACAAGCCAAAGAAAATCTAGACATGAGATGCATTATACCAAGGAACCGATCAATTCTGGATCGGGAACGGGACCTAAGCCACACGTATCAACAGTCAGCAGTATTTAGAATGTCCAACTGGAGGTCACTCACCACCTCCGCAAAATCTTGAGAACCAACATCATGGATAACCCGCAGAAGAGGTCGTCAGCAGTGGAAAATGACATTGAAATCACCCCCAACAAGCCAGGCCTCAGAAGAGTAGAAAAGTCTGGTGGCTCGCAAATCTGCCCAAAGTTGCTAGCAAACCCTCAAATTAATGGGCCCACAGAGACAAGAGAAGACAGTACGGAGTTCAGAACTCATGTTCCAAAGCAGAACAGAAACGACATGGCTCCCCGGGAACTCCGACTCTAGGTTAATAAGATTACCACTCCGTGCCACCAGCAAACCACCTGCAGAACCCACAGATGGTAAGGCCCTAAACTCTAAAACATGAGTTCCCCATATTGAAGTCCAAAGATGCCTCGACCAGTCATCTATCTTCGTTTCTTGGAGGAAGAAAACATCTGTGAACCACTCCAACACCATCCTTTTGATCGTGCTCCGCTTTTATGGGTCATCCAGACCTCTTACATTCCAAGAGACAATCTTCATTACACAATAATTTTCTTCCCTTCTATAGTGGACCACGTCCGCATCTCTAGTGATAACATCCATCGAAAGCGTGTTGCAAGGCGGATGCACAACAAGTAGCTATGTACACAAGATGGACACCCCAAATGGCCCCAATCTAGGTCTCTTATGGGCGTAGAACTTCATGCCGGCCCCAATCTAGTCTCTTATGGGCGTAGAACTTCATGCTGTCACTCTCCTCAATGCACAAAAATGGCCTCGAGCGTAAGTGCCAGCCCACCACCATGTATGGATGCCTCGAGATCCGTGGAGCAGCCCCAACAACCTCAGCAACCTAGTGAGCCAACAGGCCAGCCCAATCAGCTACATCCAAGAAAGATGGTTGCAAACCACTCTCTCGAAAGACAGAGGTTGGAGGATCTCCAGTTCCAAGGCATGTGTCTCAAGCAGGGGGCTCAGGAACAAGACATGGTCCGACCACTGGCTGGTGAAAGTAATCGAGCCCGTGACGATCAGCAACTCTGCGGACACCTCCAGCGATGGAAGCACCATCCGGAAAAGCGAGGGAAGGTTTAGCGTAAAGGTTGTCCTCCACGGGTTTGGCATCTTCTAGTGGAACAAAAGATAAAAAATGAACATCGTTTCCACAACTAGCACGTCCTTAACCATTGCACCGCCCCCCTCTACCACGACACCCTCCTCCACTGAGAGATCAGCAGACATCGGCTCCAGATCCTTCACTTTTTAAGCAATTGCCAAGTTTCCCATTAACATCGTCGTTTCAGCTTGACAGAAACAGTATCGATATTTCGAATTTTGCTTCCAATGAAGATGCTCCAGGAAATGAGGAGCATGCACAACATGCCACATTGTATACGTCAGTGTTGAGGCATGTAGTGTGTGGATCTGAGGTTAGAAGCACTATCGAGGCTCCACTATAGAGGGCATAGAGGTCGAGCAGGACGCTCGTGCACTGCCTCGAGGGAAGGGAGCATAAGAGGGGTGCTCATGGCCAATGCTCCCCACCCCCCCCCACACACACACATACATACAAAAGGGGGAGGAGGTCGAAGAGGAAGAGGGAGGGATCGATGAAGAGAAAACAAGGGGGAGGGATGTTTTGGCATGGAATTAACAAGTGGAGAGAAATTTGAATTAAAAAAGAGAAAGGAGTAGTCAGCAAATCAATTACAAACTCCCTCATCTGGAAAAAAAATGTAACCCATCCTTGTATGGGAATTCTTTTCAATGTTATGCCCTTATGGGGGAAATACTCGATACAGACACCATTTTTTGTAGAACTAAGCCACCAATCCCTTCAATTGAAGAAATGTTTTTTCATGATTGTTTACCATCTACATTCAACCTCATTGCTTACTTTCTACGAGATTGATGGTTTATGTGCAAATATGTTCATTTTGTCATTAATTTTAAGTTTGTGAGTCTAGGAACTGAATATAATGAGCTCGTTAAAGTGAAACAATATTAGATACACATTGTTGAAACCTAAAATGGTGAACTCAATTCCAAACCATGGTTGGAGACGGTCAGGAGACAACCCTACTTTATAGGGGAAATGGCCTAATAGTCATTTTTTTAGGCTCAAAAAAAGGGGGAGACACTCTGCGGTGTTCACCCCAATATATTAAAAGGAAAAGAGACAAAGAGAGTTACAAGAATATTACAAAAAACAAGCAAAAACAAGACCCACAGGGGTTGACCGAGAGCGCAACAAGCAAAGATCAGCCTCAAAAAGCCAATGTAGGGCTACCCGGTACACCAGTCATCCAGAAGACGCGAAGAAAGGATGATAATGTTTTCCCGGTAGAACCGCTGGCCCGCGAAGAGGGCCTCATTCCTCCCCAGCCAGATGCCCCACAACCTTGCAATCGGAGCCAGAAAAACCTTCCTTTCCCTGCCCCTGATGCCCATCAAGCTCTCGCAAAAAGCAACCATGCTCTCCGAGTTGATCCAATCCAGATCAGCCCAAAGGCCCCGAACCAAGCTGCAGCCGAAGAAAAAGTGGTCGATGGTTTCCAGCTCCTCCTCACAAAGCCCGCAATTAGACCCTACGTTCGGAAAAAATCGGGCGCAACGGTCACGCGTTAAGAGCCTCCCCCTGCGAAGAAGCCATAGGAAGACACCAATGCGCTCAGGAAGCTTCATAACCCAGAGGAATCTGCAATCACGCAATAGAATAACGTCCCCGACCTGAGGACAGGGAGCAAGAGCCATATACGGCTTCCGCGTGGTAAAAAGACCATCCTTCCAAGACCAATGGTCTCGGCCATCATTAGGTTGGACAACGTTAGCAAGCCAGCGCAATGACGAGAGAAAATCATCCATACGTTGATCCGAGAAATTGGCAATAAATCGAGGACACCAGCATCCGTCCACCCAGCACGAGGCCACCGATGCCTCCTTATCATCCGCCAAAGCAAACAAACGGGGAAAGCGGTCCTTGAGAGTACCCCTTCCCAACCAATCGTCGGTCCAAAAACGAAATGATTCCCCCTTCCCCAACACCGGCTTAAAGAGGGAGAGATTTCGAATAAAAACATCCAACACACCACGCCAAAACAGAGAGAGGTGCTCGTAAGCATTTCCCCGTGTGAAGCCCATCATCTCCTCCCCCAGGAGCTCCCGCAGAACATTAAGCAGGAAGTTGTCCTCCTGAGTCCTGACCCCAGACCCTAGTCGCCCATTTTAACAAGAGAGCCTCGTTAACAACCTCCAATCTCAGCACCCCCAAGCCACCATCCTGCTTGGGCCGCGAAACGTCATCCCAAGCCACCAAATGAACCCCCCTTCCCCCCTCCCCCTTCTTACCCCACAAGAATCCATGCATACAACGCTCCAGGTGCAACCGAATCCCCTTAGGCATACATCGAACTGAGAAGAAGAATATGGGAATAGAGGAGAGCACCGCCTTGAGAAGAACCAGACACCCCCCCTTAGATAATAATGTTGCGCGCCACCCAGCAAGGCGAGCCTCCATCTTCTCCACCACCAACCTCCAATCACGGAGCCTGACACGACCCACGGCCAAAGGCAAACCAAGGTAATCGAAAGGGAGGTCACACGGAGGAGAGCCCAACAGCCGGCCACACTCCAGCGCCTCCTCCTGCGACATCCCAAAGGGGATCACCTTAGACTTGGCCCAATTAATCAAGAGCCCCGATAACTCACTGAAAAGCTCGAGAGTAATTGCCATACCGGATACCTCATAAGAGCCACCCTCGATGAAGCATAAAGTGTCGTCCGCAAACTGAACGCACCCACGATATCCAACCCTCAGGGAAGCCCGTCCGTCTCAAGCCAGACCACAAGAATCGCCAATCAAGACAATAATAAGCCTTGGCGAAATCAATCTTCCAAAGAACCCCCATCTTATTAGACTTCTTCCAAGCCGCAGCCAATTCGGAAGCCACCGCGATGCAATCCGAGATCTGCCGCCCTTGAATAAAGGCGGCATGGGTTGGCGAAACCAGCGAGGCAAGAAGAGGAGCAAGCCTCCTCGCCAAACCTTGGCAATGATAAGATAGATCCCATTCGAGATAGAGATAGGCCTAAAATCCACGATGTGATTAGCCGCGGCAGTCTTAGGGATCATAACAATGACGGCCCTATTAATTTTATCAAATCCATCGTTCCCTTCACAAAATTCACGAACAACCTCCATAACGTCTTCGGCCACCACATCCCAAAAATCTCGGTAAAAAGCCACCAGGAACCCGTCAGGGCCCAGCAAACCATCAGCATTAAGGTCCCAAACGGCCTCCTTGATCTCAACCAAGGAGATCGGCCTAACCAGAGCCACAGAATCCATATGCGCTAAGGAAGGGGCCCCACGGCCCAACCAGCACCACCTGCACTGCGAGCGACACCCATAAGCACGCTTGAAGTGGTCAACCATGGCCACCCCCAACTCCTTGTCCCCATTAACCAAGGAACCATTAACCAGAAGAGAGCGGATAGAGTTGTAGCGCCTTCTTCCGCTAGCCACGCGGTGAAAGAAAGCACTATTAGCATCGCCCTCCTTGATCCAGCTCAGGCGCGAGTGCTGACGCCACTCCATGTTCCTTTTCTTGTCCTCCGCGCTGACCACAATTTGCGCAGCAGAGCGCTCAATAAGCTCCTCCGAGAGCAGATCCCTAAAATTTTCCGTTCGGTCCAGCCGAGTAATGACATCCTCCGCCGCCGCCCTGGCCACCACACGAGCCAAACGCGATTCCTTCTTGAAAGACGCCAGGAGCCTCCGCGGAGAGGCAAGCTTCTGATCAAATCTACTAGCAGCAGATCCCACAAAAGAAGATTGATTCCAATGGTTCCTCACCAAGTCTTTGAAATTGGGCTCCAAAAGCCAACACTTCTCATAGAGAAAAAGACCCCTCGACAGAAGGTCCTCCCCAGAAACCCACAAAATAAGATTGTGATCAGAGAATGAGTGCGGACGAGAAGACACCGAGCACAGAGGGAAAGCCTCCATAAGCTTGTTATTAGCCAAGAATCGATCAATCCTAGATCGAGACGCATTGTTCCTCCAGGTATAAGAAATGTCATCGGGGACCAACCCCTCCAGAGCAAGGTCACCAATAAGCTCAACAAATTCCCGCGAGCCCGGATCCTGCCCCCCCCCCCCCCGGCCCCGAGGACGATCCGAGGAATGAGCAGTCACATTAAAATCCCCCCCCCAACAGCCAAGGAAGGCCCGCGAACTCAGAGGCCGCATCCCGAAGTTCATCCCACAACGCCCGCCTGAGGACATGGCACGTAAGCGCATACAATGTTCACTAAATCGGCCGCACGGGCCGCATATGCGGCTGCATATGCCCATGCGGCGTGCAGATCGCACCGATTACTTGAATCAGTGCATTATGCGCCGTCCCCGCATATGCGACCCGCATATGCTCCGCATATCCCGCATATGCCCCGCATACTGCTCCAACAACTCGAACTTTATAATCTTCTCATTCAGATCCTTAATTCTGTAACTCTGTCTCTTCATTCAATTGTTAGAATATGGCATGCATTTCTATACAATTGCAATGCATCATACCATTATGTATATGCAATGTTTTATGTTTTTCTCATGTATTATTTTCACGAGTATATGCAATGTATCGTCGAATATTTTTTATATATGTCGATTGAGGTTTTGCTCATGTAATGCATGTATGTGTATTGAAGTTTTGTTATTATGAATCATATAATGTAAAGTTTTTATGGTAAATGTTTTTTGTGATTAAATATGAGGCAATTAAAAGTATATATGCACACCCATCTAATATGAACCATTTTTCTTAGATCTTCTTCAACTCCACTTAGATACATAACTTCAGTGGTAATGTTATTCATAGATATTTTTTTATTTTTAAATTAAAAATTAGAAAACCGCTTAGAATCGCATATACCCCGCATATGCCCCCGCATACGGCTTATTCAGTATTCGGTGACCAGTCCGAACGCATGCGCATACCGCTTTCCTGAACCTTGGGCGCATAAATACAAGAAAATGCAACAGGAGCAAGGGAATCAGCCCGAATCAACACCACAGACAATGAATGCCTTCCCAGCCGCATAGAGGAGAATGAGAAAGCCGTCGAGCGCCACGCCAACAAAACGCCACCCGCCGCCCCAATCGCATCCATCGTGCGAAACTCATCCATAGCCCCCGCACCGAAAGACCTCCATAGAGAGTCGTCCACCCCCGTTAATTTAGTTTCTTGGATAAATGCCAGATCACAGTCCCACTCAGAGAATTGCAACCCCAAAGAACGCCGCCTCTCAGGGTCCCCGAGGCCTCTAACGTTCCAGGAGAGAACCTTCATTAAAGACCATCAGAGCGCCCCCCGATCAAAGAGAGGCCAGCTGCCTCCGCCACAGAATCCCGCAATGTCTGACAAGAGTACATCACCGAGTCGCCAAGGCGGGAGTGGATACGCCTGCGATAGCTCTTCCCAAAGCAGGTGTCCGAGGTACTCCCCACCGCGGAAGGAGCATCACCAGCAGAAGGAATCCCGGTGGTTCCAGCCTCACCATCGGACACCCCAGCAGCACCTGAAGGAGTTATCTCCGAAGAAACCACCCGACCCACAGGAGGGGAGGGGGAGCGGGCCACAAACGGAGAAGAAGGAGATGAAGGATCCAAAACCACATCCGCAGACGGCCCAATTTCCTCCAACTGGATCCGACGGGACAACGCCAAGGATGATTCGGGTCGCGAGAGAGAAGAGTCGGGCACCAATAAAGGAGAGTTCGGCAGCACAACCGGGTTTGAGGGCTTCCACATCGTTGCCCACGATCCGAAATGAATGGATCCGTTAAAGGCCCTCATAGCAGGAACGGGCACGGGCCTCGAGAAGCACAACTGCAAGGATTCAGCCGACAAAAACGGAGGATGAAGAGAAGGCAAATCGCCCTCGATTGAGCCCAACGCCAGCAAACCTGCCCTCTCAGACCTCGTACACAGCTCCCGAGGAGGCAAATCGAGAGGCCCAGAAAAGATACACTCAGTAGGCGACGCTTCGGAACCTCCCCCGACGCCTAACACGTGGCACCCGGGAGGCGAAGCGACGACCCCAGATCCCAAGTCAAGCACACCGTCGAAAGTAGCAGGACGCGAAGGGCAAGTCGCCAGCGCCGGCGAGGGGGCGATGACAGAAAGCTCGACCTTGAATCGCCACCGGCCAACCTTCATGGTTTCGAAAAAAACCTTATCAACCGCATTGGTAAGAAAGGCTCTTGAGCACTCCATGAGAATCCGAGCGCACTTCCAATCCGCCCCCGGCAAAAGTCCATCGTCCACAACAGCCAGGACATTCCCCCAGGCACAAAGCACCTTGGACAAGGCGGGGACCGAACGAGAGAGAAATGGCACACCACGCACCTCCGCCACAGAGGAGGCTCCATCCGCCACCCGCAATCTCCTCCAAGCCACATCTTCGGAATCGCCATCACGGATAAGCCATTCCCGTAACTCCAGGGAAAGACCACGAACGCAGCAACGTGAAGAATCCAAGATTATGAAGTCCCCTGTGAATCGAGGGCCCAAGAAGCCAAGGAGGTGGGATCGTATCGCATCCCAAACCACACCAGGCCGCCGCACAAGCCCCACCGCCGCGACAAGGCCAGCACCAGCGCGCATCCGCACATTTTGCACCGCCGAACCACGCATCACCTCCCCATGCACAGGCTCCCCACCCACCAACTCCCCATGCAACCCAAGCGCCGAAGCCGACGTCTCCCCCACACCGCTCCCCAACGCCGAGACTTCACCAGCAGCTCGCCACCACCCTCATCACCCACCACTTGCGCATCGACATCCACCTCCTGCGCATCGACACCACCTACCACCTGCACAAAAGAGCGAGGGCCCCTCTCACCAAGCGGGCCAGCAAAGCATCCACGCACCCCCGACCCATGCTCCCCCGACCGAGCAAAGGGCCGGGAAGAGGTGCCAGAACCAACAACGGACCAGCACGACGCCTTCCGATGACCCACCATGCCGCATGCATAGCACCGAGGCGGTAGTCGGCAACCTGAGGCAAGATGACCATGCAACCCGCAACGAAAGCATTTCTTCCCCAACTTCATGTGCGATACCTGCACCCACTCGCCCTCCCCCCACGCCCGCTTCTCGCCACCCTCACCAAGCTTAGATGGTCCATCACCACCCCCCTGACACTCTCCCTTCCTCTCAGCAACCTCCCCAGCGGCCTCCAACCTTGCCGACGTCGCCCCACCCTTCCCCTTCACTCGCCACATAGCTTTCGTTACCATGTCTTTTTCCATAGATTATCATCCTTCCATCTACAGATCATGGCCTAATAGTCATGTTAGCTCATTGATTTTTCCAACTAAATCTATAGTACATTATTCAATAATTAGGCCCAACTTACACTAATTCACTCACAATAGAGTGCATAAGACTAAACACATAACCCCTACTGCACAATATCCAATTGCATGATTGACTCAACCTTCACAATATCCATCTCAGTCCTTCACTATTCTCATATAATAGGTGATGATACTTTCACGAGATCCTATTACACAATTGAATCAACCCTTCACTATTCTCAACATCACTAAACAAAAAGATAGAATGCAATACTTGGACAAATCGAAAACTCTTTAAGCTTTACTTTCTTTTCAATTAGGTCCTTGTAGGGGGGGCTCTTTAGCTACACATGAAAATTTCAATAGGCTTGATGTAATTTCTCTAATGATTCACTTCTAGATGGATGCTAACTATCCATATGGCAACGCGATTCAGCTGGCGCAAATTTCTAGCAGCCTTTCAGGGCTTGATATTAACAAGCACAAGTCAGTGGCTATCACTTTTGGTTTGGGTGACGCAGAGCACGTCAGAGTTGCGACGTTGGTCGAGTATCCCCTAGCAGACCTGTCTATCTCCTACCTGGGGTTGCTATTGGTGGATGGGAGGTTAAAAAAGTCGGACTGGGACATCGTAGTGCAGAGAATGGAACAGAGGTTGGTTGGGTGGAAAGAGATCACATTGTCGAGGGGGGACAAATTAATTCTCCTGAAGCATGTGCTCTCTGCCATCCACATCTTCCACTCAACTCGATTGATGTTGGTGGGGGTAAGGAAGAAGATTGAGTCACTGATGAGGAGGTTCTATTGGTCGGACATGAAGCAGCGGAGGTCGGGATTCCATCTAGTGAGCTGGGACAAGGTAACGAAGGGGCATAGCGACGGAGGATTAGGGGTTCGTGATGTGGATTGTATGAAAAAAGCTCTGCTGGTAAAGTGGGTGATTCATATATGGGGTTCGTCATTATCACTGGCGGCCAAACTTGTGCGTAAAATTTATGGCATTTGGGGTCAGCTGGTGGCTGGGAGAGTGCAGTTTGAGTCGCCGCTCTAGGCTGGAGTCCGCGAGGTTTTACCTTTGTCGGCTCCAAGACTCCAACCTAATGTGGGGGACGGCCACCAGTTCAGATTCTGGCGTGACAACTGGACAGGTGGTGGGGCATTTGACGGAAGATTGCTGAGATTGTTTGCTTTGGCAGCATCGAAGGAGAGCCTTCTATGGCAGGTGGCGGGGTTGGGTTCTTGGTCATCGGTTTTCGTGTCCGATCTTTCGGAACAGCGCTTGGAGGAGTTTGTTAGGATGCAAGCAGAGATTCCTCCGCTGGGGGACTTCACTCAGGACGCTGACCACTTTGAGTGGGATGGTGCGAGATTCACGACTAAGAAGGCGTATGAGGAAATGAGGAGAGTGGCAGAAACACAGGATGTGGAGCTTTGCCAGAACATGAAGGTGGTTTTGGCAGCTAAGATTCCTTGCAGAGTTAAGATCTTTCTTTGGTGTCTGAGAAGAGATTGTTTGTGCGTTAAAGCAAGGAGGGGGACGTTGTTCGGCTTGATGGACACACAGTGTGACAGGTGTGTGAAGATATTTGTGTTTTCACATTCCATATGTATCTCTTTCTTATTATCGCTTTCTGTTTTTTGCTTTATGTAATTTACCCATAGGCCTCTCTACTATATAAGAGAGCCTAGGGTTCTCAGAAATAACAAGTGCTCTTATTTTCTCCAACATGGTATCAGAGCGGCAGTCCTAGACCGGAGCTCTCGATTCCCAAGAAACCCTAACCCCACCTCCAACCCTCTCAGGCGTCGCACCTCCTCCCCGGCGCTGCCTCTTCGTCTCGTGCGCACGCCCTTGCTTTCTCTCTGGTGTCGTTGCTTTGCGTCGCCGCAAGCCTCCCGCGCAAGCCTCCCACGTAGTGCGCCTGCCCTCGCGCATACCGCGCGCACAGCGCGCCTGCCCTCGCGCGCACCGCGCGCACGTCCTTGTGCGCACCGCGCGCTTGTTTTGCGTGCACAGCGCGTTCGACTTGCGTGCATCGCGTGCTGTCCCGCTCACGTGTACCGCCTCGACTTCGTCAGTTGGTTGATGGGTTGGCGTGCATGAGTCTACGCGTGCACCCAAATCCATATATGTTTGTGTAGACACACAAACCTTTATTTCTCGCACCCGTAGCAGTCTTCTTTCGGCAAGATGTCTGAGAACAAGGTTGATGTACCCGCTACTGGCGCATTCAGAGGTCCAGCGCCTATTGTAAAAATAGATGGGACAAATTATGAGCTCTGGGCCATGCAGTTCATGAGCCTGATGAAGTCGAATGGTAAGAAACATATTCTTACCGAAGATGAGCCGGTGGAGAAGACTGGGGTGCATGCCTCGTGGGAGGCAGATGATGTGTATGCCAAAGTTTGGCTATCTGGGACGTTGACGATAGAAATCGCCAACGATGTACTACATCAGCCCACGGCTAAGGCTATGTGGGATATTCTAGCGGCGACATATTCACAGGCGTGGAACGAGACCAAGATACTTCAGCTGCAACATGATATTTTTACAATCAAGCAGAATGGACGCCCTCCTCACTCACTGTACACTTCCCTAAGAGGGATGTTTGAGAAGCTCCATAGCTTCATGCCATTGACAGCCACTCCAGAACAGCAGAAGATGTACATGAACGATATCATGGTAGGTGTATTCCTGGCTGCCCTTGATCTAGAGTATGAAGCTGCCCGGTCTCAGATTCTAGCTGACGCTACTATTCCTCCAATGGAGGAAGCTTTTCGTCGACTGAGTCAAATCACTGTTCCTAGCTCGACTGCCAGCCAGACACCTTCAGTGATGACAGCCTCCAGGGGTAGAGGTGGCTCCTCTACCTTTCGTGGTCGTGGCCCCCAGAGTCGTGGGGGTCGGATTCGTCAATCATGAAGTTACTGTCGTCGACCTGGCCACTCTGAAGACACATGCTACTCAAAGCATAGCTTTCCGGCATCAGCTCGGGTAGCAGAACAAGTTGAGTCTCCTGCACCTTCCTCATTGGACCAACGATTTGATGATCTTGTTGCCAGACTAAGGAATATTATGCCTCCTGATACAACTCTTGAAGGTCAGTCAGAAGTGGCCGTCTCTGCATCTGCCAGTTCACCTGCCACGGCCAGTACGTCAGGTAGCTCTCATGCTCTCACATCTTGCGATGGATCTATGATAACGAACTGGATTATGGACTCTGGAGCGACACATCATCTTTGTGGGGAAAAAGAACAGCTCACGTCATATAGACATGTTTCTTCAGGACGAACGGTGGTGATAGCCAATGGGACACATTCCCCGATCACAGGATAGGGGGAGATTAATTTAACACCTTCATTGAGATTGCAGAATGTGTTATATGCTCCCGATTTCTCTATGAACTTGTTGTCCATTAGCCAGATTACAAAGGATTTAAACTATCGAGCTATTTTTGACTCATCATCTCTTGTTTTTCAGGACATACCCTCGGGCAACGTGATTGGCTATGGATGTAAGCAGAATGGTCTCTATCGTCTGATCCATACTCCTTATGTTGGTGCATCTCTCCATTCTACAGGATCAGACTCTCCATATATCTGGCATCTCCGGTTTGGTCACCTCCCTCTCCAGAAGATGCGTCGTGTTTTGCCCCAGATTTCTCCGAAGTCGTCCTTCCAATGTGAAGTATGTCAGTTGGGAAAGCATCATCGGTCTACTTTCCCGAGTCGTCAGAGTCGGAGCAGTGGCTCCTTGTTCGAGTTAGTCCATATTGATATTTGGGGTCCAAGTCGTGTTCCTGACCACCAGGGACACAGATTCTATCTGGTTGCCGTAGATGATTTTTCTCGCTTGTCTTGGGTGTTTTTATTGAAGAATAAATCTGAAGCAGGAGATGTGATTCAAATGTTTATCAATGAAGTTAAAAATGTTTTCTCTTCTTCTTCTGTGAAAATTGTGCGTTCTGACAATGCATTGGAGTTTTGTACTAGAACTCTGTCTTTGTTCTTTTCCTCTCGTGGCATAATTCATCAAACTTCATGTGCTTACACGTCACAACAAAATGGTGTTGCAGAATGGAAACATCGACATCTATTGGATATCACTAGAACCCTACTTATTCAGAGTCATGCTCCACGCTCGTTCTGGGGTGATGCGGTTCTCACAGCTTGCTACTTAGTAAATCGCATGCCCTCGTCTGTCTTGGGTGAGAAATCTCCTCTCTCTCTAGCCTTTCCTGAGAAGGAGTTGTTCTCACTTCCACCCCGTGTCTTTGGTTGTGTTGGTTTTGTCTATCAGTTGGGACCAGGTCTTGATAAGCTCTCTCTCTGGGTTATCAAATGTGTGTTTGTAGGATACTCCAGGACATAAAAGGGGTATCGTTGCTTCGATCCGCTGCGTCGAAAATATTTTGTTAGCGTGAATGTCACATTCTTTGAATCTGTGATGTTTTTCTCTCATACAGGTGACAGACTGACTACTTCTCCTTATGATACTGAGGTACTCATGCCACCACCTCCCATGAGTCAGTTACCGTCGGTGTCATCTCCACCACCATCTCTTGTCTTCACCTTCACCTTTACCACCTCCAGTGACCATTGTTCCCCCGCTACCAAAGCATTATACTCGTCGGTCCTCCTCTGCTCAAGGTCAGGGCCAGTCATCCAGCAGCCCTCAGGTTGGTTCTGATAACTTGATTTCTAACGATGAGTCTGAGAATCTCTTGATACAGGGTACACAGCAGGATGCAGCTAATGGAGATTTGAACGTGCCTATAGCTATTAGGAAGCAGAGGCGTACTTGTGCTTCCTACCCCCTTCCTTCTCATGTCTCCTTTCATCGTCTTACAGGCGATTTCCAGATATTTGCAGCAGCTCTATCAGCCGTAGAAATCCCACGCAATTATCAGGAGGCACTACAAAATAGCAAATGGCGTCTTGCTATGGAAGAAGAAATGGCCGCATTGCAGTCCCGTGGCACTTGGACACCTGTTCCTCCCCCTTCAGAAGCGTCTATTGTTAGCTGCAAATGGGTCTTTACTGTTAAATATCATGCAGATGGCAGCCTTGATCGGTACAAGGCAACCTCGTGGCACGTGGTTTTACTCAGACCTAAGGAGTTGATTACTTGGACATGTTTTCTCCAGTTGCTCGACATTCTACTTTACGTATCCTTCTTTCAGTCATTGTAGCACGTGATTGGCCGCTATTCCAGCTAGATGTGAAAAATGCATTTTTGTATGGAGATCTACAAGAGGAGGTCTATATGCAGCAGCCTCCTGGGTTTGCTGCTGAGGGGGAGTGTCAGCAAGTTTGTAGACTCCATAAGGCAATATATTGCCTTAAACAGAGTCCAAGAGCGTGGTTTCAAAAGCTTTCAGACATGATTGAACGACAGGGATTCAAGCGGTCAAATGCAGACCATTCATTGTTTGTGCAGAAGACGTCTAGAGGTACTGTGGCTATCATGGTGTATGTTGATGATACTGTTGTTACAGGAGATGATGCGTAGGGAATCAAGATGGCGAAAGATTTTCAGGGCGGTAAATTTGTCACTAAGGATCTGGGCACCCTAAGGTATTTCTTGGGGTTAGTGATGACCCAAAGGAAGTATGCTACAGATATGCTTGCAGAGACAGGCATGATTGGATGTCGGCCTTCCACGACTCCTATGGATCCTAGCATGAAGCTATACGATGATGATACATAAGAAGTTGATAAGAGAAGATACAGAGAGATGGTTGGAAAACTCATTTATGTTACAATTACCATGTCGGATATTGCATTTGCTGTGAGTCGAGTGAGTCAATTCATGGAGCAACCTCAACAGGTACATATAGATGCAATACACATGATATTAAGATATTTAAAATCATCTCCAGGCTCAGGATTGCTATTCAAGAAAAAAGACACATTCTTTGTATCTGCATATGTTGACGCGGATTATGCAGGTTGTCCTAAGGATAGGAAATCAACTTCGGGATTTGCAATATTTGTTGGCACTTCTCTCGTTTCTTGGAAAAGTAAGAAACAAACTGTTGTAGCAAGATCAAGTGCCGAATCCGAATAAAGGGCTATGGCCCAAGCAAGTACAGAAATGATGTGGGTTCGAGCAGTGCTATGCGATCTACATGTAGAGGTTCCTATACCTATGGAGTTACACTGTGATAACCAGGCTGCTCTATTCATTGCAAACAATCCTGCGTTCCATGAGAGAACAAAACATATTGAGGTAGACTGCCATTACACCAGAGACATGATTCAGAAGGGCCTGATTTCTACTTCCCATATCAGCTCTGGAGAGCAAACCGCGGACATATTCACCAAGCCACTGCCCAGAGGATCATTTCAGAAGTGTTTATCCAAGCTGAGCATGATTGACATCTATGCTCCAGCTTGAGGGGGAGTGTGAAGATATTTGTGTTTTCATATTCCATATGTATCTCTTTCTTATTATCGTTTTCTGTTTTCTGCTTTATGTAATTTACCCATAGGCCTCTCTACTATATAAGAGAGCCTAGGGTTCTCAGAAATTACAAGTGCTCTTATTTTCTCCAACAAGGTGCGATGGGCATATTGAGGATGCGGACCATTTATTCTTCAAGTGCTCGATGTCTGTACAGGTCTGGAGGGAGATTGGGGCCCCTTAGGTGGGGTCTGGACTTTGGAGGGTTGTCAAGTTCTGGCGGTTGGTTCGAAAGATGGGCAGCAATTCTATGGATGACTGTTCCAAGCCGTTTGCGGCCCTATGAGCCATCTGGGTTGGGCAGAATGATCATATTTTCAACAACCAGAGTTTCTACTCGGAAAATGTCGTTTCTCATTGTAATGCGCTTTACAACTTTTGGCTATCAAGGTAATGTACTTTAAGTTTTTTTCTTTTAATGAAATTGATCTTGCGGTGACTCCCAGCTCGGGAAATCACCCTCTTTTCCATCAAAAAAAAACTCTCTATATGGCATGCATTAGAGTCGTCTCCTTTAATTGTGACTTAAGAGCAGCAGAGCAAGCAAAGCTACAATCGATCTGAGATGCCTAAATCGGTCTACATATATTGGATCCCTAATTGGATTTGATCACGAACAAGTGCCTCACTCTTGTTGAGATCTCCTTGATGAGAGAGAATGGCAAGGACAGAGGCGAACTCAATCCATTTGGATATGTAGAATGGAGAACTTCTAGTGGCTCCAAACATAGTACTTTGAAACTCCCTCAAATCGGCTCCAAACCTGCACAAGAAGATGCAATAGCTTACTAGTAAGTTGATCAATATAACCTTACAAGGGAACACAAGCTACTTCGATTCAACACATACTCCTCTGGTTGCATATGACAATGACAATTCACCTCAATCATGTTGATGGGCATGAGAAATTAGAGTACGTACAGAAGTAATAATCCCATGAGCTATTTGAATTAGGACCATACACAGTTCATTAATTTGACGGGTATTGTATGGATCGATCTTAAACCAATTGATACACAACAAATCACATCGGATCGGATACCCAACCTTCTTTGACTCGTGGCAAACAAACCTCCGATCCTATGGTCCACAGTTAACCGTGGGCCTACCAATTTTATTGCTCCTCTAACACGAACGATGCCCATGGGTCTACCTAGGGGCAAGGTTCAAATATCAAAATTGATATCGATATGGCATCGGTAAGCCTGAAAAGAGATATATTGGGGATATATCGTGATTTTTATGGAAATTTGGGTGACACCCAAGCTGGGTCCCACCGTCCAAAAAAATATTACCTCAAGTAAACGTTACATCGAGTTACATATTCCATGATGTACATAACGTCCTGCAGTGTTCGATTACATTTCCCAAATAAAAAAGCACGCTCCCCAAAAATGACGTCATTCCTACAGCACCTAATTGCCCACATAAGCGGAAAAGGGAAAGCGTTATCCTCATGACCATACCCACGGACTGATCTAATGTCTCCAAAAACAGGAACAATCCTGACGACAAAGCAACGGGATATTGGCCTTGGTCCACACCTGGGTCGAAGAATGACACATGAAGAACAAGTGGGTCATATCTTCCGTTGCCACTCCACACATGGCGCAGGCACGGATATCTACACCCAACAGATGCCCCAGCGCACCTGCATGAGAATCTGACCAAGTCGAGCAAGCCAATGGAAGATATTGACACGGTTTGGAACATTGCTTCTCCAAATCAACCTTGTATCCACGGCAACCTCTTCATCCACCTTCTCCTCGCCCTCCATCAAGAAACGATATGCCTTCTTCGCCGAGAATTTGGCACTTCCCCACACCATGTGATCCATGCTGGACGTCGACCCAACGATCCAAGCCAAATCTGTCTGTAACGCCAGGAAGTCCTCAGCTCTCTGATCAAACAGAGTCGAGATGAAAGTAGGAGACCATGACCCCTGCACCCAAACCTGTTGCACAACCTCCTCCCAGTTATTGGCCAATTGCATTAAGCGAGGGTATCGCTAGCCCAACGCCCCCTCACTCGTCCACTCATCATGCCAAAATCAGAAAACCCCTCCATCCCCAAGCACATGCCGCAACTTAAGAGCCAACTCCGCTAATTCGCTTCTAGAGACGGTAATCTGCTCGTACTGTGCGCCAACGACAAGGAAATCCCATAAATTCTCCTCGGCAGCCTGCAAACCATGTCCTCGGACTATCCCCACAAGAGCACAACCCAGTCCGCCATGAAAGCATTGTTCAACGCACCCACCCAAGGAACACCCAAGCCGCCCTTCTTTTTTGACGTCACCCTTCCCCAATCCACCAAGTGGACACCCCTCCTCTCTTGCCTTCCATCGAACAAAAAAAATCTCCTAATCAGATTCTCGATGATCATGCGAACCCCAGCATGCATCAACCTCGTCGAAGCAGAAAAATATAGGGATGGATGACAAGACATACTTCAAAAGAACAAGCTTCCCACCTCTCGAGAGCATCGTCGCCTTCCACCCAGCCAACCTCCTCTCCAGCAGCGCTATTCAATCTCTAGCTTTCAGTCTCCCCGGAACCAACGGAAGTCCAAGGTACGTGATCGACAATTCAGCCTTCGAGCACCCCAATAATTCTTTGCACATCAAGCTCAAAGAAGTCAAATGGAACCACCACCGATTTATCTCTCTTGATCTGAAGCACAGATATGTCACCAAAAATGTCAAAAATGCTAGATACCATGTGCATCGTATCTTCTTCCTACCCCGTTGAATAGAACTGTATCGTCCGCGTATTGCAAGAGCGAGATGGATATATCGGGATATATTGACAATATCAGTGAAAATCTCAGAATTGACACAAAAAAGCATTTTTTCGCAAATCAAGATCATACTAGTTCTTTAAAAAAAATAAACAACATATAAATGCACATTTATACGAAGAATGTGTGTATTTATAAGATCAATGCACATTATATCGCACATATCATTATTGTGAATGTTGAATTTTTTTAGAAAGAAATAGGTGACCTCTCAAGCTGGGACCCACCCCACGTTGCATGTATATTAAGTGTATCTAAAATTAAGATTTCCATCGTATCGTATTGGATTACAATTACCACGAGGCGCACATCACCCTACAATAATTCACAACATTTCCAGGGTAAAACTTTTGCCCTCTAAAATTGAGCTTGTTCCTAGTGCACCGAATGGACCAGACCATAGCAAAGGGAAGCGAATTGTCCTCATGCTCAAAACCGCGGACCGCTCTAATATCCCTCCAAAAGGTGATGTAATCGCGACTCGCAAGCCATGTGATGTTGGCTTTAGCGCACACCTCCGTCAAGAAAGGGCATTCGAAAAACAAATGATCCGCATCCTCCACCGCCAAACCGCATCTATCGCAGGTAACATCCTCCACACCCAACAACCGGCCCGACGATCCTAAGAGAGGATTCTCCCCATCATGAACAACCAAGGGAAGACTTGCCATGAGTAGGTACCTTGCATCTCCAGATAAGCCCCATCTCAACCCTAATCTCATCATGTCCCGCCATCTCGTCCTCCACCAAGAAGCGATATGCCTTCTTCACTGTAAATCTTCCATCACCCCAAACGAAGTGATCCCTGCCCAAGGACGGGCCCTCGCTCTATAACAGCTCCGTCTACAATACGAGGAACTCGTCCATCCTCAGGTCCAACAACGTTGGAGTGAACACCGGAGATTACAACCCACCATCCCAGAAATGGACAACTAAGAGATATTAGAGAGGAAAATATGAAATTCAAATAATAAATTAGTAACATCAAGGAGGTGTATTTAGCACATTAACCTTACATCACATCACATATTATGTATAAAACAAAATTCCGAGCTACAAGATTATAATACAAACAAGTTAATGAACATAATAACATATATATATATGCATATGTTCCTTGATCGTCTCTTAAGTTATTTCATCTCTATTGTAAAAGGAGGCGAAGCCCCTATTCAAGTGCACCCATCACGAAATATATATATCACATTGTGTTTTAAATACTAGGAATAGATGCAAATGCAAAAGCTCAAACAAATAAATCAAAAAATATGAGATATTGAGAAATTTTAGCACATATCGATGGTATGCGTCGATATCAAACGATATCTGAACCGATATAAGATGAGTTGATGATATCTCATAAATAAGCCACAAGATATTGGATGATATACTGGAATTTGATATACACTCGAATATTGAAACCCTCCGTCAGCAATACCGATAGATCGCAATATTTTGAACCATGCTACAAATCATAAATTTGGTAATTTATTCGTATCGAATAAGTTTCCGAATGTGTTAGTATAAGGAGTGGTTAGAGAATCTCAACAAATCAACTTTAATAGCTTAAAGAATAAGAAATTACCTTCCAAACTTCTTTCCTTATAAAACAAGCTGCAAAGCCAACTAATATAGTTGATATCCATGAAAGAGCATCAAAATCAACATGATACCAAGGATATAACTCAAAATGATGGAAAGTTTGCAAATAAATACTTAAACTTTCATCAATATCGATGATACAGATGACAACACCGATATATCACTTGATATCGGGTGGTATCGATATCCAGGGTAATATCGATATATCTGACTTGTTAATATGGATGTATCGTTGATATATCGAGGATATATCGGGATATTTCAATCCATCCCTAGGGGTATTCATTAGGGATGCAAATGGACACATGTGGATACATATGTGGATTTTTTTTAATAGTTACTAATTAAATTGTAAGCAACTAAATAGCTACCAAAAATTGATGTTTAAAAAATAAGCATCAATAGCACCCCAAGTGTCGATTTAGAGAGCCGCCCAAATCGACACCTCATGTGTCGATTTGGATGGGACCCCTCCAAAACACCTGAAGTGCCTATTTGGTATGTTGCATCAACATGAATGTGCAAGCAAATGTTATATTAATGATTTCCCAAATACCTCTATGGAAAAGGTAGAAGAATGTCCGAATGTATATATACAAATGGCATTTGTTTGGCAGATATATGGCTCCGTGCACATTCATGTTCATGGTTCAACCCAAATCGCCATCTCATGTGTTGATTTGAAGGGGTCCCATTAGGCAAGTGTCCTCCAAATAGACATCCAAGTTGACGATTGATACCTTTTGTGACATCTGGATCCGAATAACCCGAATCCGATCCAATTAAAGGTCTGCATGATTAATTGATATTCAAAATAAACCCAAATCAATCCATAGATCGTTGATCGAATTTCATTAAGGCTTGATGCAAAATTCGAATCATAAAATAATCCAAGGCCACTAAAAAATCGTATCGACGAAACAAAACTAACAAAATCGATCGTTTGTCAATCGGAGGTCATTTGATCATTTATATCACAAAATTTTGATCAAAAATCAAGATCGTATTCCGTCAATTTTTGTATCCATCTTGGATCAGAAAAGTATGATATTTATATCGCTTGATCATCATTCATAGATGGTCAAAACAAGCCATTGATTATCTGAATCGGAGATACGAGGTGCAATTACTGACTTTGGTATTCCAGATAAGAGAAAGAGGGAGAAAGAGAAAGGTTTACAAAAATTAAAAAATCATAATTCATAATTCCAGCAAACAGCAGCAACCATCATCAGTTGGCTATTTCTCTCCACTTGGCCCCCTTTTCTTTCCTCCACTTGGCAATACCAAGCCATCTCTGCTCCTTTCCTCCACATGTCAACCACCAATGCTTCTTCTCCTTGTTTATATAAACCTCATGCTTTCCCTTTTTACTTCCCATAAATCCCCAATACTTCCCAGCCGAATGGAGCCTCTTGCTGCTATAGGAAGGCCTCCGCAAAAGCTGCTGGAGCCTCAACTCTCTTCCGCTGCAGTTGCTTCCAGCAGCTGGAAGCTGAACTGAACTGCTGCCTTGCAGCTCCAAGTGCACCACTCCCCCAGCTAGAGCTGCTGTCCTACAGCACTACAAGTTGTTGCAACTGCTCCTGGTGTTCCAAATCTTTCTGATTGGAGCCCCGCAAGTGCTGCTACTTCTTAGGCAGGGGCAAGTTGCTGCCAGGCAGCCATATGTTGCCTTCTGCTTGAGCTGCAAAGCAGCCATAGCTACTTCCCTCATGGAACTCTTAGCAGTTGCGGCTCACAGCAACTAGAAGGCCATTAAAAGTTGTTATTCCTTGCCAATTGGAGTCTTTGTGCTCCTGGTTTCTTGGAAAATCCTTTCATGCAATTTGATCCTCCAATCTTGGAGGATCCAAGGTACAATCACACCCTCTCTTGCAGTCATCCATGTCCTTGGACACATGTATTCTATTCAAAATCCAGCTCATGATCTTAACTTTAAAAGCACGAAAATTGAGAATCTTGTATATAATTATATACATGCTCTGATATTGAGTTATACAGTTTTAGATCTAATTTAAGATTAGAGATATAGCTATTGATCTTGGATTTTAAAAGATAAAATTTTGGATAAAATTTAGAACACAAATTAGCCATTGTTTTCATGGCTAAAAGTTAGAGATTTGGGGATGAAATAGTATGCAAGTTGAGATTTAAAATTTAGAGTTAATGAGTAACTCCTAATCCTATGATTTAAATAAGAAAAGTTGGGAATTTATTGATTTAAACTTGAATCCAAGATCTAATGAACAAACTTCTAATCTCATGATTTGAAAAATGAGAACAATGAAGTAATTGTATACAAGTAACTTATAAAATTTAGATCAATAATCAGGCCATTAATTATGAGTTAAATTAGATATTCTAAATAAATGTTGATGCCTTCTCTTAGAAACCAACAAAGAGTTGACATTGATATATACGGAGCCATTATCAAAGAACAACAGTAATAAAAGGGTAGGGTATCAGAATCTAGGAAGTTTACGAATTCCTAAAGAAGCATCTCTGATATGATGACATCACCTAATCAATGACCGAAAATCTTCTTGATCAATCTTTTAAATATGAATCGTTAACTATGGATCACTATTAAATAAGATCGTTGACAAGATGCCTAGATGGGGCGAACACCTACGGGTGTCTCCCCCTCTTTGGAGTGTCAAAAAAAAAAAGATGCCTAGATCTGGAAATTTAACCACAACAGAGATTGAAAAAGGATGAGAAATCAAGTGATGGTGAATCAGTGGCGGTAGTTAATTGTATCAGTCATGTTGACCTTACACCTGATTGTACGAGAGTGCGGTGACCCTCAGCTGGGCGAGAGATAGGAAGCCCAGTTAGGGCAACGGCCGCCAAGTGTGTGGGTCTAGGATCCTAATCTTTCTCCGTTTTTTCACAGTGTTCCACCTCGTTGGGATCCACATATTTTCTTTTTGACAAGTTCCGATGACCCCCATCATGTAGGGTTCCTAGGCTGGAGGACCCGTAGTTTTTCTTTACAAGCTCGTTTGCCCGTACCGGTTGGGCACGTCTAGAGTGACTTAATCCAGAGAGGCTCTCTAAAGGGCGTAGCTTTGGAGTGTGCCTAGCACTTTCCTGGACCGCGCTTCCATTGGGAGGGTGAGATGGATGGGTATCTTCGGAGGCTTCCTCGCCGCTTGAGTTTGGTTACAATTGAGATTGGTTACTATTGAGTTTGGCACTGTTCTTGAGGTCGTTTACTGTTCCGCTAGTAGATCCGGGCGAGGAAAAGATCATGAGACAGAAATCATCTATATTTGAATAAGAGCTACTACTACGGATGTTAGGAGAAGTTAGTAGACATGTTGAGAACGTAGTTAGGATGCATTATACTCCACCGCATGTCTACGAAGGCACCTCAAACCTAAGGTTTTCTTCACGTCTTAGAGTTATAGTGTGAGGTCACACCCAGACCAAGACCACAGACTATCCACAAAGCTTGAGAAATTAGACAAAAAAAGATCAGATCATGAAACTCATCATCTACCTTTATTGAGAACTATCAACATTACTTATAAATAAATGAAAATATGATAACCTAAATATGGATCATATAATCAATAAATGAAAATACTAATTATGGGTAGTTAAGGTACGGTGAGTAAACAAGGGAATTTACATACATAACAGCTTAAAAACCATCTTTATGTGCAAGTAGCTTGTTAAATTTAAATGTCAAATGATATCTACTTACTTCCTTTTGAAACCAGTGAAATACATGTTTTTTAAATAAATTAGATTATACCCAATCTTTATTAACATTCTTTTCTTCCCAACATGGACGGCAGGCAAGGCACCTTTGACCCAGTAGATTGACACCTGGACCTTGAGCTTTCGCGGCTCAAACTTTTACTTTCGACGGTACAAACTATAGCTTTTGTTCAGGATAATGTAAAATCCCTTGTTTGCGCATTTCTATCTCTTCTATTACATTTTGGGATACGTGTACATAATGTCATTTTCTTTTTGACATATGTAACTTTACATGGAATTTAATGCAATAAGAATTTGTGACACTTGTTGTTCTGTAGTTGATTAATTTTATTATGAATGTCATTTCAAATCGCGAAAAAATTTCCCTCATTTTCTGTAACCTATTGCGATCAATAACTAACGTGGTACTGCGAGTATTGTGTAAACGGGTGACCCGAATCCTACGCAGGCATCTCACACCTATTTTTCCAAATACTAATTTTTGGTAGCTATTTATTTAATTACGATTTAATTAGTAAGTATTTAATAACAAAGCTATACGGTTGTAGGTGTTCCCATATCCTTACCATTTTGAAATATGAATATGGATGCAGATATGGATATTGACGGATATGAAATCTAGGTTACCATATCCTTCAAAAACAGATATGGATGTAACAAAAAAACTAATCCCATACAAATAAAATTAGAAATACTACATATACTATCTTAAATATGCATAGATTGGATGGAAATCATGGAATACACATGATATAAATATACCAAATGTACATATATCTTATCAGTATCTGCATCAACGTTAGTTTATGTATATGCATCATATAATAAAAATGCTTATATACCAAATGGTAACATGTATATATGTATATGTGTCTGTTTGTTTGCATCCCTACTTGGGACACATCAACGGTCACCGCATTCATCGATAGGCATGGATCGATACCGGTGTCTTAATCTTTAGGATCCCTCGACGACCACTGAATCATTGATTCTACATATTCAATAATCATGCACTAAAATTGGTTAAAATTGAAAGGAAGATCGAGATAAATAGACTCTAGACATTTTAATTTTTAAACATACTAGCAAATTTTTTCATATCTTGGCATTTTTTTCGTCATTTCCATTTTATAGCTTCAACAAATTTTGTTTGGCATGTATCTAATTGTATTGGATCCATGGATACCGACGGTTAATCCGATATCCATTTCACAAAATGGGTATCCAATCTAATGGATAACCGTTTTTATTGAAGCGGGTCGACCCATTGATCTGATGTCATGGTTAGGACCGGGTCAAGTACAAGTGGAGAGGGTTTTTGCCCCGCGAACAACCCTAATTTGAGTGCATAAATCAAAGGCATAGACACTGTAATAAGTTTCCCTTGTAGAGATAACTCACCTACAATGTGTCTCCTCAATGAAAGAAAACTCCATCCCTCCCAATATGTGAACCCCCGAGGATCCGGGTAGATCTGGAATCCTGAAGACAACCGTCTTCCTAAAGCAATCAACAAGTGCATGATGAGCTGATAACCAATCCATACCCAAAATCAAGTCGAACTCATCAAGCTGTAGAAGTAGACAATCTGCGATCATCTCGTGACCGCCAATCAGTACGAGCAAGTGCCTGAATATCAGGGAAATGATAAACAACTGGCCACCTGACCCTCGGATGTGATATGGGAAAGAGAGAGAGACTCTGCAACTCTACCTAAAGAAGCAAGTAACCTCGAAGCAAGAAAAGAATGCGTCGCACCAGAATCAAACAGAACATGAAAGCATCGGCCCAAGACTGAGACCATACCTTTCACCACAGTAGCCGCTGAACGTGCCTGCTTCTCAGTAACTGCATGTAACTGTCCCTGCCCGACTGGTGCGGCACTAGAACATGCCACACTCTGCGTCTGTCTCTGCTGTTGTCGCCTAAAGTTGGAGTTCCTACCACGGAAACTCCTTAAACGAGGTGTTTGAGGCTGCGACGACTGTGGCTGTGGGCGAGGCTCGTCAGAAGCCTGTGGGCACTGTGATCGATAATGTCCCCACTCGTGACATCGATAGCATCGGACTGGCCTCGTAGGTGGAGTGATCGTGTCTGTGCTCCAGGTTGGACCTGCAGGTGGTCTGTCTACGCGCTGCGACCCAGATGGTCGAGCGGAATCTGCGCCACGTCCGGCAAGTGCTCCTCCTAAAGTAGTCGATGGAGAAGAGCGAGCACTGCCTGTGAAGGACGAACCTGTAGGTCGGAACCGTCTGGCTGACCTCTGCGGCTGAAACGGTCGAAGTATCAGTCCAAAAGATCGTCGTGGTCTAGGCGTTGCTCCAGACGAGCTCTCGAAACGTCTCCCTCTAATGTCCTCGAACTTCTCCGCAGCATCGGTAGCCTCGGAGATGGAAGTGATGTGTAGTCCAGCCAGCTTCTCCTGTACCTCCTCTCGCATGCCGCTAATTAAATTTTCCATATTCTCCTCTGAAAATGCGTCAGCTGCTCGTGTATGTCGTGACAGCTATGTATATCGAATAAAGTAAAATCTGGCTGCCATGTCCCTGACGAAGCTCTGTAAAAAAGTCGGCGCTGGAACTCCTTCCACTTCGCAGAAAAGAAGTGGGCTCTGAACTTCAAATCATCCCATGTAGGCTCTCGGCCTAACTCAGATACTACGGCATCCCACCATCTCTCGGCAAAGTCTGTCAATGAAATACTCCATGAAAGATAGCCATGTGTCTCGTGGCACGCGAATCATCCTGAGCACCTTCATCACCCGCTTCAGCCACTGCTCAGCAATATCTGGTGTACCGGTGCCCTCGAGCAAGGGCACATTGGCCTGCTGGTAGGAAGTGAAGACCGACTGAGGCCTATAGATGGCAGAGTACGCATGTGCGTTCTCGTCTGCAAAGTCAACAGGGTCCTGCTCTCTGTCAAAGTCCCCATCCTCCTCAGCTCCATGCTCTGGTATGTCCTCAAGTGGATCATCGAAATGAGGTTGTACCTCTACTGGTTGTCGCTGGTCCTGACGTACGCCGTCGTGAGATGGACGGTAGGTGGAATATGATAACTCTTCAAATCTCATCTCTATGTCCGTCTGTCTGTCAGCAATCTCTGTCTGCTGAGCAAGAATCTGGTCCTGTTGGCCTCTCATAGCAGCCTGTTGCTGCCTGCTGCTGAAGGTCGGTGAGAGCAGACAGAATGCGTGTCAGCTGGTCAGTCGTCTCCTGACCTGGTCGGGATGCCATGGCTCTGCATGAGAACCATCTATTAGTCATAAAATTTATTGTTCACAAATATTATGATATATGCTTTTTCTCTTCTTGGGATATAATATGAAAATTAATGAAATTGGTGACAACTATGTTGGTTGAATATGAATGTCATGTTTCCCTTCTCGACTCATTTTTAAATTATATATATAGGATATTTGAAATGCCACTGGATGCATTTTTCTGCTGGTGTTTATATAAAAAAAGAAAAGAAATAAATTGTTGCTATTGTTTATGTATAAAAAAATAAGGGAAATGTACATTTGAAATGTTTCTGTATGTATATCTGCTACTGTATACATATATACATATATATAAAGAAGAAGGGGGGTAAATGTTTAAACAATATATACATATTATTCACATATGAAATTTCTATATAAAAGAAATTTTGGATTAATGTATAAGATTTTAATTAAGATTAAAAATATTATTGAGGGTTGATTTGTTAAGCTAATTGGAGTAATATTGCATATATTATCGGAAGTTTAATTGACTGTAATCGATATGAATAAGACTGAATATATCAATCCAGTAGGGAAATAAAATGCTAACCAGTTATTTCTGAAACTCCATTCTGACAAGACATGGCATACATGCAAACAGCGGCATATGCATGTATATCTATAGAAGGAATCATATTCTGATAGTTATATATATAGTTTTCCTTATTAGAAAATTGTGGTCCATTATAGTCAGTATTAAAGTTGACTAAAATACTATCCAAAACCAAATTTCTATAATGACTCAAGATAAGTGTGAGTCAGCATAAAAAATTTTCTGTCAATCCAACAAAAGTCCAGAAAACGAGATCGAACTGGGTTCAGAAAGAATGAATTTCCTTCAAATCTATTCATTTTAATCTAAAGAAAAGGAGAAAGTATCACTAGTAATAATACTTATCAAAAACACAATCCAATAGCCGATCATGTTGTACCTATTTCTACAATGAGATTACCAATTTTAGAAAGTTCATTTAATTGGTGAGGAGGCATGCTCACTCCAACTGTCAATAACCATGAAGTAGGGCACATATGCTAGAAATAAATTAATAAATTGTCTTGGTAAGACGTGAGATCTAGCTTGGGTGTTGATGGTTATCATTTAACACAATTAGTGCCATTTGGGCAAACTAAATTGGTGATCAAGTGCACTCTTAAGATTGTAAATCAAAGATAGCAATTAAATTGTGCCGGTCATGGTGACCCTTTGATGCAGCGTGAAGTTAAAATATAGGGCCAAATATTTATCTAATTTTAGTGACCAATTTTATTTACGTTTATTTACGTCAACGAATTTTAGTTAAATAAATGGGATCGCCTGTGATTTCAATTAGTGGTCAATTTGATTTTAAATTTGGTCGGTTAATTAGTTAGAGTCCAATTAGGATAATTAGTTGTCAATTTAAATTAGTTTACTATCTTTGTAAACTCATCCCTCCTATATAAAGGGATGAGGGTCCATTGTTCTAGTGAGTCAAGTATTAATGAAAAGTTGAGATTTTATCTCCCTCTATCTCCCTTTCTCCCTCCCACGTGTTCTTCACGTTTCTTCTTCTCTAATCCCGCGCATCCGGCGTGTCTTCTTCTTCTCAACCCCTCTAATTCTTCTTCCACCAAAAAGCCACAAAATTTTATTTACATCAACGTCGCGCGATTTCAATTCTGCATCATTTGGTATCAGAGCATGGCAACCGAATCGTCCCTACGATTCGACGATCCCGTCGCGTATTGGAAGATGCAATTTGATTTGAGTTGCCTATCTCATGATTCGCGTACACGCGCACGTCGACATAAGTTCAAGCGACGTCTTGATTCAGTCTCAAAGTCCAAGAATGGCTGGACACACAAATCGACGAAGATCTCGCCATCCACGACGAGAAGCTCGCTGTCAACGAAGAATCCGCCGCTGTCCGAGCCGTTTTAGAAAAAAAAATCGAAGAAACATTGGCTGTCCCGGAGATTTCAGATCAAGCCCCGTCACCACCAGCGTCGCCGATGGCAGCCCCGACCCTTCCAGCGGTTTCCCCGACCAACCAGACCCTCGTCGCATCCCCGCGACTCTCTCCCACAACCCCGGCAACCCCAACCCAACCCCCAACCTCGCCAGCACCTTCCCCCACCCCCGCAAAGCCGGCGGCCCAGAACACAACACCTGCCATTACCCCCCCCCCCTCGCATGCGCCTCCTCCTCCCGGCACCAAGCCACCCCTTCCCACGGCCCCCCTCCTCATCCTACGATCCACCAGCCCACCAGCGCCATCCTCCCTCCTCCCCACCTGCGCCTCAACACCCTGGTGTGACCCTCCACGCCGCCTTCGCCCTTCCCTATCCCGCGCCCAGCGTTCAACGTGCCAGTACCCCATCCCACCCGCCAGCGCCTCCTCGTCTCCAGCAAACCCCCCCCCTCCCGCAAAACCCAAACCCCCTGCGATACCCCCCCTTCTCCGCCCCTCGCGGTCCACCGGCCCCGCCGCATCCCGATCTTCCCCCCCAGCACCCTGCGCCCTCCCGCGCGTGAGACCACGTGACCCCCGCCTCCCCGCGACTGCACCACCGCCTCCCCACCCTTCCCTCGCTGCCCCAGTGTCGCCTGCTTCCTCACGAGCCGCCCTCACCGCCGCCCCGCTCGAACGCCAGCAGCCGCGCCGCCCTTGCGTGGTAGCCGCCCCCGCGCATAGAACGCAAGCGAAGCACCGAACCCTAACAGGGATTCCGAAGGTTACGGGATTGGAATCCCATGACATGTGGGCTTGGATATTAATTGTGGAAAACTACAAAGAAACCCCCCCTTGCTACATATTTTATTCAAAAGGACATTTCAAGAGGCCCTCTTCCAAAATGCCCTTAAATGAAGGGGTGCGGAAATTGCGCCCAAACCCCCGGCGGCACAAATTTTTAAAAAAGAAGGCTGCAAATCAGGAATCTGAGGACCTTCCTTATCTAAATAGGACTAGGGCCTTGGGCTTCCCCTATATAAGGACCCCATGGCTTCATTCCTTGGACACATCTCCTCCCCTCCTCTCCTTGTGTCATTACTTCGCTATGGAATCTCTGAAGGCCATGCTGTCCATGCCTCATCAATTCTTCGGTCACCACAAGGAAGAGACAACGATCAAGAAGACGCCGCGATTCGCGCCACACATGTTCTTCAACCATGAAGGCCGCGTCACCCACGCCCGCGTATGGACTCCGCCGTTCGCTCCACATCAGTTCTTCCCGAAGATGACTGAACACGCCGATTCGTCCTCCAAGCCTGCAGATCCAACAATTCGTCGGGAGACGAATTTTTAAAGCAGAGGAGAGTTGATGCAGCGTGAAGTTAAAATTTAGGGCCAAATATTTATCTAATTTTAGTGGCCAATTTTATTTACGTTTATTTACGTCAACGAATTTTTAATTAAATAAATGGGATCGCCTGTGATCTCAATTAGTGGTCAATTTGATTTTAAATTTGGTCGGTTAATTAGTTAGAGTCCAATTAGGATAATTAGTTGTCAATTTAAATTAGTTTAATGCTTTTGTAAACTCATCCCTCCTATATAAAGGGATGAGGGTCCATTGTTTTAGTGAGTCAAGTATTAATGAAAAGTTGAGATTTTATCTCCCTCTATCTCCCTTTCTCCCTCCCATGTGTTCTTCACGTTTCTTCTTCTCTAATCCCGCGCATCTGGCGTGTCTTCTTCTTCTCAACCCCTCTAATTCTTCTTCCACCAAAAAGCCACAAAATTTTATTTTCGTCAACGTCGCGCGATTTCAATTCTGCATCACCCTTACACCTGACCGTGCGAGGGTGCGGTGACCCTCAACTGGGCGGAGGAAAGGAAGCCCAGTTAGGGCAGCAGCCGCCAAGTGCGCGGGTCTAAGATCCCAGTCCCTTCACGGTTTTTACGCGAGCTCGCAGTGTTTTTACGCCTCGTTGGGATCCCGACTTTGACCAGTTCCGCTGACCCTTTGTTTTAGGATAGCCAGGCGGGGAATCCTCGGTTTTAGTTTTTCGTACGAGCTCGTTTGCCCGTTACTGATCGGGCCATTTTTCTAGAGTGATTTTTCGGAGAGTCTCTCTCACCCATCTCAGTGGCGTAGTTTTGGAGTAGCCCTATCCCTCTATTGGACCGCACTTCCAATTAGAGGGCAAGACGGAAGAGCCATTTGTAAGCTACCTCATCGCTTGAGTTTTACTTTCGCCAACAGACTTGGCGATTCTACATTCAGATCATCCATATCTACATCTAAGTCATCTAAAGTTGCATCTGAAACAGTTAAAGTTAAGATTTGGAGAAGTTACGATCAAAAGTTGTATTGATAGGAAATGACTATCCATTGGACTTGAGAATCAAGTAAATCATAAACATTTCCAATCTCATCTCTCACATCGTCAAAATCCACAGATATGATATCTTGTCAATATGATAATATAGATATATATATACATACACTCATACAGTTATGAACATTTGATTACAAAATAAACATGTTATATAATGGGTGTTTATGGGAAATGCTTACAACTCTGAAGACATTTTTACTTATGCAAGTAGATGTAAACTTTACTTGATCCTGCCTTTCTACTTGTTTACTTTTGAACATATTAAATGCGTGTTTATGTTTATAAGTATTTGGGAGGTACCAGCAACCGATGACGCCTCTTCTTTCCCAACATGTTTTGGCAGGCAAAAAGCATGTTGTTCAGTAGCTATTCATGATTCCATGTGATAGGGTATATACCATACGGTATGTTCCTTTTTGTTTCAGTTTTTGGTTCAAATTATGATGTATTATGCTTCCTTTCTCTTCTGCTTAAAAAATTTGGGATTAGTGTATGTGTTGTCATACTCTGATGTACATTTATATATATTATGAAAATGAATGGAATAAAATTTTAGTGGCAATTGTTTTGTGAATCTGATGAATGCGGTTGGAATGTCATGTGCAATTGTTGCAGCGCGAAAAATTTTCACATAAATTCATTCTTGTAATGCGATGCCAATGAATGTAATATTGCGAATGCGGCATAAACGACCACCCGGATCCTAAGGGGTTCACACAATAGCCAAAAAAGTCGTAAGATTATACATACAAAGATCTAGAAGAAAAAAACCTCGCATACAAAGCTTGAAAAAGGCTCTGTCATAAGAACCTAGAAGAAAGAGAAACGTCTTAGCTGCCACGAACAAAAGAGGATAGAACCTACAATGATACTCATCCACTAAACAAACAAGAGTCTCTCTAAGGAACTCAAACAAGGTTGAATACGAAAAATCTACTTTAATACCCCCCCTTCCACTCATACTTGTCGAAAGCATGAAGACACCCCAACCACCTCTCCTAGAACATATGGGTCTGACTCAAGAGATATGAAATGAAGCAAAGGATGTTGTTGTTTAATGACATGGATTGAAAGTTTTTTTGAGATCAGGTTTATGTCCAACAGACGTCTTGGCGCATTAATGCGGAAGTGCACACATATATATGATGTGTACATAAGAGATGAGTCGACTTTCCCAATCTTGGGTTGTTTTTATTTGTTGAGCAAATTCATATTATTTTCGTTATGAAAAGAAGGTATCTTCATTTTCTGCTTAATTGACTAAACAAATTGATGAAGTCTTTTTTATAAAGAAAAAGGGTCTCCACTATATAGACGGGTGGCCATTACTTCACCAAATATTGCCAAAAAATTTATAGGCCTAGTCCATGTATGAGATATTACAAAAAAATACATGTTATAGATTCCGGCTCTCATCCATCGCCCTAGCATTAGGCTATGAGCCACACCATTTTCAACATAGAAATGGTCCTTGCGGAACAGCACCCCATTTCTAGCCAACCAATGGGCACAAATCAATGCCACACGCACAGATCTTGCCTGTGTACCATTCCAGTCATCCTCAATGGAACTCCAAAAGCTAGAAACATTATCTGATCGCATCATGTGATTCCCAAAAAGATTACAAACCTCCACTGAGCTCCCACAAGTGAAGAAAAGATGACCAGCATCCTCTAAGTCTGCCGAGCACCTGGTGCATGTTGAATCGACCGCCTGAACGAAGCACGTAAATCTTTCCTTAGTTAACGATCTTAAGTTCCTAACCTCCTAAAGATCAACAAGAAGACATTCACCCAGGCAGGTGCCTTCCGCTTCCAGATTCGCATGCAATCCACCGCACATCCCCCAGGGTCAAAGGTCATAGGACCCCTCAGAGCCCTGTAAGGCTTCCCAACCGAAAAGGAGTCATCGCACCATATCCAGCAATCTCGACAGTCTGTGGGACCTACCACCTCTTCAAGCTCCGCCAACAAAACCAAGAGCTCTCCAATCATTGATCAGATAGTTCAGATCTAAACTACGAGATGAACGAAAACCCATCCCAGACCTCTGCCACCGAACAATCTGGATGCTTTGCCAACGCCTTGAGCTGTGGGAACCTCATGTCTAGTACCCTGACGTCACTCCAGTCATCCATCTAGAAACGGAACCCAATTCCGTCACCAACCACAGGTCTCAAAAAAGGATGGATCTCATGTGCCACACTGCAAATGTCCCTCCAAAAGAATGATGGTGAAAAACCAAGGTCCCCAAAAACAGGAAAAGAAAGTCCTGATCCATAGATCTTCCATATCAACATGAAGCCAGACTGCTACAATCACCCCAAAGTGCAATCCACCTGCTGAGTAAAGCCGTATTCTTCTCCTCCGAGATATGTACGCCAAGAACCCTATCCTCCTTCAGGCATACTATTGTTTTCCATTCTACCAGAGGTAATACGTTGGTCCGTCCAGATGACGACCAGAAGAAACACCTCGTGATGGTCTCAAGTCTTTTCCGCACCTCGACAGGCACCAACCTAGAAGATAGGTAGAAAATAGGGATCACGGACAACACTGATCGCAACAACACAAACCTTCCACCCCTAGATGGATAGACAGACTTCCATCTTGCCAGTTTTTGTTCTAATTTCTCAATCACTGGTAACCAATCGATGACGTGCATCCGCTCAGCCACTAGAGGCACGACTAGGTAATACAGTGGTAGATCCCTGCGCGACGAGCGTAGCCATCCTATACACAAATCAATTTTTGAGCCTACCATGGCAAAAGGGATGAACTCCGACTTATCTCTATTAAGTCTCAATCCTGATACAGTTCCGAAAAGATCCAGAACCACATATAAACCTCTGCAACTATCGGTGCAACCATCGGCAAAAAGTATCGCATCATCCGTGTATTGAAGGACAGGAACATAAATCTCTTCCTTAGAATAGCCGCTGCAAAATCCCCTCGAAACAAGACGATCAACCATGATTTTCAAAGCATCAGTCGCAGGAACGAAGAGAAGAAGCACCAGTGGACATCCTTGAAGAACACCGCGTTGAGGGTAGAAGAACGCCTTTTGGTGGACATCCCCGACGAACAAAACGTAATCATGGCGTGCCTCTTCATCCACGAGATCCATCTATCAGGAAAGACGCGCATGTACATAGATGCACAAAAGAAATGCCAATCCACATAATCATAGGGCTTCGAGAATTCCATCATCCACATCACGCCCTTAGCTTTCCTCCCACATCAGTCCGCTACAATCTCTGAAGCCAAACACCATGATGTCCATGAGCTATCTAGCGGACGAGAGAGCACTCTGCGCAGGCGAGATGATCTTGTTGGCCAACAACTTTACCACAATCAAATAAATGCATTGGATAATTCAACCGGTCTAGTCTTCAATTCTTGTAGCAACATCCTTCTTGGGTAGCAAAAAATAATTGCTCGATTGATCCGACTAAATCCATAGTTCACTTAAGCAAAATCTGTCATCACTCCCATCACCTCCTCTGGAAACAGATCCCAAAACTCCCAGAAGAAAAAAACAGGGAAACCCATCAAGCACAGGACATACGTCCGGATTTAGCCCAAAAACAGACTCCCCATCCTTTAGAAGCCTAAACGAGCTCGTAAACAAATCCACATCAAGATTGGGAATATAATTTACCCCCATCCTCAACCACTATGACCCATAGCATGGTCCATGATTTGAATTGGTCGAGGTGGTCGAGCTAAGGGGAGGTGGTACTCAAGGCGTTTTTATTTTCAAAGTATTTTTTATGTAACCATTTGTCTTGTTGGCAATTTCAGATATTTACAAAGGTCTAGTTGTTTAGGATATATTTATACAAGATCAATACGTAAATATGGTCGCTTTCATGTCCATATTTATCATTAAACATGTCCAATTATGTCAATAAAGTCTTACCATTATACCCTCAAACATATGAATCCGCAAATATCATAGAAAACATTACCCGTAAACTTATTTTTAAAGAATTGTGTTATATAATAAGCTATGTAAAAAATCGATAAGAATAAACAGATCCGTATACCATAATAGAAATAAAACCCTGAATAAAAAAAATTTGCTGGAGGTGTTGCCCCCACACTCCGTAGTAGGGAGCGCACCTGCTCCCCCCCCCCCAAGCTCGTTGCTCGGGTACCCCCATCTTCTTGGGTATGGCACGGCGGGAGGGGGTGCACACAACGGTTCTTCAACATGGGTTAGATGGTTAGAATTCAGAGGGATATCAAACATACTCATTCTCTGATTGGATGGAAATTTTGCAAAAAGGCATATACAATCGTATATCTTTTCTTTTCGGTGTTCCTATCGTTATAATTTCATCGTATATTATAGTGATGTACCTATAATTTCATTAATATATATTTTATTGTGTTTTGATAGGTATTTATCCTTATAAACTGAGGCTTACGCCTCGACTGCCTCGAGGCTACGCCTCGCCTCGATTCCAGGGAAACCGTCTCGTTCCATTTTTATTTTTTTTAAAAAAAAATGGTCTTTGTCTGCCCATGTCCCAAAAGTAATCTATGACCGCCCTCGCAAACCTCCCCCTGTCAATGAAACTCCTCTCCCCTAACCACCATTGATTGAACCAAGTTTCTCCTCCTCTCGTTTGCCACCGTATGGAAAAGACTGATATTAGCATAGCCCTCTGATGCAGCGTGGACTCGAAATATAGGGCCGTCTATTTATTTAAATTGTAGCCGTCAATTTTAATTACGTTTGTTTAAGTTGTCTCCAATTTTAATTTAAAAGAGATCGCGTGTGATCTCAATTAGTTTTAATTTGAATTTCAAATTAGGAAGTTAGTCGCTTAATTAGTTAGAGTCAATTTAGGATATTCAGTTATTTTTCTATTTTTGTAATCCCATCCCTCCTATATAAAGGGATGAGGGTCCATTGTGTTCGACAGTTCAGTTTGATAATCAATTGAGAATTATTCTCTATCTCCTCTCTCTTCTCTCTTCCCCTCGCGGTCTAAGCGTTCTTCCTCCTTCAACCTCGCGCAACAAGCGTGTTCTTCTTCTCAACCCCTCCATATTCTTCCACCAAAAATTCCACCGTTCAAAATATTTAATTTTCGCCGACGCCGAATCCTATTTACATCAATTGGTATCACAGCATGGCCTACAGATCGTCCTCACGATATGACGATCCGTACCGACATGCACGCCGACACGCGACGAAACACCATTATTCGTCGGAACGACAACGGCGAGCCACCGACGCCCACAACGAGAAGCTGAGGAGCAAGCTACTTGAGATACAAGCCAACTTCGAGTCCATGTTTCGAGATCTTAGGGCTGACTTCGAGTACCTACGTGCCAAATCGAAGCCTCCAACCACCGACACTGAAGTTAAAGACAAAAATCTCGCTGTCAACGAAGAATCCGCCGCTGTCCCAACCGTTTTAAAAGAGAAAAACGACGAACTGCTCGCTGTCCAGTCCATCTCAGAGGGAAAAAATGCCGTCGCCAAGGAGTTCTTCGCTGTCCAGCCCATTCCGGAAGAAAAAGAAGTTGAAACACTTGTTGTACAGGTACTTTCAGATTCCCAAAACTCCCCAAAATCGACCTACGCCCCATCCACAGCCCTCGCGCGGACTCCACCCACCATCCTCGCACCCTCGTACCCCTTCTCGCGGCACCTACGATCCCAGCACCTCCAACGAGTCCTCCTGCCCCACCACTACCGCTGCTGCCTCTCATTGCCACCCTCGCCACACCCCGCCACCGCACCCCTTCCGCCGCCTCTGACCCTCGTGCGACGCAAACTCCAACCCCCATGTCCCCTCCAGTGTTCCCCTTTGCCACCGCCCCTATACCCCTCCCCCACCATCTTCCTCGCACTGCATCCCCGTGACCCCCTCCTCCCCCACGCATTCCCCACATTCCCTGTGCCAACCCCACGCAACCACCCCTCGCCCCTTCCGCCGCCTCAGAACCCCGCGCCCCTCCCGCGCATAAAACCTCGAGGCCCCGCCTCCCCGCGACGCCGCCCCCGCCGCTTACACCTTCCCACGTCGCCGCCATCGCCACTTGCGCATCGCCTCCAGCCAACTCGTCAGCATTCGCACCGCCGTTATTCGTGTCGCCTCCCTGGGCGTCCTCTTCAGTCGCGCCGCCGCCAGAGAAGGCAAAGCCCTAACATTGGGCGCCGCTTAAGACGAAGGGACGGAGAAACCCTCCCGTAGGATGACTCTGTAATCGGAACCAAATCCCTCAACTTTAGGGATTTGAAATTGATTTGGAAAAATTACAAAGAAAAACCCCCTGAAAACCCTATTTGCAGAAAGGCTGAAATTGATAAGAATTTAAGATTGAAGGGGTACGAAAATTGTAGGGACGCCCTTCTATAGAAAAAGACTACAAACGTAACATTGAAAAAGACCTAATTGAAGGAGTTTGAAGCTACAGTTCAAGGATGAATTCTCCACCAACGCATCTACATCAAGCAATTCGTCGGGAAACGAATTTTTTTAAAGCGGAGGAGAGTTGATGCAGCGTGGACTCGAAATATAGGGTCGTCTATTTATTTAAATTGTAACCGTCAATTTTAATTACGTTTATTTAAGTTGTCGCAATTTTTATTTAAAAGAGATCGCGTGTGATCTCAATTAGTTTTAATTTGAATTTCAAATTAGGAAGTTAGTCGGTTAATTAGTTAGAGTCAATTTAGGATATTCGGTTATTTTTCTATTTTTGTAATCTCATCCCTCCTATATAAAGGGATGAGTGTCCATTGTGTTCGACAGTTCAGTTTGATAATCAATTGAGAATTATTCTCTATCTCCTCTCTCTTCTCTCTTCCCCTCGCGGTCTACGCGTTCTTCCTCCTTCAACCTCGCGCAACAGGCGTGTTCTTCTTCTCAACCCCTCCATATTCTTCCACCAAAAATTCCACCGTTCAAAATATTTAATTTTCGGCGACACCGAATCCTGTTTACATCACCCTCCTTCAACCACTACTATTGTGACCCATGCCTTCACTCACATTCTCGTTTTCTATCCTCCTCATCCATGATGTTCTGGACCATACCATGGCTCATGAGATCCTCCTCATCCAGCTCCCTGTCATATTCCAATAAGTCCAGTCTTACCATCTACTCATGTGCATGATTCCTCCTCAGCTCCCACTCAGAGCGGGACTCCCCCTTGAACATTGATAGCCCAACGTTGCTGGCTTCCATGCGAACCTCACAATAGTCGAACACTCTACCTCCAACTCCGACCAGAAAACACACACCATATCTCGAAAACCCTCCAACATCCAACATAGCTCAAATCTAAAATAGGATGACGCCTTTTTGCCGCTGCAAGAGTCAAGACATAACAACATATGATCCGATCTCGACCTCGGAAGGGAAGTAACGATAGTCATGCTAAAAAACTCCATAGCCTCAATATACATAAGAAACCGATCAATCTGCGAATGAGATGATGAACTCCTCCATGTATAGCTGCAATTTACCAGGTCGGGTACCTCTAAAGCTAGCTCCTACACCACCTCACTGAAAAAATCAGAACCAGGATCGAGTACACCTCCCCACCAGGCCTATCCTCCGCATAGAGCGTAATACAGTAGTCACCACCCATAACACATACCATCTCCGAAAATCTGATTCGAATCTCCCGCAACTCCACATTTGTAGATGTCCCCGCAATGCCATATTCCAAGGAAACCATGAAGCAGGAGTGATCAATCTTGCTCAACAAAACCACCGAAACCGAATGAACCAGGATTGCCTCATCAACCAGGTCGAAAAGATCCCCATTCCAAGTGATAACCCCCCCCCCCCGAGCTTCCATTTGTCAGCATCGCTCTGAATTCATTAAGATGAGGACCCGAGGTGGATCCCCATCTCACTGAATCCAAAGAATCAATCTTTATTTCCTGCAGACAAGCCATGTCAATCATCTGTGTAGCCATCATGGAGCCAATCGCCATCCGCTTCTCTGGTTGACATAGACTCCGCACAATCCGGGATAGAAGCTTCATTGGGAAACTGAGGGGGAAGCTGCAGCCACATGAATACCCACTCTCTATGCAACCGCCGGCTCGAACAACTTCTCTGTATGGCCATCTTCAGTCTTCACCACTTCGCCCTCCTCGGCTCTCACCACTGGACTGTTAACTGAGCTCTTCTCCATAATGACCACACTGAATAATTGGCCCGAATCTCCTTCTACCACCTCTTGAATCATAACAAGTCCCTTCTCTGGACTTCCACTCCCATCTTCAGGCCCTTGACAGTCCACCATTTCATGTTTGTGCTAAAGCGAACTTGTCTCTCAATCCAACGTGCTCGCCCGGCGTTGTTTCTGTGCGAATGTCACAAAATTACGTGCCACTTCCCAGTCCAGCGTCTGCGTCGAGTTCCTGCGCACAAGGCCATTCTTCGCCTTTCCTTAAGCGATAGTGTCGCCCCTCGTTTCTGAGAGGAGATGGACCCCTTTCTTCTGCTACCATCACCACCCCAAGCTCCCTCTGCCATCCAGTGTCCCCCAGCAATGCAATCAGGAGATACGTGACAAGCATTCAGGTGATCAGGATAGCCCATGATCCCAGGGTTCCCGTTGCCAACAGCTTCGATGACCAAGTTCGTCACCTAACGCACCGAAGATACCACTTCCCATGCTTGGTCAACAAACGGCACTACTTGAGATCCAGAGACAGCCACCGAGACTCCCCCTACCACCAGTTGTTAGAGCCCAAGAGGAACCGAAACCTTCGAAGCCCTCGTCGGGTCCACCCATGGATTGAAGCAAGGGGATTTAAAGTGGAAGCCACACCTGAATCCACCCCCCTATTCGAGTGAGAAACCAAATCCGAATATTGAACCGCCACCTCCAAAATTGGGGAACTTGAAAATCGATGATTAAAAATCGTACATGGAGAGCCCTTAATCGGTCCCCTACCCATAAGCCTAATTAGATTACCTCAGTTACCCGATTCTGGAAGTGCAAGCGAACCGCCATGAAGAATTGCAACCACGTAACAGCCAGTGGCTCTAAGGTTTCCGAAAATGGATCGTTGCACTTCGTCAGCCCCGACTCCGACGATTCTGAGGCTTCCCACCACAAACTTCGCTCCTCACCCCCACCCTTGTGGTTGGAATCATCACTGACGATCCCCCATCTTCCACGACATCGAGCCATATCATCATCAATCGACCGACCGATCCACAAAGATGCTTGCGAAGGAGTTTCGGGCCACGTATCCCGCATCAATAGAACAACCTCCGAGCCATCGCCAGCCGCATGTCGAATTGACAGATCTCCATCACATCTCCAACCTGGCACAAAGCATCCCGCAATACCTCCACCTTTTTACACCTCAAAGGAACCCCTGCTACCAAAAGCTTCCACGGTGTTTCTCCGGGCCCCGAACCTCCGAATAAAAAAAGCGATCTCTGCCACTTAACCATCCCTCTTGACACTAATAGCAGCCTGCCCTCCAACGCTCCCGCAATCACCTCCCTCGCTCCCTCCGACGGCAAGCCCCTCAAGCATAGTGTTCCTTCGTGTCACCAAATAGTATCAATGCAGGTGCCGGCCACAGCCTCCCTCGTTGCTTGCACCCTCTCCCCGACTCATCTCAAGACCTCAGCTTTACCTTCTCCCATTACGATCCCATCCAATAGTTGTTCCGACGCTGCCTCCTGTGATAACCTTAGCAGCAAAGACGTAAAAGTCGCATCAGACAGCAAGCTAAGAGGCACATGTGACTTCACAGCTGCGACGAACTTTGGCAACGTCACCTTCTTCGACCATGAGCCCTTCACCGAGCAATCCCTCCGTTGGTGCACCGAGCGATCACACCGGAAGCATAGTTGTTCGGATATCGCGGGTCTTAGAAAGGTAGTCAGTGGAACCACAGTGAAAGCACCATGGGGTCGATGTGCCCTTACCCTTTGAACGGTCAACTCTTGGTCTTCGGCAAACTCTATGGACCCTTTCTCGCCAACTCCTCTGTTGGGAAATATGAATGAGATGATCTATTCCATAAGCCCTAGGCTCTCTTATATAGGAGAGTAGCTTAGGGTAAATTACATAAAGAGAATAACAGGAAAAATAAAATAACAAAGAGGTACAGTTATTCTATATGCGTCAACACTCCCCCTCAAGATGGAGCATAGATATCAATCATGCTCAGCTTGGACGCACACTTCTGGAATGGGCCTCTAAGTAATGCCTTGGTGAAAATATCAGCAATCTGATTCTCTGATGTGACGTGAGATGTAGCAATGAACCCCTTCTGAATCATGTCACGTATGTAGTGACAGTCGACCTCAATGTGCTTGGTCCTCTCATGAAAGGCTGGGTTATTTGCAATGAACAAGGCGGTCTGATTGTCACATTCCAACATCATAGGAAGAGGTATATCAAGACATAGATCTGCAAGTAAGGATTTCACCCACATCATTTCTGTGCTAGCCTGGGCCATAGCCCTGTATTCGGATTCAGCACTGGATCTAGCTACCACTGTCTGTTTCTTGCTCTTCCACGAAACTAGAGCATCTCCAACATAGACTGCAAATCCTGATGTGGACTTCCTGTCCTTGGGGCATCCTGCATAGTCTGCATACGCACATGTCGTGATAGAGATCTCCTTTCCTTTCTTAAATAGCAAGCCTGCACCTGGAGATGATTTTAAATATCTCAGAATCATGTGTATTGCATCCATAAGGGCCTGACGTGGTTGCTCCATGAACTGGCTCACACGACTCACTGCAAATGATATATCAGGTCTAGTGATCGTGACATACAGTAGTTTGCCTACCAGTTCTCTGTACCTTCTCTTATCCACCTCTTCTGTGTCATCATCATACAGCTTCATGTTAGGATCCATTGGTGTCGTAGCAGGTCGACACCCTAGCATACCTGTCTCACTCTGTAGATCTGTAACATACTTCCTCTGTGACATGACTAATCCATATGGATTTCTAGCAAACTCCAGCCCCAGAAAATATCTAAGGACTCCCAGTCCTTGGTGACAAACTCGATCCCCAGCCTTTCCTTTGCCTGCTTAATGCCCTGGTCATCATCACCTGTAATCAAGATATCATCAACATAAACCATTATTACAATGATACCTCTAGCCGTCTTCTGTACAAACAAGGAATGATCAGCACTGGAGCGCTTATATCCTTGTTTCTCAAAGAGGTCTGAAAGCTTCTGAAACCATGCTCTGGGGCTCTGCTTAAGGCCATAGATGACCTTATGTAATCTGCAAACCTCGGAACACTCCCCCTCAACAGCAAAACCAGGTGGCTGTTGCATATAGACTTCCTCATGCAAGTCGCCATACAGAAATGCATTCTTCACGTCCAGTTGATAAAGTGGCCAGTCTCTAGCAACTGCAACTGATAACAGGATCCGTAGAGTGGAATGACGCGCCACAGGGGAGAATGTGTCAAGGTAATCTACCCCATATGTCTGTGTGAAGCCCCGTGCAACCAGGCGTGCCTTGTACCTGTCAATGGAACCATCTGCATTGTGCTTAACTGTAAACACCCATTTGCAACTCACCGGGCTGACATCTGGAGGTATAGGAACCAAACTCCAGGTTCCTCTAGACTGAAGTGCCGCCATTTCTTCTTCCATTGCTAGCCGCCATCTAGCATCCTGCAAAGCATCATGATGATTCCGTGGAATGTCTGTAGCTGAAAGTGCCAATGCAAACTTCTTGAAGTCTCCAGATAGCCTCTCAAAAGACACAGCTGCTGATAATGGATATTTGGCACAGCTTCTCTTCGGCTTGCGTAGAGCAATTGGAACATCCAGATCATCTGTGTTATCACCATGCTCCTGTAATGCATCATGCTGAGAAATATCGTCGGATCCATCAACATTAATATTTTCATTACATACCATAGGCGAGCTAGTTGACGGGTCAGGACCATGAGCTGGAGGAGGCCTGCGGGTGTAATGGAATGGTAGCGGGGATACTAGCGATGGCGGTGGTGGTGGCGGTGGTGGTTGTGGTGGCGGTGGTGGTGACGGTGGTGTTGTTTGTGGCAATGGTAGTGGTGCCATGAATACGGCATCAGGAGATATAGGTGGTAGCTGCATGTTTCCAGATTCTGAAAAGTACATAATAGATTCAAAAAATGTAACATCTGCACTGATCATATACCGCCGACGCACAGGATCAAAACACTTGTACCCCTTTTGAGTTCTGGAGTACCCCACAAAGACGCACTTGACAGCCCTAGGAGAGAGCTTGTCAGTACCAGGCGACAACTGATGGACAAATGCGACTGACCCAAACACACGAGGGGTAAGAATGAACAAATCCTTGTCAGGGTAAATGAGTGAAAAAGGAATCTGTTCATTCAAGACAGACGAAGGCATACGGTTGATTAGGTAACATGCAGTAAGGACTGCATCACCCCAGTAGGAGTACGGAACATGACTCTGAATAAGAAGTGACCTTGTGACATCAAGAAGGTGACGGTGTTTTCTTTCAGCAACCCCATTCTGTTGAGACGTATGAGCACAAGATGTTTGGTGAATAATTCATTTTGAGGAGTAGTAATTGGCTAGAATGTTGGTGCACAACTCTAAGGCATTATCACTTCTCACAATCTTGACAGATGTGGAAAAAAACATTTGAATTTCATTAAGAAAGTGGATAATAATATTTCCTGCTTCAGATTTATTTTTCATTAGAAAGACCCATGACGCTCTAAAGAAATCATCCACAAATACAATATAAAACCTGTGTCCCTGATGATCGGGAACACGACTCGGACCCCAGACATCGACATGAAACAACTCAAACTTGGAGCTACTACTCTGACCTTGACTACTGGGAAAAGACGACCTGTGATGCTTTCCCAACTGACATGCCTCACACTGGATAGGTGTGTGAGAGAGACCATAGGGTAGAACTAGACGCAACTTCTGAAGCGGTAAATGACCAAAACGTAGATGCCACAGGAGAGGAGATACTTGTCCAGCAGGAGAAGATGTGGTTCCGGCAAATGGGGTCTGGTTCAGACGGTAAAGGCCTCCTTGCTCATAGCCATGACCAATCACGTTGCCCGTACGGATGTCCTGAAAAATCAAAGAAGATGGATCAAAAATAGCTCGACAATGGAGATCCTTCGTAATCTGACTAACTGACAACAGATTCATAGAAAAATGCGGTGCATGTAGGACATTCTTGAGCTGCATAGAAGATGTCAATCTAATCTCCCCCTGACCCGTGATAGGGGAGTGCGTGCCATTGGCAATCACTACTGTCCGTCCTGGAGGAATCTGAGTGTATCCTGTAAGTAGACTCTGGTCGCCACATAGATGATGTGTAGCGCCCGAGTCCATGATCCATGGCAATGTATCAGATCTACTACTGTGGAGTGCAAGTGTACTACCTGAAGTACTAGTAGAGGCAGAGGCAGAAGCAGCAGCATCAGTATGACTCTCTGTAGTCGGTGCTGGACCAGATGGTGGGATAATGCCCCTGAGGCGGGCAACTAGATCATCAAATCGTTGATCCAGTGTAGCAGCAGATGGGGGCTCTATCTGCTCAGCGGCTCGTGCAGATGCAGGGAATCCATGCTTCGAGTAGCATGTGTCTTCATTATGTCCGACTCGGTGACAATATGAGCATGTTGGCCTAGTGCGGCCACCCCTTCCACGAGGAGTACGTCCACGGCCCTGGTGATGAAAACCGCGGCCTCTGTTGGCCGCCATAGCTGAGGAATTCTGACTCGCAGCTGCTGAAGGCACTGTGATCCTACTTAATCTGTGAAAAGCTTCCTCCATGGGAGGAATAGTCGAGTCCGCCAAAATCTGAGAACGTGCTGCCTCATACTCTGGATCAAGTGCAGCGAGAAACACACCCACCATCGTCGCATTCCTGTATGTCTTCTGCTGTTCTGGCGTGGCGGTAAGAGGCATGAAGCTATAGAGCTTCTCGAACATCCCTCTCAGTGATGTATAGAGAGAATGTAAAGGACGACCGTTCTGCTTTATTGTGAATATATCATGTTGTAGTTGCAGGATCTTCGTCTCGTTCTTCGCCTGAGAATATGTCGCTGCCAGGATATCCCACATGTCTTTGGCTGTGGGTTGATGTAGAATGTCATTGGCAATTTCAATAGCCAATGTGCCAGATAGCCACACCTTGGCATATGCATCATCGGCCTCCCATGAGGCATGGACTCCAGTCTTCTCTGCAGGCTCGGGCTCGGTAAGAATGTGCTTCTTACCTGTAGACTTCATCATACTCATGAACTGCATTGCCCACAGTTCATAGTTCGTACCATCCATCTTGACAATGGGCGCTGGACCACGAAACGCGCCAATAGACGGGATATCTGCCTTGCTTTCTGACATACTGGAGACGGAAGACTGGAGCGAATGACAAGAGATAATCTTTGTCTACAATGACATAGACGGGATTAGTTGCATGTGTAGACCTCAAGCAACCATCCCCATGAATTTGCGTGTGCTACAATCCGCACACGCACATGAATGACAACGATGCACACAGTATGCGCACGCGGTATGTAGCCTTCACGCGCAGGTGCACTGGAGATGGAGCCCTTCACGCGCAGGCGCACTGGAGATGGTGCGCTTGGAGATGATGCGCGCTCGTGGCGTAGGCGCATATGCGCTACCTCGTGCGCAGGTGCGCCTGTGCGCAGGTGCGCCTGTGCGCAGGTGCGCCTGTGCGCAGATGCGCAGGTGCGCCTGTGCGCAGTTGCGCAGATGCGCAGGCTATTGACGCGCCGATCGATGTGCTGGAGAAGATGTGCGAAGATCGCAGGCGCGCCGGAGAAGATGTGCTGGAGAAGATCGACGCGCGAGGGAGGAGAGGCGGCGGTGTTGGAGGCGCGCCGATCGAGGGAGAGAGAGATAGGGCCGGCGGGTGGGGTGGGTAGGGTTAGGGTTTCGAGAACTCCGGTCTAGGACCGTCGCTCTGATACCATGTTGGGAAAAATGAATGAGATGATCTATTCCATAAGCCCTAGGCTCTCTTATATAGGAGAGTAGCCTATGGGTAAATTACATAAAGAGAATAACAGAAAAAATAAAATAACAAAGAGGTACAGTTATTCTATATGCGTCAACATCCTCCATCTCCACACCCTCTCGCACCTCCCCCTCGCCTTCCACTATGGTGTTAGTCCTCCAATCACCATGCCCTACATCCTTCTTCCCCCCAGCATCGCTCAAACTTCCACTCCCGCTCCCACATATTGCTAAAGTCAATCTTTTGGAAGCTAGATTTTTTGCGGAAAAAGGTTGTTCTTCATTGGCGTGGGATTAGGGAGACGCACACATGTAGAAGTGTGCACAAAAGCTAAGTCCTTTTATCTTAAGGGAAACTGCATTTGTTAAATTTCTTTATAGACATTCTATGATTCTGCATTGTTTGGTTTGTTTGTAATAAAGACTGAACTAACTCCAGTGGGCAACGATCCTGACTCAAAGAAAGATTGACAAAGTCGTAACATGAGGTAAAGATGTGATTAAAGATACAAGATAATGGCTGGGATTTAGAAATAGGGCAGTTTCCTTGGCTTACTTTTCGTAAAGTGCACACATCACAATGATGTGTGCACACAAGACAAAATTGGAACCATCTGTTATTCCTCAGAGAAGACCAACGATCATGTTAGCTTTGAAATAATACCGAGAGGTTTTCTGCTGTTGTATATTCATAAAGCTGAGTGGGAATTTAATTCTTAAATCTGCACAAGCTGATGGTCGTCCACTTTAAAAAGTTTGTTCCGAATGAAGCATAAAGACTGTAAGAAGCTGCAGGAAGAACTATAATTCATTCAAAAAGTTCATTCGGAACAAGCATAATAGCATGGACTGCATTTTTCTGCAGATTAAAAAAGTCTAATCATTACAGAGATTTTATTTTCCGGGTAATTCTATTATAAAAGTTCCTTACTTTGAAACTGTGAGACTATTATAAGTTTTGCTTCACATTTTATTTTCCTTTCAATTTTAATGTATAGCCCTATAAGGACTCTTTTTGTAAATTTTCAAAGCTTATGAAATAAAATAGTTACCCAAACACTAATATCTGACTTATGAGTAAAAATAGATAGAGAAGAAACAGCGGAGTGCTAAAAAATTCTTTCTTCATGTTTTCAATCTTCTTTCTTTTCTTTTCCTTTTTCTCAATTTTTTCGTTTCTTTTTTAACACTTTTATATAATCTTTGTCAAAAAGTTGCTATCATTTTGCTTCACTTTTTCTTTTGTTCTCCTTTCCTCTTTTCTTTTTTCCATCGTATCTTTGCTAATTATTTACTCGTGTCTCTCTTCTTTTCTTTGCTGTGGGTTCTATGGACCCAAAACAAAAAAAAAGTAAAGTAAAAACGGATCAACCATCTCCCCTTCTACTCTAATGGCAACAAGGTTACATAGGGCGAGGGGATCACACGGGAATCGTTTGTGGCATTTAAGGTTTACGCTCGGCAGTGCCGCTCAATAATCCAGGCCACCTCCCTCTTGCAGATACTGACCTGTCTTCAAACCTCTTCTTTCTACTCCTCAATCAGTGACAGCTGAACAACAAGTGCAAGAGCTCTAACTATCTCAACATTCCACAACAACTAAAATCCTCGATCAATATATTGCATCCACGATAGTTGCCTCGTTCAGTATGTCAATACAGCATAACAAGTTTCCACGAGCCCACAATCAATGCCGTCTCGATCGTGTCATCTTCACATGATCTCCGCTTAGTGGACATATATCAGCTCCTGCACTGGCAACAGGGACATCTCCGAAAAGCGCATCCTTTGTAGCCTATCAAGCTGTCTAGGCTCTCATACTATCATGCTTAGGTGGTGCCTCCTCGTCTTCACGTTGCATGCCCCGTCCCATGCAACATTTGCAAACATTGTGCATCGCCTCCAACAGCATACCCCTTTAGTACTTGGTCCTGCCTTCTTCAATGCACAGTGTTCAAAGACAACCAACCCTCTGACGCATGAACCTCATAAAACTAAAAAACCACAATGCTACCTTTCAGAACTTGAATTAAATAATAATCGAAATGAAATAAACCTCGAAGAAGAGAAGGAACTGACTTAATCTGATACCATGTTGATGTTTGATATATAAATATTCCAAAGAAAACATGATATCAAAACTTACGTTTAAGCTACTCAAGATGGTCAAGATAATGAACCCCCCCCCTCCACGAGGGAAGTGGCCTAATATCCATATTATCCAATTTATTCTTCTCACTAAAACATGTAGTACAATGCTTGAACATAGGTCCCACCAACACAACTATCTCTCTTGCTCCCTCTCAATAGGCAAAGTGGGACTAAGCACGTGACCCTACTACACAATAGATGGATCTCCCAAACATTCAATTACCCAATTGACTCAAACCTTCGCTATTATCCAACATGCCTATAAATACATCAAGAGTAAAGTGCCATCAATTAAGCATTTCATCCCAAAATGCCCTCTTTGGGAAAAGAGCGAATAAACTAAATATTGTCCAAGTAAACACGATCAAAAGTATCTCCATCTGCATAAGGGTGAAGAGATATTAATGCAACTCTAATGTCCTAGTAAGGCCCCTCAAGTAAGCAAGGACATGTCTCCCAATGAACTGAGACCATTCCAAATACCTCTCTTCATAGTCACTACATAGGAAAGAAGCATTTTTACATCATTCTTCTTGTTGAAATCTAAGAAACGGAAACAAATTTGATAAACAGAGCAAGAAATATGAAAAAGATAAAACATTGACACGGGGATTTACGTGGAACCCTACTCCCTAAGGAGTGGGATGAAACCATGGGAGAAGGCCTCAAAGGGCCATATGTGTCTATTGTATTTCCCAATGAGTGCAGGGTGTGTGGGGCTCCTTATATAACCTCACAGTCAGACCGAAGTCCCACAGTTGGTAGACGTGGGACTAAACATGATTGTGTGGTAATTGGATCCTAGAAAGATCCAATTACCACTCTATTACATTCTCCAACACTTCTTAACCTCCAAATTCACAACCTTCAATACATGGGAAATATGTAGCCAAGATTTTTTTGTTTTTTGATGGAAAAGATGGTGAACTCCCGAGGTGACAGCGCATGCGCATGATCATAGAGTCCATTTACTGTGACCAAACAAATTAACAATACAAACTATATGAATATAACTGGCAGCACATTTTAAGCTATTGCGCTAGGTAGCCAACAGGGAGCGTAAAAAATAGTCGGATATTTCAACATGGATTTGAGCAAGAATCCATGTAACCCTACTTAAAGTGGGAGAAGGCTTCGCTAAAAGCATGGACAAGAACAAAAAGAAATGCACACATAGGCAATGAAACATTAATAGACAAACAAGATGTGAAGCTATACTGACATGGTTACAATGTCAAAGAAATAATAATTTAGAGTTTCAGACCTCAATAAAGGATGGGCGAACTTCGACTAACTGAACAAGAGCTGAGCACACCTAATCATTGACAGAAAGAAAAATCACATACAAATTTAAACAGCAGTAAGAATTAAAAAGCAAATGGAAACTGATTCTTAGCACAGCAGATATTCAATAAATCCTCCAGGAACGTAGATCCAAACTTAACGAATTGCAAATAAGCAAAGTCGGAGGCTTAGAGTCAAAGAATTAGAGTACAACACAATGCCAAGCACACGACTCTGAATAGTCCCGAGCATTTACACAATTCCAACCAGAAACATGTAAATCTGAGAAACAGAAAGCACTTTAAACATAGATCAGACCAAAATCTACATCAATTTTCAAATAAATTAGGTTCTTCTTGCCTCGCACTTCAAGCATATGCTGCATATTACTAAGATACGGCAATCAACAAAAGCACACTTGTTAATAATTGAACTAAACCTTGTAGCAAAGGATGCAAACAGATATGGATATATCCGTCTCTGATCACCCAACTTGTCCATTTTATATACATATATATATATATATATATATATATATATATATTGACATATGTATTCATATCCATTTTAAAATGGATACAAATAAGAATATCATTTTCACATCCATAAATATCTGTAACCATATTCACTTTAATATGTAATTATAGAATTATTTATAATTATATCTAACAAAGATTTTTACCTTCTTTCAGCATGTTTATAATCAATACCATGAAGAAAATACACTTACTATATTTATTTCATGTGTAAGCCATACAATATATGTAAATTTAAGTTAAGATCTAAAATATTTTTGCCAATATTTGTATCTGCTCTGTATACGTTTTTAAGGATATACTAATATATTTTTCATGTTCATCATTTGCATCCGCATCTATATTCGTAATTGTGAATAAAGAAGGATATAATACTACCTATATCCTTATCCGATTGGTTGCAACCCTACTTGTAGAACATAGTTTAAGAAAGCTTATACAGATGTGTCCATCTTATATGATTTTGGAAAATAATTTGCAACAGATTATAAGTAATATTCATCATGATATCCCATTGCCTTTGTTCAATTTGTCAAACTCCAAATTAGTTGAATCGTCCAAAGATCTTTTCAAATACTTGCATGAATTTGTGTTTCCATAGTGAACTGAAAGAAGAGACAAGAGCGGAGGCATTAATTGCAAATTTTTTAGACAATTTTGAACCAGCTTCATTACATCAAAAAAAGCTATGACACAACTAAAATTCTCATTGGATTGCCAAAGATTAAAATCAAGAAAATGAGCAATATATTTTATAACATCCAAAAAAGTAGAAGATGGCATCTGCTCCACTCATATAAGTGCATGACCCCGGATTAGCAGAAAGGTTCTGGGGGAGAAAGTCAGCTCATGACCATACTCCATGGTGAAAAAATTCAGGTGACTCCTATAACTAAAAAAGCATCATCGTCATGTAAGGATCACAACTTGAGCACGACCAAGTTTCTTTAGCATACCAATTTCCTCACATCTGCAACAGGATCATTTGCAAGAAGAAATAAACCTTTAAGGTACTGATCCATAGAGATTAACAGTGCCTGCAAGAAATTGAACAAGTGTGTTGCAGAAAAAAGAGGTCAACATTTGCCTGATTAAGAGAAAAAACAGAAGATGATGCATTGGATTCTTACAGCAGGCAGCATTACAATATACTGATTGACACAACTCAATGAAAGCTTCCTAAGCAATGCATGAGGTGACTGGAAAAACTGCACCAGATAATATAATTGTTGAATTGTCACCGTATGCTTAAAGATAAAAGAATCCATGACTTCATTAAATTAAGATGTTCAAGATAACCTTCAGAAATCTCGGTAGAAGTATGTTGATAGGACGTTCTGCTAGACCCGGAACATCAACATCAAGCTCTCCAGGGGTGTCTTCACAAATCTAAAATTTATATATCCGTTAACCCTAGAAAGCATGTGACAGCAATACAAACACCTGAAGAGGCTTCCATTGGAATACCCAACTCATACTATGGAAAAAAACCTCAAAGGAACGTTGCAAAAAAAACTTGTTTTTGGAAAGCTTCACAAGTACTCATCTTGGGAAGCTGACACTATAATCAAAAATTGAATTCACAAACACCATTGTCTTCGAAGAACAGGGGTTTTAAGGATGGAACTGATTAATTTTATCTGATCTAACAAGTAAAATCCAGCCATGTATCCTAACAACTAACATCCACCTACATGTTCAAAGAAGAGCTGAACAATAGCCAGGTCATTATTTTAGGTCGGCTTCTTCATGGTCATAATTAATGCACGGACAAGAAAAAAAGGTCAGTTACCTTGCTCAAAGCATCAAGAGCGCCATCCATATGATTAAGGTCATTGCTGTCCAAGCACTGAACAAGAACTTGTACAATCTCTGGCCATCCAAGAATTCGCCCTTGCTGAATTATGACGCCAATAACCATGCCAACTGTAGATCTGATGTATTTATCTGATGCTCCTAAGCACGGAAGCAACTCAGACTTTAAATACTGTTGAGAGGACGAAGGCATAGAACTGTATGTTGTTTTTAGGTTGTTCTTTAATAGCAAACCAGCAGCCTGCCGTGCTTCCACTGATTTACCCTACCAACAAACCATATCAAAAACATTCTAAGAGGTGCCAGTATGGAAAAATTCTGCATTGAAGGGGGAAAACAAAATGTGAACAAAACTACTAGTCTGACTAAAGAGCTGAGTTCGAATCCATATAATGAAAAAGCAACCACGCACTATGCACCACAAAATAATGGCAAGTCGATGCTTTTCATTTGCAGTTGAAATTCACATTTGCTCACTGTGGCAGGGAACACAAAGTAGACAATGCAACTCCGCCCCCTGCCAATCTAGACTGAAAATTAAACTAACTTGGATTGCCCTAAAATTGTCAATTTTGCCTCTCCAACTACTGAAAAGCCAAAATTGAAACATAGATAAAGAATCCACCACGGCATAACAAAATGCGTAACATCAGCGCGTTGAAGCACAACATGCTTTGGGCAGCATTACAATGCCATACATCTAAGAAATGTATTCCGACACCTTTTATAAAGAAGCGCACTGCGCCGCTTATGGTTTCAGAGACCACAATTGACACCAGCATGAATCCTTTTTAAAAAGTCAAGTGAGTGTACAAGGGTTCATACGGGCGATGAAATTAATGACGAAGATGATGATGAAGCAAATTTAAACTGCATGGGTGATTCATTGGATGATCCAATGAGCAGTAGTGGATCAAAGGATGATAGTCATGGTCTTGATGCAGATGTTAGATTTCATGGCAATGATTAGAATATCTTTAAGAATCTAAAAGACAAGAACATGAATTGGCATTCTACTTTTTAGACTAGAAATAGGATTTGAAATCTGTAAGTTGGAAGTTGGAACTTGTTATGTTTTGTACTCTTTATTTTGTCGTGTGTTTAGTTCTAACATTTGGTACACTGCAAGTCTACGACAATGATGGATTGCATTATAATTCCTTTACTTACTTTATATGCTTCAAGATTTGGGTTATTGTATTGCTTTCTTAATATTTTATAGGTTAGACTACTAACTTTTTTGAAAAAAAATCGAGGCTTATGCCTCGACCACCTCGAGGCTACACCTTGCCTCACTTCTGGTGAAATCACCTCGTTCCGCCTTTCATTCTTTCAAACCTTGGATATTAGTTGTGTCAATACCCCTCAAATCACCACCGGCGTGCTGCAAAACTTGCAGACTTTTCCTCCCAGGAGAAGAAAACATCCTTATTCAACATACCGCTTCTACAAAGTACCACTCCATAAATTCAGAGATGAATCATGCAGAAGTGACAATCGCAAACAGGGTTACCAACTCTCAGCAATCCCTACTTTCTGGACTTTTCACGGAGAAAAACAGCGATCTAAGTGACACACATACAACAACGACAACAAGGCCTTTTTCCCACAATCTAAGTGGCACACATGAGAAATAAAATAACCCAATCAGATTGTCCATAACAAGAACAGCTAATTGCTTATCATGATCAAGCTGTTCAAACTATTTTGATTAAGCAGCAACCCATCCAACTGGTCACAGTACGCCCTTCCAACTAAACTGGATTTTTTGTGAATTTTTTCTATGAAAGTTGCCAGACTTCAACTTCAAATGATTATCGCCTGCTTGCACCTCTCCTCCTTGTGTAAAAGTGATGCTCTCCACCTAATATTCACACCCAAGATACATGATCTAACCAACAAAAACCCAATCAAACTAGCCATCGCAAAGACAGTTAATCATTCATCGTAGTCGCTACTGACACAGCAGACAACCAAAAAATACTCAATCAAACTGTCCATCGCCAAGTTATTCCAACTGCATATGCGAACTGAACTGAACCATTCGAATTCAGTTACGTGAGTGATTACAGCCGATCGGGATGAAAACGAATATGAATACGAATCCGATCCGTTGTCGTATTCGTTTTATACATATTTCGACATTCGTATTCGTTTTAAGATGGATGTGGATATGGATATCACTTTGACATTCGCTAATATTCGCATTCGTATTCGTGTATCCGTTTTCATACATTGGTACAGTAATATATTTATTTATATTTGAATGTAACAACATTTTATAATTGCATTCACCGTTGTTGATATAATTATTATGAAAATAATATGTCTGGTGTATCTATTTTATGTGTTCCTAAACATGTATATTTTTGTTAATCTATCAAAATATTTCTGTTATTATTCGTATCCGATTCATATTCGTTTTACATTCGTATTCGTTTTTAAGGATATGGCAACACATTTTTCATATCCATCAATATTCGTATCCGCATTTGCATCGTATTTTAAAATAAATAAGGATATGATTATACATGTATTCGCATCCGTATCCGACCGTTTTCATCCCCTACCGGTCAGACGCAAAGATAGATATGTTACATAATCTTTGCTCAAGTGCTTCGTGATTAATCTACAATTACCCAGGTCAACTACAACTACATTTACCTAGTAAACTATATCTACAACATGAAGATGTGTAGATATTTGTATATTACTTATATACTTAGTTTCCATGTTGCATAAATTTTTACTATTTGAAATCCTAAATCTAATCGGCTTCCTTCATCTTAACATATTTGAGTTTTGTATTCACTTGAGCGTGCAATTGAGATTATAAAAACATACTTTCCAAATTTTATACTAATCCTTATCTAAATAAATTTATGCGTTAAGACTTGGAATTTGCAATAAAATGGATCAAAATCAAACATTCAGACATTAAAATGAACTGAATATGAATCCAGAATAGTGAACTCTTTTTGAATTCGATTCACATTCATATTCAAAAATCTTGGAATGAGTCGAATTGAAATCAGGTGAATTCAATAATATTTGATTCGATATGCACCCCCGTATCAAACTATCTATCAGGATTATTTAGATCAAGTAGCAATAGGTCGCAATGATTGCAACACATGCTTTCAATCATAAACGGGTGCCTTAGTATATTTAACACAAGAGCACTAAATTTCCAGTACTGGACGAAGCACAGTTCATCGACAGCGCTCTACGTTCCTCACCCCCATCGTCTAAACAAACAAAATTGCAATCATGTTCGCCAAGTGACGCACCCAGCGCGCAAATACCCAAGTTTTCGGCGTCAAAATCTCGCCTTTACGCCTGATACCCGCAACACCACAGCCAGCACTCCTCTTCGCCGTCCAAAACCCTAGTTACGCATTAGAAAAGTAAGTCAGGTGATCGTGGGATACCTCGGCCCTGGCGAGGATGAAGGCGAGATAGTTATTAAAGTCGGGGAACTGGCTGTAGTGCTGGAGCTGCTGCCAGACCCGAGCCTGATCGGAGGTCGGCGAGATGTGCTGCTCCAGTAGCCCGCAGATCTCGCGCAGCCCCTCTTCCTGCGGCCGCCAGATCGAAGACGCCGCCGCCGCCATTATTGGTGCGGTTGTGCTCGAAGAGAGATGGTGAGGGGGAAAGGAAGGTAGCTTTTGGGGGTGACCGTCAGAGAGAGAGACTCAACAAGGGCTTGATCGGGAAATCTGAGTCACCTGTTGAGGTCGCTATATATATTACATGTGGGGGACGGTCAAAATGATGTTCTTTCCTTGAAATAAGATTGTTCGGGAGGGAAATCAACCTCATGGTTCATTACTTGATTTTTAGGCTTAACTCTTTTATTGTACTTAGATAGATTAACCTCTAACTAACTATTGTTAATTATTTGTTTTCGAATAATAGTATCTATTTTGTCATGTAGCAATCTATGTGGCCCAATCAGGGTCCAGGGATTGTTGACCCCCGATCAACTCCCCCTGGCGCCTCTGTCGCCCGTCAGACCCATCTAATCCCCAATTTTCTCCCCTTTTCATGGGTGTTTCATCAATCCATTTCATCTAATCTTCACGCCATGATCAAGAAAAATCATCATTGATCCAGGTCGGGCCCGGGCCTTTAGATCTTTTGGACATAACTTGTATTTCTCCTAATAAGCCGTCCAATAAGGGTGCCTACCTATGTGTAAATAAAAAATTCTTCCTTCCCTTCAATCTTTGGTCACTTTTCCGAGCCTTAAGTACCCTAAACCTTGGTCTAGAATGCATCCATGTGACAGAGGGAGATCCCGTGAGGTCTGGAGCGGCTCGCGGAGGAGGAGGTGCACCAACGACGGCTCGCTGGTCGTCTCTGCTCCCTACCTTCGTCGACAGGTACGAGCTGCACTTTTATTGCTTTTTAGGTATAGTTAGCTTAGATTTTTAGTTCATGTATCTATTTTTGCCTATTTATTGCTTGATTTAGAGTAAACTACTCGGATCGTAGTTCGCTTGAGCTACACTCCGACGAACCCTATTCATTATGCCTCGCCAATCTCCGACCCTTTATTCGCAATCATAATCTTTCCCTCATGCTTCTCTACGCACCACACCCCTTCACTCATCGAGATCTTCCTCGGATCTGGAGATCAGTAGCTCCCAATCAATCAATCATCGAAGTAACTTCTGCCACGCACTACCATACATCCATTTCATGCCTTATAGGGTTGAGGAACTTTGCCCTTGACCCCTTTTTCTTCATGTGCAGATTTAACGGCCATAGAACATGTTGGGTGCCATTTTGATCTTCGACGAAGGTACATGGAGCCCCTAAGCTTTTTCGCCCCCCGCGGGAGAACTCTGGTGATCGTTGGAGTATTTTGATGCCCCCATTAAATAAAGGACCTTGCCAGGAGACCTTCGGGCCATTCTGGAACCTTAGAGCATGCCGGATATGGGAGATTTCACTGGAGGAACCTTGTTCAGGCGAGGCTTCTTCCACGTTCTTCGATCGTCCCCCTCCGCCGTTAGATCGTGCTCGGTTCTTCCAGCTTCACAGCCACCATCCGATCGAACCTCACATGCTCCATTGATCTCTCACCCGGGATCTAATCAGAATCGTCTATTGTCGAAACGGTATCCGCCTTCCAGATGGCGACACGTGGCAAGTGGAATAAGCATAGTCATCCGATGGCGCACAAGGAAGGAGTCAATTGCATATCCTGCCCTAAATATTTTTGTATTTATTAATTGACCCAATAAATAAAATATGTAGTTTTAATAAGGTGGAACTTTTGCACGCCGACCACTATACTTCCTGCATATTGCACTTAGGTCCATGCCAGTGCACCTCACGTGTTGTCCCACGTGAGGTGGCTAAATTGCAAGGATGCCCTTACGCCTTTTTTATTTACATTTGGTCCAATAAAATTTAATATGTGTTGTACATTTTTGAGAATTTGCACTTGAGCCCCTTATATTTATTTTATTTGCAATTATGCCCTTTCTAGTTTGTGAATTTTGGTGCTTGTATTTTATTTATTTAAAATAGCACCCATGCTTTAAAAAATTGTGCAAAAAAGGGTTATATGCTTGCTAACATGTATTTTTCACGCACGTCTTTATTTTAGCATTTTATGCATTTCACATATTTATTAAAATTAAATCGAGCATGTTTTATCCCTATCTCGCTTATAAAATGCCAAAAAATATAAAACATTTAGAAAAAAATTCAAAAATATATATGTTATTTATTTTAGTGTGTAGTAACTCCAGACCAAAAAACTCTAAAAATAGCAAAATAAACAAACTAAAAATAAAAACTCCATAATCCAACAAAAAATATTAAAAATCCCAAAAAAATCTAAAAATATGCTTTTCTATTTTTGAATATGTATATTATTATCCACCTGTTAAAATTAATTTGAAGAATTTTGGACTTGTTTTGTTATTTTTTTAATCTTTATTTAAATCTCGGCTTATTATTATTAGTCCTTGATTTGGGATTTTTTATTTTTAAAACCCATAAAAATTAGCAAAAATTCCAGAAAAATCACAAAAACACATTTAAAAAAACTTAAAAATATTTAATTATGTAATTTTTTATTATATTTCTATCTATATTATCTATTATGTCGTATATAGCCTTACATATTCTATCATCTATTGAAAAGAAAGAGGAATATAGAAAAAAAATATAAAATATAAAAAGACAATACATAATTACAAAACCGAAAACATATATATATATATATCCAAATAAAAAATATAAGCTTAAAAACCTGCAAAAAATAGAGAATGAGGGACATGGTTGTACATAATAAGTTTTGGTTAACAATAATCATAGGATACCAGTTTTGCTCTTTGTGGTCTGACATCTCAGTTATCAAACATATATCTCTTTGTGACATTGTCGCGAGGGTCTGCTACGCGAGGATGGTTTTTTAGGAGACCGATGCAATCAAGCTTGGTGGAGACTGGTGTTCACCTTCTGACCAATTAGAGAGACGATAAATGAAGCAGGGAGAAACTATTTCCCATGCTTTTCCGCCTTCTTTTATTTTGTTTCCCGATGTTTTGAGTTTTCTGCATTCCTTTTTATTTATTTTGTATGCATGGAACCCCTAGACCTAGGTTGCTTGTATCGGTAATTAGGTTCAAACCCTGATAAGAATGCATCTACCTATAGTCTTTCAAATTTGGATATAGTCAAATTAATAAATGTTAGTTATTTGGATTTGAGACCACGTGTCGAGAGAGGTCGTATACATCGCTTGCAAGACCCGTTGTGGTGGGCACCGATCGGCATCGAAGACCGAACCTTGGCCTCATTCCTAAATAATTAACAGATGGTTCTTCACGATTAATAACATCTATAATTTAGGGTAGTTTTGTCGATTGCACTTCGTCATGTAGATAGGTTTAAAAATTATTTTTTGCATACCGCATGGAGAGAGCTGGGAAGCATTGTAAGTCTTTTAACTCAGCATACATCATTAGGTTCAATGGTGATATTTCCATCATCGAATTGACTTGCACGACTTTTTTACTATCTCCCTCTAATTCTGAGCACCTATGACTTAAATGAAAATCTACAAATACGGTATACTATAGTATGCAAAAAGATCTAAAAAATGTGAAAACTCAAAAATTAAAACGGGGGGATTGCTAAATAAACTTCAACCTTAATTAAAATCCATAATGGATTTTCATTGTCTTGGGTTCATAAAGCCCTCATTGTTTTCAGGTACCTTAGGAGGGGACCAAAATTCCTCCCATGAGCGAGGCACGACCCTCTAAGGATTAGCATCGAAAACCCAGTTTGTAACTACCTTGTTTATTGCATGGATTTCCGAAGTAATGGCGCTTCTATCGTACATGATCGAGTAGGTCCCTGTCAGCGATGGTGTTCCCACCTTGTGTGGAACATCGACTTGATCCAAAGTACTGAGCTTAGGCCGTGCCCTCACAGGTGTGTCTGCCTCATCCGTTTGCGTCTGAGTAGATCCTTGCACGCTCATGGGTGATTCCATTACGAGCGAGGACCGAAGTAGTGGTTTCGCTTATTAGCTTCCTCTCTCTATTTCTTTGGCTAAGTAGGGATCCATGAAGGATTGCAAGGACCTCAAAAAGTGCAGGCTACAGGTTACAAAGGATGAGGACAAGTACGGGATACTTTTCTAGTAGTACTCTCTCATATAGGGTTAGTGTGCTAAGGACTTGTTAAAAAGATATGCATGAAATAACAACTCTAAAACTGAAAAGATAATAAATAGTTGATCATTCATAGCTTCACTTAGTGTGAGTTAGTGAACCTAATTTTGTATTGTGTTTGTATGGATCTAGATTGAGGTTCAAAGATCAAGTCCTACGCATTTGCGCAAATTTTGTCATATGTGTCTCCCTCTTTGCCCCATGCTCAGTTCGAGCCTTTCTACTGTTTTACACTCTTTTTTATTTCTCGTTGACCACCGTATCCTTCCTCCTGTATCGATCTCCTTTTTGCTCCACGATGGTGATCCATGGATGGTTTAGTGGGGACTTCACCGATACCCACATCGATTCCATAAACTCGACATCATTAATAATTTGAGGCGATTCCCGAGAACCCGACCCAGACCTTGCGGACCGATCTCCAGACTCCTCGTTTTCTTTCCCTCCCCTCTGATCACCCAATAAACTGGGACCACCTTTGTCCCACAACCATCGTTGCAAATGGAAGTCAAATTTAGTATGCATCTTTTTCCATTCACAACCAGCTGTGATTCCATTTCAAGTGGTCTGACTGGGAACCTTTTACATTTCACATAGAAGCCAACCCCAGTCTTGGCGCCCAACATAGAATTCATCTCCTCTGACTCAGACCCAAAAATGGCTCCCCAAGGAAAGGGCAAGGTGCAACAACCTTCCCAAGCTGAGCAGGGACAGATGTCAGATTATAACCGAGTAAATGCTTAGTTGTTGGCTTCCATCCAAGCCATACAACAACAACAACTGATCGAGCAGGTCCTAGCACATATTGATGAATTCCATGTAAAACTTCACATTCTCATCTAATTTCAGAGGCAATTTCAGGGATTGAATCATACATGGAAGGCAGCAAGAGGAGGGAGAAAGATTGTACATTTGATCTTCTAAGTTTGGAGGGCATTTGTGGCTTCATTTAACATGCAACAACAGCTAAAATAGATGCTGGACAACAATATAAAAAGGGGGAAATTTTGAATTAGAGACTCCAACATTGACTTTAACGAGAGTAAAGAAAAGAGGGATTTGTACCTTTGAATATCTCTATTTTTGAGATCCAAACTTGTATGCAACAATCTCTTATTGATAGAAGCTTCAGTTCATTCAGATCTGGATGTTATACGACACTTGGGAGACAAAATCCAATTTTCTGATGCATCTCTTCAGTTCAGATGATTCACTCCAGCCCGAACATAATGGACTTATTGCAGATCGGTTCAGCACATCATCAGAGACCAACAAGACACTGAGATGAGCGCTACCCCCTAAATCCAGGCAGCTCATTCTCCAACCATCACAGTTTCTAAAGTGATCGAGAAGCAAACCATATTAGAATCTAAATTAAAGCCACTCCTGGTAAGCCTTAAGTATGCTTTCCTTGTGGGTGCAAAAAAACATGCATCCGGTCATCATCAGTAGCAAGCTGACCCCGAAGCAAGAATCTTGACTCCTCAAGGTTTTGGAGAAAAATCGCAAGACACTTGGTTGGTACATTTCAGATCTCCGTGGGATAGATCTTGCTCTTTGCTCACACCACATTTATTTGGAAGAAGATGCCAAGCCATCCCGAGAGTTTCAAAGAAGACTAAGCCCATATTTGAGGAACGCCATCTTGAAAGAAATCACGAAATGGTGTGATGCAAGCTTCATTTATCCCATCTCAGACTCTAAATGGGTAAGCCCACTGCACGTAGTTCCGAAGAAATCATAGCTCATCGTGGTTACAAATGACAGAGGAGAAGAGATGTCTATTCAGGTACATACATCCTGGCGTGTATGTGTTGACTACCGCCGCCTGAATACAGCAACTAAGAAGGACCACTTCCCCTTGTCATTCATTGATCAAGTATTGGAAAGATTGACTAGCAATGAGTTCTTATGCTTTCTGAATGGGTATTCCGGGTACAACCAAGTGGCAATCACCCTTGAAGATCGAGGGAAAACAACCTTCACATGCATGTTCAACACCTATGCTTTTAGGAGAATGCTCTTTGGACTGTGCAACACACCGGTGACAATCTAGAGATGCATGCTTGTAGTCTTTACCGAGATGGTAGGCACTTTTCTCGAGGTGTTTATGGACAATTTCTCTGTCAATGGTGGCAGCTTCAATTCTTATCTTGAGCACCTGGACAAAGTACTACAGAAATGTCGTGGAGTCAACCTGGTATTATCATGGGAAAAGAGTCACTTCATGGTCACATAGGGGATTATGATGGGTCACGTCATTTCCAAACGCGGCATCGAAGTCGACCCGGCAAAGGTGGATGTGATTTCTAATCTAGAGCCACCTCAAACAGTCAAGCACATGAAGTCATTCTCGGGGCACGTGGGATTCTACAGAAGATTCATCTGTGACTTCAACCACATCGCCCGACCTTTTACAGAATTGCTCTGCAAGGAGGCTGAGTTCAATGTTGATAAACAAGCTCTCCTTTCATTTTGTTAGATGAAAGAGCTACTCACTCAAGCTCAAGTCATACAACCACCATATTGGGCTCTGCCTGTTGAGATCATGACGGATGCGTCAGATTATGCAATTAGGATTGTTCTAGGACAGAAGAAGGACAAGGCGCTCAATGCCATTCATTATGCCAATAAAACATTAGATGATACTTGGAGAAATTACACTGTAATAGAGAAAGAATTGTCAGTTCTGGTATTCGCCCTTGAGAAATTCAAATCCTATCTACCTGGATCAAAAGTCATTGTCTATACTGACCACTCTGTTATCATATTTTTATACCAGAAGATAGATGCCAAGCCTAGATTGATCAGATGGATCCTTCTCCTCCGAAAGTTTGATTTGGAGATCAAGGACAAGCCTGGAGTTCAGAATGTGGTAGCAGATTACCTCTCTAGAATTGAGCAGCAAAAGCCTCCATTGAGCAGTGCACCTATTACAGACACCTTTCATGATGAGTCGATTCTGGTTGTGGATTCACTCCCCTTGTATGCCGATATTGTGAACTACCTCGATTTCGGTGTAGTCCCGCAAGATTGGGCGAAGATTCAAAAGGATAAATTCTGGTCAACTATCCATTTATACCAATGGGAAGATCCTATTTTATTCATGGAAGGAGAGGATTGTATTTGGAGATGGTGTATCCCTCAGAAGGAGCATCATAGTGTCCTCGAGCATTATCACTCGCTTGAACCTAGTGGACACCACTCTGGAGATAGGACATCGGCAAAAGTATTGTAGTGTGGCCTCTAATGACCTACATTATTTAAGGATGTCACAGCATCTGTCAAGCGTTGCGCTGACTGTTAGCGATTGTGTCGCTTTCTGAAAGAAAACATCATCTCGTGGTTCGGGATTCCAAAGATATTGATATCAAGCGGGGGTAGTCACTTCATTAACATAGAAGTCAAGAAATTAAGGAGTATGGCATCGAGCACCGAGTTGCATCTCCTTACCATCCTCAGACCAATGGTATGGTGGAACTTTCCAACAGAGAAATCAAGATGATACTCCATAAGTTTGTCAAGCCGGACAAGAAAAATTGGTCCCAACTTTTGGAGTCGGTCCTTTGGGCGTACATTGCTTACAAGTATCCGTTGGGCATGTCACCCTATCGCCTTGTTTATGGGAAGCCATGCCATCTTCCAGTGGAGCTGATTCATAAATCATTACGGGCACTTAACATTTTACAATGTGGACACGACAAAATGGTCAGAAAAGAAAAGAAGATTTGTACATGCTCCTGGAATTTAGAGACTATGCATATGATATCACATTGATGTACAAGGAGAAGGTTCAACACTGGCTTGACCGACACATCAGAAAAAAGATCTTCAAGACTAGAAAGAAAGTGTGGTTATTCGATGCAAAGTTGAAGATCTTCTCAGGCAAATTAAAGAGCAAATGGATAGGGTCATTCAGAGTTCAAGAAGTGCATGACAACAGAAGCATCGTGATATCAGAATTGTCTCTCGACGCACAACCATTTGTCGTCAATGGCTAACTATTGAAGCCATACCTTGAACATGATACTTTCCTGGTCGTTGGTGACTCTATCCAAGTACCATGCACTGAAGGAACATCCACAACAGTAGCCACATCATATGATTAAGATAACACCACTCGAAAACTCTTCCTTTAAGCTTTCATATATTTTTTTCTTTTATTCTTTTGGTTTCTCAGTTTTTATTACCCAAAAAATGTATCACTCCTTATTGTCAGACTTATATACTCATGACGTACTTTGTCCTAAGTATAGGGGGTGTGAACCACGAGTTCGTTCATTCTTTGATCCCCTCAACTATCTCCTCTTTATGTCTATTGATGAATCCGTGATTCATCATCTCAATATACCGATCCTAGCAAAATCCTCGAGTAAAATATCAAATAAATGTCCATAACATCAATAAATTAAAAAATGACCATTTTAAATAAAATACACTAATTATTGTATATTATATTGTACAAAATAAATTAACACTAAAAAGCCGCAAAATAAAGGAGTTTTTCGCCTATAAATAGCCCAAATCTTCATGTACTTTTAATAAATTCATATCAACTCCTTTTTGGCTAATTATTTCTCTAACTTGTTAATAAAAATATACATAAAAATCCAAAAGTACAAAATAAATTTTACCTCAAATAAATACTCCTAGATCCCAAAGATAAAAAGCTGTAAAGTTCAACTTCCCGCTCTGTATGAATTCCAAATTCACCAAACTCACTTTTAAAATTCAAGTTAGAGAACTATCTATCCAATAAAAGTCGTTTCATTAAAATCGGAGCTCGATTGCAAAATATGGATTTTGGGATATAGGTGTACATTGTACAAATTGCAAATATCCATTCTTTCATCATTTTTTATTTTCTCTTTCTTAATTACTGAAAATAGAAAAATCCTTTTTATGTTTTATTTAATTTCTAGTATTTTATGTTACTTTTATTTGTAATATCTTTTATTAAAAATACAAAAAAATAAAAGTAGAAAATAAGAAAAATCCATGTACATATTATTTTTTGGACTTTTGTAAATTCTCCATTTTCTTTTTCTCTCTTTATTTTATTTTTCCTTTTTAGTAGCATACTTTTGTTTTCTTTCATTTAATTCCTATTCTCTACACTAACTTCACTTATTTCATTAACCTCCATTCAACTCCACCATTCATCTAACTTCCCATTCAACTGCACCATTCATCTAACTTCCCATTCAACTCCATCACCTTTCTAACCTTCCATTTTCTTATTCTTTTTATTCATCTCCCCATCCTCATTTTTCGCGATCCGCCATTCTTTTATAGAAAAAGTAGAGAGTTTGGAACGTGGTGTCGGTGACAGTAACTTATCGTCTACCTCGCGATCCGCCATTCTTTTATAGAAAAAGGACAGAAAAAGGTGAGATATGCGGCGACCATCGTCCCCGCGTCACGAGTTCCCCATCGAGCTCGTATATCTTCTCCGATTTTTATTTCGCCAATCGGATCGAGACGATGACGGGAAACCGGCGTAGTTGCTCCGCAAATCCGATGAAGATCCAGGTAAAGTATTCCCTATCATATCTCTTTTTATTTTATCTCACAATTATTTTCCCTTATTTTTTTATCACACCACCACATCATTTTCCCCACCATTCACCACCTCCATCATATCATCACTATCACCTCCATCATCATTCTCATTTACCACTTTTTTCCAAGTTCAAGAAAAGTAAAAAAAATAAAACAAAACTGCAAAAAAATCAAAGGAAAATTAAAAAAAGAAAGCAGGCACCCGTCGCCCCCCTTCTTCCACGGGCTGGCGGCGTCACCACCAAGGCCATCCCCTGCGCCCCCTTGCAGCCTTCCCGCTCCCAGCGACCGTCGGACGGACTGCTCCGCCCCCAAGCACGGTCGCCATAGGCCGCACCTCCATCCACAGTCCTCCAGCGGCCTCGCGCCGCTGCACGTCCTCCAGTGTACGCCCCCCCCCCAACAGTCGCTCCTTCACATAGCCTAGCCATCATTGCTGCTACTCTAGCGATGCTCCGCCCCTCCCGCGCAGGCGGCGTCGCCCAGATTCACACACCTACAGAACGAATGAAGAAGAAGGTCATCTTTCTTTTATTTTTTATTGGGCAAATTGCATTATTGTGTTATGTTTTATAATAACAAAAAGGTCCATGTGCTTATTTTTCTTGTATGTTTTTGTTCTCAAAATTTACACAGATAACCCAATGTTCATGTATTAATTTGGACTTCAATATTGCATCGTTTTAATTTATGAAAAATGTCATTATGTTGAGCAACTTATGCTCTATCATCTGAATGTTTATTTATATTTTTGTGATCTTTGGGTAATCAATTAAGATTGTTTAAGTAAAATTTTGCATATTTTACCCAATCTGTTCTCTTAAATTTATATCTCACTCACTATTGTTCGAAAATTTTTACAAAAATCAGGAATGATGCCTTGCAATATTCTTTAATTATTATCCAAATTTCATCATAATTGGACTTATCTTGTGCCTTAAAAAATTATAGAGTGATTTTGTTGAATGATTTTTAATTAGATCCAAACATAGGATTTTTCTGAAATTTCAATTCTCATTGGTTTCTCATATAAATATCATTTTGAGATAATTCACATTCTGGCTAGTTCATTAATGTGGATTTATTAGAAATTAATTACTCCCATTATCACTCTATTTTCTTAAAAAAATCCATAAAAATTATATTTTCTTGAAAAAAAAATCCAAAAAATATTGTAGCCTCTTTGCATCATGTTTAAATTCCATTAAATTTTTATGATTTTTTATACTATTTGAGGAAAAAATATGAAAAAACTCATAAAAGTGTGCATTTTACATTGTTGCATTTCAGCCCATAAAATCATAAAAAAATGTGTTTTGTACTCATCACTGGATTAAGTTTCTAGAAAAATATAATTTGGATAAACTGGACTAATTTTGTATTAAAATTAATTTGGCTAAATTATATGCTTTCTTATTAACTTAATTTACCTGCATTGTGCATTTCGCATTCATTGCATTAAAAAAATACAACAAAAAATACCATTTGGGAACCTAGAACTAATTATTCTAAATTAATCTGAAGTTGTTCCTTTACCTCCCTGTGTTCGACCCTGGACTTGCCCGGGATATAAATTCAAGCCGAGACTCTTTTCATGGAGATCTTTTCTCAGTTTTGACTGATTCGCTAAGTACCCGTATTACAAGGAGTGCATATTAAGTCACGTGCTCAACGAGTTCGTCATATGGCGCCGTTGCCGGGGAGGCAAACAACTTAGTGATTAATTTAGAGAAAATAGATTTTGATTTTCTCTCATTCGGGTAGTCTGATCCCCGAGCCATCTTGTATTTATCTCATTTTTTCTCTTAGTTATTTTTCTCTGCTCATTTTTGTATATATTTTATTTTTATCTCTCCAACATAAATTTTATTTTCCTTACGAGGGCCTGATGGACTTGGAGTGCATCGGAGGTCGAAGGATGTGACGCGCGCCGACTACTGAAGAGCATGAAAATCCAATTTATTTTGAGAGAATTTTTGTAATTATTGTAATAATTTAGGTAATTCACTCTTAATAGTGGCTCGTGTTTGAGAGCTCGCGCTTATATCAGGACTGAACTTTTGACCCATCCGTGGTCGTGTGGTTACTTGACGTAGAATATGATTTGCACCCGTGTCTCTTAGAGCATTTTTATTAGAATATCTTTATTGCTTGTGCTTGTAATATTTAGGACCACACATCACTTTTAAGGAGATACACTTAGACGGTAAAGCTATTAGTCCAAATTAACTTGTTCATCACTCGCTAGTAGAACTGCCTGTCTAGGAACAATTTTCTTGTTTACATCTCATTTAGTATAAAATTTCAATTATGCGTTGCATCCCGCATGTAGAGCGCGAGGATCACTGTAAGTCTCCTGAACTGAGCATGCATCATTGATTTCAATATTTGCATCGGTTTTTCTCGACTCCCTTCCCCTTGGTTTTGAAACTTAGGTTAAAAGGAAATCGGTCTGATCATTAGGTGTGATGTATTTGGTAGATTAATCAAGTGATAACCGAACTTAAAATCAGGACTGCTAATCAGAATTGGCCAAAAAAACTAACTAAAATTAACACTTGTTTTGGGAGAGCAAAACCCTCATTGTATGCTTGGCTATTGTGATTGACGAGAGGTGAGTACACATCCCTAGGATAGTGCCCAAAACCTACTTATTAAGCCTTGCGTAATTGGACTTATATCTTGATTTATCGCCTAATTAAAATTGAAAAGATAAACGATCGGACTCTTACGACCATCATTGTGTTGAGTAGGTGAACCCAGGGTTTGTTCTTGTGTTTGTTTGATTTGTGTGTTATTCGGTGAACTTGCACGCTTTCTCCCTCGATCTGCTTCATTCTCCCATATCCCTTCCAAGATGTCATAATATTGGTCATTACATCCAAGTCACTCTTCTTCTACCATATTCCGATCACCTCCACCCTCTTATTCCTCCTCATACTCCCATCACGAGCGCGAAGTCATAACTCCGACTGACTTCCCCACTTCTTCGCCCTTCTCACCTACCCAACATTCTTACATCCCTAACCTACATCCACCTTGGATTGACTCACCATATTCTCGTCCGCTTGCTGGAATAAGGGAACAAATCGAAGAGCAAGCGACTACTGAGATGAATGACTGGCAGATACAGTTGCCCCCACAGACATCATTCTCACCTCGAGTTGGGACCGGACAACAATTGACTTATACACATCCCGACTTGACCTTAGGGTACAACATGGTTGAACAAACATACCGAATGGAGAGGCCTGCATTACATGATATTCCTGACTTGATTGACCTAAGTGATCAAGGCCACATTGACCAACCTTCATGTCACCCATTCAGAGAGTCGGCATGTACATGGGATCGGATTCATGCGACCGATTTACAGACCCCATGTTTATAACTCCACCTTATGAGGCTCCGACCAACATCTGCCATACAGATGGACCATACACAACCCAACATTACACACCTGAGTCAAGGTGTGTTGAGAATACGATTCAGAGTTCTCAGCAATACCCTCCAACTGAGCATACTTCTCTCATGATGTATCATGAGAACTTATTGGAGGATGACATCTGTAGACCGATCAAGAGTCCATGTAGGAATGTGGATCATGGATTTCGCGGATTGAATCTTAAAAACCTGGAAAACACTGTATTGACCACACGTCATGTACGATGGGAGTCCCTTTTACCTCCCTCTTCTACTAACCACTTTTCCTCCAAACTTGAGTCTGCACATTCTCCTATTCCTCCTTCACCTATCAAAAAGATCAAAAAAATGGAAAATCAGAAAATACCATAAAAAAATAAAAAAAGCAAAATATCAAAAAGAATAGATCCTGTAGTTAGGGAAGCACTTGATAGAGAGTTGATTTTTGAGCATCCCTTATTAATGGTCATTGAAGACTTTCCCGACCTTAAAAGATTTGTGAGAAGTAAATTGATACCTAAAAGGTCGGGCAATAAGAGGACAAGGACTGAGAAACATGTAGTGTCTATGGCCACCTCTTTGGTGATAGGGAGAAAAACTAAGAGCCACAGAGTGAAGCGGTTGCCTAGGTTTGATTGTGAAATCAAAGATACCACCTTCACCCATGCAAGAATCGACGATGACTCGCCGATTAATATCCTCCCGACCTTCGTGTTTGCCAAGCTCAAACTCAGATCTGCCAAGAAGTCAAGAGGGATCGTTCAGTTGGCTTATTGGTCCATTAAACGGTCGAGAGGAATAATTTCAGTCATCATTACTTTCCAAGGTGCTCTGTTGCTTATAGACTTCACGATCATTGACATTGAGCACCGAGGAGAGTTCACCCAGTCTCCAATCATTCTTGGGAAGCCGTTCTTGGCATTGGCTAAGGCAACTATAGATTGCGAGACTCAGGAGATCGATTTCACTGCATTGGGAGCACTCCGACCTCACCCAATATTTGAGGACACACGATATTCTAAGGTAATCTGAAAAGTCACAGACATTCATGACCTCCGAGAGACAGTTGAGTCCCGTCTCTCTGCTACACCTGAGATACTGACTGTTCAGACGACCATTGGTTTAGAGACTCCCTACACCTCCACATCACACACTGCTTGCATCCCCACCACCGTGACAGCTTCTAGAAAGGACTCACAACCAAAAGTTGTCCCTGAGTCGGACATTATCATTTCTGATTTCCTTGACTTTTTAGATGATCTGACTCATGAGTCGATCAATGCCAAGCCAACTGAGAACACTATGCCTTACCAGAGATGTGTACTGACTTTGCAGGAGTATTATAATGCATATGGTGACTCATTTGATGAAGAAACTTTGGTCAGCACATCACACCCACTACATCCAGGATCTACACCAAAAGAGACAACTGGGATCAAATTGACCAATCTTGATAAGTCGGTTGCTCCATCCTCTAGTCGATCAACTGGTAAGAAGAAGAAGAGTATTTATCCCTCGAGGTGTTCCCCTGAATTCCTCAAGACATATCACTCTCCTCTTCTTGATGCTTCAGGTTCTAGAAAATCGGCTAAGAAAGTTACCTTCGATGTACCAGAGAAGGAACTTTCTGACGAGTCCTCATCAGGTCTGGATGAGGTGATCTATATGAGTGAGCTCGGTTCGACTGTTCTGAAGCCATATACTACCCACCACCTCTCTCCCGCAAGAAGATCCGTCACAAACCTTTTTGATCCTTGTATATTCTCACTCCTCCTTATAAAGATTTCCTTCCTTTATTTTCATCCCTCCCCCGTGATTCGCATCACTCACCGTAGTTCCATATCATTTTCATTTTGTGGCTATACTTAGGATGGTTAGATCCTAAGTATAGGGGGGTGAGTGACCCGAGTTGCTCCGTCTCTTCTTATATATTCTTCCCCACCCTCATCGGTCCCTCGATCTTGTATCCTATCCAATACTTAGGCTGACCAGAGCCTAAGTATATGGGGGTCGATGCCTGTTGTGTATTCTCTCACGCTCTTATATTCTTCTTCTCTTTTATTCTTTTAACCCACTTATACTTAGTACGAGCTATGGCTTTTTGTCACCTAGTGCCATGAGGACATAACACATGCTAAGTATTGGGGGGGTTTGTATATATTACATATATACTTTACCTATAGCTCGTACTTTGACTTGTTTGCAATTAAAAGGGTTATGGGTAAATTATTATAAATAAGAGGTATAACAAAAAAATTGCAGAAAATAAATCTTTTTCAAAAAAAAACTAAAAAAAAACTTTTTTAAAAAAAAATACATTTTTGAAAAAAAAATCAAAAATATTTTCAAAAAAATTTATTTTCAAAAAAAAAACTTTTCAAATTTTTCTTCTTCCTATTTCTTTTCAAAAATAATATTTTTTCAAAAAAATGTCTTTTCTTATTTTCCTTTTTTTCAAAAAAAAACTTTTGAAAAAAATCAAAACCTTTTTCAAGAAAATTTTTTCTTCTTCGTTTCCATTCTTTCCAAAAAAACTTTTTTCAAACAAAAAAACACAAAAATCAAAATAACGAAAAAACTAACTAATGAGTTGGTTTAATCCCTGACACATTCACATTCACATTCACACAAGACTAGTGAAGTTCAAGGACACTTGGTTTATGAGGTCTTGAGATTTTGAGTTAACTAACCTTAGTCATTAGGGTCTTTGACTTAATTATTCACAATTTCCTAATTTGAAAGATTTGTGTGCTATATTGCATGCTTAGTCTATACCTTGAGAATATGATCAACACCTTACATACACGACTGTAATTGTGATGAGATGAGTTGAAATTTCACTTGAGGAACCGGGATGAGGGATTTGAGTTTGGACCTAATTTAATGATGCTCGAGGATGGGATAAAATCAATGAAGGCTTCATGAAACCCGAGTGCCAGCACCTTTAGCCAGTATGAGAATATGGTTCTTATACTATCTCCTGACATTTACCTATATGCCATGGGATGATGAAATATAAAAAAATTATTGATCAGTGTGCGCCAACTCTTGGTAAAAGCAGTGGAGCTAGACAAAAGCAAAGAAAAGAAAGAAAGAATGTTGAAAGAAAAGCTCTCACCATACAAAGTCAAATATCAAAGAGCTTCTACCAAAGCCGAACGCTCCCAACCATTTCAAAGTGTCCACTTGGACCACCGCTATTTAGGACCAGGAGTCGGACTTGCACCAGAAAAGGGCTCTACATCATAAATGTTACAAGTCTGGGTGTAGAAGATATATTAGATACTCAAAAAAGGCACGCCCCGGTATAATTCCAGGAAAACAAGTGCAGACGACTCCAACTTCTCTTGACGGACACTGATCAACAACCAAAAAAATACATGTGTTGAGTTAATAAGGCACTCGAGAGTATCCTTGTTCCAATGAGAAGGAGAGAATAAATGACACAATCCTATGCTTCAGGTTCTAGAAAACCGGCTAAGAAAGTTACCTTCGATGTACCAGAGAAGAAACTTTCTGAGGAGTCCTCATCAGGTCCAAATGAGGTGATCTATATGAGTGAGCTCAGTTCGGTTGTTCTGAAGCCATATCTGAGCAAGCAGACGTGTGTCGACCCTCGTTGGACATTCCCTACACCTCACTATTATTCTTCTGAGGACGATTTTGACAACGACACATGTCTATACTCCCCACCCCCTCACTCCCGCAAGAAGATCCGTCACAAACCTTTTTGATATTTGTATTTTCTCACTCCTCCTTGTATAGATTTCCTTCCTTTATTTCCATCCCTCCCACATGATTCGCATCACTCACCTCGGTTCCATATCCTTTTCATTTTGTGGCTATACTTAGGATGGTTAGATCCTAAGTATAGGGAGTGAGTGACCCGAGTTGCTCCATCTCTTCTTATATATTCTTTCCCACCATCATCGGTCCCCCGGTCTTGTGTTCTATCCAATACTTAGGCCGACCAAAGCCTAAGTATAGGGGGTCGATGCCCATTGTGTATTCTCTCACGCTCTTATATCTTTCTTCTCTTCTCTTCTTTTCACCCACTTATACTTAGTACGAGCTATGACTTTTTGTCACCTAGTGCCATGAGGACATAACACATGCTAAGTATAGGGGGCTTTGTATATATTGCATATATACTTTACCTATAGCTCGTACTTTGACTTGTTTGTAATTGAAGGGTTATATATAAATTATTATAAATAAGAGGTATGACAAAAAATTGCGGAAAATAGAACTTTAAAAAACTATTTTTGTTCAAAAAAGTACACTTTTAAAAAAAATCAAAAATATTTTCAAAAAATCTATTTAAAAAAAAGCTTTCGAATTTTTTTCTTCTTCTTCCGATTTCTTTTAAAAAAACGTCTTTTCTTATTTACTTTTTTTCAAAAAAAACTTTTGAAAAAAACAAACCTTTTCCCAAAAAAATCTTATTTTCTATTCCTTTTCATTTTTTTTCAAAAAAAGCACAAAAATCAAAATCACGAAAAAAAACTAACCAATGAGTTGGTTTAATCCCTAACACGTTCACATTCACATAAGGCTAGTGAAGTCAAAGGACACTTGGTTTATGAGGTCTTGAGATTTTGAGTTAACCAACCTTAGTCATTAGGCTCTTTGACTTAATTATTCACATTTCCCTAATTTGAAAGATTTGTGTGCTATATTGCATGCTTAGTCTCCACCTTAAGAATATTATCAGCACCTCACATACACACTGCATTTGTGATGAGATGAGTTGAAATTTCACTTGAGGAACTAGGATGAGGGATTTGAGTTTGGACCTGAATTAATGATCCTCGAGGATGGGATAAAATCAATGAAGGCTTCATGAAACCTGAGTGTCAATACCTTTAGCCAGTATGAGAACATGGTTCTTGTACTATCTCTTGACACTTACCTATGTGCTAGGGTGTGATGAAATATAAATAATTGTTGATTAGTGTGCGCTAACTCTTGGTGAAAGCAGTGGAGCTAGCCAAAACCAAAGAAAAGAAAGAAAGAATGCTGAAAGAAAAGCTCTCACCATACAAAGTCAAATATCAAAGAGCTTCCACCAAAGGCGAGCGCTCCCAACCATTTCAAAGTGTCCACTTGGACCACCGCTATTTAGGATCATGAGTCGGGCTTGCGCCAAAAAGGACTCTGCATCGTAAATGCTACAAGTCTGGGTGTAGAATATATATTAGATACTCAAAAAGGCACGCCGTGGTGTACTCCCAGGAAAACAAGTGCAGATGACTCCAACTTCTCTTGACGAACATACTGATCAACAACCAAAAAATACACGTGTTGAGTTAATAAGGCACTCGAGAGGATCCTTGTTCCAACGAGAGGGAGAGAAGAAATGACACAGTCCTATGCTTCAGATTCTAGAAAACCGGCTAAGAAAGTTACCTTTGATTTACTAGAGAAGGAACGTTCTGAGGAGTCCTCATCAGGTCTGGATGAGGTGATCTATATGAGTGAGCTCAGTTCGGCTGTTCTGGAGCCATATCTGAGCAGGCAGCCGTGTGTCGACCCTCGTTGGACGTTCCCTACACCTCACTATTATTCTTCTGAGGATGATTCTGACAATGGCACATGTGTATACTCCCCACCCCCTCGCTGCCGCAAGAAGATCCATCACAAACCTTTTTGATCCTTGTATATTCTCACTCCTTCTTGTATAGATTTCCTTCCTTTATTTCCATCCCCCCTTGTGATTTGCATCACTCGCCCCGTTTTCGTATCATTTTCATTTTGTGGCTATACTTAGCATGGCTAGATCCTAAGTATAGGGGGGTGAGTGACCCGAGTTGCTCCATCTCTTCTTGTACATTCTTTCCCACCCTTATCGATCCCCTGATCTTGTGTTCTATCCAATACTTAGGCTTACCAGAGCCTAAGTATAGGGGGTCGATGCCCGTTGTGTATTCGCTCATGCTCTTATATTCTTCTTCTCTTCTATTCTTTTCACCCACCTATACTTAGTAGGAGCTATGGCTTTTTGTCACCTAGTGCCATGAGGACATAGCACGTGCTAAGTATATGGGGTTATATATATTACATATATACTTTACCTATAGCTCTTACTTTGACTTGTTTGTAATTAAAGGGTTATGGGTAAATTATTATAAATAAGAGGTATAACAAAAAATTGCAGAAAACAGAACTTTTTCAAAGAAAAAAACTAAAAAAAACTTTTTTCAAAAAAAAGTACACCTTTTGAAAAAAAAAATTTTCAAAAAAATCTCTTTTAAAAAAACTTTTCAAAAAAAACTTCTTCCTATTTCTTAAAAAAACATTTTCAAAAAAATTTATTTTCTTATTTACCTTTTTTTCAAAAAAAACTTTTGAAAAAAAAGCAAAACCTTTTTCAAAAAAATCTTTTCTTCTTCTTTTCCATTCTTTTTCAAAAAAAAAACGTTTTAAAAAAACACAAAAATAAAATCACGAAAAAAAACTAACTAATGAGTTGATTTAATCCTTGACATATTCACACAAGACTAGTGAAGTTCAAGGACACTTGGTTTATGAGGCCTTGAGATTTTGAGTTAACCAACCTTAGTCGTTAGGGTCTTTGACTTAATTATTCACATTTCCCCAATTTGAAAGATATGTGTGCTATATTGCATGCTTAGTCTCTACCTTAAGAATATGATCAACACCTCACATACACGACTGCAATTGTGATGAGATGAGTTGAAATTTCACTTGAGGACTGGGATGAGGGATTTGAGTTTGGACCTGATTTAATGATGCTCGAGGATGGGATAAAATCAATGAAGGCTTCATGAAACCTGAGTGTCAGCACCTTTAGCCAGTATGAGAACTTGGTTCTTGTACTATCGCTTGACATTTACCTATGTGCCAGAGTGTGATGAAATATAAAAAATTGTTGTTCAATGTGTGCCAACTCTTGGTAAAAGCAGTGGAGATAGACAAAAGCAAAGAAAATAAAGAAAGAATGTTGAAAGAAAAGCTCTCGCCATACAAAGTAAAATATCAAAGAGCTTCCACCAAAGACGAGCGCTCCCAGCCATTTCAAAGTGTCCACTTGGACCACCGCTATTTAGGACCAGGAGTCGGGCTTGCACCAAAAAAGGCCTCTGCATCGTAAATGCTACAAGTTTGGGTGTAGAAGGTATATTAGATACTCAAAAAAGGCACACCCCGTGTACTCCCAGGAAAACAAGTGCAGACGACTCCAACCTCTCTTGACGGACACACTGATCAACAACCAAAAAAATACACCTGTTGAGTTAACAAGGCACTCGAGAGGATCCTTATTTCAATGAGAGGGAGAGAAGAAATGATACAATCCTATTCCCTCCATCAACTAGGCTTTCATCTACACTTTTAAGTCTGACAACTAAAGAGACGGTGGATTGGATGCAAGAAATGATTTATTCCCTAGTGTTGAGGATCATGTTTTTAGGAGAGTCTCTTGGACTGGAACCTTGGGTGACGTTGCGACTCTACTCTTGTAACTGCAGTCCACACTTAATGTCATGTCCCTATTACATATGTATACAGAGAGAGTCTTATGATTAGGGAAATTGGATACCTTTTGACTAGAGCTTGGTTCAGCTTAGAATTTTAGGATCTTTAAAATCGAGAGTTCTTGAACGGATCAAGTCTTGTATTCACATGCATAGTCAGGGGTTATCCCAACTTATTCATTCTTTGTTTGCTCGAGGACTAGCAAAGTTTAAGTATAGGGGGTGATGAATCCGCGATTCATCATCTCAATATACTGATCTTAGCAAAATTCCCGATTAAAATATCAACTAAATATTCATAAAACCAATAAATTAAAAAAATGACTCTTGTAAATAAAATACACTAATTATTGTATATTATACTGTACAAAATAAATTAACACTAAAAAGCCGCAAAATAAAGGAGTTTTTCACCTATAAATATACCAAAACCTCATGTATTTTAATAAATTCATGTCAACATCTTTTTGGCTAATTCTCTCTCTAACTTGTTTATAAAAAATGTACATAAAAATACAAAAATACAAAATAAATTTTACCTCAAATAATACTCCTAGACCCCAAAGATAAAAAGCTGTAAAGTCCAACTTCCCAGCCAAATTCCCGCTCCGTATGAATTCCAAATTCACCAAGGTAACTTTTAAAGTTCAAGTTAGAAAATCATCTATCCAATTAAAGTGATTTCTTTAAAATCGGAGCTCGTTTGCAAAATATGTATTTTGGGACCTAGGTGTACATTGTATAAAATGTAAATATTCATTCTTTCTTCATTTTTTATTTTCTTTTTCTTAATTATTGAAAATCCAAAAAAATCTTTTATGTTTTATTTTATTTCTAGTATTTTATGTTATTTTTATTTTGTAATATCTTTATTAAAAATACAAAAAATTAAAAGTAGAAAAGTAAAAAATCCATGTACATGTTGTTTTTTTGGACTTTTGTAAATTCTCCATTTTCTTTTTCTCTCTTTATTTTATTTTTCCTTTTTAGTTGCCTACTTTTATTTTCTTTTATTTGACTCCCATTCTCTATACTAACTTCACTTCATTAACCTCCATTCAACTCCACCATTCATCTAACTTCCCATTCAACTCCACCATTAGTCTAACCTCCCATTCCACTCCACCACCTTTCTAACCTCCCATTTTCTTCTTCTTTTTATTCATCTCTCCCTCCTCATTTTTCACGATCCGCCATTCTTTTATAGAAAAATGAGAGAGCTTGGAACGTGGTGTCAGTGATAGTGGCTTATCATCTTCCTCAAGCGAAGACCTCCTTCAGGCGAGATCCGCGACGACCATCGTCCTCACGTCACGAGTTCCCTATCGAGCTCGTATAGCTTCTCTGATTTTTACTTCGCCAATCGGATCGAGGCGATGACAGCAGTCCAGCGTAGTTGCTCTGCAAATTCGGTGAATATTCAGGTAAAGTATTCCCTATCATATCTCTTTTTATTTTATTTTATCAAACATTTGTTTTCCCTCATTTTTTTATCACACCACCACATCATTTCCCCACCATTCACCACCTCCATCATATCATCACCATCTTCTCCATCATCATTCTAATTTACCACTATTTTTCCCTATTCAATAAAATTAAAAAAATTAAAACAAATTGCAAAAAGAAATTAAAGAAAAATTAAAAAAAGAAAGCAGGCAATCGCCACCCCTTGTTCCACGGGCAGGCGGTGCCGCCCGCAGCCCCAACTGCCACCGCGGCCATCCCCTGCGCCCCCTTGTAGCCTTCCTGCTCCCAGCAGCCGTCGCCGCCAACACCTGGCCGCCACGTGGGCTGCTTCGCCCCCAAGCACGACTGCCACAGGCCGCACCTCCGCCTACGTTCCTCTAGCAGCCCCGCGCTGCCGCCCGTCCTCCAACACGTGCAACGCACGGTCCCCCCCAACCGCCGCTCCTCCGTGGAGCCTAGCCATAACCGTCACCACTCCAGCGGCGCTTCGCCCCTCCCGTGCAGACCGTCGTTCGTCCACCTGCAGAACGAACGAAGAAGAAGGTCCTCTTTCTTTTATTTTTTATTGGGAAAATTGTGTTTTTATTTCATTATGTTTTTGTAATAACAAAAAGTCCATGTGCTTAGTTTTCTTTTATGTTTTTATTCTCAAAATTTGCACAGATAACCCTATGTTCATGTATTAATTTGGACCTCAAAATTGCATCGTTTTATTTAATGAAAAATGGCATTACGTTGAGCAGCTAATTCTCCATCATATGAAAGTTTATTATATTTTTGTGATCTTTGGGTAATTAATTAAATTTTTAAGTAAAATATTGCATATTTTACCCAATCCGATCTCTTAGATTTATATCTCACTCATAGTTGCTGCAAAATTTTCAAAAAATCAGGAATGATGCTTTGTAGTATGCTTTAATTACTATCCAAATTTCATCTTAATTAGACTTATCTTGTGCCTTAAATAAATTATAGAGTGATTTTGTTGAATGATTTTTAACTAAATCCAAATATAAGATTTTTGCGAAATTTCAATTCTCATTGGTTGCTCATATAAATACATTTTGGGATAATTCACATTCTGGCTAGTTCACTAATGTGGATTTGTTAGAAATTAATCACTCTCACTTATATTTAATTGAAAAATTCCAAAAAAATATTATAGCCTCTTTGTATCATGTTTAAATTCCAGTAAAATTTTCATGATTTTTTCATATTGTTTGAGTGAAAAATTGCAAACAAAACCATAAAAAGTGTATTTTTCATTGTTGCATTTTAACCCATAAAATCCTAAAAAATATGTTTTGTACTCATAATTGGATTAAGTTTCTAGAAAAAAATATAATTTGGCTAATTTGGACCGACTTTTTATTAAAATTAATTTGGCTAAATTATATGCTTTCTTATTAACTTAATTCACCCGCATTGTGTATCTTGCATTCATTTTGCATAAAAAAATACAACAAAAAATACCATTTGGGAACCCAGAACTAATTATTCTGAATTAATCTGAAGTTGTTCCTTTGCCTCCCCGTGTTCGATCCCGGACTTGCTCGGGATATAAATTCAAGTTGAGACACTCTTCACAGAGATCTTTTCTCGATTCTAATGGATTCACTAAGTACCCGTATTACGACGAGTGCAGTTTAAGTCACGTGCTCAGCGAGTTCATCATCTATACTCAGGGATATCTTACCCTCAGTATAGGAGGAGGCATTTTGAGTACGATCTGTTCATTCCCACCCTTGACCCTCTCTGCCTTGTGTACAACCTGCTATACTTACGATTATTTGATCCTAAGTATGGGGTACGGTCGACTTCTCATTCGTTTATTCATCCCTTCTTTGTTCATTCTTTAGGATTTTCTATACTCAATAGGAGTTATGTCTTCTCTTTTTCTAACTAAAAGAAAAATAAAGAAAATAAAAGACCATATATTTGTAATAGATACATGCTGATTCTGACTCTGAGAGTGCGTTAAGACTTGACCCAATCAACAAGAAATAATTTTGGGGGAGATATGGCCTAAATACAAGGAAATCCAAAAAATCAAGTTACATGTGTGTATATTTATTACTTATTGACTACTGAATATATAACACAATTCTTTCTCTATTTTATTTACAACCAAACTCACTCCAGACAGAAGTGCTCTCTCCTTGAATATTAAAAATCTTTTGTAAATAATAAAAATAATTGCAAGAACAACCAATGTACATTAGGTAAATAACAACACTCTGCAAAAGATGTAAAGCTCAACTTGTCAGATCAATATCTTCTCCACCACAACTTCAAATGAACCAACCGACTTTAATTGTACTCCAGATTAAATAATATTTTAATGAGAGGTGGTTTCAACTAATGCCCTGCATAACTGCAAAAGATAGCATTCCGGCTTTAGTAGGCGTAGCTGTGGAATGCCCTGAGGACAGCGTCGAAACTCACATTAGTCGTCTACCTCATCCATGCACCTGAGAATGATTCTCGGCTTATCGCTTTTATTACTAAGTTTGCCACGATCTTCTGCCGAATTACCTCAGAGGAGAGGGTCACAGTCCAAGAATAGCTGACTCAGACCTTTCCTCCACCCTGCACCTGCTCGACTCTTGCCCAAGCACTCACTTCCTGCCCCCCATCAGCTATCGCATACATGATCTCCTAGCCTAGCTCCTGACAAGACTATCAAAAAGCCTCTCCCTGGGTGCGAAGCAGCTGAGACGTGCGTCGAAGAGTGTGAAAGGAAGATGCTAAAGGAGACGGCAGGTTCAGAAAGAGCTCAGCCTAGGGCTAGTATGCATTCAAGTCTGGATAGTGCTGTCTCTTTCCTCGATTGCCCTTCGAGTCAAAAAGGACTAGGAACAGGCACAGGCATACTACAGCAGTGCAGCATTTGATCTCATATACTAACCTGCACCCCGTAACCACCTGACTACCCCTCTTCGTCTATCGCCTCCCCCTCGCCTCGCATCCTTGTCAATCAGTAAATCAGACCCGGAGCTCAGTTCCCAGTACTATTCTCTTTCAAAGTCAGAATATTAACGTCAGCTAGAATCCTACTCATCTTTCCCGTACGTAGAATGTCCCTCCGGGGGAAGAAGAGTAGCGGAGAGAGAGGACTCTCTGAGACGTTTCATATCAGCTTTTCTTATATAGAAGACCCAACTACCTTCCGGTCTTGCTCTCCCTGCCGCTGAGAATGATGATCGCTTCGTCTTATTTATTACCTCTTCGGGACTGGCTCCGAACTGCTTTATGTATACTCTGTCATGGTCCAACCTATAGCACCTTGATGCTTCCCTTCGCTATACGCTCATTGCTTCTTTGGAATCGCGTCGTACTGATTCACCACTAGCTGTGAGATTGAGTGAGACTACTCGTTGTTGACGTAGGTATCACACACGAGGCTTTCTCGCTGGCCAGCCTGCCTCATCTGTGGGATCTTTGATCTCTTCGAGGTGGATGATAGTGAAAGCGGACCAACAAGTGCTATAGCGCCTGCTTGTCTCACCGGAATGATCTGCTTTGAACGTGGACTATGCTATGCTGCTGTTTTTTCCTCCCGGACTCAGTCTCGTACTCTCTCCCTAAAGCGGATGTGAGGCTTCCGTTTAGTAAGCAAAATGAGATGTCGACCGTTACTGAGATTCTAGGATTCCCGCCTTGTTCTCAATACCTCGCAAACAAACTCTCGTTACACTATGAAAATCACGTCAGGGGTGCAAGCCGAGCATAAGGCGCGCAGGCCCGTTATCAATTGGCGAGCCGGAGCTTTCATTACTAGTTGGAAGGTCTAGTGGTGACTACACGGAAAAAAAAGTTCCAACTTCTTCTATATGGATCATACCTCGTCCTTGCTTTTATCCCCATCCCTCACCACTGCATCGGCTATCCAAGGAGGAGCCTCTCTACCCCGCCTATTCGCCTCAGCTCTCTTTCAGTTCGATCAGCGGCTCTCTTTGCCTATCGGAGGATACTGACTGCTTGTGCTTGATTCCCAGCGGTTTATACGGCCAGCGGAAACGACTCTTCAGACCTACGCGTCGACTGTCCCTTCTCCTGACTTCGGCTTGCACGACTCGCATAGTGAACCCTCTGCTCACCTTTGAACTCCGCTCGTCCCGCTCCGGCTTGTTGTAGTTGGTCTCTTCCCCTCTCTCTCCTTTGGGAAAGTTTGTTTATATCGCGAAAGAAAATGAGTAGATGCGGATCTAGGTACTCTTTCTTCCTCATCTGAGTAATGGGCCAAGCCGATCCTGGCTCAGAAAGTGCGCTAGTTCAAAAGTTGATACTACTACTTGATATTCGAACTATATAGCTCCCGGCTTCCGGTTTTTTTTGATAAAAGAATTGACAAGCAAAGCCATCGAGACTATATCCATCGCCTTACCTAGTCTCGAAGCGATGCCAACATTTCGCTCGATTATTAGGATAAGCCTGGTTATCAAGTTAGCGCACCATTGAGGTCAATCTTCTTAGGCACAGCCCTTTGCAAGGAAGGAAAGAGCTAGGGCTATGTAAAGTGCTCGAGTAAGATATTCTAGTGTTGAGTTCATTTACAATAACCTAGCCGATTTTAGTCTTTGAGATTTTTCTAGCAACAAAAAAGATCTCGACAAGAGCGCAATGGGGTCTTTGCGTACTCAAAGAAGGAGTTGGATAAGGTTTTTCAAACATAACACTGCAACTAATTAACTCGGGATGAGGCTCATTGTGACTTTGAAGGCGATTGCAACCGCGCATGACTTTGGATTTCGTCAAAGAAGGTCAAGATGTTGACGAATAGGACTAGTTTCAGGCTTATGACTATATATTAGGTCTGTCGACCCCTCTACAGGTCAACCTAGGCCTTCTCTCTTCTTTTTGCCCCTCGAGGGGGACACGGGGGGGCATTTATCGACCCTGTCTCCGAGGGACAGTTGAACGAGCGACTCATGAATGCTGCCGGGCCTCGAACGCGATTTCGCGATAATCACCCTTTTTTGAGCAAGAATCATCCCCTTACCTTCACCATGATACGGACTCCGACGTTTTTATGGCAGAGCATGAGGAGTTTCAACACCTTCCTCATTGGGGTGGGGCTCCGCGCACCGGGAAAAGGCTTCCGCGACGGCGAGATCGCGGCCACGCTTGACGAAGTGAACATCAGATAAGGGGTAGTCAGGTGCGAAGCAATTGCCCCCGGGGGAGGGAAGAAGAAAATGGCTTGTTCCGTTCGCCACACACCCATTCACTTGCAACTCGTAGAGTCTGTAAGTACACACCCACCCCCGGTTGAAACACGACCTTTCTTTCCAGTGGGCTACTTTTTTCGGAACGCAGTCTGATTAAGAGAAAGATGGAAGGACCACGCCCCCCGTCCCGCTTTGTAGATTCGGGAGGGGGGGTCTGTCTGGGGGGGGAGGGGATCAGGACGAGAATGAATCCGGGAATCCAGGTTTTTCCTCAAAATATAGAGATAGAGGTGAGTCGAGAGGTCTGCTTCGGGAAGATCGACCGTGGAAAATTGGACTTTCATTGACCTTCTGCCGAGTTGTTTAGAAGGCTCTTTCCCCAAGCATCAGTACACCCAGTTGGGCAGTTACTTCCATCCTACTTCAGTTGCGGAGAACCATACCGAGGAGGGGTGCGAGACGTTCTTTCTCTGAAGCAGTTTAGGTTATTCGTGGTGCTGATTTTCTTGATGATGAGACTCGTAATATTATAGGGCTGAGTCAACACGTCACGGCTCCCTCTGCTGCCCACTCTTTAGCCCTCCCGGATGACTGACCGGAACAGCAGCTCCTAGCCCCCTGACGATCCTTCCCGCTTCGCTACTACAACATATATCTATAAAAGCTCGCTCCTTCGCTTCTATACGAATATACGTCCCTCTCCCTGTAGGCAGTGAGCCCTTCTTTTTCTTTTTGAACTCACTTTCACGGCCCTTAAATATATAGGGGACCCTCGCTCGACTTCGTCTATCTATACTTCCACTATCTCTTTTTTTAGCACTATATAAAGATGTAGTTTCTAAATAATATTATAGGCGTTTGAAAATGTTCGAAATCTTTTTCGTTTTTAAAGTAGAAGAAAAATGTGGGGTAGGCCTACTTTCCTCCTTCTGGGTCCGTCGTTTTCTATTTTGACTAATCCGAATCTGTGTACTGAGTCAAACTCTCTCCATTCTTGGCAGAGGGACATGACCGCAACTATATACTCGGGGGGGGGGGGGGGGTCAGAGGGGGGACTGGGAGGAGTGGAAATAGTCCCAGGGTCAAGGGATGATCCCGGATGCCAGCAGCCTATGATCGTCGATTCTTGCCAGCTCTCATATATAAGAAAGAGAGAATCTGGAGGACATTGAAAAAAGGATAGTGCTTGCCGGTAAGACCCTGACGTGCAACTTGACTACTCTTCGAGTCCGAGCCTTGTCTCATTTCGCTGTAGCCTTCGAAGATCGAAGCGGTCTAGCTACTGCCGGACTCTCTGGCTGACCCCCTCGCACACTTCCTAAACTAGGCTCGCACACCTAAGCCCGAGATGCATGCCTGAGGACGAGAAGGTAAGAGGCCTCCCCTGGGGGAGCGGCGGGGTGTCTACTCGCCTCCTCTTGAGGGAGGGAGTAGGCTCGTTGGCTCTTCTCTCTGTCCTCCGGTGAGATAGAGAAGGACCAATGGGAAAGCTAGTGGCCCTTTTGGCGTGTGGAGTCTTTGGGGCGGCCTGGCTTGATTCGTTCGGTGGATCCGGTCGAGGTGGTTTTCGTTTACCAGCGCGTAGGCGGTCCTCCTATGACCGAGTCTTTCTGGCCCCTGTGAACATCTTTTTTGGAGGTCTTAAAGAGGGCCTCTCTAACCGGTTCGACAGTGGTAGGTGTCCGGCCACTCTTCGCGCACAGGAGACTTTCTTTCTTCTCATAGATCATTATTCTTTCCACGACTTCGGAAGGTGGAAGCGGGACCAGCCGATAGGTGAGTGAAAAGGCTACTATATATTTGGTGAGTTAAGAAGAAGCGAGCGAGCTTATTATGTAGAAAGTCTAGTCGCGGGCTAGCTTTTTTTTCATAATATATTTGCGCAGGTCAAAAAAAAGGTGAGCGCCCTTGAAACATCATCAGTGATGTCGACCTTACTTGACTACGGAGTTCCTGACGGATCGTCGAAAGAGAAAGTGCGCACCCCCTCAGGGGATGGGGAAGGAGTCCGACGGCTCATCCGACGTTTACCCATGAGGTCCCCCTTGCGAAGTGGTAAGCAACTTTCCCTGCCTTTCGTCCCCTGTCAGTACCAGACCCGCTAGCTCAATAGGGGGAGCGGCTACCCGTCTGTCAATAACAAAGGCGAAGACAGACAGAGACCATTTGAAGAGGGAATTATATGCGTATGAATGCGGACTTAGGATTTGATCTCATCCGTAAAGAGAATCAGAATAGTGATTGATAGCGCGACAGAGGAGCAGGTAGCGAGGATTTTGATCCTTTCTTTGATGGCCGGCTTGCAAGAAAAGAGGAGGACCATGATCCCTGCCGGAGGCTTCCTACTACTCTCCTATCCAGGCAAAGGGGCAGGGACTCAGGGCCCTGTCTCAGTCCCAGTCTTGTGGCTGATCATCCTCTCTCTCGGACCAACTACTGATTGATCATCCCTTGGTAAGCCATTGCCTCACCAACAACTAGCTAATCAGACGCAAGCCCCTCTCCTCGGGCGGATGAATTCCTCCTTTCCTCCCCTCCACTCAAAGAAGAGAGTCAGACTATTCACCACCACTGGACCCGCTTAGTTCGCGTTCCGTGTAACTTACACTCAAATCCTATCCTGTACAAACCTTTCATATTCGGAAAAGGAAAGTCGTGGCTGAGATAGGAGAGGTATGCTGGCCATTGGGATCACCATCGGTCCCTCTCCTAACCACCGTGTGAAGCTCTTGAGGAAGTCTATAGTTCGGGTATTGAGAGAGATCGAAGCAGCGAATGAGGTCGGGACCTCGAGCCAATCCTACGTCCTCTAGTAATTGGGCTGAAAGTAGCTCTCAAGATGGAAAAGGCAAAGACGCGGTTGAAAAGGACTGAGGTTGTAGAAGTGAAAGGGCAGAGCGAGTCGGACCTGAAGCCGCTCCCCGAAGCAAGAGGGAGGTCAAGGCTCCGTCTAGTATAGGCTCAGTAGCTCGAGATCTATATTCTTTTGTTATGCGCAATCTCAAAGGCCCAGGCGGATCAGAGGCAAAAGGGGAGCGAGACAGGAGAGAGATAGATAGCCCCAGGCAGTCCCCTCAACTTCGCAAAGCAACTATCGCGAATCTATATAATAGGGGGAGCTAAAGTCACCCGGGAGAGTAGGAAGGTAGGTCTGTAAGCAAGGGACAAGAGTCAGCTTGATTTCCTTTTCTTGATAGATGGTCTGCGGAAGCCTCAGGTCTACTATAGATTTCGGTAAGACAAGGCTAAATCGATAATAAGAAAATAATAAGAAGTAGTGGTGCGAGCCCCGAGGCGAGCGAGTCCTACCTCACACTCATTTCTAAGGCTGGCTTAGACCCCGGCTGCTGCTTGAACATCAAAGCTGATTTCGTTTGATTTTTCCCCGGCAGCTGCTTTCTTAACTGGAAAAGCCCAGGAAAGGCAGCGCGAGATGCATTTCCTCTAGCTCCTGTTCGGCTTTTCTTAGAGGGAAAGAGGCTAATAATCCCTCATTCTTTCTCGAGGATAAGATGAAAGAAAAGAGGCTCTGGAAGCGAGTAGTCTACAAGCGCCAAAGCCCAGATTGAAGCTCGCAGTCTTAGAAAGGAAAAAATGCATTATTTTTGCATTACGCAGATGAAGAGAGGAGGCAGATCATAGGTCTCTTGATAGTCAGTCTTGCCACTGAAGACTATCGAAGCATTTAATATAATCTGGGGCCTGTTTAGGAGAGTCAGTAGACTGGTGACCTAGACGAGGTGGAAGAGATGACTGAGGAGATAGGCTTATTGATCCATCTGACTCCAACTTCAGAAAAGACCTAGTACATAGAGAGAACCGGGGAACAGACTACGAAAGTCCCCCGAAGACCTAACTTCCTAAGGGTCCCAAACAACAGAGGAAAAGAAAATGTCAAAGCACTATATATAAAGGTGAGTTCTGAATCACCACCGCTAGCTATACCAATAAGCATATCGTCTGCATAACGAAGATAGATAAGCCAGTCACACTTAGCTACAAGATCAATGGCAGTAAGATCAAACCCTCATGAAGATCAGAGAGAGAGGACTAGCTCTTTTCAAACTTCTACAACTGCCCACACCAGGCATAGTATAGTCTACACCATCACGACTCACAATGCGAGTAGTGTTTTAAGGGCCGATCATAGCTACCAAGGCATCATTCTCAGGACCCTCACGAAGCATTTCCGGCTCTTGACGAAGATGATCAAAACATCGAAATCAGCCTACGAGGAGTATGTAAAGCTAGTTAGTCACTACCAAGACCCGTGTAGCTAAACGGGGAAGGCAGACGGGAAGGCCAACGAGAAATAGCGAGCCGGAAGGTCTTCTCTTTTCTACGGAGTGGGCTGCAGCTGACTTTACAGCTTTCCCGGTAGAGGGTCTCATAGATAGTAGTCGGTCGAGGTGAGAACAACTGTTACAGATTTCCCGCTCGGGAAAAGTCGTCTCAGGACTAAGAGATTGGAAATTCGAAAAAGCCTCTTCAGCTCGTGGAAGAAGCGGGTCGTATAAATCTGTATGTTCCCAGGTCCGACCATCATTAAGTGAATCGAGCGCGGTAGAAGAAGATTTGCGAGCGGAAAGGACACGAGCTCCTATCCGACTTTCCCCTCCCAAAATTGGATTCTTTAGTAAGTCAGCTGGGTAGGATTCGTTTTCATTCCTGGCGGCGTGGCGGAATGCGCGGGCCCGGGGGCATGAACGGAAGGCAGGCAAGAAGGCATGAAAGGGCGTGCATCGTCTAGCAGGCCGACGGCACCGACTCCGGCGTCTGACACCTCTTCATCCGGGACCCTCTCCCTGATCTCAACGGCCGAACTAGCCCCACTCGAAGAGCAGCGGGTTGAGGAACTCGTCCAAGCTCAAAGTTTGTGAGAAATCAACCCAAAAAATCCACCATTATATATTGATATAGAGTGGAGTCCGAAGGGGAATATTCCCTCCTCATGGTCGAGGTGATCCTAGGCCCCGTGGAGTTAGAAAGCTATAATAAGAAAATAGTAGTTGCCTAAAGACTTCCCTACTGGTCCTTTCCCTGCCAGTCCGTGAAGTAAATAATCTATCCGCGGGATAGTCCTAGCCTGCTTTGTAAACTATACAACATCCTTAACCAGCTAAGATAGCTCCCTCTCCCACTTAGTAGCTTCAGCAGTTATCCATCATTGCCCACCTTTTTTCCAGGTCTAAAGTCTACATATTCTGATTTTGCAGGAAGTCACCCCCTAGCATTAGGAGCTGCTGAGTGCGTCATATCGCGATATATAGTAGCTTGTGGTTCGTAAGCTGTGTCTCATCGAGTCAAGGACACCATCAACTGATTGATTGTTGCTACCAGTCCTTCTCCCCTTTTGCTCCATCTTTCTTTCTCTACTCCGCAGCTTCTACTCTTCTGCTTCTCCCTAATTGACTACTTCGCTGAAATCCTTGAGTACCTCGCAGACTTCGTACCAGTGTGACCAGGAAGATCAAGACCAGAACGAGAAAGGCACGAACGCGAAGATAGCCTTGGTAACTAGGACAGAGAAAGACACTAGGTAATATCGGTCATCAAATCAAGGCGCGCTCAACTTGAACTTCCGCTCCGCGGCTGCAGCATCCTCACGTTCTTCCTTCTACCTTTCACTTGAGCCTCGATTTATGGTATACGAGAACCTGTCTATGAGATGGCTGGTCTCTCTTGGAATCCCTGACAGCGATTGCAGCCTGTGTACCTATTGCATGCCCGGGTAGCCTATCAGACAAAACCAGGGAGAAAGAGAAATCCGCTGAATGTGATGTACCAAAAAGTCTTCTGTTCCTAATGGAATCGGTAACAAAGCTACTTTGCCGCCTACTGCTACTAACTCACCACCTCCTCAAGTTAAGCCGGTGCTTGCTGCTGCGCCAGGAGCTGTTGTACCAGGTGCTAAAGCATGAGTGTTTTGTATCCATTGAGCAAAGATGGGTTGCAATTGTATAGCGGTATCTTCAAACTACATATCTTGAGGACGCCCTAAGGCACGAATGCTATCATTATGAATATACAAGCCGAAACTATGAAAACCTAGAAATATACATGCCCAATTGAGATGCGATATAATAGCTCTAAGAACACGGTCTAAAAGAAAGTTGTATCGACTAGTTGGATCTACATCTCTGACCATCAAAATAGCAGCGTGTGCAGCAGCACCAACTATGAGAAATCCACATGTGATGCGTGAACAAGGAAAGTAGTGTACCATAGTCAATAGCTAAGTATGGATAAGGGGGCATGGAATAATTCATGATTTCGTGCTGAACCCGGTAAACGAACAAATAGGTGGTCTTTCAGGAAATGTGAAACAAAAGTTTTCCCCGCGAACCCTACCGCTGACCTGCGAACCCGTACAAAAAGCCTCAGGGCTCAGCTACAACCTAGCCCGGCCTATCTTGACCACCCTCCTCTGGGGCATCTTCTCCCTCGGGATCCCCCGCGTATATATATCTGGGGCAGTCTACCTCACGATCACATCAATCGCCTGCTGAGTCTGAGGTCAGGTCTGAGGAGCATGTTCCTGACTCTGTGGATGCAGGTGAGGCTGGTGGCGAGGTCTAGGGTCTGAGCAGCGTACATCTGACCCGCTGGATGCAGGTGAAAATTCTGGTGACGTGGGGAAGGTCGTCTACTATATAATCTTCTTTCAGCAGTTTACTCAGATCTAGTCTTCGAGGGTATCTTTGCAAAGTAGTAGTTTGAAACTGATTCTTTCTTTCTAAAGACCTCATATATAGAGTATGTCAGAATCCCCGTGGAATTACTTACATCTTGTCATGCCCGGCGACTCACTCTAGTTGCTGAGTCTGGTCAGAGATGCCAATTCATGAGGGCCCCGAAAGGTGAGGATGAAGGTTCCAGACCAGTAGTAGGAAAGGAAGTCAGCCCTCTAATGACGCCTTTCTCCTTTGTTTCTTTGATGAGTCGTGGGACGACCTAGCGCTCTTGGAACTCTAATACGCATAAGACTCGCTCTTTTACCTCGTCTACGCTCTACCGGCCCGAATATATAGTAGGTTCGCGGTCAAGCTCAGGTGAGCTAAGCGTCAAGGAGAGTTGGACGAGCGAGGTCAGACCCGACGGTGCTTTAGTAGACCAATGCCGAAGCGAGGGAGTCTGCGCTGATTCCGCGAGAAGATGCTTAGGCTGATGCCAGAGAATCAATAGCTTGACTGAAGGCAAAAGAGGTTCGTGCCGCGACTGTCTTTCTTCTTCCTCAAAGCGCAGTATACCCTCTGATTCTCCTTATACAGGATAAGCATGAGATAAGGCATCGGTTTTTGGTACCGGCATGCAAAGGTTCGAATCCTTTTACTCCATCTTCAGCATTTTTCATAGACAGGAAATAGAAGGTGAATTCAGAGATAGGATCAGAAGACTGCTTTTTGAGTCTGATATGATTCTGACGACTACTTGTCATATTTATATGACGCAGCGGCTGAACTATCTATTTGGGCAATCAATGGCCCCTGAGCTTTGACCTCAAAAATAGTAGCAAGCCACAACGAATCCTACTTTGCGGAGAGAAGGGCGACTGAAATCCTTCCAACCTGGAATACAACACGGGCTTCGGCCTGTAGTCAAACTTGCAACACGACTTCTTTCTTCTCCTTAGTGGACTTCGCACTAGTCCCTTGCTTCTTCTCAGTGAGAATGGTTGACATTCCTGGTATGCGCGAGCTCACAATCAACAAAACGGGAGGGGGTTTCAAAGGGGGACCTTTCTGGGGGGCAGGGATTTAGGCGGGGTATCCCCCTCGGCATCAGCGGCCCAGAAGAAAGGCCCTATTCTCTTATTCGACAGAAAAAAATCATATTTGAGGCAGGATTTCTAGATACTATATAAAAGGGGTGGAGGGTCGGAAAAAGAGGGATTCTAGTTGCTTTGGTCCGAAACCGTGAATTGAGATCTCATTCAAAGAGAAAGATAGATAATATATGGACTTTCTAGAACGGAAAAGCGAAAGACTTCTAGCTACAAACAACCAAGTCTCGAGGAAGACTTTCCCAGACAAGCCGATAGAAGAAAGCTATCAAAGGATAAAGTGGGAAAGCCTCTTCCCTTTCGCTGATTCTATCGTCTCCTCTTCTATCGCTTGATCTCCCCTCCGCAAAGTCTCGTACCGGTCGCTGGCACACACCTGGGAGGATGGACGTAAACTCGGGAGACCTCGAGGATAGGGATAATCGTCCAGGTCTTATTGTGAAAAAAAGCCGCCCCGCCAAATATATAGTTTAGGTGACGCCGGAAGGTTCCTCCTCGCTGGGGAGCTCGTCGGCGAGCGTCAGAAAAGTGGACCCTAGGAGGGGAGGATCGACCCGTTCAGTAGGAGACCGAAGAAAGACTGCAGCACCCGCTTCCCCTCTTTCCCCTCCCCTTCGTCTATCGCCGGAGGGTCGTAGGGCCCGTAGGCGGGAGGGGGAGCGGTTCTTTCGGGCAGGAAGCAGGCCGGGTCCCTAGGGCGGGCATCTCCCGCAACGCAAGCAGCATTGTTTGCCACCACCCGAGAAGCAAAAGATTAGAGAGTCAAGGCGGAAAATACATGCACGTGGTCTAATGACAAGGGCCGACGACGGAAGCTCGGGACGGAGCCGTATGATGCGGAAGTGTCACGTACGGTTCCCTGAGAAGGGAGTGGCTACCCACTGGAGCTTCGGAACAACCACCACCGGTAAGGTCAATTCCGCTTTGGGGCCACCCCTGACTCTACCATTATTATAGGGGTATGGGGTTCGAGACAAAGAAAGATCAAGGCAGCATATCAGTTTTTCCTATATACTTTATTGGGATCTGTTTTTATGCTATTAGCAATTCTGTTGATTCTTCTCCAAACAGGAACCACCGATTTACAAATCTTATTAACCACAGAATTTAGTGAGTGGCGCCAAATCTTTCTATGGTCCATCTCAGTACTCCAGCCGGGGCATGTGGTCACTTCGGGGCTTTCTGACTCCCCTAGGGAAATCAGGACACCCTTAAGCATTATCGAGTCAAACTTTGAGGTTGAATTAAGTTCGTTTTGAAAAGACAACAAATGATGAGACCTCGTAGATATTATAGGGCAGAGTCAGTCTCTTTCTTTCTCATTTTGCAGGCGTTCATTCTTTCGCGTATTTCTTCCAATGAGGAGTTTATAATACCTATTAAGATATTCGAGAATCAATTGATGAATATGCCCTCTCATATACTTTGTTCTAATGAAGATAGTAATTCATCTCCTTATCATTCATATGTCTTTTCATTATTGGAGGTCCCAGCTAATGTGAAAAAGGGCAATCGCGAGTGGTATTGAGTTGAGAGATCACCTAGAACCATGCGGAAATCTCAAATCAGACGATGATCTATGATGAGGAGTCCATTTGGAAAGGAGTCTCAGATTTCAGAGAATTATGAATTCGCGGGGATCATCCCTCTGCGAAGGAATCTCTCTTAACTGAGAATCTGACTGAAGAGGAGAAAATGGTGGTAAATAAGATGCCAACTTGAGGATTGGAAGGTATTAGGACCCTGGCATTACTTTTCAATAAAACGGAAAATTCCCTTGATACCTAGAACGTCTGACTTGCTACACTTATTGAGCAACTTAGTTATTTTATTTGCTGTCAGTTCTTTATGCAAGAATCGCGAAAAAAGAGTGAAGGGGGTCAGGAAAAGATGGGTCTTTTCCGCTATCTTGCAACTGACTTGGTAAGCGGAAAGAGAGATCATCTATCTAACTGATGAGATTAATCGGAACCTTAGTCGGTACGTCAGATTCGTGGTTCATATGCTCTCTTCAAAAAGAAGTATGTGGGTCTTCTCGCTGATCCTTCCTCTTTTCTTCGTCCCCCACCCTCGGACTGTGGTTGGCTTGACCGTGGACCTGTCTGCTTTCATCTCTTGAACTCCTTTTTTATAGAAGTGGAAGGTGCCTCACTTCTCGTCTTCTTCGCGTCTCGTGTCTGGCCTCTCTGCTTTGCTTCGAGTTCAGTGTCCTCCCTCTCTGCTTGGCTTCTTGTCTGTCTATCACTCTTTCAACGGCGGGAAAGACCCAACTTAATATATTCGCAGCACGCATCTCAGACCAAGCAAATGATGCTCTTCTTAGCTACCTCTTATCAGTTCCCGGCCAATCAGACCAAGGCAGACGATAGAATCAGCTGAGTCAGGAAAGGCCCAAAGCCAATCCCAGGGAAAGCAATCGAGGCCTTTCTTAATATATTGCAACGTCCCCAATAGCATGCTCATCAACCCGCTTTAAAGATGATCGACGGGTTGCGCGGGGTACTTGGGATTCCGGATGGAAAATGGCAGAATCCGAGCTATCGCGATTCAGGTCGAGGATCGACGGAAGGCGAAGGCTAGAGGTGCAGATTTCCCCAACCTCTCAGAACCAGACTGAGTCCGCAGGACCGAGCACTCAGAAGAACGGAGAAGGAGGCTATTAAGCCGAACTCCTCCCCGGTCGGCTTAATAGCCTCCTTCTCCGTTCTTCTGAGTGCTCGGTCCTGCACTCAGAAGCTCCCTGTCATAATTCCCTTGTTTATATACTATATAAACAAGGGAATTATATAGTTTATTAGTCTGCACGTATTATCGGCTATAGTTTATTAGACTATATAAACAAATAGTCTATTAAACTATTTAGGATGATAGATACAGGTCTTCTGGGTGCAGTTGATATATTTATATTTGGGTATGTAATTCTTTTGATCTACTGATAATCAAAAGAATGATAAAGGCTTTTCGGGTGCCCCTGCCAGTATAGTATGATATAAAGGAAGCCTAATAGTCTTCGAGACCAAGGTCACTATAGGGGCCAACTGCTTTCAGACCGGGGGAACAAGATCCGGAGCAACGACCTTCCCCAAAAAGAGAAATTGGAAGAGGTATCGATCAAAGGTTTTAGCACCGGTGTCTCCTATATGTCCTCAACTAGGTCGACCATCAGTATGAGTAGTGGATAAGGGGAAGGGATTCTTTGGCTTCTTTGTCCGGGGAGATAGAGAGTACCCCCACGCGAGTTGTGAGAATCTGGGATCTCTGTCGTGCAGCTGGGCTATAGCATGGGACAGATCGTCGGAAAGGGACAGTGGGGAGGGGCTTCAAATCACCTCCAATATCAAGTCGCTAACGGTCTTAACAAACGAAGGTACGACTCGCTCGACATTTATATGATGTTATTTGTCTTTTTCCCATTCTATAATGATATAGATTTTCTCGGGGGTTCTCACTTCGACGCCCGGATATATAGTACGAGTTGGCGACTAAATCGCGATAATAGTCTCGCTGGTTCTTGCTCTTCTGAGTTCTTCCCCTCCAAAGAGCACGAAGAATGCGGAGAATAGGGGAGGAGGACCCCCCCGAAGCCCCTTTCCCCCTTCCCCCCCAAAGCCCCTTCCCCAAAGTCCTAAACCTTCTCCAGGGAATACATAGTGAAGATGGGCGATTGGTGCTTATTGGTAGGCGGTTGTTTCATATCGTGCTATGTTCCAAGAGCAAGCTCCCCAACCCAAAGTAGTATTGGCTGCATCTTGGAAGTCAAGTCGTAGGCGCTGTAGGTGTGTGTTGACCATGCACTCTCGCGTCGTGTAATGTCGTATGTATTATAGAGGTGGTCTGGTGATTGATCGACCTCAAATCTCTAAATCGGGACTGAGGATAGGAGAGTAGTAGGAAGCCTCCGGCAGGGATCATGGTCCTCCTCTTTTCTTGCAAGCCGGCCATCAAAGAAAGGATCAAAATCCGGCATTCTCACTCTTCTACTTATTACCTGGCGGGTCTCTTCTCTGTATAGCGTTGGCTTGGGGGTTGCTTCAACAGCCCCGAATAGATTATATAGTGATGGCTTTTTTTATAGAGTTGTCTTCTCCCCAAGAAAGTAGAGGGAGGAAGAAAGAAGGCAAAAAGAGCAAAGGACTCTTTCCGCCCAAGCGCATCCGACGCCGGACTTTTCCAGTTAAGAAAGCTGCTGCCGACAAGACATCCTCCCGGAATTTGCTAAGCGCTTTCAACCGCAACACACACGACTTCTTGGTTCCGACCGCACCGAGCCCTTCCCGCGATAGGGCCAATGCAGGGAGGGGGGCTTCAGGGATCGACGCTTTCCTTTAGTGCGCGTGCCAGCTGCCGGGGGAATGTCGAGGGCCTCGATGATCTTTTTCGCCGAGGGGGCTTTTTCCAGCAAGGAGGTCTGGATTCCCAAGAGTGGTTCAGCTAGAGAAGAGAAAGCTCAAAACCCATAGGCTTGTACTTTCGCGTCTCTCTTCAATTGCAGTCATGGTCAAATCTTGGTTTATTCCATTTTCAAGGACTCCCAAGCACACATATTAGCTATAAGTATGAATAGCTAATGGAAGGCTTGTTATTTAACAGTATAACATGGCCTATATGTCAATGTCAACCGATATCCAGGGGTAATAGTTCATCAGAACAGAAATCAAGAAAGTCAAAAAAAATGGAAATAAGTCAATATGGGTTATGGGTTGCCCGGGACTCGAACCAGGGTTCGCGGAACCATCAGCACCTCTTCCTTTCAAACAACTAGCAAATGCCTCCCCCGCCTGCAGCTTATGTAGATAGGCTTCACCTTACCGAAGATCCAAGGTCAGAGATCTCTCTGATGACTAAATAGTTTAGTTAGTTCTCAAATCCAACCCGTCCCCTGGACCGGGCGGCCGGCGGTGGAAAGAAAAAGCCTAGGCGCCGGTCCCATCTCTCTCCAGACCTAACGTGGTAGTTTCCCATCATGGGGCTTTCGGTATATAGATTGAGCCATTGCCAAGGATCCCAGTCTTGTCGAAGGTGAAGGTGAAGTCCCTGATATTGCTCAGTTGATCGATCAGGCTCCGCGTCCTTGGGTCATCCTCCCTCGGCTCCCCTAAAGCGCTTCGCGGAATCGAAGTCCATCGCGTTAGCGAAGCTTTGTCTTGCCCCGGGAGCTCGCTTCCAGTGCTCAGCTTAGCAGGAAAGTGAGTGCTCTGCACCTTTTTCTTTTCTTCTCCCCCGAGCCGCCTTATCGTTTGCGCTTCTCCCACGCTCGGCTAAGTCGTCGAACCTTCGCGCCAAATATATAAATAATCAAGCTTTCTCAGTAGCGAAAGCGCTTCGCCCCTCCCGTCAAAGGACAAGAAAGGGCACCCTGCCCGCAAACATCACTTTCTATTAGTCGACGCCCCCCCGGCAATTGCGGGCATTTCGAAATGCAATAAAAGACTGAAAGTGGTCCTTCCATCTTTCTCTTAATCAGACTGCGTTCCGAAAAAAGTAGCCCGTACTAGCTGCATCTTCTTTCTGTGTTTGGGGGGAGCGGCAAGGGGAGTGGCAGGCGGGGATCAAATAGCATTTTCATGCGTTAGGAGCGTGTACAACAACCTTAAACGCACAAGCCTCGTCAGCTTCCCCCTCCATCCTTAGAGGAGCCGTATGAGGCGGAAGCTCCACGTACGGTTTTGAAGCCGAGCCTTTCCAGCAATGGGGCCTAGGGACCGATATGATGATTGGTTTAGGTAGGGCGGCCGGCCTACTATGGGCACCTGTGGGTCTCCGTGCGTGAGAGGAACAATCCATTCATGGCTTGGACATCATTGGACTCACCCTCATGTCAAAGGGAAAAATAGCATGTAACAAGAACGAGGCGAGGGGATTCCCCACTGCGAGAGGGGCGCCTCGCGAGCCGGGCTTTTCGAGATGAGGCCTTTTGACGAAGCCAAGTAAATTTCGGGCAACCAAACCCTGCAACTGATGAGAAGGACCGGGGAAGCGTGTACGTTGTCACACTCCCTGCCTTCCAAAGGTGCCTAGAGGACGGGCCAGACGCAGCAGAGCGACGACCCGGGAGCGGATTCCCCACCGGCAGGGAGACAGGATACGGCCATCTCGAGGCACATCACGACCTACAGGCAAGACCGGCGTGACCCCGGCCTGTTGAACCGTCTGATTGGGCATCAACTAGCATTCCGGGTCAGCTTTTTCCTAAGACGAGCCAGACATAACGCAAGTGTGGCCCTATAGTGACCTAGGTCTTCCTGAACTACTTCGCAGTCAAGGGGAAAGGACTCGATCAGACAACTTCCACTGGGAATTGCTCAGCCACTGCAAGTCCTCCGCACTAAGGAAGAAGAGTAGGATGCTGTGAGAATAGGTAACAGAAAGGTATGGATGATGAGTACGTTCGCCCCTCTCTATCTACTATCTACTGCATTTCGGGATAGAAATCCAAAGCATTCACCTAGGATAGTTGCTGTTCCGACAATTCCAAGGGACTTGAATCGACTGTCTCCCCGAGAGCAAGAGGTCTTTCTGTCAGACCACAGTACCTCAGGCAACTCCTCAGCCCAACTGCCCTTTGCCTTCTCTACCCTCTTCTTCAGTCCTGAAATGATGTTGGTCTTCTCCACTTTTCCTTGTATATATTTAAGGGCTGGGTGATGAGCAGCAAGAGAAGCGAACTTCAAGCTAATTGCCCACCTGCTTCAACCCCGTGAGGAAGGCAAACCCTACAGACCTATATAGAAAGGGGCGGAGAATGCGGGGGTGAGGAAGGACAGGAATGAGAGAAGAGTCATAGGGGCAAGCATGGATGATTTCCGGTTAAGGAGTGGTACGACACGAAGGGGACCGTAGTGGAGTGAGTGAGGCTAGTCCTCATAAAGGACTACACTACAGTCCGGACCGGGTTTCCTTGAAGAAAGAGGGTCAGGAGGAGACCTTTCCTTATGGGAACTCAGGTCGGAGCAACGTGCCATCGGACGTGAAACAGGCAGTCTCACGATCGGGCATGAGTGTCCGGAAGTCTGCATTCTATACTCCCGCGGGTCGGAAGGCGGCGGGGGAAGGAGGGGCTTGGGGGGGTTAGGGGGCAGCGAATTCCCCATACAGATAGAGGCACCGATGAAAAAGATACTCCGAAGGCTTCGGGATCGAGGTCTCATTAGCCGAAGAAGACCCTGGCCAATTCACGTGGCCTGCTTGACGAACGTCAGCGACGTAGACATCGTAAATTGGTCCGCGGGCATCGCTATCAGTCCTCTGTCCTACTACAGGTGCTGCGACAACGCCCCTGACGTGAGGCATCTCTGACATTTGACCTCAACAATTATCTCGCGATTTGAGTTAGTTTCTTTATTAGTAATATACTGATAAATATAAATAGTGCTAATTATCAATTTCTTTCGCACACTTCTCCTATCGTCTAGGCTCGCATTCTCTCTTTTTAGAGAGCCCTCTCGGTCTCCTACGCTTCGCACTGTCGAAAGAGCATTGACTTGTGCCTTGAATCAATGAGGGTCCAACAAATTCCTAATTGAATTGACCGATTATATACTAGTTGGAAGGAGGGAGAGGGATAGCCACGCATGACGGAGGAAAGAAAACAATAAGAGAGAATAAGTCGAAGACTCCAGCTGCGGACAAACTGCTGCGAAAGATCACTTGAATATCTCGCACGGCACGATGTAGATGAGGGAAGGGAGTGAGGAGTCTAGAGTTCATCGGAGGATTCGGACTGAGTCTACGGTTACACACCGTCGGAAGAAGTTCAATCAGTCAACCCCTGCTAAGAAGATGGTCCGCCACATCGGCCAAAGTGCGTCATATATAGTTGGGGATGCGCGGTGCGGAAACAGTTGCGGACTAGCGCTTCCAACTTCTTTTTTTAGAGGGAATCTCACTATTGGCTTGCCTTGCTTTTACTCGAGTGAGCTCTTGACTGTCTGCGCTACATTGCCTGCCTGATCTGTGGGAGAGAGTCCCCATCCCGCCATTCCTTATTGCGCACTTCGGTGTGAATAAGAAGAAGAGCAATCTATAGTTCGCGAATGACGTCTTGGCATCAATCCCTACTCCTCGCTCTTTCTGAGGCCAGGTCGCGATATATTGCGTCGACTTTCGACCTCGCTCCAATCCAGTATGAACAAAAAACCCGGGCCTACGAGGACCGTGCGAAGCGGGAGAGAGAGGTGAGCGATAGGATAGCGAAGAAGGCCCGTTATCAATTTGGCGCATTTATATACTAGTTGGAAGGAGTGACAGTTCGAGAAAAGAGGGAAGAGGACTAGATATTTGGACAGAAAGGTGAGCTTGCTCCTAGGATGCAATCTTTCCCAGGTCTGACTACTACACTACCTCCCTCTTTCAGAGGGCTCTGGAAACCCGCTTCTTCCTGTGCCCAACAGTTTGTGACCAAGGACCTTGGCAATCTTCGTTACTTCCTTGGGTTGGAGTTTGCCAGGAACAAGCGTGGTCTTTGTGATGACTCAGAGGAAGTTTGTTTTGGATCTTCTTTCTTCTTTGAAAGGACGGAAAAAGCTGAAGAACAAGGAAATGAGCAGTTTTCCCGCGCGAAGTAGTAGAATTCTCAACTCAGACTTAGCTCGCCCGGAAAGAACTCCTTCTACAGCTTTAACAGTCAACTGTCATGAAACAGCCTATGAAAGAGCAATCAACTCTCAACCGCATTCGCGACTATCAAAAAAGCAGCTTCTCATTACAGTGGATCAACCAACTCACTCATTCTATTCTAAAGCCGTACCGAGGTCTGTTTTCTTAGTAGGGGAAAGTTTGATTCTCCCTAAGATAGTCAGCCTCAATCAGACCGCCTTTCTTAAGGGGCATGGCATTGTTGACAATATTCTCCTGTCCCACGAACTCATGAGAAAGTTCAACCAGTGTAGTACCATCATCCAAATCCTCGCTATTTTTTGGCCCCTAGAATCATGTCCTATATATCTGGGCTCGTTCAATAGACAGAGTAGAAGCTGACTGAGGCCTATATATCTAGTAAGGGCCAGAGAGAGTAGATCAGGCTTCCGGCTATGAGGATGGCGAAAGCGATTATCATCCCGCATTTGTAGGGGAAGTGCGAAGGCTCACTTTGATTCTCCTCATTCTTTAACAATTATCAAAAATGTGAAGCTTTTTGTCTACACTACATCTGACATCTCTTTCCAATTAAGAAAAAGGTCAGAGCGAGAAGTGAGCCCAAAGGCGAAGCGATCTCGTACTAACATTAAGAAAGAGAACTTTCCCGTAAGCTGGTGCGTGCGAGTGAAAGCTTAGAGGTTCACGTAGTCAGCCTGAGCAGGGAAGCGAGAGGTTTACGTAGTTGATGCTTTTATGTAATATATATCGCGTTGCGCATCTTCTAATTCGGAAATATAGTATCGACGATTCCCTAGGATAGAACGAAGTGTATAGATAGCCTCAGGTGCGAGCCGTGCTTATAGCAAGCAGATCGGAAAATCATCCCCCGCGTATATATATGCAGAACTTAGCCCTCTTTCCTTCGCATAGCTGGTCTAGGGGTGGGTGGTGGTTGAGGTCGGTCTTAGATAGGGAGGACGACACTACTGACAAAGACCGTCTGGCGAAAAGGCCGCAGGCGCGAAGCGTGGTAGGCCTGCGCCGGGGGAGCAGGGAAAGCCCAATCGGAGGAAAGGGAGCCCGGACGGTGGAAGAGCCAGGGGAGGCTGGGTCATTTGACGGAAATTCCAGGTTAGAGGGGGGGGGGGGGGGTTTGGGGCGGCTTTTCTTGAACGAGTCAACGGGGGAGGAGTCCGGCAGCCTTGCCTACCATCATTCCTGTATCGAGCAGTGGAACCCCCCCTTTCCCCCCTCTGGACCACCTCGAATGGCGTGAGCCGCATGCGGGGAGACCCGCACGTACGGTTTGGAGGGGGATCCGGCCGGCCGGCGCCCACCGGACTAGAGGGACTGAGAAATTAATAGAGTACAAAACTTATCTTCAAGCTTTACCTTATTTTGATCGTTTAGAGGGCGATCGTGGAGTCACTGAATGAAGTCCTCCCTTTCTTTCGGAGGCGCTGACCCGCTGCGAAGCAGATATGACTAACTGATATATTATATATGGCGACGACAACAGCATGTCGTAGAAGGATACCTGAGGTGGAGCCAACGACCCACGGAGACGAACGTATCTACAACTACATCCCCGAGCAGCAGTCAAACGGGGGCGTGAATGCGAGATGCCAGCGGAATGATCGGCCGGACGGAGGCGGGGGCTGCTTCCAATACTGCTAGAACGAGAACCCTTGAGTATTTATGGACCCGTGAAATGACTGACATCTGAGATAGAAAAGTGAGTTCTCAGAGCCTCTGGAAATCTCTGTCCTCTCGCTCATAGGTTCTTCAGTTCCAGAGATGACATAATAGCCCCCATAGGTGAAAGAGGAGTTCGCAGTCGAAGAAGAAGGTAGTCTGCGCCAAATTGATCTCTTTTCTTATATAAATCCTTCGCTGCTTGCTTTGTGCGCTAAGAGCTTTCCCCTGTTAAGTATTGGGCGGATAGGAGTTATTAGAAGACAATACATAAAAGGACATTGTTCAGAGTGAAACTGAACCAAAGGCCCTCTCTCTGTAGGACTCGCTATCTATGCCACAAGGCTAATCTGCGACAAGCTGGATCTCCGTATGAATTCTAGCTGCGCTTCATTCAGTCCAAAAAGTCTTTCCTGGACAGAGCTGCTTTAAATTTCTTCTTCTGCGGTTGATAAGTGATGTACATATCTTTCTCTCAATCAACATATATCAGATCAGTCATCCATCACTGTGGATTCAAGGGGTCAAAAATAGCACACCAGTTATAAGATCGGAAGAGCCGGGGAGTTCAACCTTCTTTCTAGTATCTTTTTCTAGCTATCTTGGGTCGTTATAGGCTCTGCCGAGCTTATTCCGATTATCGGAATGGTTAGATTTAGTCTTTCTAACCGGATAGTATTTTCTAAAGGATGTATATAAACAGAAGAAAACCACTTTTTTTGATACCCAAACAGCTCTGATAAGCGGGGAGGGGGAGATCCCTCCCAAAAGCAATGAGAAGGTGCCCCGGAATTCATTTTATTGGGACCAGATCTATAGATATATTGATTTTCTCTCTTTCAAGAGGGATCAAGAATCCAGTCTCTTCAGCTGAGGGGGATCGTCAGAATCTTAATCGGGCTTGGTACTTTGTTTAACCGATCCAGATATTGATGATAGTGACGATCGAATTGGTACGGAAGTTGTAACATGGGAAAACCACGGAAAACACAACTTATTTGAATAACCCGGTGACCCACCAATTGTAGAAGTAGGATCTTTGGCAAACAATAAGCACTTAAATAATACAATTCGAGTGTACCATCTTCTTTTTCATTTCGAGGAAAAGGTTCGGGGAGAAAGGGAAACAACGGAGGGATCCAAATCGGACCTAAATGGGAATGACATGAAAAGTCTTTTTCAAAACCTATCAGGGAGGGCGTAACAACGATATACGATAAGAATGAAAAAAAACTCGTGATTGGTGTGGAGGCGTGCAAGCGTTTATTCAATAGAAAAAAAAGACTCATCTCATGCCTATATATATAATTCGTTCCTTCCACTTATTTGCTTGGGCACGTCGGCTGGTTCTGAACGCCGCAGGAATCTTCTCATTCGGACGCCTACCCTCCAACCGGGTTGTGCAAAAATGGACTCTTGGGACGGAGCCGTATGACGCGAGAGTGTCACGTACGGTTCCTTTGAGAAGGGTGTGATACCACCACCTATCAGGCCCGACGAACGGTCCACGGAGCTGCATCCCTACTCACCTGGTCCATGCACATCGCTCTCTCCAGGAGGTTGGCCGCCCATCCCTCATCTTCCCATTTCCAATAAGATCCCGGGCTCGATCCGGTTTAGTATCAAGGTTCTGATCTTTCTTTTCCAAGAAAGACGAAGCTCCTTCTAGCTCCCTCCCTCCTCAATTGGAACCGGTATCCGTGGTTGGTTGTTTTGTTGATGAAAGAGTCCCCTATCTTCACCCTCAGTCTGAGTTCATACTCCCTAGTCAACTATTAACCAATTTAGCGGAACTCTTTGTCTCTGTGCTCGGTTCTTGATGAAGCATTTCATTCTGGAAAACCTGTCGATCCTATACCAGACCTCATCCATGACCGGACAGGGCAAATCTCGATTATCAGACCGTCTCCCCGGAACCTATGTCCTTCTCCTCCGCTCAGCTTCCCCGCGAACCCTGCCGCTGACCTGCGAACCCGTACAAAAAGCCTCATGGCTCAGCTACAACCTAGCCTGGCCTATCTTGACCACCCTCCTCTGGGGCATCTTCTCCCTCGGCTGATCCGCACCACACACATAAGCGCGGCTGCAGCATCCTCACGTTCTTCCTTCTACCTTTCACTTGAGCCTCGATTTATGGTATACGAGAACCTGTCTATGAGATGGCTGGTCTCTCTTGGAATCCCTGACAGCGATTGCAGCTTGTGTACCTATTGCATGCCCGGGTAGCCTATCAGACAAAACCAGGGAGAAAGAGAAATCCGCCTCTTTCGTCGATTATCAGACAAACTTTCTGGACCGGGCTCTTGTGCGCTGGGAACTAGGCTATAGGGCTTCAGACATGCCCTTGCGGAAAGGGGTTGCCTTGGCTTTTGTATAATAGATATAATGGCTGGATGGAAGGCGAGACTAGATTGGAGCAGCTTTCTCGAGAAAGGATGTTGACAGAGATGCCTTTTGATTCCGAAACCGGTACCTTTGATCAAGACCAAGCACTGAACGAATGAAGAAGGCCGTTGCGAAAAAAGCCGCTTTCTATTAGTCTAGAGATTTGGGGCAAAGAGGGTAAAGGAGAGGTTCCACAGGCCCTTTCTTGTTCATTATCAGAGTGAGAAAGAGGCCAGCATCTGTTCTTTGACTGCTGCGGGCCCGGGGGCATGAACGGAAGGCAGGCAAGAAGGCATGAAAGGGCGTGCATCGTCTAGCAGGCCGACGGCACCGGCTCCGGCGTCTGACACCTCTTCATCCGGGACCCTCTCCCTGATCTCAACGGCCGAACTAGCCCCACTCGAAGAGCTTTCCCGCTCCGCTGATCGCGGACCTATGATTCTCCAGGGATGATCTTTCTGAGGCATCTCTCATTAGTCAAGAACCGGGGGTACCTGACTCCTCAGCCGACTTTCCAGCGTCTCGGGTGAGGAAAGAGAGTTGGCTTCAATCACAGAGACAAGAGATGCTGACTTATAAAGAAGATAATATTAGAGCTCGCCAAGAAGTACTTGGTACTACTATTGTTGGAGGAAGAATACCTAGCCCCGAGGATGCTCCAGAATCTTTTCGATTGCTCGTTCGAGAACGACGATCTTTAGCTCTGGAACTGAACCATGATCTACTCCATATATATACCTCTGAGAAGAACTTCCAGGAAGAGAAGCTTGTGCGGAAGCATGCTCCGCTGCTTGAGAAGCAAGGAAACTGCGAAGCTGAAGTGATTCAGTCGATACAGAGGTGCGCTTGGAGTGGGGGGTGTGCTGTCCCTATTAGGCTGGGCCCTTCCCCATAAGGCCCCGAATATCTAGTTGCGGGGCATAAGCGCCCTCTTGCTACCCATATGCAAGGCGCCGTCTTAGCCTTCCCTGACTGACTGACCAGGATCGCTCCCACACCTGACCTACTTTCCTGAATGCAGCCCAGAGGCGCGAGCCCTTACAATACTAGACTTTCTCCCGGCCCGGTGGACTTTCCCTATTCCCCTGAAAAAAAGACAAGCCCATTTACCTACTCCTTATTTAGTAGTTCCTTTTCATCCGACTGCGAGAACTCAGAGGCGGACCACTCCACTTGCTTTTTGGACTACTTTCTCGATCGAGCATGACCTTCCCACTATATATCTGGGGAAATCCGGATATCGAGGTACCCCTCTAGCTTTTTTGAATATCCGTAGCATTTTCTCAGTTTATCTATTGTCCGACGATGCATCCTGAGAGACCTCCCCTATGTGATCGTGGATAAGGGTTTGAGAAATCTTGCAAAGTGGAGAATTTCTTACTAGAAAGTCAGAGTGGGAAAGGAGTGAGACGACATACATATCCTAGTAGAGACCAGGGAAGATGAGAAAGAGACATAGTGTTTGCGGCTAGTGGGACTGAGAGGCAGACAATAGGCGGTAAGTTGGTGAGACTATCTATCTGCATTTATTAACCATATATCCAGGGCCCTATAGTGACGTTTCCCCTTTCCGACAGGGCCCTGATCAGATCGCTAGGAGGAATCTTTGATTCATGGCCGGAGATCAAGGCACAGATCGGTCCGATCTGCCAAGGGAACTATCCTCCGGGCATATTACCTAACCTACTATGATTCGCACCACGTCGACATATTATTCAAAAGTCACTCGGATCTTGCTTTCGTTTCTGGTACTAGTATCTTCAACTCCACTCTTCGAGGGGGACTCACAACGACTTTCGGGCTGCCCCCCCCAACCTTCCCCCCAAGGAAAGGGGTGTCGATCGGCGAAGTCGAGTTGAGTTCAGAACCGTAGAAAGAAAGAGGAGAAAAAGGGAGCTAGAACTCTAGTCGAAGCGAGCAATGAACAAGGGGAGACATATATATAAGCTTGAGTGGGACTAGGGCTCAGCTTTATAGTAGACGATGGAGACGACTGTAGGTAAGCATGAAAGATGACTACGTCAGACTCGACTTATCAATCAGTCGAGTGAAGATTCCCGGGGCTGTTGTGGATTGGGCAGTTTGAGCTGTGAGTTGGCCGGCTGCTTAGAGAGCTGTGAGAAGGCGGTGGGAAAGTAGAATGTCCGCTCATCTCCTTTTGAACCCTACTTCTGAGGCCGGGAGGAAGAAGACCAGAAATGCGGAAGGGGAAAAGAAGAGGCGGAGAGGAGCAAAGAGAGGGAGTCGTAGGGGGTATGGTAGTTTCCCCAGCAAATATAGAAGATCCTGCGGGATCAGAAGTCGGTATGAGATAGGAAAGTAGGAAAGGTCTGACCAAGGAAAGAAGTAGTCCCTCCTAAGGAGCCTTTGAAAAAGAAGTGGGGAAGCGGTTAGAGCCTGAGGGGAGCAGGGACGAAACAAAATAACTGGCCTCAATAAAAGGAAGTGATCGGGCGGTCCTACTATCAATCAAGAAAGTCACTGCGCTGCGGAAGAGGCTCCTATCTGATCGAAGAGCAAGAACAAGGAAGACAGGAGAAAAAGAACTGACCTTAGGGATGATTTTCGTCATAGCGAGTAGTCGATGTCGGGGAAGGAGCTGAACTTAGCATTATAGAGTCGTTTAGAGATCTGCCTTTCCTCCCTATCTTCAAAAATGACTTGGAAGGATATGTGCCAATCAGCCCACGGTCAATCACCGGGCCGAACCGCCCAGATCAGTCCCTCCCTCTATATATAATGCTGTCTTGCTACTCTGGGGAGTCATTGCATCAGTGCGTACCTCTTCGGTAAGCGGCTTATCGGAATTGGGCGGTCTGGTTGCATATGAGCATTTATTGTCAGTAAGTATGCTTCTGCATGTCTTCCTTGGGGGTGACCTTGTTCATCCGATTTTCCGACACTAGGAAAGTCAGGATTCCCACGGACCGCGCTGAACCGCCTCGGCTTTTTTTGAGCTTGGTGAAATTCCGGCAGTGTGCGGCACTTTCAGTTCTTTGGGCAACCAACATAGTCTGCATCTGAGGGTATACGCGAAAGGGAACACAGTCAGAAGAAGCTGAAGCCAGTGCCCTGAGTCTCTGGCCGACTAGCTCTCTAGGGCCCTGGGAACCTCTCCTGACCTGAACTGACAACCCCCTTTTTCATAGTCTCTTCCCTCCCCGCGCTGCCTTCTTGGCCATCTAGACCCTCCCTCGTTTACACGCACTACCTGCCTGCATCTTTCCCATTGCGAGACCAGGAGGCAGTGGAAGGTTCAAGGGCGAAATAGACACCAGCATCCCATAGCCCCACCACCGTCAGCTGGCGCCCCCCGCTTCCTGCGTACTATCCGACAGGGTCTTGGCTTGATAGAGCGGGAAGGGAGGAGGACAATGCTTGCATTCCAGGTGACTTAGTGGGAATTCGCAATTTCTCTAGTCGGGAAGGGAATAATGTGCTTATCCAGTAATCCGAGAGAAGAAGAGGTATGGTTATACAGCTAGCGCATCTGAGGTGATATATACAGCTAGCGCGGGGCCCTCTAATATCGCGATTGGGGGTGGGATAGAGAACTAGATATATAAGCCTGAGCCGCACGCGTGAAGTGCTTAGACTTCCTCAAAGGTCTAGCCATTCTTTCTCCCGTGAAAGATTCCATATATATTCCGATCTCCAGAAAGCATAGACAGCGCTCGCCCCTGGAAAGAAGAAAGAGCGTCGACAAGCCTCCTCTCCGCTTCTAACCTCATCTGGAAGCCTTTCGGACAATCGAGGAACTGATGAGCCCTCAAATCGACTTTTCATATCTAATGCAACCGAGCCCTATTAGAGCCTAGTTCGAAAAAAACTTCAATAACGTGTGAAAAACGACATTTCCCGACTTCTATACTCGATGCTGCAGGACTGGCACGACCCCCCCGCCTGGTAATGGTGTATTGAAAACAAGGACTAAAAACACGAGGAGCTGACCGACCCGCATACCTCACTTGAGGCCCCATCCCCTGTAAATGATTGGACTGACTGCCGGGGAAAGGAATAGCATCTTTCCACCCGTTGTAGAACTAACTTCTCTCTTGACTACTTTAGACTCTCGCGACTGAGATTATAGAAAAGCTACTATAAGCTCGCTTTTTTCACCTCGCCTCCGCTTTACTTATACCAAATACTCGAAAACCTAGTATACTCCAACTAGATTATAGCTTCGTCTTGGGGACTATCTCCTTACTGCTCGCAGAGAGGCTTTCGACGCACCTCTCCCTTCCTCCTGAAAGAGCGAGGTAGACCTCTACTTCTTTGAGGGTGAAATTGAGGTACTGCTCGGAGCCTCAAGAGAGCGATCCGGCTCACATGGTGCGATGCGAACAGGCCGACTTCTCGATACGGAGAGGAGGGACTAGACTAGGAGATGAGCCCAATCTAACTAGCCTCATAAATCTCTAGTTATCAAATCAAATATTCTCATATTAAATCAAATACCCACAGCAGCAATTGAGAAAAAATACTCGCTACTATATATAAATATCATAATATATATTTCAAAAAGCTTTATAAGCAAAAATCAATAGAGTGAATTTAGATAGTTTATATAGTTGAAGAGGCCTAGCGCTCACCTTATACGGCTAAGTCCATCAGTCTTTCTCTCTTAGAGCTTATAGGCTACGGAATTTCTTCTTCTGCGGTTGATAAGTGATGTACATATCTTTCTCTCAATCAACATCCCTCTTTCAATCCTTCAACTTCCACTTTCCTCTCTCTGGGCTCCTGATATTAGTATAAGAGAACTGGTTAAATACCTCCTTTTCTCACAGGGATAGGAGAGGTTACTGACCTCTTTCTCAGGCCCCTGATATATAATAGCGGTAGAGAGAAGAAAGCCAACTTCAGAGCACCTGCACTCGGGAGATTCCAGGCTAAAGGCGGAAGCCAATGTGAAGATTTGGAAACTGGGAAATCAGGGAAAGAACTCACTATATATTTGGAAAGGGTTAAGAAATGAAACATCGTACACACCCTGTCCTATGTTAGGCCTTTAATCTAGTCGAAGAAGGAGGTAAGGAATTATTCTAGTTATATTTGTTCCAGGTGAGCCTTTAAGCGAATTTATAGTCCGGGTGTCGACGAGGGATGAGACGTCAAGCGAAGACAAAGCTCCGCCTAGTAGAATTCCTTAGGGGTGCCCGTCAGGCGACCCTTGACCCTGCAGCAAGGCAGGACAGATGGGGACCTTGTAGCTGATGATGTCTGGGTGGTGCTGACAGACCATCTATCAAGAAAAGGAAATCAAGCTGACTCTTTTCCCTTGCTTACAGACCTACCTTCCTACTCTCCCGGGTGACTTTAGCTCCCCCTATTATATAGATTCGCGATAGTTGCTTTGCGAAGTTGAGGGGACTGCCTGGGGTACTCAGCAGCGGCCATCCCATTATATCTATATCCCTGGGTTGTTGGATCTACTCCTTATCCTTAACCTTCAATCAATTAACCGCACTTTCAGAGCTTTCTATAGTCTGCTGAATCAACACACCCGGTCGTCAAAACTCAAGCAGGATTATATAATACGTACGTCATTTCCTAGGTCTCTGAAATATATACGGAATGATTTGAGGCCGGCAGTTTCATCAGTGGCTCTGGCCCAAGGGTTCTGCCGTTCAGCTCCCCTGAGCCAGGAGTGAGTTCTGCTAGGAAAGTAGCCGGCCAAAGCCAGTCAATTGAGCCGTCTTCTACTAGTGAGGTGTAAAGCCAACTCCTCTCTTGGTCCAGGCCATGTCAAATTGGCCTAACAAAAGTCGATAAGAGCTGGGGTTCAAGCCTGACTCCAGGTAATTCTATTGATGCACACAATTGGTTGAAGATCACAGGGCGACCACAATCGCGAATATTATCCAAATCTGAAACCACTCTATTTTGAATTCGGCTGTTGGATACATCATAAAATAGAGCTTTCCCCTCAGCATCATAAAATAGAGCTTTCCCCCCAGAGGGTCCAATCAAGGAATTTCATTATATCCCTTGAAAAAAGCATTTCTCGCGTTTATTAAGCAGTAGGGCACCCCATCAGAATAAATGATAGGGACACAATATAGAATGAATATTGTATCGTTTTTCGGTATTTTCTGAAACCTATGGTCAAAGAGATCTAGCTACTACCATACCGCCTTACTCGCCTCGGCTTTTCCCTTAGAAATCTTGTTGTTGACTTGCCTGAGACCGCTGTGACTGCGCTCCTTCCCCAGCTCGTCGAATTCCCGCCGCTGCCCTCGGAGAAGCCCGGGTATCGTAGGTCACTGCCTTGCTTCTCGCTTCCAGAGCTTGCTAAAAGGAAAAGGGCCTCAGGCGGCGGCAAGAACTGAGAAAAAAGCTTCTCACATCTTCCCGATACTATCTTTTTCTAATATTATAGATTAGGGGTCTAGTCTAGTCCACTCGCGATTTGATATAGTAGAAGTCGGCATCTCGCTCCCGCTCTGGCCAACCTCGCTCACCTGGAACTCTCACTGAAACTGCACGTGTAGACTATCTGAAATTACAGATAATTCCCTTGTTTCCTTAGGAATTGATGATCTTTTGCTCCTATAATGACTATGTAATACTCCTGGGAAAGAAAAAGAACAGCTGGTCAGCGTTGACTATTTGGCCACGAATAGGTAGTATTCGTGGTATGAGTCTTCCCTTTTGTTCTAACAGTTCCGAGACCTATGGTCCAATTCAGAGCTCAGTATTTCAGATCCGCTTGGCTAGCTTGACTACTTTCTTTCTTCCCGATTGGCAAAGGGCGAAGCCGATAGAGGGAGAATCCATGAAACTTGATCAACCATTAACAAGTAATCCAAATGTGGGGGGCTTTGGTCAGGGGGATGCAGAAAGAGTTCTTCAAGATCAATTACGTGTCCAAGGTCTTTGATTCTTCTTCGCATCCGGCACCTCGAGTCCACTTTCATATTATATCATTGAGAAGAGAAAGATCAGGGGTGCGGAGCTAGCACCTACTACCTACTAGTAGGCCTACTTTCCGACCTCTGATTATATAAGTTGATTGGGATGTCGGGGAAGAGGTCAAAGCAGTTATCTCAGCCTCTCACATCCCGCTCTTTGCTTTCACATTAGCTGGGAAGGTCAGGGATCTGATCACAAGAGCAAAACCAAACAAACGAAGCATAGCGTATGAGGCTCGAAGAGAAGATCCGATAGGACTAGACCGAATAGCTAGCGAGTGGTTCGCCCTCAGCTTGGGGGGCTAGTTCTTAGGGCAGGAACCCACCTGACCTAGAAAGCTGCAGTTGATGTAGCCGCTTCAATGAGAGGATCCTTGTTCCGCTCTCAGTGAGCGGGGGTGTCGATGTGACCGGAGTCGAGCGAGTCAGCGAGGTAGTTAGGGCCGGACTCTCATGAGAGAAAGGGAAGAGCGTCAGACTTTTTGGTCTGTTCTTAGAGCGCCGGTTGAGCGGTGAGCGAGGGAGCTTCATGATATATACGCGGGAAAAGAAGCCACCCGAAGTCCCTAGGAAGTGACACGGGGCGACCACAGGATGGAGCTTGTGGCACTACACTATCAGAGCGGAGCTAGGCAAAGACATACATGGGGCTCTCAGAAGAAAAAGAAAGCAGTTCGGAGCCAGTCCCGAAGAGGTAATAAATAAGACGAAGCGATCATCATTCTCAGCGGCAGGGAGAGCAAGACCGGAAGGTAGTTGGGTCTTCTATATAAGAAAAGCTGATATGGAACGTCTCAGAGAGTCCTCTCTCTCCGCTACTCTTCTTCCCCCGGAGGGACATTCTACGTACGGGAAAGATGAGTAGGATTCTAGCTGACGTTAATATTCTGACTTTGAAAGAGAATAGTACTGGGAACTGAGCTCCGGGTCTGATTTACTGATTGACAAGGATGCGAGGCGAGGGGGAGGCGATAGACGAAACGAAATATAAATACGGCTTAATAGACTATAACGATAATTATAATACTATATAGTATTATAATTAACTGATAATTATAATACTATATAACCACTGAATTTCCTGGGAGACAGGGAGCTATCCTAATAGTCTTCGAGACCAAGGTCACTATCGTCATTCCCCCTATTGGGAAGGCGATAGTTAATAGCCCTTGATCAGAAAAGAGAAAGCACACTACTACTATACACGGAGAAAAAGAAAGTGTGGAGGTTAGAGTCCCTTCGCTTCCAGGGCCCAAAGCAGTGCATCCCGACCAAATCAAGGATTTGGGGCTTCTTGCATGACCCGCGATAGCCGACTAACTAGCGCGAGGGAATTGGTCGACTCGGAGAGGCCTGATTGACGCGCTGGGAAAGCTAGTCTTGCATAGACTAAGACTATCAAAAATCCTCAAAAATCTTTCTATTTCATTTTCTTCTTCATTTTCTGATTTGAAAAGATTGATTGAAAAATCTAGATAAGATATAATGGCTTTTTGGATTGATTTTTGAAAACATAATCAGAGATTTTGATTTATATTAGGGGGCTTTTTAATATATATAAGTCGATTCCAATAAAAGGACTGCACTTAGCCCTCCCGGAGCCCCCTGCTCTGCTGCAGTGGATGGCAGAGGGTCCGTAGTACCCGAATGGAGTTATACAGGGGACGGGAAGGGGCCGGGACGGTGCCTACTACTACACCACACTACACTTGGCTCTACACATTTACAGATCCCACCCCTGTCCAGTCTCTGTCAGAACTATAATAACCTAGGAGAGTTGATATATAAATAATGCCTATTATCAAGATAACCTAGTGATATATAAAGATTTTTTTAACCCCTTGTCCGAATGAATCAAGCTATGTCTAGGTTATTACTTTAATAACCTGAGGAAGGACCTATTATCGGCTTGTCGAGGTGCCTGGGCGGAGGAGGTTGCCTACATCCTCCTCCGCCCAGGCCTCCTCGACAAGCCGCTTCAAGCTATTCCCCTTCCCTATCCGCCCAGCTCTATCAGCATGTCGCAGGCTACAGAAATCTCTCTTTTTGACTTCAAAAGTTTGAAAAGGTCGCCCCTATACTCTGACCTTTATCCCATGCGGCAGTGGGGATTTGAATACGGATTTGGTGCCTTTTCCCTTTCTTCTGTTTCGGGATCCATATTTCCTTCTGATCCATCACTCTCTTATAATGAGAAGTGGTAAACAATTCATTTTTGTGCTTAATGGCTTTGCAAAAAAATACAGAAAACCAAAGACATAATAGAAGAGAATTTCTCTCTCCAAAAATGAGTCAAAAAATGAACAAGAGCAAAGCAAAGTAGTTGATTGACTTGCTTCCGGCGAAGCGGGACGTCTGTAGGCTTATATATAGTATGAATAAGGTAGGAAGACTCCGGAGGCCGACCAGGGAGCGAGGGAGAAGCCAAGCCGTCAAAAGGCGAGCAGCCCTCCTCGCAATAGCAAACGGCCCACTTATAGCCCTTTTCTTTTTCTTCTGGAGTGGGGGAACGATCTTGCCCCCAAAACTACCAAAGGCGACCGGTCCGCCAAAGAAAAGCCCCCCGCGGAAAGAAATGGGGGTTGGTTGTTGTTGGGAGAATGCGAAAGGCAGCTGTGCGCATCTTCCGTGAGGGGAGTAGTCGGTAAGTTGCAAGGCTAGGGACTGAGGGGAAGGGAGGATGCGGAGCAGCGAGAAGATCAGATAGGTGCGTAAGCTAAGGGAAGTTCCGGGAAACAAGATTTTCCAACTCATTCGAACAGTACTACTAGCTAACCGCACCCACCTGTACTTATACTACCCTCTCTGACTTCCGACTTAGTTCGAACTGCGGAGAAAGATAGAGAAGAGAGATCCCAGCTCACTATCTACTTCAGTCACCTCTCACGTCAAACTCACGTCCTTGGCTGACGGCTTCCCTTAGTTCTAGCCGGACCATTCCAGCTTTTCCGTTTACTAATGCGGAAATTGATTGGCATAAGTAGTATGAGGTATTCAATCCTGTATCGGTAGGCACAGATCATTGGTATTGGATGTATCTTCCGGTTGTGCCGAGTCGACATCTGCCCCGCTTTTTCTTTTTCGTAGCAGAAAAGAATCCCTTACCCCCGCTTTGAAAGGAAAGCTGCGTCACGTCAGGGGAGGCTGCAGGTACTATGGATCCTCTGACTCCCGAATGTTCTCTTTAATAAGGTCGCCTTCCGGGGTCTCGCCGGTCTTGCCTGTAGGTCGTGATGTGCCTCGAGATGGCCGTATCCTGTCTCCCTGCCGGTGGGGAATCCGCTCCCGGGTCGTCGCTCTGCTGCGTCTGGCCCGTCCTCTAGGAACCTTTGGAAGGCAGGGAGTGTGACAACGTACACGAAAAGGGCTAAGCCGGGTCGAAGTTCAATCGTCTATATATTTCCGACTGTCTGTTTCCTCTGGGTCTGAGGGCCTCATTATAGGGGGCATCTATCCACTTCGATTCTCTCTCAATGCTGTCTCACCCTTTCTTTCTCACAGTCGACGCGGAAAGGGAGAGGTTCATCATCTTCCTCCTCCTTTGCCCCCTCCAGGGATAGAGCCAGATCTTCACCTTGGTTCGGATCGGAGACAGGAGAGTTTTGATCAGGCAAGCGAGTCGTAGACAGCAAGATCAAGGCCAGAGGTGGCGTTTCGAAGACTAAGGTGGTGAATAGGTATAATGAACCCAGCCCCAAATATATAATAGGAGAGGTCGAAAAAAGGAATGAGCAGCTGCCACGGCTACGAGGTCTTCCTAATCAGCGGATCAATCAGCCCTTGAGATATATAGTAGGAGAGTCGGGTAGGAAAATCCCACAAAAAATGAGCATGGTCAAAGATTTGTCACGTAGATCGCGATATCAATTCAGATCACAGACCCTCTTCGTAGGTAGTCAGAGCAGCTTGAGGGCCCGAAGGTGAAATCTCATCCGCAGGTCCAGAAGTGGATATTATATCCGGTTGACAAGGTCTGAATCAGACGCGGGTCTTCCTTGAGTTTCATAGGAGAAGAGGGCTGACACTGCGCAAACTAGCCAGCCGAAGATGGAGGCAAGTGCTTTTTGACGAGTCCTAGAGTTGGAGAGGAAGGACGCCTTATAGTGACGTTGGTCTCACTCTCAAAAAGAAATGGAAGAGAATATAACCTCAATCCAATGGCAAGTCAGAAAGGAAGCTGAGACTCCTAGCAGGTGAGAAAGAAAGGGCCCAGGAGAGACCAAAGAACTCTCGCTCTCATTACTGACTATCTGAGTTGTCATCATGTGCTGTGACTTCTTAAGCGGGCTTTGTCTCTCAATCCGTCTTTCCGGGACTTGATCTCATACCTTACAGCACCATACGTATAAAGAGCCCGATCCCATTCGACCATCCCCTCCGCGCGCTCCCCAGCTACTTCATTATTACACCAGTCTTGGTGATTGGCTTGGTCGTCCTCACACCACTGGCTGATGCGGATCTGGGAGGCTGGGTCGGCAGGTTTTTGATTAGTTTCTTCACCACCCTTGTGTTCTAGCTTCAACTAAGCAAAGCTACTAAATTCCATTCCGGGTTCGTGAGATTTCCCTTGCCTTCGCAGCTAGGCCCAATCCCCTAGTTGGTCTTGTCCTCTCTTAGGCTTTCTCTTGGAACTATCATATATAATTGGGCACGTTAGTTTATGACTTTTCCGGCATAAGAGGTCCTGTCTCTTTGCTGTTTTAGCGGAATAAGCAGTCTTGTTTGGGCGTGGCACTAGTCTGATTGTGCTGTGCTTTCCGATCTGATCTTGCCAGGAAGAAGGCCACCCGTGACGTGAAGAGACCGACAAGCAGACAACAATCCTCACTGCGGCTCTCGTACAACCTTCTCCCTGACTTCACAGTCATCCACCAATTCATTATTATATAGTATTTAAAGGACCACGCCACATCATAGTTAGTGCCCAGACTTAACTGAGTCACCTCCTGCGTCCTCGCTATGCACCCTTAACTTAATAAGGTCGAGCTCCTATTAAGTTCCTCTCAGCTCCTTCAGTCTTTCCTCTCCCGCCCCTCATTCTTCACCCACCTTTCGTATCCGGCACACAGGCTAGGTCATCACTCCCGCTGGGGCCAACTCTTATACAACTTAACTCAACTCGCCGAACTCTCTCGCTACTATATATCAGCCTGACCTCATTCCACTTTACAGGTGTCGATTCAATGAAAAGAGCTGGGAATGCCAGAAGGCTAGTGGATTACAGAAAAGATTGGTTGGGGGCCGCATCATTCGGAGCAGTAAAGCAGGTGTGGAGTGTCTATGGTGCTGAAAATCAACCATCCGCCAACTAAGGCTTATGCGGCTGGTGTTCTAAGAGTAGCTCCAGATAAACCGAAAAGACTATATATCTAGCTGGTTTAGTTAGTCTGAATTCTTTATAGATAGCTTTGCTGAAATCAGTCTGAAGGTACTTAGTTCTTTGATTTTCCACTCCCCCCGACTTCGAGAGCGAGAAGGCGAGGGGGGATGGTATCTGATAACTATTATCTGCAGACAAGGTCACATGCTATCAAAAATGGAGCAGGACTGGTGAATTATTAACTAGTAGAGCTGTGACTGATCCTGCCATAATGTACTCCTACCTATTCTATTGCACCGGCAACCGAAGTCGAACATAGGACTCACTTCATGCGTTCAGGGACAGGAGGAAAGAAAGGGCGGTAGATGATAATGAGAAAGGGCTAAGCGTCTGGACGGGCGGGCTGAATGGATAAGCGAAAGGTGCCATGGAGTGGGTCCCCAAGGATCTCTGAGAATGCCCCGGATTCGAGAAAAAGATGTAACAGGGAGTAGGCCTATTCAGAGCTGGAGCTACGGAAGGTCTCAGAAGTAGCCGCCCTTATACAGGGGATTGACGGGAGCGGAGGCTGGTGAGCAATTCCAGGGTCAAATGCCTCGATTCCCTCCCTAGTGTGCGGAAGATGCGGAGGATGGAGCCAGGGAAAGATGAGATTCCAAGCATGATAAGCGTATAAGAGAAAGGAAGAGCACAAGAGCGGGATCAGAGCTATTACCCAAGGCTTCCAGGTGAGGGGCAGAGAGGGAAGTCTCAGGCGAGTTCGACAGTCAAAAGGAGAAAAGGACAAGGGAAAAAGCCAATGACTTATAGATGGTCGACTTCCCCGCTTAAGTCACTATCCTCAACCCTCTTGCCAAAGGGCTCTGTTTAAAGAAGGGAGAAAGCCCTTTCACCTATTTGAGTCAGCCTCGATTGCGCAGGACAGTGGGTGCCAGGGAGGTCTGAAAGATCAGCAAGAGGTCAAATGCTCTTTAAATTCAAGAAAAAGGAGGAGTTCCAATTTTCTCTCAATGAATGTGCTTGGGTGAAAGCTGCTTTATATATCGCGACGCGTAGGCACTGAGCAAAGATCCGAAGCGGGTTGGTCCGGCTAGAACTAAGGGAAGCCGTCAGCCAAGGACGTGAGTTTGACGTGAGAGGTGACTGAAGTAGATAGTGAGCCGGGATCTCTCTTCTCTATCTTTCTCCGCAGTTCGAACTAAGTCGGAAGTCAGAGAGGGCAGTATAAGTACAGGTGGGTGAGGTTAGCTAGTAGTACTGTTCGAATGAGTTGGAAAATCTTGTTTCCCGGAACAGGTAGGGGATGAGAGAAAGAGTATGGGCAATCCGTGCCCCCTGTCGAGCCTTTCTTTGGCATCGGCTGCACTGGTACCCCCGCAAAGAGGGTCAGCATCCTCGATCTTTCCCGATTTTGATATTATATCGCGAAAGAAAGGACTGAGACTCAGACCTGAAGAAAGGCCGTAGGCACCCTCTCCTCTCGCCTGTCGTTCCGCCACCCCCGTAGCGTGGACGTGACAATAGCCAGCTGTCGGGGAATTGGACTACCCCGCAGCTAACTGACTGCTGCTTCACATCCTGGCGATTTCCTTGGCCCTGGTCTGGAGTCGCTAGCCCCCCGCCCTCGTGCCAATCTGAGCCTGACTGCAAAGTTTAGTGAATGCTCCCGGAATCGATTGACTGGGCTGAGAGCGGGCTTGATTTCTGATCATGAATAAATGCACTGGATATGCGAAACATGAGAAGTTGGATTACCTAAACCCCTAGTCTAGCGTGTGTATCTCACTTATCTAAGCGAACTGGTCTATGGCTAACGAATGTGAATTGCGAGTCTGAGTGCGTCATATAGATATATAGTGGTGGAGATTGTGTGACTCAGTTTATGATGTTCGCGGACTTGAGTGGACAGGAGGTGAGAAAGGAGCGGGGTAAAACGGAACTCTGAACTGTCTTACCATAGACTAGTGGCATGTGAGCTAACCGGCCAACGCTTAGCGGAGGTGAGCCTTTAAGCGAATTTATAGTCCGGGTGTCGACGAGGGATGAGACTAGAAAGCAGAAGTGAAGCAAGAAAAGAGTTGGGGCGAGGCATTATCTACGCGGGAAAAGAAAATGACCTCAGAAAAAGAAGAGAGGTAGAGAGGGCAAAGGCTAGCGGGAGGTCTCAGAAAGCTACCATATCACCATATCTGTAGCTTAGGGACCTCCCCCCATGCATGCTCGGAGAGAGCCGCTCTACTTCTCTGCTCCCTACTATATATGCCGGGCACCATCTCGCTCCGTCTCGTATCCCGTACCCTGGGAAACTACTACACTACTCACTCTTGCTGCGGACCCGTCTAACTTCTTCCCTCCTCGCTGCCCCTCGAAGCACACTACTACTTTAAAATATCCTACCTCTACCGAAAGGAGAAAACTCACTGCGAGTCGAAGCATCGAGCCTGACCTCTTCCCCTTCCAGTGACTATTGATCGCTTTTCCTCCCCCTCGCTCTCTTCCACTGAGTTTCCGGGTTGACCCTTGTCTGCCCCTCAGAGACCTGCCCTTCTCCCTCTTTTGTCGAGCGGCTTTCTTCGCCAGTTTCACCTCGTTAAACGGAGTGGATCAGGTATCGCAGCTGTCTTCGCTCCTCTACTGGATGTTGATCAACCCTGCAGAACTAGATTATATATTAGGGCTCAGTCTTGCTGTCCGTCCATCTTCGTCTAGATCAAAGAGGAAGAGCCAACCATCGTGCTATCTTGCTACTGCAAGAGCCTTCTCTGGCCAGCGAAATGCTAATGTTGTTGGCTTTTCCGCTCTTTAACTCGCTCTGCTATCGCCTCGCTCACTCGCCTTGCCTGAATTTCCCCTCTCGATTTCTTCGGTTTCTCTCTTCCGGTGAGATAGAGAAAGAAAGAACTAGAATCGCGAAAAAGCTCCCTCCGTCATATATAGTAGGAAGTCGTGATTTTCATTCCCGCCTCGTAGAATAGGTATAGTGCTCTCGCGTACTATGCGAATGAGTCTTTCCCCCTCCTCTGTCCCAGCTGTCGGAGAAGTCAATTGAACATCAGGTATACGGATCGTCGGGGGAGCAAGAATCCAGCAAGGATGATGTCGGAAAGGTTAGAGATCAGTTTACAACCAGGAAAAAAGCCATGTTGCGAAGGCAATTCTGGCTCTTGGTCTTTTGCATGAGATCCTCATTGCGGGAGTCCGCTTTCCCTTTTCTCACGGATCCAGACACTTAAAGGCGCTTGGTTATCAGTCAGTCGAAAGAGCGATCGATCCAAAGTCGAGAGGTGTGAGCCCCGAATATATAGATTCGACCGATTCACTCTGCGTAGATTGACTGAACGCAGAAAGCCTTCCACTGGCAGGCGATCGTGTTTTTCACAGGATTTCTCGTTACTCATGTCAGCATTCTCACTTCTGATATCTCCAGGTCTTGTCACCAAAAACCTTCCCCGATTGACAGAACGTCCCGCTACTGACACAAAAAGTTTGGTCTCGTCGCTTCGGTGAATCACTTGAGCCCTGAGACATTTTCGGTGCAATGGATCCCGACCAGTGAGCTATTACGCTTTCTTCAGTTCTCTCCTTGTCCACTACTTCTGATGAACGACAGCGATCGGACAAAGGCAAGATATCCTAGTATATAAGGAGAAGACCGAGGCCTATTAATATAGTCGCGATATTGAGGTCAGATCTCAGCCGAACTTGACCACGTACTCAAGCTTTGGATCGATACCACGCACACCTCCCTTCTCGTGTTAACACATTCACGAATTCCATCTCTAATATGTATAAAGACTCCTTACGAAAAGCAGTATTCTATGTAGTTGTAGTCAGTCTTCTTTTCTTCTTCTGCAGATAGAACGGAGAAAACGTGTGTAGAAGAAGGGTACATAGGTAGTGGGGGGACTAGAAATAGAAGAAAATAGAAAAAAGATGAAAGCGCGACATGAATGAATGAAGACTTTGAACTTACAAGTACTCGGTGCGAATCCAAAGAAAACCAACTAGATATATAGTAGGAAGGCGAAAGAGACTTGCCCTTGTCCCCCGAAGCGGCCCGTATATAGAGCTGCTCTTTCTTTGGAGTCAGGCTAATATTCATATCTAGTGGAAATCATCCGCGGGGGAAGACCCTTCTTTTCCATTTTCTATTGGTTAACACATGAATGAAAGTAGGTTCTTGATTGGAGGAAAGAAGTGTCAAAGACCAGAATCCCCGCGCAAATGATCATTGGATCTCGGTTCTTCTTAACTGCGATGGCTATTCATTCAAGTCTTTGGGTAGCACCACCAGATCTTCAACAAGGTGGAAATTCTCGTATTCTGTATGTACATGTTCCTGCGGCTCGGATGAGTATAGTAGTTTATATCGCAACAGCTATAAACTCTTTCTTGTTCCTATTAACAAAACATCCCCTTTTTCTTCGCTCTTCTGGAACCGGTACAGAAATTGGTGCTTTTTCTACATTGTTGACCTTAGTGACTGGGGGCTTTCGGGGAAGACCCATGTGGGGTACCTTTCGGGTGTGGGATGCTCGTGGGACCTCTGTATTCATCTTGTTCCTTATTTACCTGGGTGCACTGTGTTTTCAAAAGCTTCCTGTCGAACCGGCTCCTATTTCAATCTGTGTTGGACCGATCGATATACCAATAATCAAGTTTCCAGTCAACTGGTGGAATACGTTGCATCAACCTGGGAGCATTAGCCGATCTGGTACATCAATACATCTTTCTATGCCCATTCCAATCTTGTCCAACTTTGCTAACTCCCCCTTCTCAACCCCCCTCCTCTTTGTTCTGGAAACACGTCTTCTTATTCCATCTTTTCCCGAATCCCCCTGGACTGAGAGGGTTGGTGTGGACTCCGCCCCCCCCGGGAGGGTAATATATAGTATGGACGAAATTCTTTCTAGTAGATTATAGAAGAAGTCGGGCATTAAAGTCACCTAGTTTACTCCCCCCATTTCAGTCTTTGGGTAGCACCACCAGATCTTCAACAAGGTGGAAATTCTCGTATTCTGTATGTACATGTTCCTGCGGCTCGGATGAGTATAGGGCAAAGACACACGGAATCCAAAAGGGACATTTGATCTACAGGAACTCCGGCGAAAAGGCATTTGGCCTTTCTCGTTATGCAATTAGCGCAAGCAAATTAGTGTAGCCATTCGCACGCTCAACTAAGAAGGTTCAGCGGGGCTTCAGCTACTCCATCCGGAACATCTTCTTTCTCTAGTACACGGGTACCTCGTCCCTTTCCCATTTCACTTGGGTGCGCATCAGATGTTCGAAAAGCTGCCGGCAAGGAACCCGCCATTGACCGCCCGTGCCCATTTCTGGGGTGGGTTTAGGGAGGCTGGAGGCAGTGGCGGATATGAGACCTCTGTTTCCCCGGGACTCCTCAACTTCTCTGGGTCAATCCGGACCGTATTGAAAAGGTTCCTAAGACACAGCATGGAAGAGTCACAATATGAAGAAGCGAGGTCCAAGAATGAAGAAGGGGTAGAATTACGGAATGAATACGAGCTGTGGCGGAGACCCGAGGCATAAAAGAAGCATTTTCTACTGGATTCCGAAACCACCAGCCACCCCGACCTAATTCATGATGAGCCCACCAACTTCCTGGCGAGATGCCTACGGTTAAAAACAACCGACATGTCAAGATCAAAATGCGAATTGCTTCCTCTTCCTGGTCAGAGACCACTGTGTTCGCGCCTTTGTCCAGGCGAGGATCTTGGACTAGAAGATTATAGGCCCGTGGATTGAAACCTACTTCAGTGAAGACTACTCGACGAAGATCAGCAGTCTACCCCGCTAGCCAAAAGCCCTCTCTCATCCTGAAAGCTAGCTCTCTCACCCGCAAAAGCATTGTCCGCACACCGGCAACCCAAAGAGAAGAAGTGCGCGCTCAAGGAGCCTGATTATATGAGAGTAGTTGTCGCTGCGAGCTGAGAGGGAGAAGCCAGCGAGTGAAAGAGCGGAGCGGTGCGAAGCGGGCGAGCTGGAGGCAAACAGACAGCGTCATAGTGTCAGAGTGGATAGATTTTCGCAGTTCATTCCACAAGAGCTAATGGGCACCGCCAGTGTAGTGGAATAGTCGTAGGGGGTTCTGACCCGTAGGGGTCAGAGCTGAATTGAGAAAATCTACGTGAGAAAGACAAATCTTTCTTTTTGTGATAATCACTCCACTCCTCAAAGAAGTCCTATGAAGTAGTACTATAGGAAAGGCGAAAAAAGTGCTCTCTGAACCGAACGTGAAAGTGGTTTTCCATCAAACGGTTGTTCCCTCCACTCTCGACTTGGATTATATATCCAAAAGGGTCCGCTCTCGGCCTGTTATTGCCGGGAAGAGGCGTGGTTATCTGAAGTGGATTCCCTGTATCCTACTTGATTAGGGAGAGTGGGATGCGCGGTGCGGAAACAGTTGCGGACTAGCGCTTCCAACTTCTTTTTTTAGAGGGAATCTCACTATTGGCTTGCCTTGCTTTTACTCGAGTGAGCTCTTGACTGTCTGCGCTACATTGCCTGCCTGATCTGTGGGAGAGAGTCCAATCCCTTATACACTTTTCACCACTGATAAACACCGGAATAAGAAATATTCACCGGTCCAAGAGCACCCCCTCGAGTCAAGGCTTCTACAGCCAAAATGGCCAAATAGCATGAGCAATGGGTCTGACGTGTAAGGGGTCCTGTACCCACGACTCTAAATTGCGCTACATGAAAGAGGTTTCCAGACGTCCACAGAAAGATTATTGCGGAAGCAAAAATGTTCTGATAAAGACCTTCCTCAATAATAGACTCTCGAAGTCATGCGCGGTAGCAATACCAAACCAAATACGACGAGTAGTGGGGTCCGCCTTGGAAATCTTAATGCCTTGAAAATCCTCCTAGCCATTATCCTACTGCAATAATTCTTGCTAAGAAGAATGCCCATGTTGTGGCAATTCCACCCAGAAGGTAATGGGTTACTCCTACAGCACGTCCTTGTACAATGCTCAAGGCCCTTGACTGGCTTACTGCACTGCTTGGCCAAACTAAAGACAAGACCCAGGGCCCTAGAGAGCTAGTCGGCCAGAGACTCAGGGCACTGGCTTCAGCTTCTTCTGACTGTGTTCCCTTTCGCGTATACCCTCAGATGCAGACTATGCTGGTTGCCCAAAGAACTGAAAGAGCCGCGCACAAGCCCGACGCCCCTTCACAGCTGATTTGACCTTCGTGGCTGGGAATCACCAGTTGGGGATGTTGAACCGAGGACTGTGTACCCATGGTTTGCAGATAGTCTACCCGTCTGATGCTTAGCTCTTACCTACCCTAGCAGAAGTCAGTCCATTGCTTCCTGAAAGAACTCGTTTTTGCTCGGAATATAGGATCCAGTTCCCTCGGCTATCAGTCTGGGCTTGGAAGACCAGGTAGTCATTGTTAAAGTGTGACTTTTTCTAGCCAACTGCTTTCAGACCGGGGGAACAAGATCCGGAGCAACGAGCCCCGAACTTTGTGTATTGATCTCAAAAAAGCTTGTATTATCTAGTTGAGTTTAATTTATTGATATTCTTTGGAGAGGGTTCCACGCGGCTTAGGACTTGACACACTCCATCTATCTTATCCGCCTAATGGTTTGAGAGAAGGTCTCTTGTTACGGGATGCTATCTTGTGGAAGGTCTGATCTGATCCCGCCCACGGAGCGGTAAGTCATCTTTGACAAAAAGGACTTTCCGTGTAAGTCCGCTCTCCTGCGATCTGCCTGATTTTTCCATTCTATAAATATGTTAGTAAAAAAGAGCTTGGATTCTTCGAAAGCATTATAAGCGTAGGGGCCCTTACCCCTTCCCGCCTTTCCCGCTCCATTCTTCCCGGGCTTGACTATATATAATGCTTCTCATATAAGCTGAGGAGGATGAATATCCTCTTCTCAGTCCGGCATTCCCAACCTACCAGCATCAACTCTTAGTGGGGCACAGGCATACTACAGCAGTGCAGCATTTGATCTCATATACTAACCTGCACCCCGTAACCACCTGACTACCCCTCTTCGTCTATCGCCTCCCAGGTGAGGGGATGGTAGGGGGTCTAGAGATAGAGCATAGGAGCCTTTGGACTAGTGGTCGGTGATAGAAAGGATCTAGTCGAAGCTGATTATATAGAAAGTGGAATGGGGGTTGGGGCTTTGGGGGGGTTAGAATCTTTCTGCGGTGTGCTCTGTTTACTATTCTTTCGTACTCTCTTCTCTTTACCACGCGATAGGTCAGCGAAGCGTGAGCGGTCGCGGAGAAAGAAAGGTCACAGACTTAGTGAAGGGAATGAGCAAGGACTCAATGACAAGATGAGATGCCCCGGGCACCCCCTCTATGTCTTCCAAGCAGAAAGAAGGGTCGAAGGTTTTTGGTCGTCGAGTGGTGCTTGTTTGGGGGGTGTGCCACCAGAAATCGGGCTTGAAGCTCTCGCCTTACCAACGAGCCGACTGATGAGGGCTGTTGGTCACGACTACTACCAAAAAGTTCACATGAAGATTATCATGCCTTTCATCGTCTTAGATGGTACTCGTTGTTATCAAGATTTTTCCAGTTTGGCTGTCGAGAAGTGGAAAAGTCCATGAAAAAGGTAACCAGAGCCAGAGCCGCATAGAAAAAGAAAAGAGATTCTCAGAAAAAAAGCCAGGGGCTGCCCTCTCTCGGCTGGATGTTGGTCCAGCCTACTACGAGGATCCCGTATCCCGTACTAAGTGCTTTCTCCCTCCTGGGTCCCGTGGTTCCTATGCCGCCGCCTTTCCCGGTCCTTTTCTTTTAGTGCTTCGACCCACGAAAAGTGGCTTATATATAAAGAGAGCTGAAGGAAAGACTTTCAACTGAGGCAGGCGGGAAATAGCTCCTTGGGTCATCGAGAGCAAGAATATATACGAAATATATACTCAATATATAGTAGCGTAGCGAAGCGCTTTCTGAATCAGGCCTTTATTCAAAAGGGAAGTTTCTCAGTCTTCTCCGTGTAAATTCAAGCTCTTCGCTTCCTTTCTCTATATAAGTAATTGATCACATCGAATCTACAACCTAGCCCCTCTCATCAACCTCTTTGAGTGCCCTCGACTCTGTAAAGCTCCGGTACCGCTCAGTGTCCGTTACCACTACGTTCAGTTCCCTGGAAGAAAGAGGCCCAAGATATATAGTAGAAGCTTTTCATAGGTCTCATCCTAGGATGATACCGCCTGTCGCGATAGACGTGCATCGGGATATTCAAAGCTTGTATATATTCCTAAAAAGCCGCTAGTGCGGGAAGGTATGAGAGAAGAGGCAGAGTTGTCGATAGTAGACAGAGTTCTGGGTAGAGGGAAGATGATGATGAAAGATCATAACGGGCGAAGCGCAACTAGTATATATATAATCTCAGGTTATATATTTAATAAAGACTAAGCCTCTTCTTAATCAAATAGACGTGGGATAAGACACACCACAATAGAATGAATTCACTGCTCTTGCCTTGCGCGAACTAACGGGAGTCCCCTAGAAAGAATTCGAAGACGGCACGGCCCAATCAAGCCATCGATCATTATCTGGACTGGAGTCAGAAGGAGTTCGTGCTGAATCAGCAGGGAAATCAGTCCTGTTCCGGGCCTGGGAAGAAGATGGTACTATCCGCAGGAGGCCGGGTAGGCAGCGGGCATCATTTCAGTCCATTTTGACGTGGGCCTTTTGCCTCTTCAGAGGGATCTTCCTATGATTTGTCCCCCTAAGCCTTGGTCAATCAAGGAGTCTGCTTTGAAAAAAGTCCTACATCAAATTCCACTGAGCCTGCACGATTTGAGTGTCTAGTATTCCAGCAAGGAGACCTTGCGAACATCAATCTAGTTGGATTTCTGGCCTGCGCCTTCAGCAGGGAACAGCAGAGGAAGTAGCACCCGAAAGCATCTTCTTCACTTGAGCCTGGGAAGTGCGAAGCGAGTGATCAGGAAGACTAACTTCAGAAAAGAGAAAGCACACTACTGCTAAATATCCTTCCATGCTCCGTTCAGAACAGCACGAGTAGATTGTAGTACCGAAAGTCAGCTCACGTCTCGAAATCTCGTGGAAGACTTGTACAGCCTCGGGTTCTGCTAGGAGAAAAAAAGACCCTGTACTTAGTTCATCATTAGCGACCGCCCTAAGATTCAGCTTCTATAGTTCCGGGCCTGACTTCCGACCCTCGATGCTCCGACCTGTCGAAATAGATAATCTTTCTGGGTACTACGGACCCTCTGCCATCCACTGCAGCAGAGCAGGGGGCTCCGGGAGGGCTAAGCGCAGTCCTTTTATTGGAATCGACTTATATATATTAAAAAGCCCCCTAATATAAATCAAAATCTCTGATTATGTTTTCAAAAATCAATCCAAAAAGCCATTATATCTTATCTAGTTTTTTCAATCAATCTTTTCAAATCAGAAAATGAAGAAGAAAATGAAATAGAAAGATTTTTGAGGATTTTGAAAGTGGATTCGACCTGGAGGAAGGATCGGGCCAGTGGACACTGACGCGGACCACTCTTCATAGTCCTCGTGGTCGCATCTCGAAGAGCATTGAAGTGCCTAATCAGATCTCAGAAAGTGTCCAGTAAGCTATATATAGTAGCTCCACCCGTCCGCGATGCATGGAAAGAGGATCCCCGTCACTCTCATGTGCGACGGCTTATAGATTTGGCACCTTCCCTCAACGCAGCTTGCATTCGATGCGGATGAGATTTCCTTGACTTTCTCGGGGAGATGTTTTTTATTTGGCTGAGTCAATAGCTGCTTCTTCTTGAACTTTCGAAAAAAGGAACATCGCTTTCTATTAGGCCGGAAGAACCCCAGACGCGAACCTCGAACATCTATCGCGAGTAGAAGATCCCCATCAGGTTCACGGCCTTCGTCCTTGGGTCATCCTCCCTCGGCTCCCCTAAAGCACTTCGCGGAATCGAAGTCCATTGCGTTAGCGAAGCTTTGTCTTGCCCCGGGAGCTCGCTTCCAGTGCTCCAGATTCGTGGTTCATATGCTCTCTTCAAAAAGAAGTATGTGGGTCTTCTCGCTGATCCTTCCTCTTTTCTTCGTCCCCCACCCTCGGACTGTGGTTGGCTTGACCGTGGACCTGTCTGCTTTCATCTCTTGAACTCCTTTTTTATAGAAGTGGAAGGTGCCTCACTTCTGGGCTTCCCTCCTAGGGAGCCTGCGTCCCGGCCTTTTTGTGCAATAAACCCCTCCCGGCCGAAGACTAGTGATAGGTGGTCCCGCGGAGCTTTCGGAGAAGGGTAGACGGGGGTGTCAGCACAGCAATGAACCGCGGCAAACCCGAGTCGAGACCCTGGAGGCCTAGGGCCTACTCGAGCCAGTCGGTGGTCTGAGGGGGGAGATCCTCAGTAGTTGTGACCTTTTGACTCTTCCACGGGCTTATACATGTACCGAATGCTCATACGGGAAAGTGAACTCCAGGGGCGCAGAGGAATCCTTTCTTTCTCGTCCACTGACGGGGGTGCGGACACACCTGCGCGGATTACAGGTGACGGTTACAAGAATGGCGGGGAAGTTAACAGTACCCGACGACATTCAGGGATGAATGTAGACCCATCGGGCAGGGATAATCATTCCGGTCCTGGGAGAGGTGGGGCGTAGGCCTCCCAAAAGGTAACGGAGGCGTGCAAAGGTTTCCTCGGGCCGGACGGAGATTGGCCCTCGAGTGCAAAGGCAGACCGGGCAGCAGTCTCCAATAATCAGCCAGCCGCCTATAAATAAGCACCCGGGAGAGATTTGACATGGATCATGCCCAGTCTACGGACTATAAGCAAGCACCAGGGGTAGATGTCGACACTCTACTTTTCAATATACGTGCTTGGGTGAAGGCATAGTATAGACTTTGGGGCTGAACCCGGGCACTAAAAGACATCAGCTGTCTATGAGGCCTTCACTCACAAACAAGCTAGCTCCCAACAAAGGGAATGATTCGACAGAATTCCGCTCTGACTCTATGAATGGAGTGGGAATCCTCGGAGGGGAAGGAAGAAGGATTTTGGATTGATTTTTGAAAACATAATCAGAGATTTTGATTTATATTAGGGGGCTTTTTAATATATATAAGTCGATTCCAATAAAAGGACTGCGCTTAGCCCTCCCGGAGCCCCCTGCTCTGCTGCAGTGGATGGCAGAGGGTCCGTAGTACCCGAATGGAGTTATACAGGGGACGGGAAGGGGCCGGGACGGTGCCTACTACTACACCACACTACACTTGGCTCTACACATTTACAGATCCCACCCCTGTCCAGTCTCTGTCAGAATGTTGGGGGGCTTCAATCCTGACTCCTGATCCCCATCTCAGCCCAGTCCCACGGAGCCTTCTTCCTTCAGGGGGGAGAGTGGAGCCTTGAGATCGTCGAGAGGAAGAGGGGGGGGGGTCTGAGGTCTCTGTCCACCTTCAGAAGAAAGCGGGACAGAGATAGAAAAGAAGAAGCAAGCTACGCGCTTCGGAGGATGGATAAAGTGGACTCACATTTCCGCTTTTTCGAAAAAACAACCGCCTCACCCCCTCTACGAGCCGTGTATTGTAAGTGATCCGAACCTGCCCAGAGCGAGCCCCCCTTAGAGGCAAGTGAAGTTGGTGAGCCGTATGATGGGCAACTATCTCCTGCGGTTCGGAGAGGACTCAGCTGTCCGTTTCCCTTGGTTTCGGGCCTTTCACTCTATTTTATTATATACGCTTAGCGAAAAGAATGTTTTTTGATAGACCTAGGACATGGATTCTATATGAACCAATGGATCGTAACAAGTCTTCCCTACTAGCAATGACTTCCTCTTTCATTACTTCATCCTTTCCATATCCCTCTCCTTTGTTCGATCTGACTCATCAAATGGCACTCAGTTCATATCTGTAACGATCATTGACAAGGTTCAAAGAAAGGGCGCTAAAAAGACGCGAGATAGGCCGCCCGACGCTCGTTTCCTCGGCTACATCTTTTTTCTTTTTGCCCGGGAGGATTTTGCATTCAGGGAAAGAATTGGCCGCACATTCTCTAATCAGATAGGGACATCACCTCCTTCGCTTTGGGGCGGTTCTCTTTCATTCAATCCATCCGGCCTCGTCTCGCCCCTAATCTTCTTGGCGTCTACTAGATTTCATTCCATTTTCTTATTCGCCATTTTCTCGTTCAAATAGAGATGGGCGCGGAGACAGAGCAAAGCGAGACTGAATTCCATCTTCAACCCCCTACGTACTACTTGAATATTTAATAAGAGAGGGGCCTCACTCACAGACGCTGACTGGGAAGTTCGATGCTGTGTGACTGAGTTATATGCTTTGCTTATCGCACCCTCAGTCCGCCAGTTCACGCTCCATTTCGGAACTTGAACTATATATTCGGGAGCTGGAACTTGTCTACGCAAGCGAGGATAGGCCTTGGACCTCGTGGGTGGAGTACGTAGCGTAGTGAGGAGGCATGTTTGTCTACGCTGCGAGATCGATCAACCGACATTTATCGAATTTGAAAAAGAGTCAGAAGAAATGGTTTGATCCTCTTATTTCTCGAACCGAGAGATCCATGAATCGGGATCCTGATGCATATAGATACAAATGGTCCAATGGGAGCAAGAATTTCCAGGAGCATTTGGAACATTTCGTTTTTGAACAGAAGAACCGTTTTCAAGTAGTACTCGATCGATTACGTATTAATCAATATTCGATTGATTGGTCCGAGGCTATCGACAAAGAAGATTTGTCTAAGTCACTTCGTTTCTTTTTGTCTAAGTCACTTCTCTTTTTGTCCAAGTCACTTCTCTTTTTGTAAAGCATGCATGTCTAATCTCAGACCTCGATGGTTTTTCTCTCCGCCGCGTAAAGGAGGATACGATCCGGTAAAAGCAGGAAAGAGATTCCACGCTCGCACCAGGGGACTTGTTAATGCCTGAGACTTGGGTCGAAGCCTAATCTCCCTACCTTGCTTGCATAACGCGTCAGTGGCTTGGCATTATCACTCTGACGCTGGGATTTGATGCTTTGACCTTCGAGGGTGAGAATGATGCTACTATATATATCAGGGGGCAACAATACAGACGTAAGAAGACCACAGAGATAGAACCCTGCCTTTGTCCTCTCCCTTCCAACCTTCTGAGAGCTACTACCCACGCGGGAGCGGGAAAGAGTCTCAAGCTGCCACTCGTCCTTATCTTTCTCTTTGGCCACCCCCAGCGTCATATATAGTAGGGGATTTGTAGCATCTTCCCAATATCTTATTCAAAAACTTCAGCAAGGGGAGAGTATCTAGTCCCTCATAGACATCAGAGGGTGAATGAGGACAGAGCAGGCCACGATGTCAGGGTTCAAGCTGACGTTAATGTTAATAGTTTGGGGGTGGAAGATGCGCTTTCTTCCTCCCAACGCTATCCTTGCAGTACGAAGCCCCATTGGACACGTCGAAAGCCGGTGTCGAGAGCCTTAAGGGTATTAGGACTAATGGCCTCTCCCCTATATATAAGCTTAAGGTCTAGTAGTCTCCGGCTCGTACCTTCACCAGCTAAGATGGTAAGCCGCCGCTTCCACTTTCTGTCTGCTTTAGGCGATTGCGGAAAGAAGACAGGCAGACCAGCAATTTCTCGTCGTGATGAAACTTTTCCATTTCGGAGATCCGGGAAAATCGCTTTGCAAGGTTTTGCCGATGAAACTTTTCCATTTCTGATCACAGCTCCCGAGGGAAAATCGCCTACACATCAGAGTCAACTTAAGGGTATTAGGACTTTTTATATATATATGTGTTAGCCCCTTCGAGTATTTACTGTATTTTTGACCCCTTGAATCCACAGTGATGATTGATCCCCCTTTGAAACCCCCTCCTCGAAAGGGAACGCACTGAGTTTCCGGGTTGACCCCCCTCCCCCCGACACCTTCCTCTGGTTCCCCCCATACCTTTTCGAGCAAGCTTTCGTCTCCTCCCTCTGTCTTTAGTCCCGGACGCGGGCCGGGCTTAGGCGGTGTCTTCACTGCACCTCACCACTTCTTAGAGATTGACTAATGGACTAACCCTTCGCTCCCTGCTCCTGCTCACCACTGATTTCAGGTCTCTCACCTATGTGTGCTCCCCGCACCCTCGGGCATATGTTTTAACCACTAGTCTGACCGCGACCTCACTTCGCTCCAGTTCTTCTTGTGGTCCTCCATCCACATTTTCCTCACTGCCTACTTGAAGAGCCACCTGCCTTAGTTGCGGCGACTGATAGCTGATTGGGCTTTCACTGCGCTTTGCTTTCGTTACACCGCCATCAATAGCGCCTGCCACGCAGCCTCTTCCATCTCTCACTGCGAAGCGTACAAGCTCCCTCATTCGACCAGGATGAAAGAAAGATGTCTGCCCCTTTATACTCTACATAGTGGCTTTGTCGTTGGGCTTAGGGCCTTCCGGCGGGCATTCACAAGAAAGGGAATGAGTCGACCGTGGAGTCACTGAATGAAGTCCTCCCTTTCTTTCGGAGGCGCTGACCCGCTGCGAAGCAGATATGACTAACTGATATATTATATATGGCGACGACAACAGCATGTCGTAGAAGGATACCTGAGGTGGAGCCAACGACCCACGGAGACGAACGTATCTACAACTACATCCCCGAGCGGCAGTCAAACGGGGGCGTGAATGCGAGATGCCAGCGGAATGATCGGCCGGACGGAGGCGGGGGCAGCTTCCTTCCCACCGCGTCCTGACTTCTGTGTCGGAGATATAAAGCGAGTGCACCGGAAAAGAACGGGAACTGGGTCGACTATGGCGAAGCATCCGAAGCAAGACTGCACACTCTTTCTATCTTTGCCGAGAGACCGGAGCATTCGGTGGAACCGGTGAACCACACGTCGCTTCTGTACCGATGTGTGGGACAGAGGGCTCGTGGTACCTGCTGCCCACCCTTCCTCCGCTTTTATAACCGTGTGAACGGAGAGTGGAGAGAGAATGAGAAGAAAGGGCTTTCTGTGATCAGATAGTAGCTAGTCCGTCACGGTTACCAATCAGGCCCGTAGTAGGACTAGTAGGAAAAGGGGTAGTAGCCGGGCCGGCATCAACTCGAATAAGATAGTTCTGCCCCGCCGCTCGCCACTATATATCCTAGAAGACTACTATATATTTGCGATAGAGGAATTCTAGAATGACTACTCGAGAGTTCCACTATGGAACTTTCTCTTCTCAATCTCGATCTCGCGCACCTCAGTTCACAAAAGAATGCACTTGCTAAGCCTACTACTCAACTCAGTCAATCTCTTTTGATCTTAAACATGTGAAGATGCGGTGTCTAATTGTTGATTTTTTCTCTTTTGCAGGGACTCGGCCCTGACTGAAATCCTTTCCCATTTCTGCTTTATGGAGAAGGTCAGCTAGTAGGTCTTCTTTCAGTCTCAAGTATGACGCTTCATGGACTGGTAAAATGCCTATCCGTAAGCCTCTGTCGAAAGGGAGAAGTGATGCGCCTCCTATCTGGCTGTGTAAGCGTCCCATTTACTTGAGTGCCAGCTGACTTTCTTTTTCTCACTGACTGACCCTAGTCTACTATAGATGTCGAGTCGAAAGGCTGACCTCCCTTTCTATCGTCTTATAGGGATCGAAGAAGCCTCCTTTCCTGCCGGTAGAAGTAGTGTGTTTGTTCGGGCAGGACTAGTCTTTGTCAGCCCCGACGGTGCCTTACTGCAATATCGAATATTGACTACTTCACGCTTCCCGCCAGCGAGCTTATAGTGACGTTCCCCTATCTATACTCTTTGGACGGTCTTCCGCAGCTTGGCCTCACCTTACCAGCTTTGATCTTCGAGCCGAAGGTTCGGACTTCTTCCCCGCTGGCTTGTGGTCGACTAAGCGATTTTCTCGTTCAAATAGAGCTGGGGGCGAGCAATAGCGAGCACTCTCTCTCCAGTCGCGAATAGCCACCTTCCTTCCCTTATTCTCGAGCCTCCCTTCTGACTCGGACTCAGGTCGAGCCCCCCCGGGGAATCATCTCTTTCGGAAGCTTTTGCTTATATTGACTACCCTAAGACTGTGTGGGTGACCACGGAAAGGTGAAAGACCGGGGTCCAGTCCGCTAGTTTGAAGATCGAAGTGGTCTCGTGGGTACCTGACCCCTCTGAGGAGCCTGACTGCTATTTCTCGAGGTAATCCGCATTGGTGTAATGAAAGGGAAGGTCCCACGACAATGACGGAGCGCCCCGAATAATCGACTCGTTTACCGCTCACGAAATCTTCCATCTGAAAAGGACTTGTAAACTTGATTATGACCGTCCCTCATTGGTTGTCCACGAATCCCATTATCAAGAAGCGTATCCACAGCCTCTTGTACTAGTTTTTCCTGACACATTACTAATTCCCGATCTACTTGTTGTTAATAGAATTTCGTTAGAAAGAAAATAGGAGAGAGAAGGCTAACTCACAGACGTACTCGATTCTAGGCTAAAGGCGGAGAGAGAAGGCTAAGAGCAAGAACCGAGAGCCAGAAAGCGTCTGCGCTTGCGAATAGAGTGACGAAAGGAAAGTGGCGAGAACCTGTCTATGAGATGGCTGGTCTCTCTTGGAATCCCTGACAGCGATTGCAGCCTGTGTACCTATTGCATGCCCGGGTAGCGGGCTAATTAGTAGGAGTTCATATGGATGGAAATCAGAAGTCATCAAAATGCCACCAAAACTCACGAAAACCCGTCTTTTTCGGTGCGAGCGATAGTGGAAGAAGCGTGCGAGACGTAGCGGAGCAAAGTCGAGCCACTTGCGACAGTTCTTCGAGGTCAAACCTTCCGCAATTTGATATTGAACCCTCTCCGAGAGTCACCAAGTAGACTAGCGTCGAAGCTTTTCACTGAAGGAATTAGGCATACTCTATTGTAGTCCCCTAGCTTTGTGGGATCTTCGCGTCCGGAAAAGAAATGAGACTCCCACGAAACGATAGTCAAGGGGTAGCGGAGAAGTCAGCAAGCAAGATGCCGGGCTTTATCAGGACACCGTCAGGCTCTCAGTCCACGGTCCCTCTCTCGAAGTATTCTATGGTTCCTTAACTGAGACTAGTGAGAAGGGGTCAAGGCCAATTTCTTGTCATTGAGATTAAGGGATGATTCTGAGAAAGATTTAGGAAGAGATCTGACCTCTTTTTTTTCAACTAGACCTCAAATCAAAAAACTAGATATATAGATTAAATATGCTGTTTTTCTATTTGGAATCGTGTTAGGTCTAATTCCTATTACTTTGGCGGGATTATTCGTAACATCATATTTACAAAAAAGACGTGGTGATCAGTTGGATCTTTAATTGAGTAACATTTCTTTTTTTGATTGACACTAGTTATAAGCAGAGAGGAGGTCAAATTCTCGCACCATTTGATTAAGTTCTTTTCTTATAATTAGTTCGTTATGGGCTGCTGAATAACAAGAAAATCACGCTCTGTAGGATTTGAACCTACGACATCGGGTTTTGGAGACCCGCGTTCTACCGAACTGAACTAAGAGCGCTTTCTTTGATTTCTTGATGGCTTTTATATTACCTAAGGCTAACTAAACTGGGATTGACCTCTTTATCGCTCGCACCTCACAAGGGGTACAAATAGCACTAAAGCAGTGGTACTGAAACTCCGGATCTAGGATATTGAAGCGGGCATCCGGGGTAGGGCGCTGACTAAACCTAGGGAATAACAGAAAGCAATGGCAATGATAACAGTGCGTTAGCCGAGAACAACAAATGCAAAGAAGTCGGAGAAAGCAAGAAGTCTAGGTCGACCTGGGAGAGGTAAGCAGGAGCTCTTACTCGACCAGCCCATTTGATCCAGCCCCCTCGTGCCTTCCATTGACTTTCTTTTCTGGCTTGAGACGGGTGCGTCATTGGATGCCATATCAGCTCGCAAGACGTCATTTGATTAGGGTCGGGACTGGTACTTTCGTAATATATATAAGGGGCTGCTTTCTTGCGCGGGAAGAAGAAGGCTAATCCAGTCTTAGCAGGGGAATCAGAGATCCGGAGGGGGGTGAGAAAGAGTTCATCCATCGCGCCCCAGTTGTACACTCCCTTCGTTCGTAGAACTCTTGTTGATTCTGAACTGAGTTCGCGAAGGTACGGGCTTTTTGATGCGCCGCTTGATCCGAAAATGAGCTTTGCTCCTTTGGGCGCTGGGCGTGGTTCGCGAGAAGGAAAAAAGACTCATCCACAACGATTGCCCCCTGTCGTCCTCCCTGGCCCCTCTGACGTCATCACTTCTAAGATCGATGAACAGCGGATTGACGGAGCTCTTGGCATTGCTTTGTTTTTCTCTCTTTTCCTATCAGCGAGTTCCGATCCTTTTGTTAGAAATTTCTTCCTTCGTACCGAACCGCTTGCAGAATCAAATCCTGTTCTACAAGATCCCATATTATCCATACATCCTCCTTGCATTTATGCCGGAGACTTCACTTTAAAGCTCGCTCGACATTTATATGAGCTGAAGAGAGAGCGATCCGCGCACGAAAAATGTGCGAAGAGCAGAGGAGGGACTAGACTAGGAGATGAGACGGGTTGGGGCTGAAAAAAGTTGCAGGGAGGATATTTGCTCTCACAAAGGATGAGGCCGATGATGCCGCTTATGGGAGGTGGAGCTAAAGGCATATTCCTTTTTCTTGGGCGTCAAAAACAAGATGATATATATAGTAGTCGCACTACTACTTGACTTATTAGCCTTCTACTAGTATGGAAGAGAATGAAGAAAGGATAGTCAAAGAGCCCCCTCCCCGGGCCCTCCCCCCCTGTGGAGGCTTTTTCCCTTGTTAGGAGACCTTTGGCCTTCACTTCTTCTATTCAATATTGAAGTCCTCCAATACACAAGCGATTGAGCTATTTTACTACTTAGTTAGCAAGAGATCTGCGGTAGGAAGACCAAGGGGCCGGGAAGAAAGTACCACCGACTATTTAATTAAGAAGGCCAAAGGTCATCAAAAAAGTCAGGAAGCCCCTCGAGACCCACGGGAGGTTGGTTCGTGAATCGGTTATTATGAATATCAGAATAGGGCTTCAGAGAGCGGGTCTTCGACCGCTTTTTCTTGTAGCCTTTCCTAACCCCACCGATCAGGCAAGCAAGGTGGCCAACTAACCTCTTTCTGGCTATACCCCTGCCCCATATCCCCGTGGCTCATGAACTCATTAGATGAGGACATTGAAGTAGCATGTGCTGAGTCAGGAAAGGCCCAAAGCCAATCCCAGGGAAAGCAATCGAGGCCTTTCTTAATATATTGCAACGTCCCCAATAGCATGCTCATCAACCCGCTTTAAAGATGATCGACGGGTTGCGCGGGGTACTTGGGATTCCGGATGGAAAATGGAAGAATCCGAGCTATCGCGATTCAGGTCGAGGATCGACGGAAGGCGAAGGCTAGAGGTGCAGACTTCCCCAACCTCTCAGAACCAGACTGAGTCCGCAGGACCGAGCACTCAGAAGAACGGAGAAGGAGGCTAGGGTCAAAGAGAAAGCGGACCTGCTCGCATAAACTCTCAAATGATTTTCTTAAAGAAATGCAAGCTGACTTCTCAGAATACTTAGAGCTAAGAAGCGAGTTACTAGTTTACCGCACAACTGAACCCAGTAAAGCACTACTTCTCTGAACTACCACTATTATATATCTGGGGCTCAGAACAAGATCAGCTCCCATTAGAACCGATATTGATACCCACACAAAGTCATAGTATATAGTATGCTCCGCTAACTCGAGCGAAATGCCACTCTCCACCTGCTCTCTTCCCCTCCCTCTACTTTGATATTCCGTCAATATATAATAGGGCAGAAGTCTCGTATGACTGCTTTCCATATTGGATTCCTGCATCCCCAGAGTTTGGATAGTGAAACAGACCTAGGAGGATCTCGACGTGCTGTGCTGTCCTATTCTCCTGTAGTCTCACACTGATACCACTCTCACACCTCTGATCCGATGTCTTCCACTTCAGATCCCAGTTGAACAGTGATGAAGCTATACGCAGCTCTTCAGAAACTGCAAGACATGTCTTCTCTTCATCGGCTAGTCTTCTTCGCAGTGAGGTCTGAGGTCTACCTCTTCTCTGCTTGCCGCCCTGACTCGTGCTTCCTTCCTCCGCTGTAGCTACAGCTCGTTCTTCCCCACTATATATAAGCTTGCTTCGGGTCGTCCACGTGAAAGAAAAGTCGTCCCCTCTTCCCACCTCATATCCATTCTCTGCCTCCTTGAGAGTCTGGGCACTATTTGCTCTGAGAATGGACTTCAGATCCCATATGCTTAGCGCAGTCCGATGCTAAGCTTGCCTGCTCCGTGCTCAGTCAGCTACCAGGGGAAGAGAATCTGCCAGCTTCCCATTCATTCTTTTATAAGGATGTTCTTCGGCGCATCGCTTTCGCTTCTGTAATAGAGGCGCAGTAATAGGCTGGCAAAAACCTTGGTCCGCTTGGTCTAGTCCGATCATTGCTTATCTCTTTCTTCTCTATCGGTGAATTGAGGGAAAGAGTGCACCAGAGGTGAAAAAGCAAGAAATAGGGCATTATTAGAAGGCCTGTAGTTGGCACACGCACGCTGGTCAATCCAGCCCTTCCTCGTCATCGTCGCTTTCGTTCTTTCCATTCCATATCCCATTCCCGGTCGCATCTGTTCTATTCAGCCAATCCCCGCATTTCTCTATGGTGATCTACAGGAGGAAGTATATATGCAACGGCCACCAGGGTTTGCTTATGAGGGGGAGTCCCAAAAGGTATGCAGACACCATAAGGCGATTTATATCCTGAAGCAGAGTTTGAGAGCTTGGTACTAGAAGCTATCGGAGTTGATAGAGCAACAAGGGTTTGTGTATTCTACTGCGGATCATTCTCTGTTTGTTAAGAGGACATCGAGAGGTACGGTGGTACTATCCCCGGAAACTCGAGTAGAAGCAAGGGCAGCAAGGGAAACTATTTATTATATCGCGAACTCAAGCTTCGAACTTATATAACTATATAATAATTGGTAGGACGATCTTTGACATCTTTCCCGCACCGCACACCCAACCTCAGTGTCCCCGCTAGGTTATTTGCTAAGGTCTGCTTCTCTTTCCATGCTTATACCCTTGGTTCTGGACTCTCGGAAAGACCCCCAGAAGGTATGATACGATAGTTGGTTAGGCAGGTGATTTCTTCCCCAGGAGGAAGCAGCGCTCTATCTATAGTTGAGCCAGTTGATATATTGCTAATAAGATCAGCTTGCTGGAAACTTTTCTTGCTAATAGGTAGTCCCGACCACTTTTCCTTATCAACTCAGAAAAGTCTCAGAGTGTATAGCGCGAGGATCAGCTTGAACTGTTTAGACTTGTGGATGCTGTCCAATTCTAAGAACCAACTCCGCTCACACCCGACTATCAAAAATGCCCTTGGGAGCGAGTTTTCGAGCGCTGATCTGATGTCTCATTCAAGAAAAAGCTGCAGTTGCAGCCAAATAGAAGCTAATAGTGATTGACGCCTAGGATGCTTTTACCATTTCTGCTGTTCACAAGGAGGAAGAGGAAGAAGCACAATGCGTTTGCGGATTAGAATCAGAGGAAAAGCTCGACGCTGGGAATCTTGTCCATATATATAGCTCGGAGGTCCGCAGCAAGAGTGAGTAGTGTAGTAGTTTCCCAGGGTACGGGATACGAGACGGAGCGAGATGGTGCCCGGCATATATAGTAGGGAGCAGAGAAGTAGAGCGGCTCTCTCCGAGCATGCATGGGGGGAGGTCCCTAAGCCAGCACTCTAGTGGTCAGACCCTACCTCTAACAGCAATCTACTGAGAGAGAGGTGTGTGGCAATCAATCAGTTGCGGAGCTTGCCCTCCCCTACTATTGGGAGGTCTAGAGAGGTCTTCTTTGACTACTAGATTGATGCTTCTTCGCTTCCTATCTGGCTGTATTTGGGAATGCGCTGTAGTCCCTTCGGACGATCTTGATTTGAGGTTAGATCTCTAAGGGCCAGCTAAAAGATCTCGGTGTTGCGGATACAGGTCAACTAAAAGATCTTCTACTTATCCGTACTACCTATTCGTGGCCAAATAGTCAACAGAGGCCACTTTCCCGGTGGTCTCTGTTGACAGAGGTGGTATTATAATTATCGTCATAGTATATAAATATATCTACTATGACGATTTCCCCATAGTCTTCCCTTTTGTTCATCTCTATAACTATATCAAAAAGTTACTATATAAAGACTGGGGAAATCACAAGTAGTTAATAGCTTTATATATCTCGGAACCCTTTATCAAAGCTTTATACAGCTTTATATAGTTGATATATAAATATATGAGATCAGTCATCGCTAATTCCTTAGGAATTGATGATCTGATATAAGCGTTTTATCGGCACACGAGAGTCAGGTGCCGGTGACGAAGAGAAATGACCTTGAACGTCAGCGAGAAGTTCAAGCGGGGCGAAAAAGACTCAATCAATGGTCTGACTATGACTATATATAAATGGGGTATAGCCACTGTCCAGTCAAAAGTCTGGGGAAAGATGAGATTGATCCTAATTGTCTATTGCTCCTGGAATCTCACTATTGGCTTGCCTTCTATATTCAAACGGAAATCTGATCTAGTTTTGGGAATATTAGAGGTCTTAGAGAAAATTAGCGCGATGACTCAGGCCTCGAATTTACTCCTAGTTATGCAACAGAACTCCTGCCCTCGGAAATCTGTCTTCTGGCTTAGCGCACGGATAACCAAAGGTCAGGTGTCGGAGCTCAAGTGAAAGCCCCTAAGAAACAATCAGGACAGGAAGAGGAAGGGAAGAGAATCATAGTACATGTGCCGGATCAAAGCTGGCTAGGAGAAAGGACCGTCAAATCGCTAGACGACTTGACTTCCGAGGAAACTGACGAAAGAATGAGCACAAACCAAGGCTTTAGTTACTTCAACTATTTATTCGGGGGGCGGAATCCTGCGTCTGTGACGGAAAGGTCTTCTGTCTTCACCGAAGTAGAGTACGCACGTACGATTTATTCATATCCAAGGTAGAACGGGCGGGGAAGGCTACTATATATGTCGGAGTGGGACCTCAGTCGAATGCTAGGATTCTCTTATTTTCTTTATTTATCGCGTTTGAATTCGTCATGCCTAGGGCTCCTAAAAGCACTGGCAATGATTCGGCCCAGCTAAAATCAATAAAGAAGCGGAGCGTCAGGAACTCAGGTTAGACAAACAAGGTATAAATTATTGCTCTGACGTGCTCGTAAGCTGATCGCGATAGTCTCCGGGCTTGAAAATACATGTAGGCGAAAGAATTCCTTCCGCCCCTAGGACACTCTCGACACCCACTGTTCAGGTCAAATCCCAGTTCAGGAGAGATCGGGAACCATTCTGGCAAAAGAACTACGCATTTTCTTGAATGGTAAATAGTGATATATGAGACCAGTCATCCCTAAGTATGAGATATTATAATTATAAAGCCCCTTATAATTATATCAACTGCTAACTATTGCACAGTCGTCTAGCTGCCATCCCGAATACTATATAGTATTATAATTATAATTCTATATATAAATGGACAGCGTTGACCGTAGACAGAGGTGGCAGTTTCCCAGGTTTGAACAGCGAAAAGCAAGAAGAGAAGAATGGAGTCGAGTTCATCACCCCTAAAGAAAAAAGATGTGGTTCCCTCTCTCCTTTTTTGCTCTGATTTTCATGTGTTTAGCATATAGCTAGCACCTTCCCGGAAGCTTGCGGAGTCAAGCTCTTGATCTATACCATGTTCGTCGGACTGATGACTCAGGGCTGAGGAAAAATGGATTGATGAATCGAAGCTCTACCCGCGGGTGCCACGCTCACTTAATCACTAATCAGAGTATGGTGCGCTATCACTTCGTTTCGTCGAATTGAAGAAGAACCTCTGCCGGCTAGGAGCGAAGCCCCAAATGTCAAATATATAGTGAAGATGAGATAGCCTGATTTTCCCTTCCTGGGTCTTAGTGCAAAGTCTAAATGAAAATCCTGCTCCGACTGAGCAGAACCGGAACTGAGGACCCCCCTGGACCTGCTTTCAGATACCTACCTAGTCAGAGGGGAGATCAAAGCTGGCTGAGTCCCTTGCCCCTATATGACGCACTCAGACTTTTGAGATATCAAGAGGTGTCGTCATAATAATGCTATCGAAAGATCGTGAGAGCTAGCGCGGACTGTGTCACCCTTGACACAAAATCAATCTCGTATTGACTCCAGCATATATCTTGTGCTTTAAGCATTATTCCTCCCAGCAAGTCAATATCCTGTTTCATATACTCAAGCAATTCCACCTTTCTTTCAGATAGATTCTCAATCCCAACGGATTCAAGAAACCTAACCCCTCTATTGCTGAGGTAAACTATACAACTTCTTCACACTAGTTTTTTTGATAACATATTTATATAATGGCGAATAGCTCATCAATCTCTTTTTGCATTCGAGGATGAAACAGGATATATCAAACTGCTAAGAGATGAGAGTGAGAAACGAAACCAATAAATAGTACACCCGGGGAGAGCCTCGCTAATACTTCTAGAAGGTAGGTGTGAATCCCATCGAGGGTCTTGTTGGAAATTCAGCCTGCACGGTTCGGCTCATCAAGTCTCGAATCTATCTCTATGCCTGGTCGTTCTTACCCAATGTCCACTTTGTCAATTCATCATCTTTCTGCCGTGTGATCTTCTTTCATATATATCCGAAAGAAAGCACTCGCAAGACCCCTAATCGAGAATATTATAAAAGATCAGAAATTCAAGCGAGAAGTCAAAATGGGGGGGGGGGGGTTCTTGGAAACACGACCGAGGTTCGGAGCGGGGGAAGAGAGGAAAACAACAAGAAAGGCGGAAAACTGCGCGAATTGGGCCGCTTGGGGACCTTTTGACGGATTGGAGGTGGTCGTGAGTCAAATGGTGTCTACCGCGTCTCCTATAGTTGCAGCTTCCTTCGAGCAGTTCGTCTTCGGCACTTGCGTCTTGGACATCTCCCGCTCTCTAAATTGCGTCCAGTGATCCCCCTTATCATCGCGTCTCCCTCAGCCATCGTGTCTCCCTCAGCCTCATTTGGCGTGTCAGCAGATTCTTCGGTCAGCTGTCCAGTAGTCTTTTTGAGTAGTAGTATATGTATGGGGTCCGAGTCGTGGCGGAAATCCCTTAGGACACTGATTTTCTCTTGTCATAGTGCTTTTCTAGGGGAAGGGGCTGTTCTTCTTTCTTTCTCTAGGGGATGGAGTGGAGTGCCCTCCCGTTCGCTGAGCTCTTTCGTCCTCTTGGTGAACCAGAATCAGTACCACTACCACGTGAAGTTCAGATGATGAATCGGCAATTCGACGCTTTCACTCACTTTTGCTTTCTGAGTGAGACGATTGGAAGCTGCATAGCCTCGAATGTGCGGAAAGGACTATCGCGAGTAGGACAGTGTTCAGATAAGGGGATTCCCCAGGCTGAGGGTGAGCTAGTCGGACGGCTCAGACAGAAGACTTTCCGCACACTTTTCTTTCGACTCGTTGGCGATCGTCTATTCACGCGGAGTATGATTGCGCAAGCAGGAGAATGTACTAACTACGAGCCTGACCGCGCACCTTGAACTGACCCAAGCGCTTTCCTTTCCACGGAAGCAGGGGAAGAAAGGTGGTATTTCGACGCCTTCTACTATTGGACTTCTATGATGCCTGTGCCTAAAGCTGTACTCCTCTGTCGATCTGAGAGATCAAGGGCTTCCCTCGTTCGAGCCTGGCTCTTGCTGAGTCCGGGTTCATCCGTCACCCTGGAATTGCAGCTATCGACTATCTGGGTTCTTTGTCTGAAAAAAAGGAGGCTAGATCCAGCATAGACTGTCGAAAGTCAGATATACTCGTCCACCCACCCCTAGACCAGCTATGCGAAGGAAAGAGGGCTAAGTTCTGCATATATATACGCGGGGGATGATTTTCCTCCCTTTTCTGCTCACTCGTAGGGTTCTCTGGGGGGTTAAGGGGAGGGAGTCGACTGAACATCTCAGCCATTGGCGGGAATTTCGCCCGCATCCGATCCCCAATTCTTGTTCACCCCGGATGATCGTGTTGGGTGAATTGTGACCTCGTACGATCGTGTCGGGTGAGCAACAGCCGCTTCGTCACAGTACTGACTTATGGGCTAACGGGTCATACTTTGGCCAAGTATCCTACAAAGAGACTCCCGAAGTAGCCTGAGGCGACCGAGTAGGCAGCTAACCAGGGCGGCTAAAGCATGGGCTAGAGGAGTGGCGGGGGAGCCGTTTCAGTCCCACTTCCAGGTGCGAATCCTTTATGGAAAGTAGTGACAGGAGCAAGCTTTTCGACTGCCTTGCCGATAGGCGGCCGGACCCCAACCACTCCAGCTCGCTGAGTTCTTGAGATCAGTAGATCTCGAGTCTCGCAGAAGAAGATAGGCTTAGGGGGCGGCTCGCTTCGTGCCCCGCTCGCTGCGGATTGCTGCTCGCTTTCTAAACCACTGCACTGTCATAGTGGTCGGCATTCCTACCTTCATGCCTGACGACTATAACAACTGAAGAAGCTGGAGACCCGAAGAGATTGGTAGAGTCTAATACCCTTAAGTTGAGAAAGTGAGCACTATCTTTCTTTAGAAGTAGGAGATAGAGCTAAGGCATTCAAGTAGGCGGCTACTGCCTTAGGAATAGCGGAAAGAACAAGAATATATAATAGCGCATATAATAAGCCCGGGCCGGCGGAAGGCGATAGTTAATAGCCCTTGACCCCTGGCATCGAGCAGTACCAAGAAGTTTATACAAAACTTCTTGGTACTGCTCGATGCCAGGGGTCTTCTATCCCGTAGGGATAAGAGATACCAACTCATCTATAGGCAGAAGAGTCCATCTGAATGATACGGAATACGGAATGAAGTACCTACGGATCCCGACCCCTCTGGGGCTTTTTTTTCTTTCGGTGCGTCAACGAACCGACGACTCACTGGCTTGTTGCAGCGGTCTCTGTAAGGACTCCATGATGGCTGGTTGGGATGTCTAAACCACTAGCCCCCGTCGGCATTTATGGTTGGAGGCATGAAAGGGGAATCGAAGACTGAGGAATGAAGTAGCTAAGAAAAAAGAAGGGCTTCCTCCTGATTGATAAAGGCGACCTCTCAGACTAGTCCCGACTTTGATCTTGTCATTCTGAACTGGCTCTATAAGTAGGCACTACCTGACACTACTCCTGCACTACCGTCAGCAAAGATACCACGGCTCATACCCTTGACCTGAAGGGCTTGTATGATGGCCTCCGGGTATGTCCTTGTTGTTATTGAGTCTTTCGGAGAAGCAACTTAAGTGTCCAGCCGGATCGTCGGCTTATCGGAATTGAAAGACGAGGGGGCGAGTGAGAGATGTATCGGTCCAAAGCAAAGAGCTAACGGACTACATTGATTCAACTGAGGAGGAGCACAACTTCGCCTATGTTAATCGAGTCAAAAAATAGAGAATGGAATTGGCCGTCTGACAATGCGAAACAATAAAGCGGCGACACTAAGAAGCTCAGGAGATCCACCCTCCTGACTTGGCGGGAAATGCTGTGATGATAGCGGGTGTGAGGGCTTGTCAACTGAGAGCATTCCACTTCCCGTCAGTCAAGTAAAAGAAATGATCGACCATGGGCATAGTACGTACTTACTGATCAGATAGAGTGAGTAGACTAGCTCCGCTCCTTCCTTTGTTTGTTTTCAGGTGGAAACCGCTCTGTCTCCTACGTCTAATTCTGAGAGCCTACTGAAAGCGCCGCAGAATGAATGGACTAGAAAGAAGCACGAGTCCGAGTCCTCAGTCTGTCTGTCGCAGGCACTCCTAGCTGTCTGTGTCGATGAGCTCAGTTCTCTGGAGATTCAATCCTCAACAAATAGCTCACTCACTATTCTGACGCGGCATCTCGCTAAATGAAGAAAGCCCCAGATCTGAACTGATTAACATAGATGGATAGGTATATACAGGCAGCAGTTAAAGTCAAGGGTTCGGAGGTCTGAAAGTCAGTAAGGAAAGAACCGCTAGCTCTCACTTATCGCAATGAGGGAAGGGACAGGTAAGGATAGGCATCGAGGCCTCGGACGGTAATAAGTAAGGTGGTGCTGACGTAGCGTCTCAAGGCCTCAGCCGCGGCGGGCAGTCTGAAACCTACTTGGATGTTGCCACATGGTGAGGTGAGGACGGTATCTGACAGTTATGGGAAAGATGTGGCAGGTAGGAGTGCTCCTGTAGAAAGACCTCTTCCATCAAAAAGGCCCTTTAAGATTTCAGACAAGCTAAAGACAGAAGGGACCAACGCGAAGAAGCTTAACCAGAGAAAAGTCCCCGCGAAAAAAATAGGAGTGAATGAATGACTGACGTACGCTTGAGTGAAAGCTGCTTTATATATCGCGACGCATGGGCACGGAGCTCTGATCCGAACGAACTACCGCTATTATATATCAGGGGCTTAGGTACCGCTTAGACCCCAGAAGACGTACAGGATAGGACTAGGTGACTAAGGGTGCGGCGAAGAGGTCTGATATATAACTCAAAGAGAGTCATAAGCCATCATAGAGAATCCGATAGGCTTAGCTTCATTTCATAGCTCAAAAAAGAAATCCTCGATTTCTCATATTTCAGACGAGTCAGGAGGGATCAACCTTCTCACAAGTCAGCCCTACGCTCTAACCAGTGAGTCAGTCTATCCTACTAGCTCGAGTATACGTGAAAGTGGCTATCTGCGGGAAGTCCTATCGAGCGTAATCGACATTTCGACCCTCGATTGGGACTGACCAAAAGGCCCCCACAAGTCTCAGGGGCGGAAGTGGAAAGCGACTCTCCTAAAAACAAGCAGTCAAGCCTTAAGGAATAGATATATGAGATTTTGAGAGCCTGCCAAATCTATAGGCCAAGCCTTTATACTAGTTCTACTACTATATATATATATAGGAAACTTGAACTGCTACTTAAAGAGAGAAAGCAGCTTTGATAGAAGCAGGAAATGACCCCAGCACTTTCCCCCTCACTATAGGGCCCTCTGGTACTCATCCTGACTTTCCCTTCACTCTTTTTTCACAGACGACAGAGTCTAGGTTCGTTGAGGGTGCTGCCGACTAATATATATCAGATTCTTGGGGTACTCGCTGAATCCGGCTTCTGACTCCTACTATATACCCGGGCTCGTCTTCACTCCTAAACAACTCGTCGAACCTCCCCTGACGGCTCGTACCTTCCTCACCTTCACTTCACCTTGCGGCTCCACTTCCTCGCTTTCTCTTGACGTGACGTCCCTTCTTCTTCCTATTCTCCACTGGAAGAGACCTCGTCAACGATGATTCAAAAGAAAGCAAGTCTCAAAAAACAGAAAAGATAAGAAGAATGAGTTAGAGAGTAGGTAGATGTTAATAGTTTGGCTTTGAGATCGTTTTGGGAAGGTAGGACTGCAAGAAAAACAGAATAGATAGTGGGATAGTCAAATATCGCTGTCATCCACGCTGGTCAAGATAGTAGAGTATACGGGGTATGTGGATAGTCAAATAGGACGGAAGAAGACTGCAGCAGTAAATAAGCTAAGCAACAGACGGCAGAGGCCCCCCTGAGAATATCTACGAGGTAATATACTCTACGAGTCTTTGGGCAACTACGATTTTCTTATTAATAGCAGCTGACCTTCCGTCATATATAGTAGCGGAGAATAGGTGCGAGCCCCGGTATATAGTACGATAGACGATGCGAGGAGGATTCGCAGCCTCAAGAAAAAAAGCGAGATTCTTAATGGCAATTAGTATGTTCAAGCGGTCAAGCAAGGTGGGACTCGACGGATGATCAGAATAGAGAGTAGACTATTGGGCCCGGTTTATGGATGAATTTCGACCAAGGATAGGACTGATATACGCGAAGAAGAAGAAGGTTGTGAGGCTGCTGCAGATTGACTGAGGAAGGGCCTCGCTTCCCCGACTGCATAGGAAGGTCAGTCGAATGCTACGAGAGTCAGTATCTGGTGGGCGGATCGATGCCCGTCGGCTTATCCCCTTGGAAAGCGTGAGGTAAGGAAGGCCAATCGGCCAATCTCGAGAGCGGCGGAAAGCGAATTCGTCAGTCTGACTTCAAGGATAGAGCGTAGATGAGACGTGCGGAGAAGTCCGCGATGATGATGCGAGCCGAATATATAATAGGTGGCCTCTCGCTCTGGGGGAGGTAGGAGCGAGCCGTAGGGAAGTGGAGAAAGTGCTCGTCGCTAGGTTCAGGAGCTTATAGTGACGAGGGTACGAGACGGTGGTTGAGCAACTAGTAATGAAAGCTCAGGCCCTATCTCATTTCTCATAGCTCGGCCGATATCGAGAAAAGAAACTAGGGCCCCGTGAAATCAAGAGAATACCTATGAATATATAAGAGAGAAAGACCTGCTCCAATTTCTGGTTATTTAATAAGTCTAGTGAGAAATGAATTGATTAATGTTAGTACGAGATCGCTGAACACCTCGCGGTGCTTACACCTCCCGCCTATCGAAGTTCTGTTCAAAAACCTCGTACGAGAACTGGATTACTTGTCCAAGAACAGCGGGATCAAGACGGAACCTTCCTCTCAGGAGTGCTATGAGACTTAGACAGAAAGAGAAAGACTCGACGGCCTTACTCATCGAGGTCACAAGCCCTCATCCTCACATTCTTTCCAAAGAGCTGGCCGGCCCTTCAAGAAAATCTCGGGCAAAATATGTCATAAACTCAAGTCGGGTGAAAGCCGGGTCACTAATCTCCCTTTTCCCACAGCCTAATTTCCTCTACTCTTATGACGAATCTCGCATCGCCCTTCCCGCCTTTCAAGTTCACTTTCAAGATGGTCGCACTACTTCGATTTCGGGGGAGTCAGGAGAGTCCTGAAACTACTTCAGAATCCCCGTCAGAAGTCAAGGACCTCAAACAAGAACCTTTCTCTCGGGAAGAAGAAAAGAGAGATGGTTCAAAGCTGCTCTCTTTTACCTACTCCAGTGTGTGGTGAGATGGACGCACAGGAGTCCGTTCTAGACCGGTTTTGAAAGTGAGCGTCAAAAGCCAAGAAAACTATATCAAGTCCGGCCGCCAGTTCTCTTGATTGTTTGGTGAAGGGAATTCGAGACCACCTTCCTCTCTGGCCCTAAGCAATCCAATAATGAAAGAGGACCCAAAGGTGCCGAGCACAATCAGAAAGAACAACAAAAAGGGAGGGTACTTCCAATTTGCGAACCAGCCGGGCGGAGGCCGGAGTGCGGAAATGAGATAGGGGACTCTGACCCTTCGTCGCCTTTCTTGAGTCGGGGCAGCAGGAAGGCAGAGACCGGGATAGGCGATTAGTCCACATGCACTTATTCTTCAACTTGCACTCTGGGCCACTTACTCTCAGGCCCTAGGGGCTCAAGTCATTCAATTGGCATTCTTCTTCTGACTCCAACGGCGCCTACTCCTTCGACAGCCGATCTCTCTCGAGGGAGTTAAAGACCGGAGACCTACTTTCCTGAATGCAGCCCAGAGGCGCGAGCCCTTACAATACTAGACTTTCTCCCGGCCCGGTGGATCGTCTTCCTCTCCTGATTAATATAGTAGAAAAAAGATCGTTTTTGACCCGCGCTTCTGCTTACCAAGAAAAAGGTAGCCGGCTGCTAACACATGCGAGGTCCGTATAAGCTGGCAGGAGGCTTATATCTAGTTGGGAAGTGAGCGGTTAGGATTCACGGGTCGGTTCGTCATATGGGCAGGAGGCTGGGGAAGAATGATGTCTGTCTATGACCATTCTCCAGCAAACTCAATCTTCAGCCCTTGACCCCTGTCAATGAAGTCCTTTCCCATAGGGTAGAGGGAATGCCGGAGAGTCCCCACAAGAAAAAAAGACCGGCCTGTCGGAACAGTTATAGTCCGTGTAACAAAGGACTGTCGCTCCCGGGTTCTTCTTATTTAGTTAACCGTTGATCCCTATCTTTTCATCCTCAATCCTCTATTTTGGGAGGCTCAGGTGCCGGGAGCAAAAGCGCCCTAGGCCTCAGCTCTTCTTTCTACTCGTGGGGGGTGCAGGTGGGTTGACCAGCAAGCAGGGGAAAGGCCACACCAAGCCTTCGCGGGTCCGGGGGTGCCACTGTCCCGGGAGAGTCTCAGGAGCCCACCTGGCCTTCCATGACCTTATCCTGACCCATGAGGTTCCAACATTTTTGACTTAATTGACTCCAGAGTTGTTCCCGGCCCTTGAGGTCCTGAGCCTGCCAATATATAGTCACTTTCTTGATCTCTTGCAAGAACAGGCAATGAAGTAGAGTTTCGAAAAAGGAGACGAGACTATAGATACCCTCGAAATCGCTTAATCTATGGTCAAAGATTTTCTATATATATGACAAATAGTTGTGAAGACTTTCTTTCTCTTTTCCCAGCGAGAAGCGTATTACGAACCATACTCCCAGTTGAGGTTTCGCGATTCAAATAGTTCTGACTAATCGCCTACCCGCTTCCAATGCCACTCCCGCAACTTCGCTAAAAGGAACCTACAGGCAGAGCTTAGCACTTAGGGAATGAGTATGCAACCGAGATCTCTTTTGACCTCACTCTTTCCCGGTGACTTCTCGTCTCATCCTTTCTCACTTATCCCCTTCTCATCCTTTCATTTGGTGTGCAGTCCAGCCACTGGCATCTCATCTCTCTCGCACCTTTCTACAATCGTCTACCCTTCATCTATCTGCTATTTTCCTGATAAGATATCACCTCCATCCCCGAATATATAGTCCTATTCCTTCTTTTCCCGTTTGTGTATGTCCCACCTCATTATCCTTCTTAGACCCTGACCGTGAAAGCCTACCTAGTCGTCGAGTATGACTTTCTTCACCCCCTGGCATACTTCTATGTGCTGGGTCTGATTACTTACATACATGGGGTCTGCCTAACTACTAAGCTTGTTTGTTCTCTTTCTGGCTAGAGTTCAAAGAGAGATTAACGGCTTGACGCACGCACTAAGTTCCTGACAGTCCCAGGGTGTCTCCGAGTGAGGTACTGAAGGATAGCGAGTGTGAGGAAAAGCTATCCGTCCTGTCTTATCAGAAGATCACCCGGTCCGTCAAGAATCCTGAGTTCTGGTGAGGTGGGTAAGCGAAGAGGTATGGAAGGAAAGTGGAGTCGGTTATCAAATCCTCTACCTAGTTCTGCTGATTACTTGATATATAGCCTTCCTCCGCCTAACCTGCCAACCTTGCCTGCTTTCTATGCAATGATGACCTGCTCACTATCAGACCTAGAGCACGTCGACCCTGCAAACCCCAAACTATATAAAATAACTGCGGATTTCTTCCCGCTTACTCTCATCTAGGCACGCTTCGCACCTTGCTATCTAGTTATAGGGGCTTCAGAAAGAGATTTTCTTAAGAATATCAAGAAAGGGGCTAAGGGAAAAGAAATGCCACTTCCCTAAGACTCGAGGAGTCTAGTTAAAGCTGTCGCGATATATAGTTGCAGAGCGCCGAGAGAGAAAAAGTGAGACGACATACATATCCTAGTAGAGACCAGAAAAAGGTAGCACCGAAGAAAGGAAAGAGCGAGATGGTAGTTTTTGTTGTTCCCGCGATTTTTGGCCTCTTTTTGGCTTGGGCCAAACACTTTTTCTCGCTGGTCGAGCTTTCTACAAAGCCTATTTTGATTATAGCCCCCAATTTCTAGATAAAGAAAATAATGGATTTGAGAATCTTGATAGTCTGATATATCTAGTTTGCAACACTTTTTTCCGAATCGCTTCTCATAGGTTGAAGACAGATGCCCCTCGCCTTCGGGGGACTGGCTGTCGATTAGATGTCCTAGCCCAGCAGGCAGACTTTCAAGGGAACTGGCTTATCCTCACGGGGGACCGCCACCTTTCTTTTGGACCGGCAATGTTCTATAGTGAAGTGCGCAGGACTGGGTGAGAGAAATTCAAGCGGGGAGTGGATGACTCGCTCCATGGAATGGGTATTCCGAAGGCTGCGCTCCCCAGCTACTTCATTATTACACCAGTCTTGGTGATTGGACTTCTTCAGCTCTACTAGCTAATAATCCACCAGTCCAGCTCAATTCCGCTGACGCAGCATGTCTAGCTTCGAGGATAATACCAAGAACCAAGGAAAGGAGTCCTATCTCCCGGAGTAGAATAGTCTGAACCTCGCCAGTAGGTGCGCATCGACTCCTAGCTCTTCCTCGCTAGTCTTCAACTGCTTCTGGGAATCCACAGTACCACCAACCTCGGATTTATGATAAAGAAAGCAAGGGCTAATAGGATAGATCTGAAAAAGGACTCAGCAAGGACCCACCCTTAAGCTACTTCGCTTTCTCTTTGACGCTCACCCTAACTCTAGACGACCGGTGCGTGCAAGCTACCTTTGTGCTACGCGAGCTAGTTAGCTCTTCGTCTGAATTTCCACAAGTCATCACTCACAGACTCTCGCCTCTTCTTCCCTAGGGTCATATCCGAAGCGAACTCAAAGCAACCAACAACCATAGTTTTCCCTCGCCCGCTCCCTAGCTGATTTCTATTGAAACCTAACCCCTCTATTGCTGAGGTAAACTATACAACTTCTTCACACTAGTTTTTTGATAACATATTTATATAATGGCGAATAGCTCATCAATCTCTTTTTGCATTCGAGGATGAAACAGGATATATCAAACTGCTAAGAGATGAGAGTGAGAAACGAAACCAATAAATAGTACACCCGGGGAGAGCCTCGCAAATACTTCTAGAAGGTAGGTGTGAATCCCATCGAGGGTCTTGTTGGAAATTCAGCCTGCACGGTTCGGCTCATCAAGTCTCGAATCTATCTCTATGCCTGGTCGTTCTTACCCAATGTCCACTTTGTCAATTCATCATCTTTCTGCCGTGTGATCTTCTTTCATATATATCCGAAAGAAAGCACTCGCAAGACCCCTAATCGAGAATATTATAAAAGATCAGAAATTCAAGCGAGAAGTCAAAATGGGGGGGGGGGGTTCTTGGAAACACGACCGAGGTTCGGAGCGGGGGAAGAGAGGAAAACAACAAATATGCCTGTCCTAGTGGTAGAGCTCATCTCCGGAACGATTAGGCAGTTATCTGTGACGACCCTTGCCCATGATATGATCGTCGAGTCTTTCACTTCATCTTCCACCATCCATCCATACTTTTCCTATAACCGAAGGTAGGAGCGTAGACGTGCGTTGTTGAAGCCTCAGAGTGATGCGGAGTTCCACTGCTAGGAAGCAGGCTTTCTAGACAGACCGAAAAAAAGGCGTCGGACTTCTCCCTTGCTGCGAGGACGAAGCAGAGTCGAGATCCGCGTTATATATAATAGGCGGACGGCCTAGACTAGCAAGCGATGGAAGGGCAAACTCTCTATCTGGACCCTGGCCTTATTGTGAGTGTGAGCCCATGCCATAGGTTTTCATGAAAGAGGGCCAGACGTGTGAGTCGTACCGAAAAAAGGGATAGAGCCTGCGACCCTACTTATCGCTCGCCTAGATGTCAATCATTTCCGCGCGGGTCAAAGGAAAACGCATTTCACACTATTTCACGACCGTCTAAAGCACCGCATTGAACATCAAGGCCTCCTTGCGCGATAAGGAGATGGGCTATTTCGTCATGCTTTGTCACCCGGGAAAAGCCTTATGGGATAAGAAAGGGTCCCAGTCTGAGAGGCTAAGATAGTTCTTTTGCCAGAATGGTTCCCGATCTCTCCTGAACTGGGATTTGGCCTGAATAGTGGGTGTCGAGAGTGTCCTAGGGGCGGAAGGAATTCTTTCGCCTACATGTATTTTCAAGCCCGGAGACTATCGCGATCAGCTTACGAGCACGTCAGAGCAATAATTTATACCTTGTCTGTCTAACCTGAGTTCCTGACGCTCCGCTTCTTTATTGATTTTAGCTGGGCCGAATCATTGCCAGTGCTTTTAGGAGCCCTAGGCATGACGAATTCAAACGCGATAAATAAAGAAAATAAGAGAATCCTAGCATTCGACTGAGGTCCCACTCCGACATATATAGTAGCCTTCCCCGCCCGTTCTCCTATCTTCTCTGCTTTCAGCCTGACTTCCCGCACCTGCATCAGCATCATTGGTAAGCTTCAGACGCCGCCCATCACTTAACAGGGGAAAGAGGGGAAGTGCGAAGGCTCACTTTGATTCTCCTCATTCTTTAACAATTATCAAAAATGTGAAGCTTTTTGTCTACACTACATCTGACATCTCTTTCCAATTAAGAAAAAGGTCAGAGCGAGAAGTGAGCCCAAAGGCGAAGCGATCTCGTACTAACATTAAGAAAGAGAACTTTCCCGTAAGCTGGTGCGTGCGAGTGAAAGCTTAGAGGTTCACGTAGTCAGCCTGAGCAGGGAAGCGAGAGGTTTACGTAGTTGATGCTTTTATGTAATATATATCGCGTTGCGCATCTTCTAATTCGGAAATATAGTATCGACGAGTTGAAGGAGGTGCAGACAGAAGCAGGGAATTCCTGGTGCCTCTACCTCATCTATCTGACTTTGGACACTGGAAAGCAAGAGGTGGAAAGGCTATCAAAGAATAAATAAGTCAGACGCACCCCCTCAAAAGCCTAGGACTAGGTATCGTATCTAGCCCGGAAAAGACAGAGCATCCCTCGATGCCTCGCCCTGGGGACCCCCTCTATGTCTTCCAAGCAGAAAGAAGTAGGAAAGCAAGCATGGATGGGGCAACCCCCAAGCCAACAGACATTCCTCAATAGCAGCTGGTCAGGCGTTTACCTTTAGAGTCGTATAGCTCGTGGCGATAATCAGATATCCCTCCTTCATCCTTTCATAAAAGGAACCCAAACTCAACTACCAATGAAAGGCCGCTTATGGCTCGTAGCTGCCTTGAACTCGCTCGCTTACCTGACCCGCCTCTTCCCCTCAACTGCTAACTATTGCACAGTCGTCTAGCTGCCATCCCGCAACTTCTAGTGAGATTGGCTTTGAATAAGATTATTTCCTTCCGTCAGGAGTAGGTAAATGCTCCTTCTTCGCAGACGTCTGTGATTTTTCCGAGAGCGAGCCGAGCCAAGCGAGCAATAAAGCGAGCGAAGACAGAGACTGAGGGAAGACCAAGGCAGGTTCGGCAGATGCCTAATATATAATAGCGAGTGATTAATACAAAAAGATCGACTTGCACTTGCATTTGAGAAGTCTCTCCTTTCCCTCGTCTGAGCCAGTCAGTTGTTTCCAAGTCTTAGACCTCTTCTTTGCGAGTCAGGAAGGGGATCAACCAACTATAGAGATTGGGCTCCGAAGATGGATATATGGAGCTATAATCTGCGCCAGCCAAGGCTGAGGACTAAAGCATCCTGAATATCTAGTTCGGTCCACCTGGGTCTGCAAAAGCTTGTACACGAATGCGTGTCCCGAAGGTCTATATTATGCGACTTCTCTGAGTCCCTAGGCAGTAGCTAAGATCTAAATCCATGGTTTCGCCTATGAGTAAACAAGACGGGGGGGGGGGGGGGTGGAGGGTCTCAATAAAGGCAGTCCGACAAGCCAGAAAAGAAAGTCAATGGAAGGCACGAGGGGGCTGGATCAAATGGGCTGGTCGAGTAAGAGCTCCTGCTTACCTCTCCCAGGTCGACCTAGACTTCTTGCTTTCTCCGACTTCTTTGCATTTGTTGTTCTCGGCTAACGCACTCCGAAATATGGGCCTCTCATCGAGGGTGGACTATTCTCGAGAAAAGCTGTGGTTGAACTAGACATAAGGTCTCCCACCCAGAATAATACCACCCACAACCGATACACTCGGAACCGAGGACGAGAACACTAGCCGAAAGAACCACTCGACGAGCTAGTCGAGAACACAAGTCAAAAACATGGGGTTTCGGGGGTGCGCAGGAATCGTGTTGACCCGATTAACTCATGCGCTTCCTTCTCTCCGAGTGCGTCACTATAGGGGCCGGGTCCAGTACCTATGTTTGGCTGAGACTGACTCCTCAGGCTTATAGAGGATTCCTCCTTTACCGGCCCGAGGCAGTGTTCATCCTTCGGACCAGGCCTGCCAAAGAGAAAGATAAGGTAGAAGCCAGCCTCACCATCCAAAAAAGGACCTGATCTCTGGGATTTCTTCCTAGCAGTTTGCCAATTCCCAGAAGACTTTTTGATCCTCGTGAGTTGCCCAACGACTTTCTTCATCCTCCCTCTTTCGTTGTTCCGGCTTCCCCACTTCCGCATCTGTCGTATTCGGGAAAGCTTGCTTCGTGGCTCGATCACTACCGAGACTGATTCTTGCAACTTGGAAGGCGGGGTTCTGACCATGCCAAGGCTTTCTTTCTTCATCTACTCCTCCTCGCGCAGCGCAAAGGATGCTTTGCTCCCTTTTTATATAGTTGGTGTGCAACCCTTCAGTCTACTATATTCAGAATTCATAGTTGTCCCGGTAATGGAAGAGTCCGATTGCCTAGTAGCCCAGTGGAAATGCTTAATGCGAGTGTGATTCTAGCCTATGCTCAGTTCTGACACACTAGTCTACTCGGAAGGGGCTTCTCAATCACGTTGATCATGGTCAGGTCTGAGGCACAAGCCCCTGGATGGAGTACTTCTCGCTTTAAAGGAGAAGAGATAGATCGCTTAGAGCTTGACTGATTTTCTTCTTCGCAGAGAGAGCGAGTCGGTGGGTACTTAATTAAGCCGCATGAAAGCCCACGTATGTCATTTACTGCATCTTGACACTCCTTCACTCTAACAACCGCGGGAGCTGCCAAGCCGCCTATGAGGTGGGGGGCTTTTCCTCGTCCTGACGCTTTGACCTCGGCCTCAAAGTCATAGTCCATAGCTAAAGAAGAAGGAAAACCAACCTTAGCCACCTTATTGCGGTTTGAGCTCACTCCCTTCTTCCTTCGGCAGTCGCCTACGGTCGTCCAGTCGGGGCTCTGACTCCCCACCTCAGGGTCTCAAACAAAAGGTGTATACTTCATTCGACCGATCCCACTCCAAATCTCAATATCTAGTTGCCGGTATGTGAGTTGGGATTAGAGACGACATCTTTCCCTTCTCCTGAAAGTGATCAGTTCAGGTAAAGGATGCTATCGTAGTGGGGTAAGGCTAAGAAAGCGACTAGTTCTTAAGGCCTCATTCTAGTTGAGAGAGTTCAGAATTCCGCCAGAACTATATATCCGGGGAATGATGACGCTCGAACTTCTAGCTCTTTTGGGCGTGGGAAAAATGGACTCTCGTAGCGGCGAGGCCCAGCCAACTACTTCTCTATAGCGGAATACGTCACATCGGTTCACTTGAGAAGGGACATCCCTCTGCCTCAGTCCTTTTTCAGATCTATCCTATTAGCCCTTGCTTTCTTTATCATAAATCCGAGGTTGGTGGTACTGTGGATTCCCAGAAGCAGTTGAAGACTAGCGAGGAAGAGCTAGGAGTCGATGCGCACCTACTGGCGAGGTTCAGACTATTCTACTCCGGGAGATAGGACTCCTTTCCTTGGTTCTTGGTATTATCCTCGAAGCTAGACATGCTGCGTCAGCGGAATTGAGCTGGACTGGTGGATTATTAGCTAGTAGAGCTGAAGAAGTCCAATCACCAAGACTGGTGTAATAATGAAGTAGCTGGGGAGCGCAGCCTTCGGAATACCCATTCCATGGAGCGAGTCATCCACTCCCCGCTTGAATTTCTCTCACCCAGTCCTGCGCACTTCACTATAGAACATTGCCGGTCCAAAAGAAAGGTGGCGGTCCCCCGTGAGGATAAGCCAGTTCCCTTGAAAGTCTGCCTGCTGGGCTAGGACATCTAATCGACAGCCAGTCCCCCGAAGGCGAGGGGCATCTGTCTTCAACCTATGAGAAGCGATTCGGAAAAAAGTGTTGCAAACTAGATATATCAGACTATCAAGATTCTCAAATCCATTATTTTCTTTATCTAGAAATTGGGGGCTATAATCAAAATAGGCTTTATACATAGGCTTCGTCCACCTTAACGCCGACTAGTGGCAGGTTAGGGGCAGAAAGAGGGAGGGCAGGATTTTCTTCCTTTTTTTGGGTTTATTTAACAGTTTGCTCCATGGGTCCGAGTCGTATTAGAGGTGCGTCGAGGGGGAAAAGTCCTTTCCAAGAATGATCCCGTGGGAACTATGTGAGAAAGCGGTGAGAAGGATAGCATTCCGGCTTTAGTAGGCGTAGCTGTGGAATGCCCTGAGGACAGCGTCGAGACTCACATTAGTCGTCTACCTCATCCATGCACCTGAGAATGATTCTCGGCTTATCGCGTTTATTACTAAGTTTGCCACGATCTTCTGCCGAATTACCTCAGAGGAGAGGGTCACAGTCCAAGAATAGCTGACTCAGACCTTTCCTCCACCCTGCACCTGCTCGACTCTTGCCCAAGCACTCACTTCCTGCCCCCCATCAGCTATCGCATACATGATCTCCTAGCCTAGCTCCTGACAAGACTATCAAAAAGCCTCTCCCTGGGTGCAAAGCAGCTGAGACGTGCGTCGAAGAGTGCGAAAGGAAGATGCTAAAGGCTATCGGTCGTTCCGGCTCTGGCTCTTCAATGTTATCCTCAAAAGCAAAGAGAAAGCTTCGATCTTTTTCATTGCCCAAGTCTACCACATTTTTTCCGAAAGACTGGTGCTTCGCTACTACTAACGAAAGCACAGACTAGTGATTTTCCATTATCCTACTTCTCCTCTCTGCTTCTCTAAGTAGAGCGAGGAAGACTTTTTTGACCAGCTCCATCCTCTTCCACCCATAGGCTTCAGCAGAAAGGCGCACACGCTGGGGTACACGTAGATGAGGGTGCACCTACTAATAAGGTTAAGTAAGTTCAACATCGAGGCCAAGGCTTAGAAAGATTTTCCTGCTTATCGACCTCCCGGAGACACAAGCCCTTTCTCGACATACTTTTTGGTAGTACCGGTCCCCTTACCGAAGGGAGACGTCGACTATGGATTCTCTTACTACCCCGCGCATTAATGGCCGTGCTTACAGATCTGACTGAACCCCCCCAGTGAACTACCATCCTCTCTCTGGTCCAATTCAGAGCTCAGTATTTCAGATCCGCTTGGCTAGCTTGACTACTTTCTTTCTTCCCGATTGGCAAAGGGCGAAGCCGATAGAGGGAGAATCCATGAAACTTGATCAACCATTAACAAGTAATCCAAATGTGGGGGGCTTTGGTCAGGGGGATGCAGAAAGAGTTCTTCAAGATCAATTACGTGTCCAAGGTCTTTGATTCTTCTTCGCATCCGGCACCTCGAGTCCACTTTCATATTATATCATTGAGAAGAGAAAGATCAGGGGTGCGGAGCTAGCACCTACTACCTACTAGTAGGCCTACTTTCCGACCTCTGATTATATAAGTTGATTGGGATGTCGGGGAAGAGGTCAAAGCAGTTATCTCAGCCTCTCACATCCCGCTCTTTGCTTTCACATTAGCTGGGAAGGTCAGGGATCTGATCACAAGAGCAAAACCAAACAAACGAAGCATAGCGTATGAGGCTCGAAGAGAAGATCCGATAGGACTAGATCGAATAGCTAGCGAGTGGTTCGCCCTCAGCTTGGGGGGCTAGTTCTTAGGGCAGGAACCCACCTGACCTAGAAAGCTGCAGTTGATGTAGCCGCTTCAATGAGAGGATCCTTGTTCCGCTCTCAGTGAGCGGGGGTGTCGATGTGACCGGAGTCGAGCGAGTCAGCGAGGTAGTTAGGGCCGGACTCTCATGAGAGAAAGGGAAGAGCGTCAGACTTTTTGGTCTGTTCTTAGAGCGCCGGTTGAGCGGTGAGCGAGGGAGCTTCATGATATATACGCGGGAAAAGAAGCCACCCGAAGTCCCTAGGAAGTGACACGGGGCGACCAAAGGATGGAGCTTGTGGCACTACACTATCAGAGCGGAGCTAGGCAAAGACATACATGGGTCTCTCAGAAGAAAAAGAAAGCAGTTCGGAGCCAGTCCCGAAGAGGTAATAAATAAGACGAAGCGATCATCATTCTCAGCGGCAGGGAGAGCAAGACCGGAAGGTAGTTGGGTCTTCTATATAAAAAAAGCTGATATGAAACGTCTCAGAGAGTCCTCTCTCTCCGCTACTCTTCTTCCCCCGGAGGGACATTCTACGTACGGGAAAGATGAGTAGGATTCTAGCTGACGTTAATATTCTGACTTTGAAAGAGAATAGTACTGGTAACTGAGCTCCGGGTCTGATTTACTGATTGACAAGGATGCGAGGCGAGGGGGAGGCGATAGACGAAGAGGGGTAGTCAGGTGGTTACGGGGTGCAGGTTAGTTAACCGCGGAGTGGGGCTAGGCTGAGATGGGCCCGCGGAAAGGCACCCTCCGTAGTTTCGTCAGCAAGAGGGCTCCGCACCTGAGCCTTCTGGTCTGATTCTAGGCCCGGGAAGCCTCTTTCTGAGAGCCATTAGTTAATAGCCCTTGACCCCTGGCATCGAGCAGTACCAAGAAGTTTATACAAAACTTCTTGGTACTGCTCGATGCCAGGGGTCTTCTTTCCTAACTCCTCCCCGGGTAGTTCCCAATGTTTGGCACTTTCCATACTTCGTGGGTGCAACATCAACGGAGTCGCTCATGATCATTTCTGACCCGGGGCTTCAGAAAGAGATTTGATTAAGAATATCAATAAATTAAACTCAACTAGATAATACAAGCTTTTTTGAGATCAAAGTTATATATCGCGTTGATATTACAATGATCAGGCTTTCATATATTATACGGTATTAGATCTATAATAGATTAATCGAATTTTCTTTATTGATTTTTGCGACCATGATAATTTGCTCTCCTCTTATTTCTTCATTGGACGGTTCGGATGGACTTCGCCGTTCTTTCCCAAAACGAAATGGAAAGGGCTGTATCACATCGAGATGTCGATTCGTTTTCCGCCCCAAATGAGATGGTTCCTCTGTCCCTCCCTCTTTCTTCATCGAGGCCCCGGCTCGCGTTGTTCCAACAACCGGCGGGGAGCACCTCCCTAAGCTCGTTGAATCGCTCGCCTACTCACTTTCGAAGAAAGGGGGGCGATTCCCGGCCGCCGCTGACGAAGGGCCTCTAATGGAGAATCCCCCGCGTATATATATGACGCACTCTGACGTCTGACGACGTCTTACCGGTTGTCAAGCTTCCACAGATACCCAAGAATTTGATTTCCAATTCAGGTTCCACTCGAGAAATCCGTTGCGCCTAATCGCCTTCGAGGCAAGACAGGAGAAGCAACCTATCACATCCCTAGCTATTAGTAGTCGTCAGAACCAGGCTTTCAACTACTAATTATACAAGAGGCTGGTGAGGACCCTGAAGATTGCCAACCACTCGCGCATCTGTCCCGCAACCAAGTACGCTCCAAAATAGGATGACCACTGAGGATGAACCTAGGTCTCACCGGGAATCTGATGATCAAGCCTGACTTCGACCTGGGATCTCACATGACTATATATATCAATCTGGAACAGTTCAACCTGAGAACTTGCTTTCTCTCCCCCTCACGCACCCGCAGTTCAGCTCGGGACTCAGGTCTCCTCCTCAACTCCTACACGTCCGGTCTTCTCTGATCCGCTCACACATCGTCTATTCGGGCGGCCCAGATTCTCTGAGAAAGTGGTTCGAATCGCCTACTACTGATAATCGTGAATAATGAGAAAGGCTTTTTTTCGAGATTTCCTATCTTGATATATAACGCGGATCTCTGCCTGCCTCAGACTCTTGATCGACTGAGGCCGCGGTTTCAGCCAAGTCTTTTCCTGGATGAGTCTTTACCGTCGAGAGTTTTCCGCGGGGCTTTTCCACTAGAAAGAAGGCGAAAGAGCTAGCGGCAGATACAAGGGATTTCCCTCTTCTCAGTGTTGAAGTGCATAAGTAATGTCGAACCCGTGAGTTTCATGTGCTAAATTCATTCCAACTATCAAAAAAGAGAAGAGATATAACTATCAAAAATGGTTGACTTTTCTTCAATATATATCGCGTTGCGATCGAGCGGGGGTGAGTGAGGCTAGGTGATCAGCTAGCTGGTCAGCAATTGCTTGCCCCTGATCTGCCTTTCGAGTGACGAATTGAAGGTCGACGGAAAGGTGCCAGCTAGTCTTCCTGATAATGCGGGTTTCTCGAACATTATTCACACTAGATACTATATATGAGGGGCCTCAGGAAAGGGGACGGATATGACAGCGGGAGAAGGAGGTTGGAGAGAAGATTGGACCACTTTGTGATTGGTGGAAGTGGTCTTGATAGACAATGGGTGGTGGAGGTCATTCTCTTCAAGTTGACTTTCATCATCTGATATCCCCAAAGAATTTGGCTGAGGTCGTTATGCAGGTAAGGACGGAGAAGGGTCGGCCACTGATTTCCCGCGCCCGGTCGAGACCGCATGTGCAGACTCCTTGCTGAAACAACCAGGGGTCGTCGAATGTCACTGGACCTTTTTGCGGGTCTTGCAAGGTCCCTTGGGAAGTGCCAGCTGCAGAACTGGGGTTCTGGAGGGCTTGTGGCGACAGCGTAGGCAAGTCAGATCGGATGTCTGCAAACAGCCTAGCATTCTCCTGATTGCTCTTCTCCATGTTCTTTTTGAGGTCTTGCATCATTTTCATTAGAGCACCGATATCATTAGAGAGTGGTTGGGTGCTCCTACGGTTGTGCACTCGACGAGGAGGGGGCCTGCGGCAAGTACAGCGCCAACAGCTTCCATCAACCCTCGAGTGAACCCACCGTCTAAAAGCTCCGTCGCATCTATCCGCCCCACCAGGTTCGCTTTTGAAGGCTGAGGGCAACGTCCATCCTATCCTCAAGTCTCGTGGGGTCCAGCCGCATCTATCTATCTGTCAACATGCGTGGTCCTGTCGAAGTTTCAAGAGCAAGCGGGTTTACTACGGCTTTTCTGTTCGTCTTCCATAAATCATATCTAGTTTCTTAGTGAAATCTAGACTGATTTTATGGGAATATTAGAGGCTTTAAACTAGATAATTTGACCTAGACTCTCTTCCCGGCGCTGCGCGAGTCAGGTAAGATAGGAAGGAGTGCGGCAGTGAACACTAGGTCCTAAGCGGGGAAGTGCGCTGGGAAGGCAGAAAGCATGCCCTAGTCTGCCGCCAGCCTAGTCCTTACTGACCTGCGGACAGAGGACGGCCCTGCCTGAGTTCCGGCACTTCTTAGCTCGCTCGCCTCATCACAGTGGAAAAGCTTGCTCGGTATCTTTCACTCACCCTCCTACCATCACCAGCTCAGTTCTCTTATCCATCGGTCCAATGCACAGGGCTCATCCTCGGGGAGGGCAAAATCGAGACGGGCCCCCCCTCTGACCCCCCCCCCTGAGAAACCCCCCCGGCATCGTCCCACACAGAAAGAAAGAGTGCGGAGCCCCGGCCCGACCTGTAGGTCCGCTAACGTCAAGCGAGGAGTTGAGCCTGAACTGGCGAACCGAAGTCACTTTCGGGAACATACTTCCTACATCCCATATGTGTCCAGTCCAGCGGCGCAGCGCAAACGTTCGAATCCTCCCGAATCCCCCGCTGGCCATCGGGGACCGAGTGGTCAGGCCATGATCTGCAGGGGAACGGATCACTCATTCTTCTATTGGGGACAGGTGCACGAACGACAACTCCAAACGTCACACATCCGCCGCCGAATATATAGTTTAGGTGGCACCAGCGAGATCCAGCTGACGGGAAGGTGGAGGCCTAAGGGGGAAAGTGCTAGGGTCATTTCCTGCTTCTATCAAAGCTGCTTTCTCTCTTTAAGTAGCAGTTCAAGTTTCCTATATATATATAGTAGTAGAACTAGTATAAAGGCTTGGCCTATAGATTTGGCAGGCTCTCAAAATCTCATATATCTATTCCTTAAGTCCTGAATCATGGGGTACACATATTAATCAGGAATCAAAAAGAGTCCTTGGGTCATCCTCCCTCGGCTCAAGCGAGAACTACAGATAACACGATTTTTCTCGCTCATTCTTGAGACTAGGTTATGCGCACTTTCTGACTCTTCTTAGTACCTCTTTATGTGAGGTGGTCAAAGATAGGTAGTTTTTCTCCAAGATGAAAGCAGAATTCCGGAAGACTGGGGGACTAAGGAAAAAAGCTGGAGAGAGAACCTGGAAGCATTTCATAGCTAACTTGGTCCGGGCTTGCTTTGTATTTTAATGGGCTTGCCTAACAGTCAAGAAAGTGATCACACACAACCCGAACTCCTGTTACTACCCTCAGGGATCACGACTTTCGGGTTGTTGATCCTGCGGGTAACCCCCAAAGGTTCAGGACGGATTGATTGAAGTGGGTGATACGTTTTTGTATTTCTATGAGAAGCTCTACGGCACCCAAGATTCCCAGTAGTGAGTCGTCGGCATATCGCGCGTAACAAATCCTTCTCCAGTAATGGGTTTTGGAGGGGGCCTGCTTTCGGGCCAGGCCTCTCTCTGACCTTCGGAAGGAGATCGCCTCCCCGCCCAGCTCTATCAGCAGGCCCTTTCTTTTGCAATACTGGAGAAGCATGGCCAAATTCATCTCCTGAACTCCTACTACTAAGCTCTTTGACTTCTTCTGACTCGATACGGCTATCGCCTCCTGCCCAGTGGCTTCTTTTCCCGCGTATATATCATGAAGCTCCCTCGCTCACCGCTCAACCGGCGCTCTAAGAACAGACCAAAAAGTCTGACGCTCTTCCCTTTCTCTCATGAGAGTCCGGCCCTAACTACCTCGCTGACTCGCTCGACTCCGGTCACATCGACACCCCCGCTCAGTCACAGAGCTCAGGCTTCGTTAACCCGCTCCCTCAGCATTCTTGATTTTCTTTTCCAAAGAAGAGCTGTAATAGAACCGTCGGCAGCACCCTCAGCGAATCACCTCCCCGTACTACCTTGCTTAGTCCGAGTCTGCTGCGGCTTATCCCTTGTTACTGCCCAATCCCGATTCTCTCAACGTGAATGTCCGTAGGTCTGATTAGGTAAACAAGGTAAACACCCTTAATATCTAGTGAGAATCAAATCTTCGAAAACCTACCCAAAGGAGGTGAGAAGTCCCAAAGGCTTCGCACGGTCACTGCTGCTTTCCCTGTGGCTTTCTCTACCGCTGTTGTCTTAGCCTCTCGGTCAAGGGACAGGATGCGTCGAAGTCCGAAAGAAAGTGGAAAACCCGGAAAGAGTTCGGACGACTGGTCATCAATCAACGTGCTTGCTTTCCCTCAACTCTCGTCTCCGCAATTTTCGAGTAATGCGCTCGAGTCCTAGCACTTTTCTCTTTGACTTTTCTCTCTACTTGAAAAAGATATTCCGTCAATGGATGGCGAATATGCTCGAGTCCGCTTGAGACTCGCTTCTTAGCTCTAAGTATTCTGAGAAGTCAGCTTGCATTTCTTTAAGAAAATCATTTGAGAGTTTATGCGAGCAGGTCCGCTTTCTCTCTGACACTATGACGCTGTCTGCTTGCCTTGGCGGATTAGGGCTGGGAATCTTCCATAACTTCTTGCCTTGGGGCCCTGCTAAGCAAAAAAGGCTTAGACTGGACTAACGTCCCCAGGGGAAAAGGTTTGACCTTCATCATGCTTTGGGAAAGGGAAGCGTCAAGTGTCTTCCTACAGGGCGGAACTCGATGCAAAGATCAGCTTGCTGGAAACTTTTCTTGCTAATAGGTAGTCCCGGCCACTTTTCCTTATCAACTCAGAAAAGTGGCCATGCTAATAACCTAGGAGAGTTGATATATAAAGGGGCGGAGGAGGTTGTACGTCAGCGAACTATGCTGATAATGGTCCTAATAATGCCTCCTTGCTTTTCGCTTATTTAGATAGTATATATAGCCGCCTGTGTAGACTATTCGCCTATTCCCGCTCCGCACCGTCAGCGGTGTTTAATATAATAGTCCCCTTGCCTCTACGTCTCACTGTGAATCCTCATTCAGAGTCTCAAAGTAGTGAGTAGGCGTCAAGATCCCCTATGGGGGAGAATTGGTAATCTGTAGGGAATGAGTCGCCAAGTCCATCATCTTATAAGTAGTCTCAAGCTTTCCTCATTCCAACCTAGGTGAAGAAGGGGTTATTGACAGCCGGGGCGGAAGGCAACCACAGGTTCATCAGGCTTCTGGAAGGGGTCTTTCAATCTCTGCGTCTCCCTGGGCAGTGAGGTAGTCTCTTTTTCTTCTCTCTGATTCTGGGTCGTCAAAAGACACAGGACGGCAAAGACACACGGAATCCGAAAGGGACATTTGATCTACAGGAACTCCAGCGAAAAGGCATTTGGCCTTTCTCGTACTAGGCCTTTTGTTATTAGCCTGATAAGAAAATCGTTATAGTCTGCACTCAGAAGAAAGAAAAATCTTGACCTATTTATATATCGACGTTGCTGCTTGGCCTTCCCGAAGGGGGAGGAAAGAGGAAGCTTGGAACAAAAGGAAGCATGCCATTTGCACTTTCCCGGTGGTCCTTGCTGTACCCTACGGTCGAGGTTTCAAAGGGCTGGCGGATTGCTTCTCCCTTTCCCGGAGCGAGTAATTAATATAGAAGAGAGGGGGCGGGCCTGGGTTATTTATTGAACATTCTCTTTCCTCGGCCCCTGCTCACTTCCACTTCATTCGCTCCTATCTCGCACCTCCTATAGTTAGTCTGCTCGTTCCCTTCCTAGCGCAGATGTAATAGATTAGTCATTCTTCCGACGCAAGCCAGTGGACTAGGTCATCGACTCACCAGGATCAATCCAGACAAGACGTTGCGTAGACAAAGACATGCCGACATCCTGACCCTGACCCACCTACCTCGTATCCTAGCTGGGTGGTTCTATCGGAAGAAAATCTCTCAGGACATTCATCTCGCAGCGTAGACAAACATGCCTCCTCACTACGCTACGTACTCCACCCACGAGGTCCAAGGCCTATCCTCGCTTGCGTAGACAAGTTCCAGCTCCCGAATATATAGTTCAAGTTCCGAAATGGAGCGTGAACTGGCGGTCTCTTCTCAGACCCTTGGGAGATGCCTCAGGATGAGCGACGGACCCAGGGAATGAGTATGCAAGACAGACTTCTCGATCTCCATACCAGCAGCCCATTGGTACGAGGTCCCATCCTTCAAAAGATATCCGACTAGGGCTCTTCCGCATAGGACTCGGAGCTCGAAAGTCAAGATCCTCATGGTCGAGGTGATCCTAGGCCCCGTGGAGTTAGAAAGCCCTGATAAGGCACAAGTCGTCATGGACATGAGTTGGAACTCGAAGGAAGTGGAAGCAAAAGCTGGACAAACTGCTAAAAAAGAGAAAATAGGTGGGGAAGGGGCAAAGGGGATGGGGGGGGACTAGTAAGGAGACTGACTTTTCTCTTTCTTTCCATTTCTCGCCTGTCTTGTGTGGCCATTTTGTTGTGGAGGCGCGGGCAGGCTTTTTTCTAGAATATCAAGCATAGCACTCTTTCTTCGTGTCTTTTCTTTCCGTCTGAGTTCATCTCCCTCCTGGGAGAAGCCCTACGCCACGCACGCTTCTTTCGGGAGCATCACCATTCCCCCCTTCCAAACCGGTTTAGAGACTCTGGGAATCGAGTAGATCTTAGCCGTACTAGCTGCAAGCACCCTTTTTCGAAGGAGATTCACTCACGAAGAGGTCTCGAGCCCGCTTGCATTGAGCGATGAGAGGCTTTTTTATAGTCCTAGTTTTCAGCTCCGTCACTGACCTACCCCAAGAAGACGACCGCCGCTTTCTCAAGTCCTGCGGATAAGGAGAAAGGACGGAAATGACAACTCACTCACACTACCTACTGGACTCTCACTGGGAGGGGAGCAACATATAACTACGTGGGAAAGACATCTCTCTCGCTTCGGCATTGGCCTACTAAAGCACCTACACTCAATCGCTTCGAGACTAGGTAAGGCGATGGTGCCCTAGGATAGGGAGGTAGAATGCAGTGATTGAAAGAGGGGGTGAGCATGTCTGGCATTCCCTTCAGGCCCGGGAGAGGTTGAATGCTGGCGCTTGCTTTCTTTCAATCAAGTAGTCAGGAGGGGTAGTCCCCCTAGTCGTGCCTCGGCTACTTAAACTACCTATGCCCAGAAGAAAGGCCCTATTCTCTTATTCGACAGAAAAAAATCATATTTGAGGCAGGATTTCTAGATACTATATAAAAGGGGTGGAGGGTCGGAAAAAGAGGGATTCTAGTTGCTTTGGTCCGAAACCGTGAATTGAGATCTCATTCAAAGAGAAAGATAGCTAATATATGGACTTTCTCCGCTCTAACGAAGATTATGGTCCTCGTCTTTCTCCGAGGAAGAAGCGAAGGGCTTTGATCCTCATTGGTGCGTAATCCCACCACTGATAAACACCAGAATAAGCAATATTCACCGGTCCAAGAGCACCCCCTCGAGTCAAGGCTTCTACAGCCAAAATGGCCAAATAGCATGAGCAATGGGTCTGACGTGTAAGGGGGTCCTGTACCCACGACTCTAAATTGCGCTACATGAAAGAGGTTTCCAGATGTCCACAGAAAGATTATTGCGGAAGCAAAAATGTTCTGATAAAGACCTTCCTCAGTATTAGACTCTCGAAGTCATGCACGGTAGCAATACCAAACCAAATACGATGAGTAGTGGGGTCCGCCTTGGAAATCTTAATGCCTTGAAAATCCTCCTAGCCATTATCCTACTGCAATAATTCTTGCTAAGAAGAATGCCCATGTTGTGGCAATTCCACCCAGAAGGTAATGGGTTACTCCTACAGCACGTCCTTGTACAATGCTCAAGGCCCTAGGCTGAGTAGCAGGAGCCACTTTTCATTTGTGGATTCAAAAAGTGATTGCCAATAACCACGTCTCTGAGCATGAAGAGTTGACTCCAATTCTCTTTTTTTTCTTGTTCTCCCTTGCTTTCTTTCACTAGACTTGACTACTTAATAGAATCCTATCCTCAGAATCAAGAGGTCTTCCCCGCAGCTTTCGCTTTTGTCTCACCCGCGGCTGAGGCCCATATATCTAGTGAAGAAAAACAATGAGATTAATATAGTCTGCAAGAAGACGTCAGGCCCTCAGAATCAGGAGGCGAGCGAAAATCCGCAAGGCTATCAGAATAGTCTAATCTCAATTCCCAAAGCATCTTGCTCTTTTCATTCCTACTCTAGTCATTCTAGAATTCCTTTATCGCAAATATATAGTAGTCTTCTAGGATCATGCACCCAGGAGTCTTTAGCCTTGCAAGGTGGTCCTTGCTGATTCACACGGGATTCCACGTGCCCCATGCTACTCGGGTCAGAGCGTAAACTAGCTTTCGGCTACTGGACTCTCACCATCTAGGGTGCAGCATTCCACCGCTTCGCCTAGCGCTTGTATTGCTCTCCCACAACCCACGGTCCCATTTCGCTCTAGCTTCCCACGTCGGCTACTACTATATATCTGCAAATTCTCTTTCTTGTCTCAAAGATGAGTTCAGCTTACTACCTCGCATCACCCGGAGGATATTAGTTAAAGCCCTGGAATGCATGCTTACTAGTCAGCCCAATTCTAGTGAAAAGCTCCTTCCGTCTGTCACCGAAAGCCTACCCACGCATTCTACACTATAAGGCATCCTTCCCCGTCGCGTCTCATCTTTCCTGCTCCGCTGATCGCGGACCTATGATTCTCCAGGGATGATCTTTCTGAGGCATCTCTCATTAGTCAAGAACCGGGGGTACCTGACTCCCTCAGCCGACTTTCCAGCGTCTCGGGTGAGGAAAGAGAGTTGGCTTCAATCACAGAGGGAAGCAGGACTAGAATAGCATGGGCTTCTGACCCTCAGGGAAGATCAGCATTCAGCCAGAGGGATTAGCCTGCAGAACACATCCATTTCGGACCTCAGGAAGCGAGTCCTGTCCTTTGGCTTCGTGCTTGGCACTGACTATTTGCGGCTTGTTCTATCGTTGATCGTAGAGTTAGCTGAACTGACCCACCCATAGTCCCTCATTCCAGGCCCATATCCAGATTAGCGGATAAGGCAGACCATCCTGAGAGTAGACTTCGTCCTGGGAGGAAGATGAACTCTCGCGATATCAAAGCATACTCTCCTTAGATTAGACTAGAGTAGACTTCGTGGGCGGGCGGTAAGGCCAATATCAAGTAGAGGAAGACTGCCTACTGACGCCTGAGATTAGACTTCGCGGTCGGTAAAGATAGAGTTCACCAAGATCCTGAGAGTGAGTGCTAGGCTTCCCAGGAAAGAAGACTGGACCCGATCCGCCATTAGACTTCCAGCTTCCTTGACGAGAAGGAAGGCCAAGGCTCCATTGTCGAGGGGCTCCACCTTCCTTAGCACGTCTACGCTCGCTTCGTCAACTAGGCTCGCACTCTCTACCCCTTTTAGCTCTACTTTGAATGAATGCCCACCTACTCTAGGCTCTTCTGGCTCGAGTGGGCCAGCGACCTCCTCTCGTTGGGATTGGGTGCTTTAGTCTGGTTAGCCACTTGAACCTCGCTACCTAGATTAGATGGAGGAAGTGGACGAAGAAAGACTCTGACTCAAAGGGACAAAGAAGGCAGATGGGAACTGGGAACAATCCAGGAGAAGCAAGTGGTTAGTCCTCGGTGACGAAGAGAAATGGTCAGTCCGGACTCCCCCTTCCTCCACTGCCGGAGGGTTGGAGTCCTTTCTCTGGAAATAGCCACTATATATCTGGGGCCTGTCAAAAGAGTACTGGAACCTCTCAGTCATCCAGACAACAGTGCGTATGTTGTTCCTAAACCAGAGTATCCAGAAGCTAATAAGATAGGGCAGAGTAGATATATAGGAAGGCCTTCATCGGATGCGACGGACTATGTAGAATGTTTTATCTGTAATTGATTGGACTGTCAACCGAGCTTTTAGGGGCAAGGTACTATCCCCTTGCGGACAGAGACGCTGGAAAGTCGGCTGAGGAGTCAGGTACCCCGGTTCTTGACTAATGAGAGATGCCTCAGAAAGATCATCCCTGGAGAATCATAGGTCCGCGATCAGCGGAGCGGGTTCTCTGACGGCTTTTTCGGATATCGGAGTTCTCTTCACTATGTTCTGACCCATGCCGAGTCTATGGTAGACGTAGTAGGGAAGCTCCTTTTCTTGCGTCGGTCGTGGGAAGGATTCTCCTCTCCTGGGTCCCCAACCGGGAGTTTGAGTAAGTACATGTTGCTCTCGTCATGTATGGTGCGGGTGAAGTAGTAGGATTAAGAAAGCTTCTTCCCCTGCTGCTCTTGACTGCTCGATCGTCGCCATTATCTGACTTTTCTCAAGCTGCTTTATCCTGCCGCTCTCGCTTGATCTGAACGTCTATCTAACAGGCGCAGATAGGATTTGAGAAGGGTTCTTGGAATTGCTGTCCCTGACGGACGACCTGCCTGGCCTTTCAACCTGACCTCTATTGCCTACGTTGACCTCGGCTTCCCCACTGTTTGAGACTCCTTCTACTGTGCTCCGGGACTGTCGACCCTGATGCGCATAGAATATGTCGACTAGTCCCGTCCGATCCTTCAAGGATAGATGAAATCCCCGCCTTAGGCTAAACCAGGATCAACCGTCAACATAGACCAGTTAATTAGTCCGCCCCGAATATATAGTAGAAGTGAGGTCCCTTCAAAGAAATATGAGGCCCGGGACCTCTTCTTTCTATAGGAAGAAGTTCAGTTCCAACATAGTTGTTCTTCCGCTTTTAGCTCACCCGTATAAGCCTGCCTGACTGTGAGACCAACAGGTCGAACAGAGACGAAAGTCGGCCATAGTGATCCGGGAGTCCTGTGTGGAAGGGCTCTCGCTCAACGGATCAAAGCTACGCCGGGGATAACAGGCTGATGACTCCCAAGAGCTCTTATCGACCGCTTGTGAGGCTTGAAAAGAGCTGAATAGGAGAGAAAGCTCCTTCCCTAAGACTCTTTGAAGGAGGGAAGAGTGATGGTCAAATCCTCATAGCCTAGCTTCTTTCTCGCGGAAGAGACCGAAGCCTATTATAGAGGGTTCCTGCCGGAAGCCGGCTGACGGAGGTCAGGATGGAGGGCTAAGCGCCGAAGGGTGAGAGTGTGCGAAGGTGGCGAAGCCGTGAGAAAGATAGTAGAAACGAGAGAGACTATCAAGCCAGGTCGGCGAGAAGGGGGATGGACGGATGCGCTTCTTCTGTGAGAAAGACGGGAAAAAGCAAGACTGACACTGCTAGCATTCCAAGGGACGACTGCCACCCTCACGGGGACTATGGATTCTTTGTACGACAAGCGCTGTTTCCGTGAGAGTTCCTGGTGCTGTTCTAGCTGGGTAACGCGATAGTCCCGCTTGATTGAGGACTCTTGCTTTGAGTGCTTGCTTTCCCGGTAGACGTCATTAAAAGCGAAGAAGTGCTTTCCGGGGGGCTGATACAAGAATGTCTAAGGAAGATGGCTACTGATTGGGTAACAATCTTCCTCGCACCTTTCGCTTATCACAGAATCCACAGTCGTACCGTGGGGGATGTAGACTACCCTACCATACTTTTTTCTACCGCAATTATATATCTGGGGGCCTGTTGATTTCTTTCTCTTTATGAAGCAGAGGGAAACTTTGACATTCTTTCTTTCTATCAGATTGACCTTCTACTACTACTACCCTAGGGATAGTACTATTCCTCACTTACCTCAACCTCTCACCCCTAACAAGAAAACCAGGGGATAGGGATAGGAAAAAGATAGAGCCGGAGTGCGTACAACACACAAGTACGTGAGTTGCTAGGACCATCCACACCTCACGAAGAAAATTGAGGTGATTGACTGAGGCGGCGGGAAAGACTTCCCTCGTGTTTAGGGTCCCCGGCGCGTGAGGGAAAAGGTATACTAGCCATATAGACGTCGTCTCGCGCTCAATCAGAACCCTAGGACTCGCTCGCTCTACCGGGGACTCGCTCCTTCTCACTCTCAGAGAAAGGGATAGACCTGAAAGAGATATGTGCCCCGCTCCTTAGCCCTCCGACTGAGACCCCCCCAGCTAAGTAGCTTCTCATATACAGGATGGTCCCAGATGAGGAGAAAAAGGGAGCTAGAACTCTAGTCGAAGCGAGCAATGAACAAGGGAGACATATATATAAGCTTGAGTGGGACTAGGGCTCAGCTTTATAGTAGACGATGGAGACGACTGCAGGTAAGCATGAAAGATGACTACGTCCCACGCAAAGCAAGAGCTCACTTCTATGCGGGGGTGCAAAGCGACCTGTGTCAGCTGTCTACTCTTTTCGGCTGAGGATAGAGCTATGACTTAGACCTTTCCGTAAACCTGGCATGACATTATATATATTGCTCGTTGAAACCTGTATCAAGAAAAGTCACAACCTCCCCTATGAATTGTTAAGACCTGGCTGGCTAATAGGGACTAGAACTATCCGGCTTCTCCCCAACATCCAACTTGAGAGCTTCTGCTCGGGACATACTTGATGAGGGAAGAGGGAGGTGCAAGCTTTGTTATGCCGAAACCTACCCGAATATGCCGAACCTACCCGAATCAATAGAATAAGCTTTTATAAGTTTCTTCGACCCTCATTCCCGCTCCCTAGCTCGAAGCCACCCCTTATATATGAAGTTCCCCTTACTACAGCATTCGACGACCCCCTCCGTCTCACTACGCTTCGACCCGCGGAACGCGATAGTAAATAGGGTTCGCGCCTAATTATCTAGTTTCGAAGAAGCGCTTAAGAGATATAGCATGTTCTCGAAAGTCCTCTCCTTGCGCGGGGACAAACGAAGTAGGGTTTGTTTATACGTAAGTCACATATATAGTAGAGTGGAAGTGCTTTCATCTTGTCATGCCCGGCGACTCACTCTAGTTGCTGAGTCTGGCCTTGGGATCGACGGGCCGCTTCTGCCTTAAGCAATCGAGGAATGACCCTGCTGCCTGCGCAAAAAAGAGCCTTTTTCCTCCACTCAGAAAGCTAGGTGGCTTCTTCTACTATCTACTAGAAGCGCCTTTCCTCGGAATGCTTAGTTAGCAAGAGACCTTAGGGCTAGTCTCAAAAGGCCTTCGAAGCCAGAACAAGTCCTCTGATTTCTCACATCTGGGACCATCTCGTGACGTGAAAACCACAATCGGCCCACTTTCCTCTACTAGTCCCCTATCGTCTTCGCGTCTCGTGTCTGTCTTGCTTGTGCTTCCCATGGCCTCTTCTCGTGTCAACGATAGGACTCCTTCTCCCAGCGTCAACCTAAAGCGCATCGACCGCTATTTGAATATTATAGAAGAAATGTGCATCAAAGCATTTGAGAGAAATCAAGCTAGTTCTTCATAGTGGTGAGATCATACCTTCTCTTTCCTTCTCACTTCTCAATGACGTATAGCCCTATAGTCTAGTTAAGGGAGAAAGCTTGGCTCGACGCTTGCAGAGAGGGAAGAGAGAAAGCTTGGCTCGACGCTTGCAGAGAGGGAAGAGAGAAAGCTTGGCTCGACTGGATAAAAAGGAGTAGGTAAAGTCGTTTCTAAGGTCTTGACGCTCTGTTTGGTTCCGGAAAGAGAATAGGTATCTCATCTAGTGGGTTGAGTTTCAGTGCAAGATAAGTCAGCGTCCCCAGGAATCCACCTGTGACACCGCATTTGATTATCAACTTCAACTAACTATATAATCCTTCAAAAATCAAAGAATTCGGGGCCTCTCGACAACTAGTAATATAAAGTCACATGAAGATGCAGAAAGCTCATTGGCTTCTAGCCCGGGGTCGGTCTCCACTGGTGCGACAGGAAGAGGAGGGAAGAAGAAGAGTCGCGATATTCAATACAGTAAATACTCGAAGGGGCACGGATCCCACTGGAATGTCGAGGGGCTAGCGCAATTGGCTGGGCAAACTATTCTTTAAGCAGAGACAAAGACTTCAACTGCTACCCCATGGCAGACTAAGGAATTCTATTCTACCTGGTCTGGACCCCCCGGGGAATTCGAACTCCCCTCTATAGACCAGGAAGGGACAGGGAATACATGGATGCTCACTCTGGACCCAGCGCTTAGGTTCTGCTTTCTAAGTCCTTTCCTTAGCTTAGGGAATGGTTCTGTCTCTGCTTATATCAAAGCTGCTTTCTTTTTTTTATCAAAAAGTCGTTCTTCTCTAGTTCTTTCTCACTGGAAACTGGCTTGCTTCCCTAAGCTAAGAGACTCACATGTAGACCAAGTCTAGCTTGTCAGTCAGGCTGAGACTAGTGATAGGGGGATCTAACCCGCTATCAATAGCTTTAGCTAGATCTCTATACGGCTCTTCTAAAAGATTTTCAAGGGATATAGATGAATTTCTACTTTCGCATTTGAAAGATGATCGACGGGCAGATCTTGCGACCTCTGATCTTGCTGAAGCTTTAGCGGAGCTATCCCCATTTTCAAACAAAGGCACTTGCGACAGGAGACTTTCTTGTTCTATAACCCAATATCACCAACTAAGAAAGGCTGCAGTGCTTTCTTAGAAATTGGAATGAAAACTCGACACCCCTCTTCGTCTGGTTCTCGTTGCATTTCATTCCACTCGTTCGGCCCCCTTAGCCCCTTGCCCCTACAACACTTTTTCTTAATCAAAGGCATAAGGTTCTTTCTCACCTGGACCACCAAACTAAGAAGGAACTAAACAGTCGGATTAGATAGGCTGTTGTATTAGATCTATAATAGATTAATCGAAATTTCTTTATTGATTTTTGCGACCATGATAATATATCGCTAGCTATTTTCTCTCTATAAAAATCTTCACGGGTTGAGGATCTGATTCAGATATGCAGGTGGGATCCACTTGGTCTGCTTTCTTTCCGCTGGTTGAGGTTTCTATTTTCAAATAGTTCTGAGATGGAAAGCGAGCTTATAGTGACGTTGGGCACTGCAATACGCAGGTAAGTAGGCGAAAGCGGGGAAGGGGGAAGAACTCACTATATATTTGGGATAGTTGTATACAACTATAATCTACAACATATGGATAAGCATGTTCTACTGAAAAGCAAGACGCAGGTCACGAGGTTGCGGTCAGCGAATCAGAAGTCAGAGCCCACGTGGTAAGCAGAGAAGGATATCAGCTACTCAGAGAACGCGACTAGACTACTTTCTTTTCAGGGGCCTCGAAGCTCCGGGAGGTCAAGACGACAGACTGGTCCTTAGCTTAGGCGGGCTCTATGGTGGATTATATCTAGCGATCAATCCCCGGGCCTATAATCTTCTAGTCCAAGATCAAGAGCTGTAGTATCAAGTTGGTTTAAAGCACTAGCAGTAACTATGGGTCAACCACCAATTTCTATGATGTTCCCTGAGGTTCCGGAATAGGCAGCGATCGACTGGTCAGGGCGCCCCCTGACTGGGCCCGTGATCTCGTTTTCTCCACTTGCAGTTAGAGTCTAAGTAGGTGGGTGCGCGAGGGCACGCTGGATGAAACGAAAGTCTGTTGTAGGCGTGCGTAAGTGATTCTGTGAGCGGCTGGGTATGTATGGTCAAAGGAGGGGTTCGATAAACTGATCACCCATTGTTGTTTTCTTCGTAAATGGATGGAGTGTATCTGATCTGAGAGGCTTAGGGATAGGCATTTTACCAGTCCATGAAGCGTCATACTTGAGACTGAAAGAAGACCTACTAGCTGACCTTCTCCATAAAGCAGAAATGGGAAAAGGATTTCAGTCAACATCCAAGGATATAGAAAGAAGAGTCCTTTTCCCAAGCCCTTTGGGAGGGAACTCCATGTCTCCTACTTAATAGGAGGATACAGACTTTTCCTCATCTTCTTTCGCAGAAGAATTTGAAGAGAAGAGAGTCTGAACTCCATCCTGAGTATAAAACAGGGTGCAGTCTCAAAGAGGGAGGCGGAGATCTTTAATGGTAATCGTCAAAAGAGAATCAAAACAATATTCAAATACATATACTAAAAAGCCCCTAATTATTTGATATATTTAATTAAAGAAGAGGTTCAAGCAAGAAAGGAGGCAGGAGAGTGATACTAGAAAAGCCTTCCAGACCTATCCTCTGGCGGATGTGATCACTTAGGGGCCAGAAAAGGACAAGTCGCATCTCACCATATGTCAAACCAAACCTCATCAAAACCAACCGGGAATTCCAGCAGACTTTTCTGCCCAAATCAAGAAATGAATCAAGCTATGTCTAAAAGCACTCTGGAGAAGATGCTCTCGAGAATGCAAAGCGTATGAAGGGCCCTGTCGAAAGTACCCGACAGAGACGAGGATCCTACCTTTGCTATTGGCTTCGACAGGTTCTGAGGCTCCGACTCTTGCTTCGAAGGAATGGGCCTATATGACTAGTAAGCTCTCAACAAGAATTTAGAAAACAGAACACTCCTGCCTTTAAAGACTGGGACGAATGAAGGGCTCCCTATGGTCAATCACTGAAGCCTATCACTCTTTCTCCACGGCAGAGAAATCTCTGAAATCCTAGCCCTTGTAGACCAAATGCCTGATTGTTCCTAGCACGTGTATTGGAATTTGTGGATTGAGGTTCGGCGGATGATAAGGAAGGCCTCCTTTAAGGAATTCACACCCTTGGTAGACTTCCGAACTGGAAAGCTCCGTCTAATCACTTCCCATCTTGCTTTGCGTCATTATAAGGGGCCCCGATCAACGACATATTCGCTACTATATATTTGTGAATGTATATTATATAAGAAGTTTCAAAATAGGGAGGCTGCTTTAGAACCTTAAGAAGCAAAAGCCTCCAGGATTGACTCTTCCAGCCAGTCTGAGATGGATATCGGTCCCTAGGCCCATTGCTGGAAAGGCTCGGCTTCAAAACCGTACGTGGAGCTTCCGCCTCATACGGCTCCTCTAAGGATGGAGGGGGGAAGCTGACGAGGCTTGTGCGTTTAAGGTTGCCCCAGGGCTGATTGCTGCAGATATAGTATTGTATAGCACGGGATGACATTGATTTTATTATATCAACATCTGCCTATGTCCCTTTTCACACATGGGACCTTACTTAAAAAAATACTGGCACCCACTAATCATCTCACTTACTGCGTAAACCTGAAAGCCACTGATGACTAGGCGCACGATATCAACCCTCAGATGCAGTGAGAATGCGTCGGTTTGCCTGACTAATAGCCTGAAATGCGTCAGAGATATTGGAAGAACCATCCGAGGACAGCATAATGTATAGTTCCTCAGCTATGCTTCTCTCGCTTGTCTGGCAATTACGACCTTTACCACAACGATGCTGTCCATAAATCTCTTTCTTTCGTGGATTGGATTTCCTGTCTACGGCTCCGTTGCGTGTGCGAGGGCTAGAAGTTTTGTATAAATGTATCGCCATGTTATTAAGTATTTTGCTTGAAGTTCTTTTCTCTATAAGAGGTGGAATAGAATAACCCGGTTGAAGCGTAATGATCACGGACGATCTTGATTTGAGGTTAGATCTCTAAGGGCCAGCTAAAAGATCTCGGTTCTAGCACCTTTTTTAGTCAAAAAATGAAAAGAAGAAAAGGTAGCCCACTCCGCGGTGAACCATGGCCTTTGACTAGCTAGTTAAAGTCCATCTGATTGAAAGAGTTGCCCGTGGAAGCTACACGTGACGCAGGATCACTACCATTGAGTGAACCTCCTTACTGAGACCCACTTGAGGATTCTGCCCTTCTTCGACCATAGGTTTGAGAAAAATACTGGAGGCGTGGGAAAGTTTGAGAGTTTAGGAAAGAGAAGTGAGTTCTTCAGGTGCGAGAGAAAGAAGACGTCAGGAGATTCAGGTGGTTATGAGGAGGAAGGGCGATAGCCCGCTCTTCTTTCTGTCCCAAGTGAAGGAACTAGAGTGCGCGTGCCAGCTGCCGGGGGAATGTCGAGGGCCTCGATGATCTTTTTTGCCGAGGGGCTTTTCCCAGCAAGGAGGTCTGGATTCCCAAGAGTGGTTCAGCTAGAGAAGAGAAAGCTCAAAACATTTCGGAGATAGAGCTGCTTTGATAGAAGCAGGAGACCCGGAATGAAGTGAGGAAGAGGCTAATTACCCCCTTTGAATTAGCCTCGTATGATGAAGTGAGGAATAGGAAAACCCCCTCCCATTAGGAAAAGGCCGGTTTTTGTGTCCGTGAGCTTCGCTTCATTTCATAGTGCTTTTCTGGTCCGCATGAGTCGTCAGGACCCAAGAAGAGTATGAATGACTATGATGGCTAGGAACTTGTTGACGCGGAATGAAATAAATAGGCTAGGCCTTATAATGACGAGGGCGAGGTTCACGTAGTCAGCCTGAGCAGGGAAGCGAGAGGTTTACGTAGTTGATGCTTTTATGTAATATATATCGCGTTGCGCATCTTCTAATTCGGAAATATAGTATCGACGATTCCCTAGGATAGAACGAAGTGTATAGATAGTCTCAGGTGCGAGCCGTGCTTATAGCAAGCAGATCGGAAAATCATCCCCGCGTATATATATGCAGAACTTAGCCCTCTTTCCTTCGCATAGCTGGTCTAGGGGTGGGTGGACGAGTATATCTGACTTTCGACAGTCTATGCTGGATCTAGCCTCCTTTTGACACAAGTCATTACTGCTCCTTTACCCAGCGGTCTATTTATCTTCCTAGACCTCAAAATGAACTGAGAGATTCCTTCTTCTCATCGTCATATATAATATGAGAGGGGCTAAGACATCAATGAGGCTAGGAAAGGTAGGTGGGAGAGTTTCTAGGCTAGTTGCTACTCAGCGCGTCTGCCTATCTTTGCGTGGTGGAATTCTTCCTCAAATCAATCAGTCAGTGACTTTTCCCTAAGCCCAGACCGCTAAATAGTCCTACCTGAAAAAAGATAATGAGTCCTAGGGTCGGGAGACGAAGGATCGATACCAGCGGCTAAAGATTCCGGAACGTAGTTGCTCTTTCATCTCTCGCTTCTGACTGATGATGGACTCCTAGTGACGCACTCAGACGCCTCCAGAGAAGGCTCGCCCCTATCGGATCAGGGCACATTGGGTTAGGCAAGACTCAAACATTGCTGTCAGCGAGGGAAGCACAACGGCAGCTTTCGCCTCTGTCTTCTCGCCACCTCTTGCCTTTGCTCTCTTCCCTTCCCCTCCTCCCTCTCAGACTGGACTCTCTATGCGGCGCTTGACTCGACCGGGGCATAAGGTAGACAGCCTTTCCTTTCTCTTAGCTGCGAGCAGTGTAGCAGCGCTGATGCACCTTTCTTTCTTTTCTCTAGGAAAACAGTTCCCCCTCCTCTTTCCCGCTTATCACCTCTAAGAGATAGATATAGAGGTAGAGGAATTTCTCGAACGAACCGCAGTCCTTCGTATACGTCAGGAGTCCATTGATTCAGGGAAAAGCAAATCAGATAATAGCCTTGCCTCGGCCCCTGACTCTGACCCCCCAGCCCAAGCTTGAAAGGAAAAAGGGCAGGGTAGACAGGTGATTCAGGCCTCTATATCCTATCCCCGGGAATGATTGACTAGGGTTAGCTGGTAGAATGAGTCAATACTGGCAGGTTAGCGGGTACTACTACAAACCAAGCCCCCTAATATAAATATCAATCTCAGATTATATTTTCATTTGAAATATTCAATCAAATTATCTAGTTTAAAGCCTCTAATATTCCCATAAAATCATCTAGATTTCACTAAGAAACTAGATAAGATTTATGGAAGACGAACAAAAAAGCCGTAGTAAACCCGCTTGGCTCTTGAAACTTCGACAGGACCACGCATGTTGACAGATAGATAGATGCGGCTGGACCCACGAGACTTGAGGATAGGACGACGTTGCCCTCAGCCTTCAAAAGCGAACCTGGTGGGGCGGATAGATGCAACGGAGCTTTTAGACGGTGGTTCACTCGAGGGTTGATGGAAGCTGTTGGCTATCTTTCTTCAGTCTTTCCCTACCGGGAAACCCAGGGCAGTCTAATGGAGAAATCCTTTTCCCAAGTTCTGGAATGTACTTGAGCAGACTCGATGTCATTTCATAGCTAACATGGTCCGGGCTTGCTTTGTATTTAATGGGCTTGCCTAACAGTCAAGAAAGTGATCACACACAACCCGAACTCCTGTTAGCTGCGAAGCAGATATGACTAACTGATATATTATATATGGCGACGACAACAGCATGTCGTAGAAGGATACCTGAGGTGGAGCCAACGACCCACGGAGACGAACGTATCTACAACTACATCCCCGAGCGGCAGTCAAACGGGGGCGTGAATGCGAGATGCCAGCGGAATGATCGGCCGGACGGAGGCAGGGGCTGCTTCCTTCCCACCGCGTCCTGACTTCTGTGTCAGAGATATAAAGCGAGTGCACCGGAAAAGAACGGGAACTGGGTCGACTATGGCGAAGCATCCGAAGCAAGACTGCACACTCTTTCTATCTTTGCCGAGAGACCGGAGCATTCGGTGGAACCGGTGAACCACACGTCGCTTCTGTACCGATGTGTGGGACAGAGGGCTCGTGGTACCTGCTGCCCACCCTTCCTCCGCTTTTATAACCGTGTGAACGGAGAGTGGGCAGATTCTCAAAGAATGAATGGGAAGGAGGTCCTCATACGGAGTCGCACACGTCGAGCAGTGCGGGAGACTGGAGAATGGGGAGAGGTCAAGTCAGGGTCAGCAACAAAGAGAAAGATAAGGTAGAAGCCGGCCGCCTATTATATATCGCGACAGACGATTGGGAACTTTTTTGATGCGGGTGACTTTCATTAAGAAAGGGGTGGCAGTCTCGGACATAAATCATTCAAAGAAGGACGGGGCCTAAACAGAAAGAGCATCAGAGCTATAAGTTCTTTTTCTTTTATAAGGCAACACATATAATATGATGATTCTCTATATACTGATTATAGGGGGCAAGTTAGAAACTAAGTGGTCGCTGCTAGAACGTGAAGGCAAATAAGTGCTTAGAAAAGGGGCGATTTCATTTTCTTCAATCAGAGTCCCGGGTCAGTAGTGGAAGCGAAGCCATATAGAGTGAGAACTACCTTCTTTGTGTCTTCTATTGGAATATGCCGTAAGGAGGTGAGGTAGAAGCCGCGGCAAAGAAAGCGTAAGCGAGATATGAGACTTGACTAATATAAATAAAGAGGACTTTGGTTGAGATTAGTTTCACAGATTTCTCTTTTCCACTAGAATTTAGATAATATATATATTCATCGCACCAATTATTATATAGTTCGCGAAACTGGTTTTTAGCCTTTTTAAAGGCGTCTATGAGAAATGTGGACTCTCTCGCCTACTTTTAGTCCGCAGTTCACTCTTCCCTCTCTACTCCGCTTCGCCTCCTCGCTCGCTCACCGACTAAGCTAACTGCTTACTGGTTGTCTCTTGCGGATTCAGCAGCTGGTTGACCTATTCGGGAATCTCCGGATCTATGCTGATTTTCAACTCCCCGAAGTTCTTGTAGATCAAATGTCCACAAATTATAGTTCTTATAAATCGTACAAAAGACCGGTGATATATAAAGCTTTATATAGCTTTATATATCACCGGTCTTTTGTACGATTTTCAATTGGATGGAAGACAGAAGATCAGACGAAAATCGCTATTGATTCCAATGTAAAGGGAGGCATTTTGGGGAGGTTAGGCGGACCTCAGGGGACGTAGTAGCATTTGCCGCGGCGGAAAGTCAGAAAGCGTGTTGCCACATGGGTATATGACTGTTGTGGGAAAGATGCGGCAGGTACGAGTGCTGTTGTAGAAAGGAGGGAAAGACCTCTGAAAGTGATTCCCTAGTTGTTCGCAGGATCAGCCCGGAAAGCCAGTGATTTTAGTGCTATATATTCGGGCCCATAATAGGAGGAGTCTGAGTGCCTCACGTTAGGGAGTCGAAAGCCGAGTCGTAGATTTGATATCAGTCTGAGAGCGAATTCTGGGGCTCAGTCCGAGGTTCGTAACGGAGGGAGGAGGTGAGCTAGTTCCGGCTCCGGCTGTTCAATGCCCCGGCCAAGCGAAAGCTTTCATTGATGAAAGCCCACGACAACCCTAATCTTCTACTCCTGTTCAAAGTCGAAAGAGCTTTCCAACTTCCCGAAAGAAGGAGCGAGCGAAGACTACTATATATTTGCCTTTACCGCGGGAAACATTCCCTCTCCGGCTCTACGGCTGTTCCCTGGCATCTTTCCTCACAGCCTTAGCTTTCTATATAAGACGAACTCCGGTACCCTGACTTTCCTAAGCCTAAGATAAGAAAGGAGAGCGAAAGAGTAGAGTAGGCTCGTCTAAGAGCATATTCTATCTACGAGAGTCAGGTACCGGTGACGAAGAGAAATGACTTTTTCTTCCCGCCCGCTTAGCTTCCGTGCCCAGATAGACTTGGACTATAAAAGAGAGCTAGATGATCTGTTATCAAGTGAGAAGAAAGGATCAGGCCTCACTAGGATTCATCCCACCCACGAACTAGACTCAAAGGATAAGAAAATAACTAGCTATCCTCTTGTGAGAAAAGTGCCTACCTATTAGCAATACCTATTCACTTTAATAACCTAGGAGAGTCTAATAAACTATAGCCGATAATACGTGCAGGGTTCCCCACCACATCTGAACTAGGCCTCACTAGGATTCATCCCACCCACGAACTAGACTCAAAGGATAAGAAAATAACTAGCTATTCTCTTGTGAGAAAAGTCCCGCACTAAATATAGTGCGAGACGACTACCACTCTCACGGGGACTGCGAGAATGCCCTCAGTCTATATAGGAAAAAGAAAAGGCAAGTAGGTAGTGGATAATTAAGGCTTTTCATTTTCTTACTAGCATTCTATATTCCCCTTTGTCGAACTATTATCTGGTTCTGAACGCCGCGGGAATCTTCTCATTCGGACGCCTACCCTCCAACCGGGTTGTGCAAAAATGGACTCGAAGTGAGCGAATTGCATGTAAATACCGGTAGGGGCTTATAGTTTAATTGGTTGAAACGTACCGCTCATAACGGTGATATTGTAGGTTCGAGCCCTACTAAGCCTAGCACCCCTTATTTAAAGGTCAGTCGAAGTCCCCGCCACCCACCCTGCGAGCCGGACGGACTCCCCCGGGGAGTCGGGGGAGTCCCCGACTTGATCAGCGGCTTTCATAAAGCCAGCCTTATCGATTGCTTCAAAAAAGAAAGCGTCCGAGTAGACTTTTCCGAGACACAGAGGGCCCTTGCAACTGCGAACTAGAAGGGGCTAAGCCTCTTAACTCGACTAGGCTTCGCTTTTCGGCTACACCCTCTCTCTGCTTCGCTCCTACTCTATCTTACTGGTGACGGATGAGATATTCTCTTTGCCCTTTTATATAGTTAGAGAAAGCGCGTATTACGAGAAGTATTACAACCGAATCCGTATTACGAAGATCTCGGAGCTCTTCCCCAACACCAGACCTTGCTTACCTTCCCGACCTTCCTACCGCCTCCCCGTCAACCTGACTGCTCTTCGGCTTGACCCTTGTACCAGAGCCCCCGCGCGGGAATGTCACCAGACCAGCCTTCCCTTTCTCATCATGGTCCGTGGAACCGGCTTCACCTTCTCTTCCCAAGTCACTTTGCCTTTCGGGCCTTTTCGGAAGCAGAGAGAGTGAGCTCAGGATTCTATATATTCCGTGGAAACTCGCTATTATAATATAAGTCAAGCGGGAAGAGAGAGCAAGCTGCTCTTCCTTACTCGCGGTAACCTGAGAGTGGGGTTCCCGGGCTTCTAAGCGAACTATCAATTCCATCCCGTTTCGGAGAAGTAGAGTCGAGTAGGCAAGAGAAAGCGAGAGGGCAACCCGGGCTCTCTCTCCACTTTGAAATATAATGAAATCTCACTAGAATATCGCGATAGTAGAAATCGCCACTATCATATATTAGCTGGGTCTTTCCGTTTACGCTGCAGCAGGGTCAAGTCAAGCCGATGATGCCGGGAGAAAAAGCACTGACCAGGTTAGGAAAGCCAAAAAAGGCTTTTTCCTTTCAAGAGAGATCCGCAGAAAATCATTTCTTTGTTTTTCCGGAGAAGATGCGAAACTGATGAGAACAGTCAGCGGTGAAGCAGAATCCTATAGGCTTTCCCAAGAGTGAGTGGGCTTAAACTCAGAATTATGGATTCAAGCGAGCCGGCTTGTCTATAAGCCTCGGAAGCTGAAAAATCAGCAGCATCAAAATCAGGGTGCGACATGTATATATTATAGTGAGATTTAGGGGATCAGAAGTCTCAGAAGCAGCCGCACCTGCTCCCTTTGACCTGGAAATTGGCAGACGGGGAAGAGAAGGATTTAGTTGACATCCGAGCTAGGTATGAAGACAGAAAGTCAAGAGTCGAAGCCACATCAAAGGCATCAATCGAATCTACATCTGGGGAAGCAAATCCTTGACCTCCGGGGCTGATTTCTGGATAGTACCAAGTTGGATATTAGAGGGGCCTTATCAAAGATAGGTGTAGACGAAGCAGCAGAGTCTCAAGCTAGCGGGAAGGTGGGGCATCAGAAATTATATATATCGATTTTGCTTATATATGAAGATCGGTGATTCTCTATATATAGTTGAGTCAAGCGTACTAACTAGATATATTGGAAGGCCTTGTTTTCCAAGTCCGATCCGACCTTCCCTAGTGAAATATGCATCCAACTCAGTCTGAGACGCTGCCTCTTCAGCCCAGTTGATCAAGTGTCAAAGATTGTCGGGCCTTTCCTCACCCGCTGCAGCCCTAACTCGTAGCTGAAGAAGCCGAACAGAAAGGCAAGCGAACTTATATACGATGGGCCGGAAAGGCAGGAACGAAAGCGGACAAGGGCCAGCAAACGCGGAAAGAAGGAACCCGACACCTGCAAGTCGAAAGCGCGCAGACTCAATCAGCTAGTGGCTCTCACTGAAATATTGCCCATATAATAAAAGCGTCCAAGGGATTTTCTTTTCCCAGATGAGCAGCTAGTTCAGGGAAGCAAGAAAGAGGGGACCCGTCTTGACGAGACGTTAGATATCTAGTGTCTCAAATCGCCTGGACTCTCCTATCAGCTTCTTCTATCTATTATCTATACGAGATTCCAAACCTAGACTTTTTTCAGGATTCAGGACCCTCACGCGTATATATATGCGAGAGTCTGTGAGTGATGACTTGTGGAAATTCAGACGGAGAGCTAACTAGCTCGCGTAGCACAAAGGTAGCTTGCACGCACCGGTCGTCTAGAGTTAGGGTGAGCGTCAAAGAGAAAGCGAAGTAGCTTAAGGGTGGGTCCTTGCTGAGTCCTTTTTCAGATCTATCCTATTAGCCCTTGCTTTCTTTATCATAAATCCGAGGTTGGTGGTACTGTGGATTCCCAGAAGCAGCTGAAGACTAGCGAGGAAGAGCTAGGAGTCGATGCGCACCTACTGGCGAGGTTCAGACTATTCTACTCCGGGAGATAGGACTCCTTTCCTTGGTTCTTGGTATTATCCTCGAAGCTAGACATGCTGCGTCAGCGGAATTGAGCTGGACTGGTGGATTATTAGCTAGTAGAGCTGAAGAATTGAGTGAAAAGCTTTTCCACTCCGTGCGAGATCTAGTACGTCAGGAGTAGTGAACTCGTATACTTTCTACGTAATAAGCTCGCTCGCCTTCGCCTACGTGTCTTATTCGCTCTGATCTACTGTTGTATCCTCCGCATGTCTCGTGTGGTGAGTGAAGAAATCCATCCAATACCGACTTTTGTTTTGGGCTTCAAAAAACCCTCCCTAGGTCATTCATTATACACCGTCCCTTCTTGAAGAAGTCCACGATCGCCACTATGCTGCGATTCCCGCCAGTATGGTGACAGACAAAGCCAACTTAGCGTACTGATAAAGGAGAAGTTTCGACGCATATAAATATGCCATAATATAAATAGTGGTCCGCAACGACTGCATATATTTAGGCTAGGGCACCCACCTGGAAGAATGATGACCTAGTCCGCTCAGAAACCCTCTCCCTGCGGTCGAGCCAAAATACTCAATCTTCCCTCTCCCTACCCCTTATGCTGATTGCTTCTCACTGCGCCGCAAGGTATTCATATAATCGCGATAGGTCTCTGTGCCCTCGTACCTAGAGGAGGGGAGGACCCGGCTAGGATAGGCTCGCACGTCGGAAAGCTCTTGATTGGAAGCTTGGCTCCCGGGTTCTAGCTGACTGGATCGGAAGGATCAAGTCAGTAGCCTGCTTACTTACCAATCTGGGGAATAGCTTAAATACATCTGACTTTAGCGGTAATAATCTACCTTTCTTTCGTCGAACTCCTACACCTACGCATTCTTCCTCTCCCCAGAAAGCAACTGCCTTCTCTTCGAGTCGTTTAGCTAGCATCGATTTCGGAACCTATGTCGTACTCTTGATTAGGATTAGGCTAGGCGCCTGAGCCCGAGGTCGGCAGTTCGGAATAAGATAATCGATGTGAGGATTGTTGTCATTCATGAAGAACCCAGCAAACCAGCGAGCGATATATAAGTTCTTTGATTTTGATAAGGCAACACATAATATTATTCAAACTTTGATATCAAAAAAGAGTTATTATAGTAGTCTGAGTGCCGGGATGAGACAGCTTGCTTTTCATTCCATTAATTTAGAAAAGAAAGTACAAGATCGACCGCTTGTGAGGCTTGAAAAGAGCTGAATAGGAGAGAAAGCTCCTTCCCTAAGACTCTTTGAAGGAGGGAAGAGTGATGGTCAAATCCTCATAGCCTAGCTTCTTTCTCGCGGAAGAGACCGAAGCCTATTATAGAGGGTTCCTGCCGGAAGCCGGCTGACGGAGGTCAGGATGGAGGGCTAAGCGCCGAAGGGTGAGAGTGTGCGAAGGTGGCGAAGCCATGAGAAAGATAGTAGAAACGAGAGAGACTATCAAGCCAGGTCGGCGAGAAGGGGGATGGACGGATGCGCTTCTTCTGTGAGAAAGACGGGAAAAAGCAAGACTGACACTGCTAGCATTCCAAGGGACGACTGCCACCCTCACGGGGACTATGGATTCTTTGTACGACAAGCGCTATTTCCGTGAGAGTTCCTGGTGCTGTTCTAGCTGGGTAACCTGTGAGCACCTAGGTACGAGCAGAAGTGAGGTTGAAGACCAACCGGGGAAAAGAGCAAGCAAAGAAAGGAGTGCATTGCAAGCCAACTATCCCAATTGCCTATTATATCTTTTTAGAGAATTTCTCGAGCCAAATGAAATAAGTAGGCTCCTCTTCTCCCTAGCCTGAGAGTGAGATCAGGCTAACAAAGCCTCTTCTTATATCGCGACAACGGTCCCCCCCTATGGACCCTGGAACTCGCTCGCAAGGATTCGTATCGCCTTAAGTGAGGCTCGTTTCGTTCCATCACTCCACTGCCTTCCTTTAGTTAGTAGTCAGGTCGTTCAGTCGCTATAAAGCTCATCCTGCCCCCCAATATCGCGAGATCTTCTCCCGGTCTAGCGCTCACTCACTTTTGCCGTTAGCAACTTATCTGGGATCGACCTCACAGATGAAAGGGCCGACTCCTACATGCGCCCTGAAGCATCCGAGACATCAGGCGAAGCCAGACAGAGACCATTTGAAGAGGGAATTATATGCGTATGAATGCGGACTTAGGATTTGATCTCATCCGTAAAGAGAATCAGAATAGTGATTGATAGCGCGACAGAGGAGCAGGTAGCGAGGACAGTCCTGTCACTAAGCCGTCCCGCAAGCCCGATAACTTCTTCCATCTGAGGCTGAAGCTGAAGCGGAACCAGAACCTGCCTGAAACCTGAGGCTATTTGCGGTCCATTTAGGCTCTCTTCCTTGGCTGTCGAGGCCTGACTCGAAATTGAGTGCTGTAGTATTAGATATCACTATCAAAATAGTTTCTCTTTTCGAGAGGTTTTCCCTGAGCCCCTGTCTCATTCGGAGGCCGGACTCAATTATGAGTAGGTAAAAGAGAGCAGCTTTGAACCATCTCTCTTTTCTTCTTCCCGAGAGAAAGGTTCTTGTTTGAGGTCCTTGACTTCTGACGGGGATTCTGAAGTACTAGTAGGGCACCCTCCGTCTTTCCTTTGCTATCGGTCCCTCGACCGAGAAGAGCTTCTTTCTGTGTGGCATGAAGAGGATGACTGACGGAGATGCGTGGTTGAGGTGGTCGCTTGCATCTGACTTTCATCTTCTCTGGAATTTCTCTTCCTTATCCTTTGATCTGAAACTCCCCTTTCATAGACCTCTGTATATCAAACTCTTCTTCTTAGTTTGTTTGGTTTTCCTTCATATCTGCTGTTCCCTGGCGCATGGAGCTTGGCAGAAAAAGAGAAAAGGGGACACAGACTAGAAGAAGAGAAGAGCGGATAAGAGAGAGAGAGGCAAAGAACGTCAGGCTTCGTGTTGAGCTCGGGTCTAGGATCCCCCAGTCCAACCAGGAATCTGACACCTGGGCACAAGATGAAGAAGGACGAGGAGGCTTGATATTGAGTTCGAGTTCCAAAGCCCTCAAGCATCAACAACTCCGACTAGAGCTACAAGAAGAAAGAAGAGGCGAATACAAACGCGACCGCAGAGGGCGAGTCAAAGAGCAGGACTCACGAAAGAAAGAAAGAAAAGAAAAGCAAGGAAAGAAGAAGGTGACTCGAAGTTGACGGACAGACGATGACTGGGTAGACTGTCTACCTTGTCGAGCGGGGGACCGCTCCGTATACCCTCACTGCGGCAATCTTCTCGATTCGATTTCAGATGCATCTTCCCGAAAGTCGTGATCCCTGAGGGTAGTAACAGGAGTTCGGGTTGTGTGTGATCACTTTCTTGACTGTTAGGCAAGCCCATTAAATACAAAGCAAGCCCGGACCAAGTTAGCTATGAAATGACATCGAGTCTGCTCAAGTACATTCCAGAACTTGGGAAAAGGATTTTCCATTAGACTGCCCTGGGTTTCCCGGTAGGGAAAGACTGAAGAAAGAGATTCCCTAGTAGTTCGCAGGTTAGCCAGTTGTTCGCTGAGTCTTTCTAAGCTTCTCAACAAACGGGAAATTTCCTCATTTTCTACTATATATTTATATCTTCGGGGGAGGGAAGAGACTACCCGAACTCTAGAAGATGGCTGCATTAAAGTCACCTAGGTAGGGCTACGAAGTTCTGTCTTCCCTCCATCAACCTCGCTCTGCCTGAGGTATTCGGACCAGATGCAGAGGCAGTCGACACAACGAAAATGTTAGTTACCGATGCTGCTGATTCTAGTCAGTTAGCCCTCTTTTACTAGAAATTCTGACTCACTTTTTCCCTAGTGAAATGACAAGATCACGCGAAAGATAGGTCTTTACTGAGGGCAACCGAGACAGGACCAACTTCGGGGGAGTAGGAAGGTGTAGAAAGATAAGTCAGTACGTGAAGCAGCTCAGAGAGTCAAGAGAGAGGTAGTAGTAGGTCATGCTGATAAGAAAGAAAGACGTCATTATAGGTCTGAGAGGCTTTTGAGAAAGCCCAGAGAGTCTTTTGAGAAAGCAGAGAGCGTAGGAGCTAGTCCGGGGAGACGACCTGGCTTCAACTTCCTAGCCTGGCCGTAGCCAGAGGGGCGGGCTACTGTGCTAGGCTTCTTCGGGACGGTGCGAAGCGGTCAGAAATGCTCGTCCTAGCAGCATAGTTAACGATGCAGTCGAGTCTCAGGTGAGAAAAGGTTTTCTTTTCTCTTTGACGCAGGGAGGATCAAGGGCTATTTGCCAGAAGTCGCGGGTTCGATCCCCGTTTTCCCCGCGTTTCGCATTCAGAAAGCTGATTTGAGAATGCCTCGGCCCACCCTCTTGTAAGCCCCCTCCTTGCCATCAAAAGCGATGATTCCACTATCCTAATAGTCTTCGAGACCAAGGTCACTATAGGAGGTGAGAAATGGACTAAGTGTCCACCCCCGAAGCCTAATTATATAGATTTATATAGTTGCGGTTCAATGAGTTCTACATTAAGAAATAATAAATGACCCGGCCTAAATGCAGCTCTGAGGCTTCCGCGAACGTAAGTCAAACACTGGTTCTCAATTGCATCTTTGACATTAGAAGGCTTTTATAGTCGACTAATAGCTTACTTGCTTTCATCAACCCCGTGTAAAGAACCCAGTGGCGACGAAGTGGGTCTTAGCCTCTCTACGTGGCTTTTGCAACGAAACCTCTGTCACCTTCCATCCTCACCTGGAACCCCTCCTTCCAACGATGATGGCCTGTATTCGGAGTTTCCCTGGGGTTGGTCAAGCGAAAGCCACCCGGGACCATTGAGTGCTCTACCTCGGGCCATCGACATCATACGCTCTACTGAAATAGATTTCGCGGAAAACCAGCTATATCCGATCTTGGTTGGCCTTTCACCCCTAGCCACAAGTCATCCCCGTATTTTGCCACATACGTGGGTTCGGTCCTCCAAGGCCTTTCCGAGCTCTCTTCAACCTGCTCATGGCTAGATCGATCGGTTTCGGGTCAAATAGGAAGAACCCAAAGATGAAACCTCTGGAAAGCGCCTACACCTAATGGCTTAAGCCGCTGTTCCTATTTCCTCGCTGACCCATCATGCGAAAGGTACGCCGTTAGAGTGAGTGCGCTCGCGCTCCGCTCCTTCGACTGATTGTTCGCATCGGATTTCAGGTTCTCTATTGCACTCCCCGATGGGGGTTCTTTTCACCTCTTGGTCCAGGCCATGTCAAATTGGCCTAACAAAAGTCGATAAGAGCTGGGGTTCAAGCCTTTTTTCTAGTATAGCCCGGATCAGAATGTCAACGAGGCAGGTTTAGTCCTAGGGGTCTTCGACTAGTTCCCTTTCCGTCTGCCTTCTCATTCCTCTTATTGGCGATCTGATTCGAATCGGTCATATTCTTCTATCTTCTATGCTATGCGGAATTCAGTAAATCCTGTACAGGCTACTTTCAATCCAGTTCAAACTCAGATCGGGGAATCGAAGCGCAAGGCCAGATCGAATGGGGACCCCTAGGCACAAAGAGCTTAGCTTTGCTTAGTCGGAGGCCTGTACTTTCACCCATCTCCAGTGCATTTATTCATGATCAGAAATCAAGCCCGCTCTCAGCCCAGCCATAAAAGACTGATTTTTTCATGAAAGACAAATGCGGGATGATAATCGCTTTCGCCATCCTCATAGCCGGAAGCCTGATCTACTCTCTCTGGCCCTTACTAGATATATAGGCCTCAGTCAGCTTCTACTCTGTCTATTGAACGAGCCCAGATATATAGGACATGATTCTAGGGGCCAAAAAATAGCGAGGATTTGGATGATGGTACTACACTGGTTGAACTTTCTCATGAGTTCGTGGGACAGGAGAATATTGTCAACAATGCCACGCCCCTTAAGAAAGGCGGTCTGATTGAGGCTGACTATCTTAGGGAGAATCGAAGCAATTGGCGACTATCTTCACACTAATCTTTTATAGGAAATTGTGATTGAGGGCGGTATAAGGTGTCTACTACTAGATATGAAGATTGTCGGGTGAATTGTTTTTTTGAGATTGAAGAAATTGTGGTCAGTTTGTTAGAGCATTGTTTTCGGCTTGAGTTGAAAGTTTGATTAGTAGAAGGACGCTGCTTCCGCCGTCTGGCCCGGTCCAAGGGACGGGTTGGATTTGAGAACTAACTAAACTATTTAGTCATCAGAGAGATCTCTGACCTTGGATCTTCGGTAAGGTGAAGCCTATCTACATAAGCTGCAGGCGGGGGAGGCATTTGCTAGTTGTTTGAAAGGCAGAGGTGCTGATGGTTCCGCGAACCCTGGTTCGAGTCCCGGGCAACCCATAACCCATATTGACTTATTTCCATTTTTTTTGACTTTCTTGATTTCTGTTCTGATGAACTATTACCCCTTGATATCGGTTGACATTGACATATAGGCCATGTTATACTGTTAAATAACAAGCCTTCCATTAGCTATTCATACTTATAGCTAATATGTGTGCTTGGGAGTCCTTGAAAATGGAATAAACCAAGATTTGACCATGACTGTGCCCTTGCGGAAAGGGGTTGCCTTGGCTTTTGTATAATAGATATAATGGCTGGATGGAAGGCGAGACTAGATTGGAGCAGCTTTCTCGAGAAAGGATGTTGACAGAGATGCCTTTTGATTCCGAAACCGGTACCTTTGATCAAGACCAAGCACTGAACGAATGAAGAAGGCCGTTGCGAAAAAAGCCGCTTTCTATTAGTCTAGAGATTTGGGGCAAAGAGGGTAAAGGAGAGGTTCCACAGGCCCTTTCTGACTACAGAAGGGGAGCTTGCAAGGGTCCTCGGACATCGGGGGCCCATGGGGGGGAAGGGCGTCGGGGCTTCGGGGGGTCCTACTATCAATCAATAAGGAGGGGGTACATCCTCTTTTCTAGTCAGCAGTTCCAAGTGAGTGGAGTGAAGAAGAAAAGAGAGAGCGAAGCCTAGTGGATATGTCATCTTCGTGATTACTGGATCACGGACGGACTCAGTACCTCCCTTCTCTCAGCGATAGGTTTTTCCATCTTCCTCTTGTCTTACTTGATTGAAGGTTATAGCTGACGGAAGAATCGACTTCTTGCCTTCTACTACTGAAACTACCTCAACGACTCTTCAACTCCATCAATCAATGGCTTTGTCTTCTCATTTTCCCGCGAGGAAGTCCTTCGCTCTACTCACTGAAATCCATGCACCTGAGAATGATTCTCGGCTTATCGCGTTTATTACTAAGTTTGCCACGATCTTCTGCCGAATTACCTCAGAGGAGAGGGTCACAGTCCAAGAATAGCTGACTCAGGTCCCATCAGGAACAAAGCCAGAACTAGATACCTGGGCCTGGGAACACTCGGGATCAAGGACAGGAAAGAGAGGAAAATCACTATTTCTTTCTTCTTCCCTCTTGCTACCTTCGTATAAAAGGTCCATTCTGCTTCACAGCGGAGGAAGACATAAAAGGTTAGTACGAGAGATTTCATCCTTCCTGGTATGAGAGGGCTTATCTCAGGTAGGGATTTTCAGTAGCATTGGGAAACCCGATAACGGAAATTCCTGCTTCCAAGGGGTCTGGGAGGGCTTTAGCCGGATAAGCTGAAGATGAGGGTTTCTTCCTTTCCCGCTTTTGTCCTAGGGATTGGGTTTTGAGTCACCGTATAGTGACGAAAGGAATTGTGTGGAGACCTTCAAGCCCAAGGAAGTATGTGAGATAAGAGGTCCCTGTTTACTTGGCGAGGGGTCTATTTGGTGAATTCCATTTCTGATCTTTCTTTTTTGCTTTTTGATATATAAAGGCTATTTTCTTTATCTGTACTTCTCTGAGCCCTGAAATCCCATACCTGACAAATCCTGGTGCCTTGCTTGTCCGGGAAAGGTAGACACAGCGGGGTAGAAATTGACGCAGGAGAGGCTTTCACTATATAAAATCAGGGTTTGAGCATTGTTTACGGAGCGAGAGAAAGACCTCGATCTCAGTCCCTGGGGATTTAGGGGCCCTTCCATTCCTCACCTGGAACCATGATCACACCCCTTGCACCCTTGCTTCCTATCTTGTCCTAGGGGATGGAAGCGTGTAACCAGACTCCCTTCCCTCTTCTAGTCCCTGCCTCCCCTAGCCTGAAATTCCATTTATTTATCGCGTTGTCCGCTGTGATGCCCTACCTAACTCTCCGCTCCGTATACCCTCACCGCGACAATCTTCTCGATTCGATTTCAGATGCATCTTCCCGAAAGTCGTGATCCCTGAGGGTAGTAACAGGAGTTCGGGTTGTGTGTGATCACTTTCTTGACTGTTAGGCAAGCCCATTAAATACAAAGCAAGCCCGGACCAAGTTATCTATGAAATGACATCGAGTCTGCTCAAGTACATTCCAGAACTTGGGAAAAGGATTGATTCGGGAAGAATCCACAGGTCACGAGGTAGGATCAGCAGTCTTAGTAGACGAAATCTTCATCCTCCAGTCAAGCGGGATAGAACGGAAGCATCAGCCACGGGAAGGTGGTGTGATCGTGAGGTAGACAATGCGGTAGTTGCATACATGGTCTCTTAAGAGAAGAGGGTACTGGAAGACTGTGGTGGATGGGTATGTGGACTAGTTGAAGCAGGTATGACAGTGGTTTCATAGTGAGTATCTGCCGGGTTTCCACTTTCTGCTGCCAGCAGGAAGAGGGCCGACAGGATACTACTTCTTAGAGGGAAAGGAGCTTTTTTAGAGAATCGAAGCTGTTCTATCTATAGGGCATTGTGGATCCGTACGAGCCCATACGCCAGTGAATGCGAGGTCAACCAAAAAATAGCGAGGATTTGCGGACTACTGAGATGAGGTGACGGCGACTAGACAAGTGGAGGTCAGAATCAGAGACACAGCCTCAGAGGAGGGGAGCAACTAAGCTGAGAATTAGTAGCAGGTCCATAATCAAGAAATAATCGGTAGTTCCCCGCAGTTGACTCAGAGAAGCATAGCATGACGCTGTCGAGTGAGGTCGACCGACGATCAGCTCAGCGTCCATCACTATTCCACTACCTCGTCGACGCATTGTCTACTGAAAAGCCAGAAACTGACAGGCAAGAGAGAGTTCGTCAGGGATCAATTCAATCACAGGGGCAAGATCCTTGGCGGCAGGAGAGGATGACTACGCGAGGGGGACCGGGGTGAGAGCACTCCCTCCCTCAGGACACAGAGCCAGGATGGGGTCATAGGTAATATGTATTTCAAAGCCTCAGACCTCAATATATGGTTGTCAAGCTTTGCCGACTGCTCGAGAAGGATGATTTTTCATGCCAGTACTATAAGTGCGGTGGCTTTGCTCTTTCATTTCTGGCCCTTCCCTCAATCTGGGATCAGACTAGCACCATCCGCGGGAATGGAAAAATCCATCCTCCTAGGGCGAGCTGAGCTTTCAGGCGAAGGAGCTAACTAGTCCTAAGCAAGAGCTAACTACCTGACCATCCATATCTATAATATCAAAGTGGATTCGAGGGGTCAGATCTATTATGTTATAACCGGTAGCATTGCGCTGGCAACCGTCGGACTCAGTTGCCAAGCCAGGGTCCCAGACTCGGCAACGCATCTCCTTGACTTCCCGGGTAAGGATCTTAAGCGCTTTAGAGAGACCTCAATGCCCTACTTCACTGACCTCACGGATAGGAACCTATGTCCTTCTCCTCCGCTCAGCTTCCCCGCGAACCCTGCCGCTGACCTGCAAACCCGTACAAAAAGCCTCAGGGCTCAGCTACAACCTAGCCCGGCCTATCTTGACCACCCTCCTCTGGGGCATCTTCTCCCTCGGCTGATCCGCACCACACACATAACTCTTTTGTCTTTTTCTATCTTTCCCTATACCTCTCGCTCAGGAATTCTGTCTGACTTAGGGTACCGCGCAGGGAATCGGATCCAGTTCACGTACGTCATAGCCCCCTCTAGTCTTTATATAAGCCTCTCGTCCTTACAGCAATTATATATCTGGGGCATGGGATAGGAGCAAGGTCTAGAGGGAAGATGCCCCCTAATATATATTCCTTTTCCCACCGTCTACGGCACTGGTTGCTCTTTAAACGGAATCGGCTAAAACAACAGCTTCGGATCTGGACTATAGGCCCTCCTCGCGAACAACCTTAAGGCTCAGCTCACCCTTCCGATCGACCCACCTTCGCTTGCTACTTTGCCCTAGAAGGTCACATCAGAGTTTGATATTCGAGTAGTTGTCGAAGCTGATTATATAGAAAGTCGTTCGCGAGGTCTAGACTAGGAGAGCTTTCCCGGTGTGGTGTATTAATATGGGTTAATGGCTCTTCTACTTATTAATTATTAACTGGCGGACTATAGGTAGCTTTATGGGCTGACAGCGGAAAGGACAAACGACTTTATGGGGACTCAAGTCAGGTCCTAAGGCTTAGTCGAAATGGTGCGGGGTCTCATTTTCTTATAATTGAAGTCGAGAGGTATGGGCATGGAAACTCTGTCTTATGACTGCGAATGAAGCTAATTAACAATAACCCGCCCTATCACTGATCTATATTATTAGCCTCAAGAGCCCGCCGAAGTCCATCTGTGCTCTCAGGGGAATATAGGTCTCCCGGGTGGGATCCGCGGCTCAAATTCGCAAATGAAAATGGGAATTAGCTCAATTCGCGGAGTTAGAAGTCAGAGTTCCAAACTCTCTTCTGATCTTGATAAAGCTAGTCAGAATCAATTGGCAAGAGGTCAACGATTACGTGAGTTGCTTAAACAATCCCAAGCAAATCCTCTATAGGTCGACCATCAGTATGAGTAGTGGATAAGGGGAAGGGATTCTTTGGAAAACTCGCTCCCAAGGGCATTTTTGATAGTCGGGTGTGAGCGGAGTTGGTTCTTAGAATTGGACAGCATCCACAAGTCTAAACAGTTCAAGCTGATCCTCGCGCTATACACTCTGAGACTTTTGCCTCGTTGATGTTTATGTATACTCTGTCATGGTCCAACCTATAGCACCTTGATGCTTCCCTTCGCTATACGCTCATTGCTTCTTTGGAATCGCGTCGTACTGATTCACCACTAGCTGTGAGATTGAGTGAGACTACTCGTTGTTGACGTAGGTATCACACACGAGGCTTTCTCGCTGGCCAGCCTGCCTCATCTGTGCGAACCTGTGAGAGCTTCCATATCCCACCTTTCAAACCTGAGCTTGTAGCAGCCGCGGCTATGACTCAGAGACTCAGACTAGATATGTAGCCCTCAGTCAGCCACTTCCCCCGCCGAGCTTCAAATGGTGCTGGGTCAGTAGTGGCGCTGCTCAAACTACTACTGCTGCTACATCGGATGAGATTGCAGTCAACGCGGAAAAAAGAGCGGAGGTGGGACAAAGCTTCGGATGATTCGACCGGAAAACCTGACAAAGATCGGTTCCACTTCAGCCTCTCGACGCACCCTTTGGAGTGCTGCAGGTTGCGACCAAAAAAGAAATACGTGCTCTGATGGACCCTTGACGTGATCAAAGCCCACTTGGCTGTGGGGGGTGTCAAAGGAATCGCTTTGAATCTTGAGAATGAGAATGTAGGTATTGTCATCTTTGGTAGTGATACCGCTATTAAAGAAGGAGATCTTGTCAAGCGCACTGGGTCTATTGTGGATGTTCCCGCAGGAAAATCCTTGTTAGGCCGTGTGGTCGATGCTTTGGGAGTACCCATTGATGGCAGAGGTTCTTTAGGCGATCACGAACGAAGACGTGTAGAAGTGAAAGCCCCTGGTATTATTGAGCGTCGATCTGTGCACGAACCCATGCAAACTGGCTTAAAAGCGGTGCGAGACATTCTTTAATATATCATTTCTTTAACTGGCTATAATCTTATTCAAAGCAACATAATATTATGATTGAGAGAATTTTGAGGTTAATAAATAGATAGAAATTGAAAAGTATAGGGGCCCCGTGAAATCAAGAGAATACCTATGAATCCAGGATGTGAGTCGTGCGAAAGATGCTTGCTTGTAGCGAAGGTGTCTAAGATTAGCTAAGGAATAGGTAAGCTATGGACATTTGTGGCAGGTCTCCGAATGAGGCCTTCTCCCATTTGTTTAGTCTACTTCCTAAGTGCAGAGCCTTAGACTTATTGGGCCTCAGATGCTTTTTTGGCTTCTCATCCCTCCAATCTTTTGATAATCGCGATAGTTTTTTTTTAGAAAACGGATGATGATCTTTCCCCTCCTGTGCTAATCTAGTGCCAGGGACTTGTTTTCGAAGGCCTCTTTCGGCCAGTCCTAAAACGAAAGGTCCACTCTCGCAGCCCAGGAAGAACTCTATCAGTGGTTGGCGAGAAGAAGGTCGCGAACCGGGAAGAGTTATATAGCCAACTGTGGAATTCGATCATGCTCCCCTACCCCCCCCCCTCTTTCCGCAATGGTTGGTTGTCTGGCCTCCCGCCCCCTGCATCAAGGATTTTCTATCTGATGATAAACGCGCTCCCTCTATAACTAGTAGGTTACTGGACTTCCCCTTATCAATAGTCTCATTGTCTTTACACTAAGTGTGTGAAAACAATGTCTTAACACATTGGGGGTCGCAAGTCGCAACTCTCCATGGTTATCGGTCGGGACTGTGTCCGCCGAACAAAAAAAAGCCATAAGTCGAAGACCTGTTCATCCTTGCCCGTGGCACCCCCGCAACTACCTTTGACGGTCGGAGACCACCTCACCTGACAGCGGCCCCCATCGCCCGGGAGAGGAAGAAGGGTATGCTCAATCGGTAGTTCGGGGCGAAGAAGCTCTCTTGTCCTTTGACGGGAGAGGGGCGAAGAAGCTCTCTTGTCCTTTGACGGGAGAGGGGCCTCACTCACAGACTTTGAGGCTACAAGCATCTAACGAATATTATTGGACGTTAACGTTGGGAAGAAAGCAAAGCACTGAGGCTCCTTTCTGTCTGTGACTTCTGATTTCCCGTGTAGCTTGCCCAACCTTTGACCACTGATTGACTACTCGGCCCGCGGGCATCTAGGTGTATATCAGAATGGACTGGTACCTCTAACACAGCCCTCCCCTAGATCTGAATTCCTGTCGAGAAGCCGAACTCTCTTCTTTAAACAGATAAAGCGCTACTTGCCCGATCCTCTGGGACTATGCTTCTCTCTCCCTTATCGTCCGAAAACCCAAACAATTCTTCCCAAAACGATCTCAAACCCAAACTATTAGCAAACTTCGTAATGTAGTTGCTATGCTTACCGATCGTGGGACGAGGGAAGCTGCCGCCCCCTCCCCCTTCAGATGGCTTTCCCTCCAGGTCAATCCCCTCCTTTCCTGCCGGTAGAAGTGGTGAAAGTTCGGGAAGTCCGGAATCCAAGGATTCTACTGTGCCCTACTGCCATATAGAATTCATTCTTCTGGACACGCTTCCCGCCCTCAATGCAAAGATAGCCCCTTTCCTGATTGGTGGTCCACGTTCCGTGGGAAGCTTCTCCCGCTGTCAACTCTGCTCCCTTCCGCAGATAGCCTTTCTTCATCTTTCTATGGAAAGCCCTGGCAGAAGGATTCGCCTGCCCTACTATATAATAAATAAGAAGGGGAAAGATTTGAGCTTTCAATGGCTCGACTAGGGCGGGGAAGAGGTGGCCAGCCCGCCCCGAGAAGGAAAGGGAAGGATCCTCTCTGTCGTGAGGGGACTCATTCTGACTGAAACAAGGGGTGGGTCTTTACCAACTTCGACAATCCGACAACTCCTGGTTCTATCAAACCAGACACTTCCTGGGAGGTCTTTTCTGAAATATTTAAAAGAAAGTGAAGTGCGCTTAGGAATCGCGGAAAGCGGGCAGACGTCGGGACAGACTATACTATACAATTTCTTTTCCCTTTCCCTCGCTCCTCCAGCTCGTACGCTTGCGTACCCTACTCTCATCCTCTGGTCAACCGCGGCGGAGGCATCCAGTAGGGATGTCAGTCAAATCCGGCAATAGGTTTTTTCTAACTATATCAAATCGGAAACTTTCATGCTAGTAGAGAAATGCTGACGGGCAAAAAGCATAGGAGCGGAGCTCAGGATCTTGTTTTTGATCTGGGGCTTTCGTGCTTAAACAGAAGAGAGAGGCCCTGATCTCATCCACAGAGAATCTTGCAATCAGCGAGAGGGAAGAGGCTTTCCCACTTTATCCTTTGATAGCTTTCTTCTTGACTTCGGCTCTACCATTTCTTGACTTTCTGACTTCCGAGAGAGCGCAGAAACTGGGATTAGACCGGCTTCGATTATATAAATTCAAAAAACAGGCTTTGAGAATCTTCCTGAAATTTGATGTTTATTTAGGTTATACACTTTCATGAAAACATGCCAAGCTTCGCTCGACGTCTCAGTGCCAAAGTAAGGAAAAGCGAAGAAGGCTCGACGACGAAATCTGAACCCTACTTTCCTAACCTTCGGAGAGAAAGTCTTCGTTATCACGCCTTCTCTAAGCCAAGAGTGAGTGCTTCAGCTATTATTGGACTTGCCTGTTGAAGCTCCAGGAACATGATAGAGTAAATCCAGGTGCGGAGCAGATAAGTTGGTAGAGCAAAGCTAGGAAGAGCTAGCTTGCCTATTCATTCTCTCAAAGGCTTGGATGCATATTGAACTCTATGGTTGGGTTCCTTGGTCTAGCCCGCGGATCGCTTGGAAAGATCAAGTCAGCTTGCAACCCTTCTTCCTTTTTCTCTTTTCCAAGTTCGACGAACAACTGCGACCGTTAGATTGACCCCCCTATTCATCACTGCCATTTTGCAAAGAAGGATCTTTTCCTATTCATCACTGCATTCCGGGTCAAAAATCTAGTGAAATTGTCTTTCCGAAAAAAGACGTTCATTTCAGAAAATCTCCCATATATGTAGGTGGCGATAAGACATAGATTTGAATATGATTTGAGGGCATCGTGCTGGTAAAGAAGAGGAATAGCGAGTGAGTCTGCCAACAATCTCGACGAAGGTGGGCCACTGCGGATTCTAGTCAGTTAGCCCTCGACTCCTTAATTCAATAGAAGAGACATTTGACGATAAGCTTGTTTTCGTGGTGGAGCACTCAATGAAGTAATGAGTTCAGAATCAAGGTAGAAAATCCTGCATGCATTTGAGATGAGATTTGAGTTCGGGGGTAAAGAAGAAGGAAATTCATTGTCGAAGTGCCTTCCTTCTCTTCTTAACGAGCCCAGATATAGATATATAGTAGGATAGACGAAGGTTAGGTTGCTGCTCCCTATGTCCTTTTTTAGGAATCTTTCCTGTCCCGACTCTCCTCTGCTTAGGAGAGTAGCTTCTTTTTCTGCCTCTGTGGCGTGGTGGAAAAGCAAAAAGAAGCATTTATTTCCAGATGACCGGGACGAGAAGAAGGACTTTCCTGGCCCAGCAGGAGTCCTGTCGTCTACCGTATTGGCAACACAACGATCTAACCTCTCCCCTGATCTTGCTCATTTTTCCAGGTTCACCATCCTCCACTTGAGCCAAGATCAATGGCACAATCATCAAGAGCTTGCCGAAACTCTCTAACTGCCCCAATATATATACAAGGAGAAAGGCGGACCTCCTCTCTTTGGGGGGTCAGAGGGGGGAGGGACTCGCATTGACCACATGCAAAGTGAAGCCATCTTCCTCATTTCTCTCCACATGACGACGTGCAAAAAACACAGTGGAAGAACTCTTGCTGATGTTCCCTTGTAAACACCACATGTATGGCTTGCCTCGAGCAATTCCTACTAAAAATGACCTCACCAGATAGAAAATGCCGAACCAGCCAACCAACCCCAACGGCGGAAATATTCCCCCATGGCACAGCCAGAATATGGGGCAAAAAATTGGAGAGGAGCAGGATCCGAAGCGGTGGCAGCGACAAGAATGGAATATTCCAATGCATTGGCTGATGAAAGAATTTGTACTAATTGTGCCACAGTCGAGCGTTTCTGCCCAATCGCCACATAGACACAATACAATTTTTCATTTTCTTTGGCCTTTGCATTCAGTTCTTTTTGGTTTAATATGGTATCCACCGCTATAGCGGTTTTTCCTGTTTGCCTGTCTCCAATTATCAATTCTCGTTGACCACGACCTATAGGAACCAGGCTATCCACTGCTTTTAAGCCAGTTTGCATGGGTTCGTGCACAGATCGACGCTCAATAATACCAGGGGCTTTCACTTCTACACGTCTTCGTTCGTGATCGCCTAAAGAACCTCTGCCATCAATGGGTACTCCCAAAGCATCGACCACACGGCGATCTAAGGACTGCCTGTCTCCTGCGGAGATCTCGCACTGTCCCTTGCTCTTCCTACGTACATAGCGCTATGTGGAAGCAGCAGTACCGACCCCCTATTCATGTTCAGTGACGGGGAAGCAAGCCAAAGGGTCACTCACAGCGTTGAAAGACCCCGCCTGTGGCTCAGAGTCCTGGAACGGGCATTTCTGTCAAGTAGCATTCGCGAGACCTCAAATATTCTCATAGATCAAAGCGAAGAGAGACCTGACTTTTTTCCCGGGAAGTCGATAAGTGAGCCTAGGGCGAAGAGAACTACCTGATGGCCCTCTAGGGGATACGATTGGAAATCAAGTCGAAATGCAATAAAAGAGTGAAAGTGGTCCTACATATGACGGACTTTTGATCTGCCTTGCAAAATGAAGGTAGCGTTAATGAGAAAGATCTCTGGGAAAACCGCTAAAAAAAGATTGAACATGTGGGAGGGAAGAGAGAGTCTTGTTTCATTAGTTTCTGCTTTCATTTCCCCCGTCTGGAGCACGGAGTTGCTTATGGAATGTCAAAGTCGACGCCGGCCAGTGGGCCTCATATTTCTTTGAAGGGGCCCACCTCACCACTCCCCTTCCCCTGTTTCAGCAATGGAACAGAGGACTCTTTCATCAACAAAACAACCAACCACGGATACCGGTTCCAATTGAGGAGGGAGGGAGCTAGAAGGAGCTTCGTCTTTCTCTTTGAACTGGGACCCATTGAGAGTGTGTGCGGCAATCAAGGACTCTTCCTGACTTCCTTGCGTTCCCTCAGTTATCTGGCTACTCAGATGATGCCTGAATTTCTCTTTTCTCTTCCTGACCTACTTAGCCTTCTTTGCGATCGTGCTTGAGTCAAATTTCACGTATAACATCGTTCCTGAGCCCTTTTTTGATTGCTTCGTTGACTTTGATTTTCTATGGCGGCGGCTGACGGTGGGAGACAAGAGGAGAGACTTCTCCTGACCAGGTTCGACTCCTGGCAAAGCAGCCTTCAATAAATGCAGATAGATAGTCTCACCAACTTACCGCCTATTGTCTGCCTCTCAGTCCCACTAGCCGCAAACACTATGTCTCTTTCTCATCTTCCCTGGTCTCTACTGCAAAAATCCAGATGAAAGAGAACTTCTCTGACTCAAGAGATCATCTTTCTACAACTGATGAGGATGCCCCTCCCCTCAATGTCAGATAGAGGAATTGCTTAACGTAAGGTAGTCGGTCTTCTAAGGGGGTGGGGAGGGAGCTGAGTGGTCAAAAAAGAAGAAGCGTCAGGCTTCAAATCAATAGCTTCTTCTATTAAAGAGCTTGTTTCGATTGGCTGGTGAAAAACTCGGGTGGGATCCGCGGCTCAAATTCGCAAATGAAAATGGGAATTAGCTCAATTCGCGGAGTTAGAAGTCAGAGTTCCAAAACTGGAAGAAAGATCAAAATAGGTCAAAGACTAACCAGTGACGCACTTGAACTTGTACTCCCCCTTTCACCCTGCTAGGAAATCCTCACCTGCTATCCTAGGTGAATGCTTTGGATTTCTATCCCGAAATGCAGTAGATAGTAGATAGAGAGGGGCGAACGTACTCATCATCCACACCTTTCTGTTACCTGTTCTCACCAATGTGGAAACCGCGAAAAAACTATCGCGATTCTCAAAAGAGGAGGCCGGGAAATGCAATACCTGATCCAGATCTGTACTTCTCTCGACTATTTGCTTTCTTTCTTTTTTTCATTTGAGCATCCTCGTCCACCCACTCCTTGCAGTCGTTCAAAGCTCCAGCCTACCCCCCCATCCATATAGAGGCTACCTCACTCACCTTCCACTAATACGCGAAAGATGGAAGATGATGAGGGAGAAGGCGGCAGCTATTCAGTTGTCTGTCTGTTGTTTAAGTGGGCAGGGACTGGCCTTTCGCGAGAGTTTTTCTCGGGGATGCGGATGGAATGCTGTTGGGAATTCTGTCTGGGTGGGATAGTCTTCCCTGTCTGTGAGTAAGGCCCCGCCTACGAGCTAGGCACATTGTACACAGGTTCGACCAGGTCTTGTAGTTCGACCCTAGCGTCGAGAGAGCGACAGGAGTTGTGGGGAAAGCTAGGACAGTCAGTTGGTTGTCAGTGAGGACGGCGGGTAGGCCTCGCAAGGCAAGGACATGAGGAAGTAGGCATCCTCAGGGTCTGACAACATTGCCAGAGTCTATTACCTGAGAGTCGCTCCTTCAACTGTCCCTCGAAGACTGGGAGGGGAAGGTCGGATAAAGAAGAAAGAGCACTACTCCGTTTAAATCCACTTTCAAATATCTAATGCTGGACGATTAGGGTGATTGAGACCTCATAATAGCTGGTTGCTCTTCCTATAAAACCCGTCCCTCTCCTAACCACCGTGTGAAGCTCTTGAGGAAGTCTATAGTTCGGGTATTGAGAGAGATCGAAGCAGCGAATGAGGTCGGGACCTCGAGCCAATCCTACGTCCTCTAGTAATTGGGCTGAAAGTAGCTCTCAAGATGGAAAAGGCAAAGACGCCCGGAAATGGTCTAGCCAAACTCATGAGCCTAATCCACTAATGGCACGTATCAGAAGCTATCTATACTATGCCTTGAGCCCTCAGAAAGATCCAAGAAGGTCTCTCCTCTTCCCCCGTGAGCCGGAGCCCAAAGGAAAGCGTCGATCCCTGAATCCCCCCTCCCTGCATTGGCCCTATCGCGACCATTCCAGGGTTCAGACCAATGGGAGAGGGAGGCCTTCTTTCTTTAATGATTCCCGCAGCTGAGGGCTTCGGACCAGGGAAGGAACTGCGTGCAATTGTTAATGGACGAGCGAGTCGACCTAGCCTGCCGAGTATGTAGATAGAACTTCCCGCCAACCTATGAAAGCAGTGCCCGGGCAAAGAGCTAAGATAGCTAGCTGATGGGTGATCTAAGCCCTCAAAATGAACTGAGAGATTCAGTTGGTCTAATCGCCGAGCCACAAAGGCCTTTCGAAAGAGCTTCAGCCAATCAGTTTTCATGCATTTCTGCTTCCACCCTGGCATTTCTTCATTCATCACACATTCTCTGTACCCACGCCCCTCGCATCTCCTGCTGGCCGGGTTTGAACTGCTTTCTGCGCAAATGAAGACGCCTTAGGCATTTGATCTTGAGACCACGAGACCTACTGGTCGCGATATTATTGTAGTGTGCGCTACACCTTAGGTTAACCAGCCTTGCTCCCCTCCCCTTCCCAGACAGACCGGAAAGGAAAACCATGAGAGCAATCAACCAACTCCCTTAGCCTTAGTCCTAGTCCGCTGAAATATCTGTTTTTTTGGAGGTACAAGATAGTTCTATAAGTCCTGGTATGCTACTTACGCTCCTTCTCCAGAAGAAGAAAAAAAAGGTCGATCCGCTGCTGCTTTTTTCAAAGCAGGTCTTAGCACTTTCCTATTGATGACCGGGGGTTTGTTTGGGGGGGGAGGGAAAGTCCAAATAGCATCCCAGGCAGCTATCTCTAGCTTCCTCCTTCTTCCTTGTATAATCCTGATGGCTTGACAGAGTCAGGGACTGGGAATTTGTCATGTTAATCCATTTGGACCTTGGGGACTGAGACTGCTACAAGAGGGAATGCCCCGCAAGATAGAGCCCTATAACCTGGTTTTCAGCAGATATAGAGGATCCTGCCCCTCTTTCAATAAACTTGCTTGCCGCGTCTATCCTGAGTTTTCGTGTCCGGCTTGCTTGCGCATCTTGTCTTTGCATCCTGGGCTTGGGCTAACTTTCTTCTTGTCTCATCTAACTAGCTTGATACTAAACGTAGATAACGAAAGATATCAATCGCCAATGAGAGAAGAAAATCAAAGAACTTATATATCGCTCGGCTGAAAGGACAACAACTATACTTGACTTTCAAATACGCATTGCAGCTTGATGAGTCAGTGACCCCCGACATATATATCAAATTGGGGGAATGGATGGGGGCTGGTTTCGTGGAATCAACTCAAAAAAAGATAGTCAGCCTACCAGATTACATACAAAGTACTATAGCCTGTAGTAGAGAAAAGAGTAGTATAGTAGGGAGAAAGAAATAGATTATCCAAATCTGTCATCCTGCGAGAGTGAGACCAAGGTCACTATAAGGGAGGTCTTCATTCTCAAATCATGACCGGTTCACTTCCTTTCTTCTGATATGCCATGACTCTTTTTCTAGGGTAAAATGGACTTGAGAAAGCGGCGGTCGTTCCCTTTCTTGTGAATCAACCCCACCCGAAATCATCACTGTGGATTCAAGGAAGTTCCATTCCCCCGGTCTGAAAGCAGTTGGTTACCGCGATATCGACTCTTCAATAGCTCCTTCTTAAGTCCTGAATCATGGGGTACACATAGCCTTCAAAAGGTTATAGTCCCTACGTCATTATAGGCTTCCACAAGTTCGAAACACTGCCCCCGATCCCCCCTTTCGCGAACTTAGAAGCGTTGTTTCACTAACAGCTGACTTGCAACCAATGACCGGTGAAGTGAAAACATCTCCTTCGCGCGCCTCGCACCGCACCCCTCGCTTTTCCTTCAACGGCCTTTTAATGACGTCTACCGGGAAAGCGAGAATCAGATAAGAAAATACCCTCACTTCCCAGACTCTAACCGTGCTGGCTTGCTTTTTCGAAAGGGACGAGAAGGTTGTTGGCTTGTGAAGTAGCTTAGCTTTCCCTAAAAACCTCCTCTCGCTGCTTTAGCCTTGCTTGCTTGTCTCCTTTCGCGTATAAAGGAGCTTCGGAAATCCTTGCCCCAAAAGATGAAGTACCCAGGAGCACCTTTGATCTCTTGAAAAATTGGTGGAATCACATAGGGCTCTATCGCGACCTAGGGGCAAGTATTAATCTCCTTCCCACCGCTATCTATGAGAGGTTAGAAAATCTCGAATGATCATCGGTGTTACTACAATTAGCAGACCGATCAATAAAAACTATTGGGGATTAATTGAGGCCAAAGTTAGTGATTTTGACTTTCCAGTGGGCTTGATAATCCTTGTCTCTAGCTTTTTTGAATATCCGTAGCATTTTCTCAGTTTATCTATTGTCCGACGATGCATCCTGAGAGACCTCCCCTATGTGATCGTGGTCGGAATTAGTGCTTTTATAGTGTTTTCGGTTAGTTTCGAAAATCGCTCCAAAAGTCCAGCTTGATTTTCAATAGGTGGATTTTCGAGGGCACATAGAAAGTCCTAGGCAAATCCCGGGTTTGCTACCTCCATTAGTTGGCTTCATCCGTCCGGGAAGACCTTGTGGTTTGAGATCGTTAAGTGGATTTGATGCACCCTACTTTGAACCTATTTCTTAGAAAGACGGCTAAAGTTTAGTATTATTTCTTATGGTAGCGATAGCTGTTGTATTATTTCTTATGGATCGGATCCTTGTTCTAAATTATGAAAACTTGAGATCAAATCTAAGGGAACCTGATTTAGTGATTTGAGATGCGTTTCGGAGAACCCAATCTGGGGAATAGCTTAAATACATCTGACTTTAGCGGTAATAATCTACCTTTCTTTCGTCGAACTCCTACACCTACGCATTC